>OX456985.1:148365028-148965028 GCA_949752695.1 Melanostoma scalare | reverse complement strand
ATTTTTTTCGGTTGAGAAGATATCTAAGTGTATGATTTGTCCTGGATATTGGGGAATTGGAGATGGTTTTAACTCGGGTTTTTGTGGATGTCGATCGTATTTATATTCATGGCAGATTCTACATTGTTTTACTATTTTGTTTACCTTGGAATTCATTTGAGGAAAAAAGAAGTTTTCTATTATTTGGCTTTTATTTTTGCGTGCGTTACGATGAGCTCTATTATGAACTTTAAGTATTTGTTCTTGTTGTTCGGTGTCTGTGGTTAGGTCAGTGACTTGTGTTTGAGTAAAACGTATTTTGTAGTTTCTAAAATAGAGTTTATGTAAATTTTGTATGATTCCCATAGTACCTTCGTTAGTCATAAGTCCGTTTACTATTGTGGGGATTAAAAATCTTTTGAATATGGAAATAATATTTTCTTTTGTGTAATGAGGTTGTTTAAAGATGTGTCTGCGGAAATTTGGGAAAGGATATTGAAGTTGGTAAGAGGTTTCATTTTCTATAAGCAATATGAGTTGGTTTCTGAAGGCATTAATGGGTGTTTCGACTGCTGGAATAAGTTCATGTGACGAACTTTCATCACTGTGTTGTGAGGCTGTCATAGAATTTACCTGGGATTCAATTGGTGGTCATGAAAGTGCATCAGCAGCTACGTTCGCCTTACCTGGCTTGTATCTTAACTCGTAGTTGTATTCTTCTAATGCGGCCTTCCAACGTTTCATTTTCGAGTTTTGATTTTTAGTACTTGAAGCAAAAGTTAACGGCTGATGGTCGGTTAGAATTACTACCTTTGCTGAGCCATAAAGATAGTTTCTCACTGTTTGCAGAGCCCATATTATGGCTAGCATTTCCTTTTCATTTGTTGCATATGATTCTTCAGTTTTTGTAAGTGTAATTGAAATTAACATTATTGGGTTTCTTTCTTGCGAAAGGACAGCTTCTTAAGCGTAATTTGACGCGTCAGTAGTAAGTTCGAATTCTTTCCTATAATCTGGGTACGAAAGAACAAGCTCTTAAATCTTTTAGTGTTTTGGGGCATGGGAAATAAAGATTTGCATTTACTATTTCCGGGTTGGTTTTAATTCCTTCTGAGGAAACGATAAAACCAAGGAATTCGACTTACTTTTTAAAGAAATCACACTTGTCAAGTGGAACTTTCATATTAGCAGCTTGTTAGATTCTAAATATTGTTTCAATATTTTGTAAGTGTGTGTGTTCGTCTTCACTAAAGATAATGATATCGTCTATATAGACGGAACATATCTTTCCAATATATTCTCTAAGAATATCGTCTAATGCCCTTTGAAAAATAGAGGGGGCGTTTTTCAGCCCAAAAGGTAGGCGAATGAACTCATATTTCCCATTGTTCACCAAAAAGGAGGTTTTTTCGATGTCTTTTTCCTTGAGTAAAATTTGGTGAAAACCACTTTTAAGATCAATAACAGTGAAAAATTTGTTATTTTTTAATTGTGAGAACACTCCGTTAATTTCAGGTATGTCAATCATATAGTCAATCACTAATCGAAAATTCTTTTCACCAGAAGAGTCCGCTTTTTTTGGGACAATCCAGACCGGTGAATTATAAGGTGACCTGGAGGCTCGAATAATGCCATCATTTAGGAGTTTATGAATTTGGCTTTCCACCTCGTCTTTAAGGGCCATTGGATATGGATAGCACTTCGTGTAAGCAGGTGAATCTGATTTTGTTCGAATTTCGCCTTTAACAACAGTCGTATACGTAAGTTTCTCATCCGGTGTTCAAATCACATCAACCGTGTTCTAAGTTGAACTAGAATCGGAAAGTGGCAGCCCAGTGTAATGTCAAAATGTTATCGATAACTAGGCCCAAAAGGAGATATGTCAACTTGACATAAACGTAAAAAGAGTTCAATTAATAAAGCAAAATCATCTGAAACTGAAACAAGTTGTTGTGTCTTTATTTTTCTTTCAATTAATAATAAAATTAATAAAATTTATAAAATATATATTCAAAGCTTATCAGCTAAAAACATTGGTCCTACGACAGTTAAAGTAAATGCAGTAAAATATATAAGGATTAATATCGTGTTCCAGGATTAAGTTGTGTGCAACGTGGGAATTTCGTGACACCATAGCCATAAAAGTCAGAGTAAGTACTCTTAGTTAAACACAAATGGCTACAAAACAATTAACTGCTAAAGGTAAGCAGATAAAAAAAGATGTAGAGAATTTTGGAAAAAAGTTAAGGGCAATATCCATTTCATATGTCCAAACCAGGTTAAAGTTACTTGAGGAGTTGTGGGCTTCTGTGGAAAAAATTTATGTTGAATTTTTGGATGGTGATGACGAAACTGCAAAAGTGCAACCTGAAGTCGAATGTCTATACGACGAAATTAGAGAAGATTATTGCATGTTTCAAGCCAAGCTTTTGGATGCGATGGAAGGGTTACGTGTCCATCCAATGACATAGCTGGAAAGGAAATTCTGCATAAAACTGAAGAGCTCCATTTACCAGCAATAAAAATACCTTTGTTTGATGGTAGTTATGAAAATTGGCATAATTTTCACGACTTTTTTGTGACCTTGGTAGGTACTAAATCGTCACTTTCAGATATCCAAAAGATGCACTATCTGAAGACCAGTTTAACTGGTGACGCTGAAAAGCTTCTCTTATCTCTGAAGATTCAAGGGCACAATTATGTTAAGGCATGGTCAATGTTTGAATAGTTGACAGAATAAGTTGTTAATTAACTCCTTGCCGCTGGTGGGAGGAAGTCAATGAAGAGAAAACTTAAATGTCTTTTGGCTCGCTGGTTTACTAGCAAGTGAATTATTTATTTCCTATCCAAGATATTTATACAACTGAACTGCTAACTAGGCAATAAATAATTCGAGATACAGACAAATAATATATACATAATTGAAATGGAAAGAAATGCAATGCAAGCAATACAATGCAATGCACTGCAACGGCTCCGAGCACGAGAACGCTGATAGTTGCAGGAGGTGTCATATTTATTCGCCAACCGGTGGTGTCGTTCATTAACCTGTTGGTCATTCACCTGCTGTTGTTTACTTGGTTTGTAGTGTAGAATTCGGTCGTTTGCATTTGTTGTCACAACATGCTGGGCCCCTCAAAATGAAGATACACAGAAGTCGATGTCGTCAAAGGATGTTTGTGTGTTACGTCGTTGTTGAGACTTCGTCTTGTTGAGACTTCGCATTGGAATAGTGGTGATGGTTGGTGGTGCAAGTGGCTGATCTCTTTTTCGAAAGATGATGAAGATGATAACAGCTACGATAACTATTATAGTAAGACAGCCAGTGACTCCAAACAGTGAATATTGGTGAACTCGATGGGTACTGAATTCATTCAATATATATTCCTGATTTTTTTGAAGGTTTATTGCATTTTCCAATGTAGCAAAATCTATCAAAGTGTTTGATGGAAGCATCGACTGTTTCTCTCTTTTGAAGTTAAACGAAGTTAACGTCTCAGAAAGATTGAATGATGGTAAAAATGATGATTTTAGTCGGCTTGGCATTGTTTGCTTTCCAACAATTGTCGTGGTTTGGTCATGAATTATACATTTTGCTGGTAGCTTAAGCAGCCCACTCCCTCGCAGTGTAAAGGGCTCAGTATTGTAATCAAAGTTAATATTAACTGTGGTTGAATTTGGAGTGCTGTATATCCATGCGTTTGGTTGATGCATCTCAATCCAGTACAGCCTTGGTGATATGTCCTCAATCGTGCATGAGTCCATAATTTTCTTGTGTTGTATAATGTTTGTTTCACAAACACTAGTTGACGCTCCGGTTGTATACAGAGGATGCTGAAGTGGGCACCAGAAGATGTCGGAAGGCCTTATTTTACAAAGTAAGAATTCATCTTTGTTGATTGGATAAACATGGTTGCCTTGTAAGTTTACCATTAAATATTCCGATGATGGAACAATTCGTGTAAAGCGTTCATTGTGATTTGTTGGAACTGACAATACTTTGTATAGTTTGAATTCTTCATTATACAACAACGGGAGACTGATCTCAATTATGACATTGTTGTTCGTCACCCTAGCTCTTGGGCTTACAATTCTATACAGCTGAAGTATGGATTCGTGATGTCTTTCGCCAGGAATCATTAAAGACTTAGGGATATTATCATGAATCTTAGTCAACTCATCCTTGAATTGTCGGACTGAAAGGATAAGAGGGTGTATTCTTCCAGCATGCGTTGATAGCAGAATATCAAGCAATATGCTCTGGGTTGCTTTATAATTGATCATAATAAGTATCCCGTTAAGAGCAGTTGCTGAAAATCCCTCCATGTACTCGAATTTACTTGTTTCGTTTTCCAAATTCGTGACAATAGAACTTAGTAACATAATTTGATTCAAATTTTTCGAATGTTCTTTCTTGAAAATATTGACAGTGGAATCAACAATACGTGTTTGATTTTTCATGAGTTGTAGCAAGTGTTTTTCATTTTCTTGAACAGCTTCTATTGTTTGCTCATATTTCTCAGCAAATCTTTGATCAAGTATTCCGAGCAATTCATTAGTGACTGTTCCAATAAAGTCAAATGGTGATCGTCTTTGCCTTTTTAATGAATCGTCGTTTGCGTGTAAGAGAATTTCATTGTTGAGCTCTATTTGTTGAAGTTGATATTCAAATTGGTTCAGTATTCCTTCGCACTTAATAGAATCTAGTTCCTCCATTCCCGATGACGAACATACTCTCTCCATTTTTGAAACAATTTCCTTGTATGCTTCGTATTCCTGCCAATAGTTCGTCAAATTAAAGAAAACAATTGTCTTCCATGAGCTCGAAATCAAATTTGCCTGTCCCACATCTTCGAAGTATATTCCAGGGTGTGTTTGAAATGGAACTATCTCGAGTCTCGACATCGTAGGGGACTGGAGTGGAGCCAACTTCCTCATCATTTTCTATTGGTAATTTACATAACTTTGTTATGGGTCGCTTGAACTGCTTATTGTTACTAAATACAGTTGCAGCCCGAACACCGTTGTCACTCCCAGGATGAACTTCTGATATCCTTCCCATCATCCAGGTGGTCGGTGGTAGCCGGTCTTCCTTGATACGAACTATATCGCCAGTTTGAATGTTGTCTTCTATTTGTTTCCATTTAGGCAATTGTTGAAGCTGTGACTAATATTCTGATGACCAGACTTTCCAAAAGTCTTGAGTAATTTTTTGTATTAGTTGCCAGCGTGAACGGAACGTTTTCTTTTCATCAATGGGTTGTTCGGGTACAGCATTCAGAGAACTTCCGATTAGAAAATGTGCCGGAGTAAGTATCGTAGTGTTGTCAATATCGTTTTCGATTGCCGTAAGTGGTCGGGAGTTTAGGCATGCTTCTATTTGAGTCAATAATGTCGAAGGTTCCTCAAATGTTAGCATGGTGTCTCCAATTATTCGTTTAAGGTGAAATTTTGTGGATTTAACGCTTGACTCCCACAAACCGCCAAAGTACGGTGCTGCTGGTGGTATGAAATGCCATTGCATTTCATGTTTCGTAGGCATTGATGATGCGTCGACTACACCGTACTTAATGGCTGCTCTCACTTGTTGTTGGATTTCTTTGTTAAGCTGCAACTCCAGCTGGCGAAATATAGCTGTAGCTCTATTTCTTGATTCACCAAGTGGATTTGTTTGGATTAAATCTTCGTCGAATGGGATCTTCACAACATACCTCCCATTGGCCTTTCGGTAGTGTGTATCCTTATAGATTTGTTCGCACCGTTTATCTTCCGACTTTTGGAATTTAGGTTGATTAACTGATGTAAGTGCTACTAGTCCAGTAACACTGTATGTGTCGGGAATGTCGTTTGATGTTCGTCCAGAGATCAGCCAACCTAATTGTGATCTTTGAGCGATTAGTGATCTAGCAGCGACTCGTTCAAAACCACTTCACATGATGTCGCCATAGGTATCAGCTCCAATTATCATATCAATTGGCTCAGGAATATTGAATGTTGGATCAGCAAGCTCTAGAAGATCGAACTTTTCAACTTGTTTAGTGTTTGTTTGCTTCGAAGGTAACTGCCTTGTCAATTTTGACAACACCAGAGCTTCTATTTTTAGCTTAAAACTCGAAGCAAAATGTGGCATTATGGTCACATCTACCTTACTGGTGGCAATTCCTGCTTTTGTTGCTCCTAGTCCGCTGACTTCAACACTTATCGATCCATGATCGATAAGTGCTCTGACTGTAACGTACTGTCCTTTGTCATTATTAACTTTTAGAATTGCCGTTGCGATTAAAACATTCTGGTTCTGTTCGCTATGATTTATTTGTGCGGATGATCTTGCAGCTCCTATCAGTTCTGTTTGTTTTGGCCTATCAGTCCATTCCATGTGAAGAAGTGAATGATGTTTCTTGTTGCAATGTTGGCAATTTTTCTTGCTAAAACATTGGATCTGTTTGTTATGCCTCAAACAGTTCAGGCAAAGATTTGCCTGCTTGCACTGTGTCCATCTTTCTTTTGGCGATAATTTTAAAAACTTTTGACATGCGTATATTTTATGGTCTCCTTTGCATATTGGACACTGAATAACTTTTGCATCTATGACGAAGCTACGGACTCCAGATCTTGGTTCCTCAAATGAGTTATTTTGTTTTTTGTTTGTTGACATTACTTCAAGAGCTTGGTAACGTCTTTCCAGAAAGTCGAGGAGAGTCTTCACTTTCGGCATTTTATTTGGCTCCTCTAAACCTTGTTCAAACAAATTTCTTGATTCTGTATCAAGTGACTTTGTAGTCATATGAACAATCATAGGACCCCATGAAGAAGTGTCATAGTCCAAATTTTTTAGTGCCGCTAGTCCCTCTTTAATGGCATCCAAGCTGTTTTTGATGGAAGACGCTGTTGGAGCGCTATTATGTCCAGATTTGAGCATCTTCTCTATATGCATAGACACTATTTTTCGCTCATTGTTGTATCTACTTTTTAAGATCTCCCAAGCGCTATTATAGTTTTCACTTGAAAACGTTAGATGCTTTATGAGTTGCAGGGGCTCTCCTTCCAAATGAGTTTTTAAATACTCCATTTTTTCAGTCGTTGTTAAATTGGCCTTGGCGTGTATTATATTGAGGAACAGGTCATAAAACTGCTGCCACTCCAAATAATTACCCTTAAATGTCGGTATTTTAAGTCTTGGAAGCATTGATTCAGTCTTATGTTCCTTCGGCTTTGTGTTACTACTGGAGAGTTTTGATGCCATTGTATTGAGAAATCTGTTGACCTCTTGTTTGACACTTTTATATTCCTTATTCGTTACATAAGGTTTCTCAAGGTCTTCTTCAGATGAATTGCAGATGAAGTCTTCATGTAATTCAGTGAATGTTTGCAACTGCTCCAGCAGTATTTTTTGTTAAAAGTCGTAAATGTCCTTGGAATATTCATCGAATGTTTGTTCAAATTCTTCTATGTTCTCGATAATGGCCGTTATCCTCAGCTTAACTTTGTCAACCGTTGACCTTGTACGGTAGTTGAATTCTCGTCCGGCTTTGCGGTGTCGGCTTTGTAGACAGAGGCATTAGATGTCTTTTCAACTTTCTTTGAAGTTTCTGCAGTGGGAGCATCGTGAGGGACTTCAGGCCTTTCCATTTCCTTCGAAGCTTGTGCGATGTTCTTTGAAGTTTCTGCAGTGGGAGCATCGTGAGGGACTTCAGGCCTTTCCATTTCCTTCGAAGCTTGTGCGATGTTCTTTGAAGTTTCTGCAGTGGGAGCATCGTGAGGGACTTCAGGCCTTTCCATTTCCTTCGAAGCTTGTGCCACACTTGGATCTATATTTTCCAATTCTTGTTTAAAACTTTCGTACAATGATTTTACTCTGTTGTACGTATCCCTTTGTATGTAGGGTGTATCAAATTTTACAAAGGGAACTATTCTAATATGGTTTGCGTGAAATTCAGACCAACATTTTTCGAGGCGTTCTAGCCTTTCTTCATTGTATTTCTGTGTTTTTCTGGAGGCACTATCCTTGCCGAAGTTTCGACATTGCTTTTCGATTTCTTCTCTCAAGGCCTTTTGCTTCGAGCTTATAATAAACACATCTGTTTCGTCCAACATCTTAGTTTTTTGTTTGAATTGTCTTGTTCTATATTGTAGATAATATTATAGATGGCAACAGTAGTTTTTTCGTACTTTGATTGCGTTGTTTTCGTAACTTTACTTTTCACTAGCCAATGTTTGAAGCCCTGGCTACGCTTTTCACTAACCAATGTCTAAGCCCTGGTTACGCTTATTCGCTCACTTTTTACTAGCCAATGTTTGAAGCCCCGGCTACGCTTTTCACTAACCAATGTCTAAGCCCTGGTTACGCTTTCTTGTTCATTTCCTCGAAGGACCATGAATAGTTGACAGAATAAGTTGTTAATTAACTCCTTGCCGCAGTCAATGAAGAGAAAACTTAAATGTCTTTTGGCTCGCTGGTTTACTAGCAAGTGAATTATTTATTTCCTATCCAAGATATTTATACAACTTAACTGCTAACTAGGCAATAAATAATTCGAGATACAGACAAACAATATATACATAAATGAAATGAAAAGAACTGCAATGCAAGCAATACAATGCAATGCACTGCAACGGCTCCGATCACGAGAACGCTGATAGTTGCAGGAGGTGTAATATTTATTCGCCAACTGGCGAGCCTGTTAACCTGTTGGTCATTCACCTGCTGTTGTTTACTTGGTTTGTAGTGTAGAATTCGGTCGTTTGCATTTGTTGTCACAACAATGTTAGAAGATCGTTATGACCATCCTCGGGTTCTTGTCAACATACAGTTAAATAAGTTGTACAACCTGCCGTCATTGACATTAGATCGTGTGGAGTCAATTAAAGATTTGTTATATACCTCGACCCAAGTAGTTCACAGTCTTGGAAACCTAAAAATAGAAGTGGAATACTTAGATCCTTTGTTGATTTTTATTCTAGTACGTAAGTTACCCAGCAAAACACAACAAATGTGGGAGGAAAAACTGAACGCCAGGGAAAACCCGAAACAGCTGGCAACTTTTAAAGAATTAACTACGTTTTTGGAGACAAGGTTTAGGACCCTTGAAGCAGTCGACCAACAGGGCATGCACAAGCTTTCACGCGAATCGTCTCACAAGAATTCTTTCATCGCGCATGCTCAGTCTGATAACTCAAAACTATTTTGTAAAATATGTCAGAAAAATAAACATTCATTAAGACGATGCAGCAAATATTGAAAATGGGTGTTACTGACCGTATTCAAGTTATAAATAAATTTGGTGTATGTCGAAATTGTTTAGGGAATAACCATGCCACAGAGAGTTGTGCAACCAGTCGTAGGTGCTATCATTGTCAGCAGCCACATCATACCTTATTGCATACAAATAACACTTACTTACAGCCTCAACAACCTTTACGTGGACAGCAACCAAGTACTAACTTTCAGCCAACACAGCCAACAAACAGTAATCAAACAAATCAATTGCAACAACAACGAAACAGCCAAAATACACAAGGTTTAGCATTGAACGCAGAGGCATCTTCATTCCAGACGACTCACAGACAGCCGTCTATGTCTAACCAGCTAACTTCTCATCACTCTCATCAAAACATCCCAAATAAAATTTTTCAAGTTTTACTGGCTACAGCCATTGTGAGAGTTAAGTCTTCGGTGGGTGAATGGTTGACGCTACGAGCATTGTTAGATACTGGATCTGAAGCGTCATTCATAACGGAGTATGCTGCTCAATTACTTAAACTTAAATCTCGAACAACTCATACGACATACAACACATTTAGACAACACATTTAATACAACACATTTATTTGCACCTTGAAAGGCTCATGTTGCGCCCGGGGAGAATGTTCAACTCACATCAACCGTGTTCTAAGTTGAACTAGAATCGGAAAGTGGCAGCCCCGTGTAATGTCAAAATGTTATCGATAACTAGGCCCAAAAGGAGATATATGTCGACTTGACATATGCGTAAAAAGAGTTCAATTAATAAAGCAAAATCATCTGAAACTGAAACAAATTGTTGTGTCCTTATTTTTCTTTCAATTAATAATAAAATTAATAAACAACAACTCATACGGGGGTGTCCGGGTTGGGTTTGGTCAGAAGTGGCACATGTTTACGAGTTGAAGATATCACTTTTGCATCACAGCATTCCTCCTTTGCAACAACCACACAAGCTTACATCTTAAAGTCACTGTCTGGGCATTTACCGGCCCGGACTCTTCAGATTGAGAGTTGGATTCATCTCAACGACTATGTTCTTGCCGATCCTGAATTTCTTAAATCATCCAAAATTGATATTTTACTTGGTAGTGATGTTCTACCAAAACTATTGTTGCCAGAGCTGATACCACCTGCAGATAAATTGATGCCAGTTATGCAGAAGACGACATTAGGATGGATTCTCTTTGGAAAAGCTCCAATTGTGTCTGAATCTAATAGTCAAGTCAGAAGTTTCATGCAGACGGTAGATGTCGAGACTCAGCTTCGAAAATTTTGGGAATTGGAAGAGACGCCTTTCAAGCCTTTCCAAAGGACTGAAGACATTGAATGCGAAAATCATTTTATCGCCAACACTGAACGACTGATGGATGGACGCAATCAAGTAGCACTACCGTTCAAAGGAAACGTTCCTCCAGTTTTTGGAGATTCATATCAAGGTGCTTTGAGACGATTACTTAGTTTAGAACGACGTCTTGATGCAAATTTACAACTTCGAGGCCAGTATGTGGCATGCATGGAAGAATATATTCAACTGGATCATATGAGCGAAGTCGACAAAAATAAACTGACACATAATCAACATTACTTCCTGCCACATCATGCTGTGATCAAAGAAAGCAGTTCGACCACGAGGCTAAGGGTGGTGTTCGACGTCTCCTTTAAAACATCAAATGGAATTTCTTTGAACGAGGCTATGTTGGTAGGCCCAAAACTTCAACAAAACATATGCGACATCATTCTTCGTTGGAGGTTATATAAATACAGCTTCACAGCTGACATTCAAAAGATGTATCGTCAAATTTTAATGGCAGAAAAGGATAGAAACTATCATTTATTTCTATGGAGAAAACATTCGAATGATCCTCTTAAAGTCTACAGACTTAACACGGTTACATTTGGAACAGCCGCTGCTCCATATCTCGCTATTCGAACCCTTCAGAAAGCAGCAGCAGATAGTTCAAATAATCATCTTGCATCAATCATGATCCGTGAAGAAATGTATGTTGATGACTTAATATCGGGAGGAAATACCATTGAAGAAGCTCAACAAAAAATACAACAAATCAAAACAACAATGGAGGCAGCGGGATTTAACTTGCGTAAGTGGAGTTCCAATTCTGAAGAATTACTTTCTGGCATTCTATCAGGAGAACGGGAATCATCATTCTTAATGCCATCAGAAGATTGGGAAAGAGTGAAGACGCTCGGTGTCCATTGGCTTCCGTCTGTTGATAAATTCTCTTTCAGCTATTATGCGAGTCCTGATCTACAACTGACAAAGCGTTCAATACTATCTACGATAGCACGCCTTTTTGATCCAATGGGCTGGATTGCCCCGTGTATTGTAAAGGCGAAGATGTTTATGCAACAACTGTGGGCGAAGAAAATATCATGGGATGAACCAATTGAATCATCGCTTCTTGAACAATGGATTGTCTTCTACAAAGACTTGGAAGTGATCAACAAAATTCAAGTTCCAAGATGGGTTGAAACCATCGGTGAGTTCACTCGAATCGAGCTCCACGGTTTCAGTGATGCATCAGAGAAAGCCTATGGAGCAACAGTATACTTACGGGTTGAAGGTGATAACGGCGAACCGAAAATTCATCTTCTGATTGCTAGATCTAAGGTGGCTCCTGTCCAATCGGTAAGTCTTCCTCGATTGGAACTTTGCGGCGCTGTAATGCTAGTTAAACTAATGGGACATGTTGTTCACACACACATAATTTTGCTTTTCACTTCTCAATTCGTCATGATAATATTCACATCAACATAAATACACATAAATATGTACATATGTAGGCGTATATCTGCAAAATCAAAATACCAATCTTCATTGAATTTATAAATGTTTCTACGAAAATTTAAATTGAACTTTATTTATATGAGATTTAATAAAATTTGTTTCTTTTCATGTCAATTCAAGAAACACATTTATTTGCACCTTGAAAGGCTCATCTTGCGCCCGGGGAGAATGTTCAACTCACATCAACCGTGTTCTAAGTTGAACTAGAATCGGAAAGTGGCAGCCCCGTGTAATGTCAAAATGTTATCGATAACTAGGCCCAAAAGGAAATATATGTCGACTTGACATAAACGTAAAAAGAGTTCAATTAATAAAGCAAAATCATCTGAAACTGAAACAAGTTGTTGTGTCTTTATTTTTCTTTCAATTAATAATAAAATTAATAAAATTTATAAAATATATATTCAAAGCTTATCAGCTAAAAACATCCGGTTCATCAAATAATCTCGGATATCTTGCTGACATGTCTTCAATTTGATTTTTCTGCTCTACTGTCATATGCTCAGTTCGAAGGGTCAAATTATTTACAGCTTGTGCGGTAAATTGCTTAATTTGTATTTTTATAGTGCCCCTAATGGTAATATAATTATGTTTTGTGTAAATTACGGCTCCTAAGTCTTTTCAACTGTCATTTCCTAGTATGCCATGAAAAGTTGTTAGGTCTGGCATCAAAAAGAATTTAATTTTCGTGTCTCTAAGTCCAAATAAATTTGCAAATGTGTGGTGTGGATACTTATTTTACCTCCAATTGAATTGGCGTAAAATATTTCGTTATTGGGTTTAGGATTGTTTACTAGGGAAGATTGTATATAGTGCTCATTAGAACCAGTGTCTATTAATATTTTCAGCGCTTCTCCACTGCTTGTTTTAACTTCCGCAGTGAAGAGCTGGCTAGTCTAAAAAATTATAATTATTAAGTTCGGATGTTATTTCAGCAATGTTATTATCAATGCGGGAAAGTGGCTCGATATAGTTACTAAAGCTTTGATCATATTGTTCATCATAGTGATATGGAGTGGAAAGGTATTCTTGCAACTCTGGGTCTTGAGCTGGTGGATAAGGTTGGATTGAATCATCGTGAAGGCTCTTTTTTTTCCTGAGAAGATGTCTTGATATGGGAAATTCGTTGTAATTTGTTAGGATAATTTGGTTGTTGTGGAATTTGATTTGCTCTTTTAGGTGCTGGAGGCCATCTATGTTATTCCTGTTGTGATCTATTAGCATAGTTTACGTTAGCAGCCCTAATCTTTGATGTTTCCATAGGAATACCTCGTGGTTGTGGCCGTGGTGGTGGTCTGAAGACATTTGGTTGTTGTTGATATCCTTGGTTCTGAGGTTGATAGCGAAAACCAGTAGGATATTGCTTGGGGTTATTGTTACTGAATGAGTTTGGATGAGGATTTTGTGCAAAATGCGCAGGATGTGGATAGAATGGGACTTGATACCTTGGTGAGGTACTTGTCTGGAATCTTTTTGGAGGGAGTTGCGGAGGTATTTGGTTAATAAATTTCTTAGTATTGTTGTTTGTCGCGATTGCGTATTGAGCGCGATAATCCTGGTTTTCTAGTTTGAGGCAAAGGTGGAGCGCTTGTGGCAGATCTACCGGTTCCCGAATACCGAGAAGCCTAGGTAAATCTCCCTTAAGACCCCTTATAAAGGTGTCTAAAGCTTTATCTCTGTACCCATGCATAAGCATATTTAATGCTTCTGTACACATCTCCATTGATGAAATTTTATTAAGTATTAGCGTTAAATGAGAATAAACTTGTTGATAGAATTCTTGTACGGAAGAATTACCTTGTACCAGTGATGTTAGCTGGTATTCTAATGTTCCCAGATCTCTTTTGACTGCGTAATGCAGAGTGAGACATCTGGTAATATTATCCCAGTTTAGGGGTGTATTAATGATTCAAGAACATGGTTGGCTTGACCAACTATTTTGTTCCTAATAACATTGATTATGCCAAATATTTTGGTGATCCTCTAATGTTGTTATTAATCCTGAGTACTCTTTCGACGCTTTTTCGCCATGAGCTAAATTCTCCTGGCTGTCCAGAGAACTCTCTTAAGCTCTTGACGATGCCTGGAATTTTTTCGAGCTCAGAAATATTGGAATCTTGGTCGGGATTAATTGTCGGAGTTAGGGTTTATTATTGACTGAACAATTCGTCTACCATCTGTCCTAAGGGTCTGATTTAAAATAGAAGAGACTAAGTTTTGTTATTCAACAAGCGTTAAATTACTATGTGAAGGGGTAGGAGGAGGTTGATTTTGTTGAGGATTAAGAAGTGGTGGTCTAATAAGGTTTTGTGGACTCGACATGATAAAAAAGGTTATATGATCACAAAAAAAAATATCAGTTCCTTAAATTTGCTATAGAGTGAATATTTTTCTTAAGTCTTAATTTTCTAGTATGTTAATCTCGGAATTTAATTTCTAAGTTTCTTTAGTCTTATTACTTTAGTTTTCCTTTTTTTTTTTGTTGCTACAAATAATTTTCCTTAATTTTTCTTTATTAATTCTTTGCTTAATTTTTCTTTGTTGACTTACTATTCCACTTTTATTTAATTTAATTATATTTTTCTTTCTTTTCACTCTTTGATTTCCATATTTTTTGTTATGTGATTTTACAAACAAAGAACACTATTCAAAAAATCTTAAAACCAAAACATAATACAGAAACTGATATTTGTTCCGGAGTTTACAAATTAACATGCAATTACTGTAACAAATACTATATAGGACAAACAGGAAGAACATTCAAAGAAAGATTCAAAGAACATAAACCAAAAATAAACAGAAGATCAACATATGCACATGCACAACACCTAATAGAACAGAACCATAATTATACAAATATAACAAATAACTTGAAACCATTACACATATGCAAAAAAGGAAAAATATTAGACGCCACCGAAGAATATGAAATATACAAAGCTAATAAGATAGATAAAGACAACATTTTAAACGACAAACTTATACTAAAAACAAACCCGCTATATGACACCGCTATTAAGAAATATAAAGACAAAAGAAGACAACAATAGTAAAGCCACTAGCTAAAATTAATCACACATTAAAAATCAACAACAACTTAACGAAGAAACCACAACGATCAGCCACACGAAGAAAGAAAAACAATACCGACAACATACGAAGCTTGCGCCCGATGATGGAAAGATTCCGAAACGCGTCGCCTATTACACTTTATATTATGATAAACCTATTACAGAAAGCTTGTATATTAAAGACTTTCTATTGACCGTGTCAAATGCAGCCTTCAGATCGACAAAAAAGGCATACAGACATTTTTTTTTTATCTATAAATCGTTTAGCTACAGTACATAGAACAAAAATTTGATCTATAGTTGAAAGATTTGCACGAAAGCCAGCTTGGTAGCAACTGATCATATTATTTTGTTCAACCCAATTTGAAAGCCTAAAGTATAGTAGTTGTAAGAACAGTTTTCTCAGTGAATTTAGGACTGCAAAACCCCTATAGTTTTCCGGTTGTTCACGATCTCCGTTTTTAAAAACGGCTGATATTTTTGAGTGCCTAAAATTTTCAGGAACAATTTTCTCACTATAAAGTTTATTGAAGAAACTTAAAATGTTTTCTAAAAACTCAGGAGTGGTATTCTTGTAGAATTCAACTGGAATACCATCGGGGCTTTGTAATTTTTTATTTTTTACAGAGACGATTTTAATTCTATTATTGTAAATAAGGAATCTAATTCTGGTACCGTTATATTAGGAATGGCGAAACTGACTATATTAAAATTTGGATTGGGTAACAAAAGTTTTTCAAAGTAATTCGCGAAAAAGTTAACATCAATTGAAAGTGTATTCGTATTTGTCTGACCATTTAAGAAACGGACAGTACTCCAAAAAGATTTTGAATCTTTACATAAACTGAGTTTGGAAGCTACATTTCTTAGGTGCATATTCTCTTTTAGAGTACACATTCGTTTATATTCTTGGCTAGCTCGTAGATATAAAACTTTGGCGCTGGGGTTATTTGTTTTTCTGAAAGGTTTCAAAAATGCGAAAGATTTCTGCCTAGCTTTTCTACAGTCATTGTCATACCATTTAAAATGAAATGTATGCCTGCGTTGCTATTTTCATTAGTGAAATTTGATGATTGTCTAATCGCAGTAAGAATCGAAGTTGATATTTCTTCTATGCTGGTAGCTTCAATGTACGGCAAATTCAATACATGCTGATTTAGTTTTCTGACATAATTGTTTAAATTTTTTTCTCTCCATTTCAATCTGAGAGTATTTTCTGTCGATACTGGGTTTATAATGTTATTTTCAAAACAACAGGAAACGACAATGGGGAGATGCGACGAGAAATTAGCTGGAAGTACTTCAAAGTTTTCGGTAATACAAGACCAATCACCTCTAATAAGACATAAATCTATCACAGAGCAACCCTGAGAAGAAATAAATGTAAAATTACCATTAAAGTCGTTAGAAGTTATTCCATTTAGTAAAAGAAATCCAAAATCTTCTATCATTTCCAATAGATATTTAATTTGTGAAATTAAGCAAAGTAGCTTTTTAACAATAAAAAATCTAAAAAATTTGTTTTGTTTTCTAAACTAATTTTATAGTGTTTTTATTTACATATTCATATCACACAAATTGGAGACAAAAAAATACAAAATGGTTATAGCAGCTGAACAAGCAGAAATTGTCTTACAATACAAATATACAATTGAAAATTAACAAAAATCAACCTCAACATAAAATTCAACAAATATTGTCTTAAAAACCATATAATACCCAACTACGCACAAATAAAAATAAAATCAAAATCCCAAGCCGCCATAAAAACTCAAAGTTTAATACAAAACATACGTATAAAAGAAGAAATAAAATTTCTACACAGTTAAAAAGCCAACCTAAACGAAAAAAACTCGCAAAAGAAATAACAAAGAGACAACGCAACAAAATACAAAAGTTCTTACAACAAAAAAATCAACAAACATTACCACAATGCACCCACACCTTCTTCCCAAGACTGATCAACACAACGAAAATACAGCTCACTAATTCAGAAACAACTACAATTAACAAAGGACTTAAATACAATATCCCAAAAATAAACAAAAACTACATCAACCAAGAAGTAATAAACGCTGAAGCCGCAATAAAAACTATACCAACAATAGAAACCCAAAATGAAACTAGAACTATTATAAATAAAAAACTCAAAAAACTCATAAAAAACGACATAATAAATGATAAATTACATAATAAATATATAGAAAACCAAATAAATTTAAAAAAACATAATACAAAAAATAAGCAACTACAAAGCAATAGTAACGAAAGCAGACAAAGGTAAAACCATCGTCATAATGGACGAACAAGTATACATAGACAAAACTAACGAATTTTTCAACTACAACAACATAACACCACTAAGCACAGATCCAACACCTGCCTACACAAAAGAAATTAACAAAACCACAAACAAATGTAAAAACTTATTTAATAACAATGATTATAACATCAAACAAATGAACCCAACTGCTCCTCAACTTACCGGTCTACCAAAAATACATAAACAAGGGACACCAATACTACCGCTCATAAACTACACTACTGCTCCAAGCTACAAAGTTGCCAAAACACTACAAAAAATAATAAAAAATAACATACAAATACAAGATAACCACAGCAATAAAAACAATATAGAACTAACCAAAAAATTAGAAAACATTAATACAAACCATAAACTTATATTAATATCATTTGACATCACCAACATGTACACCATTCATATCAACCACTTAACCCGAAATGCAACAATAAACAAACAAAAAATAGACGAACTTATTTTACTTTCGAAAATTATATTAAAATAGAACACATTCAACAATAAATTTTACAATCAAACAGAAGGACCATAGACCATAGCTAATGGATAAGTTAACGCAAATAACACCAAATCATAAGCTCATCTGAGAAATCACAAATTCTTTCTCACACTAATTTCGCTGACGCTGCGTCTGAACAGAACGAACATCAAGTAGCTACATGCATTCCAGCACGTAGCAAGCAGGCGAATACGACACCACCTGTGGGAACATCCGCTGCAGGTAGCATTCGCATTGGGAGCGTAGGTTAATTCAGTTTTAAGGAGAAATATTAGGCGTGTTTTATCGAAATTCTATATGCACTTATATTCACTTCAGCAAAACATCGCTCATGGGAAAACAACAACTCCATATGTCATTAGCCTAAGTGAACAAAAATATCTCAGTTAGCTAACTGCACAACAGGGATGGTTGGTAAATTTCTTTTTGTAACCCAGAGGTTGGCAGTCTTTGGGTTGTGTTCGTTCATATTTCTGATTTTCGACAACAGATTGAAGTCTGTTTCTTTACTTTTTGTGCACAGAAATTCACAATCTGTCATATTTTAAGGAGTGGTTGTAAAATTTTTTCAGAAACTCTCTGAAAGAGCGTTATTGTCTTAAAAGTACAGAAACGCCTTGAACAAAACATTCGCAGCAACGCAACGCTTGGAAAAACGTCTGTTTGACAGTTGTGGTATTTGTTTTGGCTGTGCACGATTTCTGTCCACAGAAATTTTGGTGGCGGAAATTCGCAGGACGGGGAAATTTTTTTACTCTCTCGAGAGCACTCTCTTTTGTGCACTGACTTTCGCCGAATTTCGGTGCATTTCGTGCGAATTTTCAGTAAAGAAACATACCTTATGACTTCTGACCACAGAGGTGATACAAGAAGAGGCAAAACCACACACACACCACGGCATCTGTCCTCAAACTGACTTCACAAACACCACTTTATTTTCAGCTTTCAAAACCAGTTTGAATTCCGAAAATAAAGTGGTGTTAAGTTGGTGATGGCAGGAGAAGCAATGGTTTTCCCTCTTGTTGTTTATTCTTTTAAGCTTTTGACCTATTTAATTCATAAGTCACTTACTAAGTTATGACTTAATGAGTTTTTAATTCACAAACTAGCAACTGAAATAAATACCTACATCGAAATCTGAATCCTAATTCGATTCGATTATCCGATCCTAAAAATAAAAATGAATCTTATTGAACACAGCTATTGCGAAAAAAAATTAAAGTGACATTTGTTTTGTTTACATCGAAAGTAAAAAGTTGAAATGCGGCAAATAAATTGAGAATCGAGAATTAAATAGAGAAAAATAGGAATGGAAAATAAAAGGTATGCATTTAAATTCTTCTGAATGCAAATTTTTCATGTTTCTTGTCCTTAGAACAAGTGCAAAGGGTACCAACTTTGAAAGTGAAAATTGAAAGTGACGTGCTAAGTGAATATAAACCAAAAATCGTTTTATTGTAAGTGAACATAAGTGAATATAGAAAATTTTCGATAAAACGCTGCTATTGTAAGTTAGTCTTAATTTGAACTTGTCACAATAATAGTCCGGTCAAATTAACTTCAATAATAGGGGTAAGGTTACATTAATTCGCACCTTGCTGAAAATTGGCATGAATGTTGGGAACCCTATTACTTACAATTTGTCAAAAATCCCCCTCAATCCGCCGCTTAAAAAAAAAGTTATTCAAGGTCAAATGTTGCAAACATCGGTTTTATGAGTTTTCCAGCTAAACGGTAAGTTTTACCATAAAAATAGAAAGGCAAAAATTATTCACCAAGCAATTATCTATAATAATTGTAAATACACTTTTTTTCCTTAGTATCACCATTTCGGAGATATAGCTTTGCAAAAAGTTGAAAAAGTTGTGTTACTCCTAATATGCACACGTTTCCGCGCCACCCGTGAGGTAGTGTGCATGGCTGGTTTTTTTACGTTGTTTCCCCGGTAGGTCTATTCCACTATAGGTAAAAGCTATTATATTAAATTGAAATTGGTATTATTGTAATGACTATTGTAATGAATGAGAGGGGTGTAAGTAATGAGTAATTTGAAAAAAACTATTCGTCTGATTGGAACTCTTCTTCTTCTTCTGGAACATAATCCATACTGTCTTGTTCTTCTTCTTCTTCTTTTTCTTCCTCTTCTTCCTGCTGGGTGCAAATAAATTGTTCAAAGAGCGATACATCAGAAGTCTCCTCGCATATACCGTAGGAATCCTCTTCTACTGGCGATTGAACTTTGGAGCACGATTGACCTCGACAACTGATACATGCTAATGAACGAAACAACCCCACTTTCTTGCAGCCGCATTTAGCATTACACCCCTTTTTGCGATTGCCAAAAATTGAGTTGAGGAGTTTTTCCGGTGCAGGAGGGAGTTAAGTTATGACTGGTTCCAATATATTGTCAATTAACTTCCAACACCAGTCTTCTGGGTTTAGTTTATTACCGAGCCATATTTGAACTTGGTAATATACCCGAAATAGATGTTGCTCAGCAGAAGCAGAGGTTGGAGGAAGACAAGCTAATATTGTACTTGCTTCTTCTTATGCGTGTTCTTAGTAAAAGACAAGTATCGAAACTTATCCAAGCACGTAATTTTTTTTGGAGCTCCGTAAACGGAAAGAAGAAAGCGAATTCCGTTGGTGATTACAGCTTGTGGAGTAGAGGTACTTTCTTTGAAAACGTCAGCACAATCAACTAAATCTTGTCTCTCAAACAATTTCAAAACTGTTCTCTTACCTCTCCTCAAAAATGCTTTATGATAATGTTTTATTTATGATAATGTCTTTAGGCCACGATCAACAGTAACTTTTTCGCTTTCGGCCAAATGTTTATTACAAATTATACAAAATTGAGACATTTCTATATCAAACACTAAACTGCACAAATTTTGTTTGCAAATAAAAGCAATAACTATGTTGTGTTCTCGCTACGAAGTAATGCTTGAGACTAATACTTTTCTATCTAGTTAGGCCTTGGTTGACAAAGAAGCAGTTATACTAGCGTTGCCAAGCGGACAATTGAATAGCAGACAGTTGTTGCTCAATACAAGCCGCAATGTTGTCACTTTACTGCAATTGCAATAGATCTGCTTCATTTTTTTCCTAAATTGATTGTACTGCTTTAAAAAGTATCTACTGCACTTTTGGTTTTACGAATCAAAACTATGCTTGAGTAATTGCAATGCTCATAAATGACTTTTTAGTCCATATACTGAATGCAACCATTTTCCAAACGCACCCGTATTATCGGTACACTCAGCTATTATGGCTATAGATAGACTTTTTAATGGAGAGAATTTGATTTATTTTTAAATTTATTAATGAATAACTTTCTTAAGGTTTTGAAAATAGATCGGTGTACTTATTTGTGTATTTTTAAATGAGTTTCTTTGAAATCTACTGCATAAAAATGTAATCTACTGCACTTTTGTGGCAACGCTAATACAAGACCGTGCGGTCATATAAAATGAGGGACTGGGTTGTTTTCGAGCTTATATTCTTACAGTTATATGTACGTATACTCCACTAAAACTATTATTTGTACTTATATTATAGTTCTGTAACGCATATAACGGTAATTGACATACATATTAGGAGTAACACAACTTTTTCAACTTTTTGCAAAGCTATATCTCCGAAATGGTGATACTTAGGAAAAAAAGTGTATTTACAATTTTTATAGATACTTGCTTGGTGAATAATTTTTGCCTTTCTATTTTTATGGTAAAACTTACCGTTTAGCTGGAAAACTCAGAAAACCGATGTTTGCAACATTTGACCTTGAATAACTTTTTTTTTAAGCGGCGGATTGAGAGGGATTTTTGACAAATTGTAAGTAATAGGGTTCCCAACATTCATGCAAATTTTCAGCAAGGTGCGAATTAATGTAAGCTTGAATGTCTATTTTGACCGGACTAATAAGAGCTCTAAGCTCCGAAAAGATTATTTTTTTAATAAACAAATCTTTATTTAATTAATTGGCGCCCGAGCAGGGACTACTGGCTAACTTACTTCGGTCGTGATAAAAATAAAAAACCCTCAAGTAGTTTAAATTTTTAACGGTCGTTTAGTAACGAGAAAATCGATTTAAAAGTTCCCAAGAGGTACGGAATCGTTTTTGCCAGTAGTCGACGCGAAGTGAAAACGCGAAGAAAAAAAAAATTGTAAACTAAAAAGTGCGGAAAAAAAAGGAAAGACTCTAAGTTCCACACGAACAATTTTAAATAGAAACAAGTGCAAGTGCCAAATCAAGGAAGTGCGGAGAAAAGCAGGCCCCTGAGGAGCAGAACCAGGAAAAAGGCTGAAGCAGACTAACCGCTCCACCAATATCATCATTATCAACTAACGATGCAATTCTTGGCCTTTATGTAAGACTAGTTTTAAGTTATATCAAGAGAAATTATTCTATATTAATTATTTAATATAATATTATTATGTTTAAAATCAAAACAAGTGGTAAAACAGGGAAGTAATGAATTAAGAAACCAAAAGTGAAACACATCATAAACTAGAAGTCTATCAACTATCAAAGTTTTTCTTAATCTTAAATGAAAAAAAAAAAAATAAGGAGAATAAACATTATGAATTTTTTTTTAAGAAAAAGTAAAAAACAAATGTCAAAAATGCCAGACTTAAGATCAGGTACGACAACCGATAATAATGGTCGCGGTCCCTCCAATTCAAATCCCCAAAATATTAACACAATTCCTGTAGTGAATCTCACATCAGAGTTGCAAAATTTAAATGCGAACTTTTTATTCCAATCCTCTAACTCCCGTATGGACCCGCCTAAACCTCAATCAACCCCCGAACTTAACGCACTTATTTCGTCTATTGTTAATGGTGTATTTGAACAACATGGACACAATTTAGTTCAGAAAGCATTAAACCCTAATGCCACTAACTTACATGGCGTGGAACAAGGTATTGATCCTGTATTTCGTAATAACTTCTCTGAAACTCGCATCTCTCTTTGATACTTGACAAATTATCAAATTTGGAAGCAAGTTCAGAATCTCTTATGTTGATAACTCAAACGTACCGAGACAAAGCTCTGGATACGTGTATTCGAGGCCTAAAAGGTGACCTCCCACGGTTGCTCGGAATTCGAGAACCACTTGATTTGCCTCATGCACTAAACCTTTGCTTAAAGCTTGAAAACCAAAATTACAGCTCAAATCACATTTCTCATAATCAAGGAACAGTAAAAAAATATCCACAAAATTCCCAGTACGGATACCAAAATTCTTCAAGACCTACTATTCCGCATAACGTTCAACAAAATCGCTATTCGCATCAGAGCAATAACTATCCTAGATTGAATAGTGGCCCTCCCGCGCAAAATCAATATCGTGCACCCAATGGATTTTTCGGCCAAAATCAATATCGTGCACCCTTCCAAAACCAAAGTTCTAGTCAACATAATATAAAGACAGAAATCGGGGCAAGACCGCACACATCGGCACCACAATTTAAGTATGAGCCCAAGAATTCTCAACGTAGAGAACAGCCTTCAAGCTCAAATTAAAAACCCTTTACACCAATATCCCAAAAAAAAATTTCCATATTAGGACGGAGGATGATGAGTTTACAGAATATAATAGGAACTTAGAATATGAAAACAGTAAATTTGATGAAGCTCTAGACAACTTCATACCAAATGAAACAACAGATTATAATAACACGAACAGTAATATGGAAGATTTCTCCGACATACATTTTTTAGGTTAGAAAACTCTTCGTTACCATACATCGAGGTTAAAACGAAGAGTGGACAAATTTTACAAATTCTTATAGACACAGGTTCAAACCGTAACTACATTCAACCTTCTTTAGTATCTTAACCTATTCCTAATAAGGACTGTTTCTATGCTAACTCAATTGGTGGCAGTACTAAAATAAGTCATCATGTCAAAGCTAATCTATTTGATCTCAAAGACAATAATATAAAATTCTTCCTGTTGCCATCCTTCAAATCTTTTGACGCCATACTTGGCAATGACAGTCTCAAAGAACTCTCTGCTGTAATTCACACTCAGCAAAACTACATAGAAATAAAAAATGGCCTTAAGCTTAGAATTAAACAAAAAATTTCTCAAACAGTTAATAATTTAGATATAAAAATGGACCATATGTCCAAATCTCAGAAAAATGCTATCATCTCGCTTGAAAAGGAATATGCCTCATTATTTTCCAAGCCTAATGAGAAATTGACCTATACAACAACAGGTGTTGGGGAAATTCGCACGACCACAGATTCTCCCGTTTTTACCAAGTTCTACCCGTATCCTATGCAGCTAAAAGGGGAAGTAGAAAATCAAATCTGTCAACTTC
This sequence comes from Melanostoma scalare, assembly GCA_949752695.1. Lineage (NCBI taxonomy): Eukaryota > Metazoa > Arthropoda > Insecta > Diptera > Syrphidae > Melanostoma > Melanostoma scalare. Next base: position 148,940,770 of record OX456985.1, on the reverse strand, counting down.
TCGATGACGGTATAATAAGGCCGTCCAGATCTCCGCATAACTCGCCGGTCTGGGTTGTCCCAAAGAAAGCGGATTCCAAGGGCAATAAACAATAAAGGGTAGTAATTGACTACCGCAAATTAAACACGGTTACCATCGCAGACTGCTACCCCATCCCAGAGATAAACGAGGTTCTTTCTCAACTGGGTAGAAACAAATTATTCACGGTTCTTGACCTAAAAAGTGGGTTTCACCAGATTCCTCTGAAGGAATCAGACGTGGAAAAAACAGCCTTCTCGATCAACAACGGTAAGTTTGAATTCTTAAGACTTCCATTTGGGTTTAAAAAGTGCCCCTTCTATTTTCCAACGGGCCTTTGATGATATTCTGCGTGAATTCATAGGGAAAATATGTTACATATATATAGACGACATAATAATCTTCAGCCAAACTGAAGATCAGCATATCCAACACATTCGTAAAATTTTTCACACGCTGAACAAAGTAAGAATGAAGGTGCAATTAGATAAATGCCAATTTTTCGAAAAGCAAGTCGAGTTTCTAGGTTTCATGATATCACCTGACGGGATTCGTACAAACCCGGCTAAGGTTAACGCGATAACGAATTTTCCTGTACCACAAACTTTAAAGGACTTGCGTTCCTTCCTTGGCCTTTCTGGCTACTATCGTCGTTTCGTGAAAGACTATGCCAAAGTGGCCAAACCGCTCACCGTTCTTCTAAGAGGGGAAGACGGACGTACGTCCAAGGCACAATTGAGTAAAAAGAATATTCACCTCGATGAGGAAGCATTGGAAGCGTTCCAAAAATTAAAAAATTCATTAACTTCCTCAGATGTCATATTAATGTATCCCGATTTCGGAAAACCTTTCCAACTAACTACTGACGCTTCTCAATTTACAATAGGAGCCGTTCTGTCGCAAGACGATAGGCCTATCACATTTATCTCAAGGACACTCAACAAGGCAGAAGAAAAGTATGCCACTAATGAGAAGGAAATGTTGGCCATATTTTGGTCACTCAGTTCTCTTAGAAGTTACCTCTACGGATCAGCAAAGGTGAAGATTATAACAGATCATCAACCCCTTACATTTGCGATAAGCAACAGAAATCAAAATTATAAATTAAAAAGATGGAGGGCATTCCTGGAAGAATTCGACTACGAGCTGCAATACAAGCCAGGTAAAACTAATGTTGTAGCCGATGCCCTTTCCCGAATAGTAAATCCATCAAATATAAACGCACTTACTTCAACACATAGTACACCCGAAAACCTAATTCCCAACGTTGAAATTCCTATAAATGTTTATAAGAACCAAATTTTCATTGAAATCGGTCCCAACTCTTCTGTAAACTTTATTTTAATTATCTTCCCAACTTATCATCGTCAGCAAATTACAGAACCACAATTCACTCATGATAGCCTCTTGAAAAAATACCTTAACCCTTCAGTCATCAATGGCATTAAAACCGAAGAAACCAGAATGGGAATGACTCAGCAAATCTACTAGACTACTGGCCCATGCTGTAAAAATTATGGGTCATTTGAACCACCAGGTGACCTATTTAGAACGATATAAGAGCATAAAATAATAAGATTCAGCAATATAACGTCACTTGTAAGCTGTTCAACTGAGTGCAGGTGAGAATTCGAAAGTACAGGTAGAGTGAGTACATTTTGGTCACATATTTTTGTACGGCATTCTTACCACCGATAGGTCCATGAAAAATAATAAGAAAACGCACAGTGCCGTAAAAAAATGGTGAGCCACAAAGTCGGATTTTTTTTTTATTTTCCGACAATCACCAGGGTAAATTTGGTCATTTGATTTTATACGGCATCTATGTCATACTATTTCAATACTGCTTCTAATCCATTATTCCGCAAAGCCGTACAAAAATCAGGCGACAAGGGTAACAAATCGAGGGTTGCCACCCCCTCTCTTTCCGTGGTCCAGGGGGTGATTTGACACAACATGAAATAAATTTATTTTGAAAGTATTTTATGCATAGATAATATTTTTTCATATGCCGTAAATTTTCGTTGGTCCAAAGGGGAAAAAAAACTGAAAAAAAAAATTCATATAACGAAATGTAAGGTGAAATTTTTTTTATACGGCATTTAAATAGTTTATTTGTACTAATTTTCATAGTCTTTTCGTGATTCTAGGTTCCTAGTTACAAACTATGTTAAATATGGGTTTGTATACTATCGATTTATACCAAAATATAGTTATGTTGTCACTGATAATGCCAAAATACAACATATTTTTGAGAAGTACTCATGACACTGAAGTTAGCAGACACCTGTAAAATTTGAGCTTTTATTTCAGAAATGAATAAGTGGAAAAAAAATATTTTAAGAATTTGTGCTTACAGTTTTTTGAATTATGTAGATGTGTGTTTGAAATCTACGTTTTCATTTACTTGATTACAATAAACCGTGGTGGGGCATAATACGTTTGTTGCAGATCCACTACTCATGGAACAAACTTTTAATGTTCTGCAAGAATATGTATGCGTTTTATACAACGTAAAAGCAAGAAAAACTGTAAACGAAGCAAGGTGTATCATATTTGAAAGGATTTATACGCCGAAAAGTAGTAATGAAGCTTTCAAAGAGACAGCTATGAGATCGGAAGCAACATCGTTTCCCCCTTGTTTCCGGGAGTTGGAGCAACATCTGAAGAGAAGTACCTACATAGCACAGATTTGGTGTAATGCCTACAAACAAGTACCGTCGATCTTGTTTCCAATAAACTATGGTTGGGTTATTAATGACGGTCGGTACGATTTCGATTGGTTTCACGGCGAGGAATGCCCCCAAAAAGTCTGTGACATAACGGAACCGGATGAGGAATCAGGCGAAGAAGATGATGACGTCATAGGTAAATAAATCTTTACATCTTTAATTTGTACGTAAGACTTTGATTTTGACAAATACATATTTATGTTTCAGAAAATAATAGAGAAGATAATTCGGACGTCGATGAAGACGTTGATTCCGATGACAACTCAGCAACTGATTCCGATACTGAATAAATTTATCGAATTTTTCTAAAAAATGAGTTTTTTTTTTTATTATTATCATTAAATATATAGAATTTTGCTAAAAAATGATTGTTTTATTTATTCACATCATTACCATGAAACAAATCAATTATATGTATGTATCAATAATGTTTGAAGTATATATTAAACCAAAAAGTATATAAAACTGTTGATACTGGGATTGACAGTTTCAATTCTTGGACATAATATACACACCGTTTCAGTTCAGTTAGACGTCATAGTGATTTTATCATATTATAAATTATTTTCTTCAAAAATATGTTAATGCCGTACTGTATCAGATGGCCATAAAGTACCCTTAAAATTGTAGCGTAGCATAAAAATGTACCGCATCATTTTTTCCTAATTTATCTATGTTAATACTATTTAAAACAAGGGATACAACGTAAAAAACTGCTATATTTCATTAATCTATGATATTTAAACTTTTACAATTATTTGAAAAATTTCAGTTTTTGTATTTCTCTATAATTCTTTTTAGAACGGTTTCTTTTAAACGGCAATACTATGTAACAATTGTATTTTACAATATCATGTTAAAAAAAAAAATTCCGTACAGGATCAAATGATTTTACAGCTATAAAAATCAAGGATACGATGAAATGAAGATAGTTATTGATATACATTCAAATGAACAATAATTTTTTGACCGGCATTATTTTTAATAGTACCTACTTTTGAGTGCTAGATAATGTTTTGGAACCTAAGCCGTACTTTTTCAAATCACCCCCTGGACCACGGAAAGAGAGAGGGTGGCAACCCTCGATTTGTTACCCTTGTCGCATGATTTTTGTACGGCGTTGCAGAATAATGGATTAGAAGCAGTATTGAAATAGTATGACATAGATGCCGTATAAAATCAAATGACCAAATTTACCCTGGTGATTGTCGGAAAAAAAAAATCCGACTTTGTGGCTCACCATTTTTTTACGGCACTGTGCGTTTTCTTATTATTTTTCATGGACCTATCGGTGGTAAGAATGCCGTACAAAAATATGTGACCAAGATATACTCACTCTACCTGTACTTTCGAATTCTCACCTGCACTCAGTTGAACAGCTTTCAAGTGACGTTATATTGCTGAATCTTATTATTTTATGCTCCTATATCGTTCTAGATAGGTCACCTGGTGGTTCAAATGACCCATAATTTTTACAGCATGGGCCAGTAGTCTATACCCCTTACATTTTAGTAGTTAAAAAATAAGGTTTACACAACTACAAGAAGAAGATGTTACTTCAGAAATAGAACAAGAAAAAATTGTAATTGTTGATACCCACCATTGTGCCCATAGAAACGAGAGAGAAAATAAAGCTCAGATATTAAAAACACATTATTTTCCAGGCATGATCGGAAAAGTTAGAGGAATTACCAGAAATTGTATGATTTGTATTGAAAACAAATATGATCGTCACCCCGATAAACCCGAATTCCAGCCGACACCTATACCTGAATTCCCTGGTCAGATCGTGCATATAGATATCTATTTCACTGATGCAAAAATAATTCTGACCGCTGTGGACAAGTTTTCGAAATATGCCTTGACGAAAATCTTAAGGTCCAGAGCTATTGAAGATGTTAAACAACCGCTACGAGAAATTGTTTTGTCTTTCGGTGTCCCTGAAACAATTGTAGTGGATAGCGAGAAATCGTTAAGTTCAAATCCTATTTCATTTATGTTGGAAAATCTATTCAAAATTAAAATTCATAGAACCCCACCTTATACAAGCTCAGCCAACGGACAGGTGGAAAGATTCCATTCCACGCTCTCGGAGCTTATGCGTTGTCTGAAAGCAAAAAAAAATGCACAATACCTTTTCTGAACTATTGGATATGTCTGTTTATGAATACAATAGATCTATTCACTCAACAGCAAAAAGTAAACCGATGGAAGTGTTTTTTGGGAAAAATTGATTGAACCACCCTGAACAGCTTGAATTAGAGAAGAAAGAAATTAGCAAAAATTTAAAAACCAAACAGGCAGCAGACTTAGATTATCACAATAACGGTAGATCACCCCCTAAAAGTTATAGGAGGACTATTTACGTTAAAATAAATAAAAGAATAGGGAATAAACTTTCCCCCAGATATATGTAGGAAAGAAGTTAAATAGAAATTCTACTATTATAACAAAATCAGGAAAAACAGTCCATAAAAGTCTCATAATAATAAACAATAATAAACAGGTCATAATCAATAAAGAATCCATTGATAGAATTAACAAGATAAGTAACATAACCAATGAAATTTTCCGAAGACTAAAGACAAATAATTCCATTAAAGAAAACCTAGCACTAAGCACACAATATAAATTAAGGTTGTTAAAAGAAGAATTATTGAACATAGAGTATGCAATACATTGGGCAAAAAATGGAGTCTCAAACTCCTACATATTATCAACAATGAAAATAAATATAGCCAAAGAATTGCTAATAAAAGAAGGTATTTTATACAATAATATAGACGAAGCATTGAACTTCGCAGAATTGAAAATTGCAACAAATACAAACAATATTATTTACATTATAGGCATACCAAATATAAAAGAAACATGTAATAAAATACTTGTAAAACCAATTAAAAAATTAAACATAGTAGATAAGATTGATTATCATAAAATACTTAAGTGTTCAAACAAAATTTATGGTGTAAAAACAACCTGTAAAGAATTCAATAACCTATCAATATGTCTTATTAATAATTTAGTAGACTTAAGTGAAAATCAATGCCTACCTAACCTTTTAAGAAGCCTCCCATCGAATTGCTCAAAGATAAACAATCAACACCTACCTACCGTTGAAGAAATCTCGCCTGAATTAATACTGTTAAACCAATATAATGGAACAATGTCAGCCAACAACGAAAAAACTCAGCTTACTGGTACCTTTTTAACAGCTATGAGATCGGAAGCAACATCGTTTCCCCCCTTGTTTCCGGGAGTTGGAGCAACATCTGAAGAGAAGTACCTACATAGCACAGATTTGGTGTAATGCCTACAAACAAGTACCGTCGATCTTGTTTCCAATAAACTATGGTTGGGTTATTAATGACGGTCGGTACGATTTCGATTGGTTTCACGGCGAGGAATGCCCCCAAAAAGTCTGTGACATAACGGAACCGGATGAGGAATCAGGCGAAGAAGATGATGACGTCATAGGTAAATAAATCTTTACATCTTTAATTTGTACGTAAGACTTTGATTTTGACAAATACATATTTATGTTTCAGAAAATAATAGAGAAGATAATTCGGACGTCGATGAAGACGTTGATTCCGATGACAACTCAGCAACTGATTCCGATACTGAATAAATTTATCGAATTTTTCTAAAAAATGAGTTTTTTTTTTATTATTATCATTAAATATATAGAATTTTGCTAAAAAATGATTGTTTTATTTATTCACATCATTACCACGAAACAAATCAATTATATGTATGTATCAATAATGTTTGAAGTATATATTAAACCAAAAAGTATATAAAACTGTTGATACTGGGATTGACAGTTTCAATTCTTGGACATAATATACACACCGTTTCAGTTCAGTTAGACGTCATAGTGATTTTATCATATTATAAATTATTTTCTTCAAAAATATGTTAATGCCGTACTGTATCAGATGGCCATAAAGTACCCTTAAAATTGTAGCGTAGCATAAAAATGTACCGCATCATTTTTTCCTAATTTATCTATGTTAATACTATTTAAAACAAGGGATACAACGTAAAAAACTGCTATATTTCATTAATCTATGATATTTAAACTTTTACAATTATTTGAAAAATTTCAGTTTTTGTATTTCTCTATAATTCTTTTTAGAACGGTTTCTTTTAAACGGCAATACTATGTAACAATTGTATTTTACAATATCATGTTAAAAAAAAAAATTCCGTACAGGATCAAATGATTTTACAGCTATAAAAATCAAGGATACGATGAAATGAAGATAGTTATTGATATACATTCAAATGAACAATAATTTTTTGACCGGCATTATTTTTAATAGTACCTACTTTTGAGTGCTAGATAATGTTTTGGAACCTAAGCCGTACTTTTTCAAATCACCCCCTGGACCACGGAAAGAGAGAGGGTGGCAACCCTCGATTTGTTACCCTTGTCGCATGATTTTTGTACGGCGTTGCAGAATAATGGATTAGAAGCAGTATTGAAATAGTATGACATAGATGCCGTATAAAATCAAATGACCAAATTTACCCTGGTGATTGTCGGAAAAAAAAAAATCCGACTTTGTGGCTCACCATTTTTTTACGGCACTGTGCGTTTTCTTATTATTTTTCATGGACCTATCGGTGGTAAGAATGCCGTACAAAAATATGTGACCAAGATATACTCACTCTACCTGTACTTTCGAATTCTCACCTGCACTCAGTTGAACAGCTTTCAAGTGACGTTATATTGCTGAATCTTATTATTTTATGCTCCTATATCGTTCTAGATAGGTCACCTGGTGGTTCAAATGACCCATAATTTTTACAGCATGGGCCAGTAGTCTATACCCCTTACATTTTAGTAGTTAAAAAATAAGGTTTACACAACTACAAGAAGAAGATGTTACTTCAGAAATAGAACAAGAAAAAATTGTAATTGTTGATACCCACCATTGTGCCCATAGAAACGAGAGAGAAAATAAAGCTCAGATATTAAAAACACATTATTTTCCAGGCATGATCGGAAAAGTTAGAGGAATTACCAGAAATTGTATGATTTGTATTGAAAACAAATATGATCGTCACCCCGATAAACCCGAATTCCAGCCGACACCTATACCTGAATTCCCTGGTCAGATCGTGCATATAGATATCTATTTCACTGATGCAAAAATAATTCTGACCGCTGTGGACAAGTTTTCGAAATATGCCTTGACGAAAATCTTAAGGTCCAGAGCTATTGAAGATGTTAAACAACCGCTACGAGAAATTGTTTTGTCTTTCGGTGTCCCTGAAACAATTGTAGTGGATAGCGAGAAATCGTTAAGTTCAAATCCTATTTCATTTATGTTGGAAAATCTATTCAAAATTAAAATTCATAGAACCCCACCTTATACAAGCTCAGCCAACGGACAGGTGGAAAGATTCCATTCCACGCTCTCGGAGCTTATGCGTTGTCTGAAAGCAAAAAAAAATGCACAATACCTTTTCTGAACTATTGGATATGTCTGTTTATGAATACAATAGATCTATTCACTCAACAGCAAAAAGTAAACCGATGGAAGTGTTTTTTGGGAAAAATTGATTGAACCACCCTGAACAGCTTGAATTAGAGAAGAAAGAAATTAGCAAAAATTTAAAAACCAAACAGGCAGCAGACTTAGATTATCACAATAACGGTAGATCACCCCCTAAAAGTTATAGGAGGACTATTTACGTTAAAATAAATAAAAGAATAGGGAATAAACTTTCCCCCAGATATATGTAGGAAAGAAGTTAAATAGAAATTCTACTATTATAACAAAATCAGGAAAAACAGTCCATAAAAGTCTCATAATAATAAACAATAATAAACAGGTCATAATCAATAAAGAATCCATTGATAGAATTAACAAGATAAGTAACATAACCAATGAAATTTTCCGAAGACTAAAGACAAATAATTCCATTAAAGAAAACCTAGCACTAAGCACACAATATAAATTAAGGTTGTTAAAAGAAGAATTATTGAACATAGAGTATGCAATACATTGGGCAAAAAATGGAGTCTCAAACTCCTACATATTATCAACAATGAAAATAAATATAGCCAAAGAATTGCTAATAAAAGAAGGTATTTTATACAATAATATAGACGAAGCATTGAACTTCGCAGAATTGAAAATTGCAACAAATACAAACAATATTATTTACATTATAGGCATACCAAATATAAAAGAAACATGTAATAAAATACTTGTAAAACCAATTAAAAAATTAAACATAGTAGATAAGATTGATTATCATAAAATACTTAAGTGTTCAAACAAAATTTATGGTGTAAAAACAACCTGTAAAGAATTCAATAACCTATCAATATGTCTTATTAATAATTTAGTAGACTTAAGTGAAAATCAATGCCTACCTAACCTTTTAAGAAGCCTCCCATCGAATTGCTCAAAGATAAACAATCAACACCTACCTACCGTTGAAGAAATCTCGCCTGAATTAATACTGTTAAACCAATATAATGGAACAATGTCAGCCAACAACGAAAAAACTCAGCTTACTGGTACCTTTTTAATCAGCTATGAGATCGGAAGCAACATCGTTTCCCCCTTGTTTCCGGGAGTTGGAGCAACATCTGAAGAGAAGTACCTACATAGCACAGATTTGGTGTAATGCCTACAAACAAGTACCGTCGATCTTGTTTCCAATAAACTATGGTTGGGTTATTAATGACGGTCGGTACGATTTCGATTGGTTTCACGGCGAGGAATGCCCCCAAAAAGTCTGTGACATAACGGAACCGGATGAGGAATCAGGCGAAGAAGATGATGACGTCATAGGTAAATAAATCTTTACATCTTTAATTTGTACGTAAGACTTTGATTTTGACAAATACATATTTATGTTTCAGAAAATAATAGAGAAGATAATTCGGACGTCGATGAAGACGTTGATTCCGATGACAACTCAGCAACTGATTCCGATACTGAATAAATTTATCGAATTTTTCTAAAAAATGAGTTTTTTTTTTATTATTATCATTAAATATATAGAATTTTGCTAAAAAATGATTGTTTTATTTATTCACATCATTACCACGAAACAAATCAATTATATGTATGTATCAATAATGTTTGAAGTATATATTAAACCAAAAAGTATATAAAACTGTTGATACTGGGATTGACAGTTTCAATTCTTGGACATAATATACACACCGTTTCAGTTCAGTTAGACGTCATAGTGATTTTATCATATTATAAATTATTTTCTTCAAAAATATGTTAATGCCGTACTGTATCAGATGGCCATAAAGTACCCTTAAAATTGTAGCGTAGCATAAAAATGTACCGCATCATTTTTTCCTAATTTATCTATGTTAATACTATTTAAAACAAGGGATACAACGTAAAAAACTGCTATATTTCATTAATCTATGATATTTAAACTTTTACAATAATTTGAAAAATTTCAGTTTTTGTATTTCTCTATAATTCTTTTTAGAACGGTTTCTTTTAAACGGCAATACTATGTAACAATTGTATTTTACAATATCATGTTAAAAAAAAAAATTCCGTACAGGATCAAATGATTTTACAGCTATAAAAATCAAGGATACGATGAAATGAAGATAGTTATTGATATACATTCAAATGAACAATAATTTTTTGACCGGCATTATTTTTAATAGTACCTACTTTTGAGTGCTAGATAATGTTTTGGAACCTAAGCCGTACTTTTTCAAATCACCCCCTGGACCACGGAAAGAGAGAGGGTGGCAACCCTCGATTTGTTACCCTTGTCGCATGATTTTTGTACGGCGTTGCAGAATAATGGATTAGAAGCAGTATTGAAATAGTATGACATAGATGCCGTATAAAATCAAATGACCAAATTTACCCTGGTGATTGTCGGAAAAAAAAAATCCGACTTTGTGGCTCACCATTTTTTTACGGCACTGTGCGTTTTCTTATTATTTTTCATGGACCTATCGGTGGTAAGAATGCCGTACAAAAATATGTGACCAAGATATACTCACTCTACCTGTACTTTCGAATTCTCACCTGCACTCAGTTGAACAGCTTTCAAGTGACGTTATATTGCTGAATCTTATTATTTTATGCTCCTATATCGTTCTAGATAGGTCACCTGGTGGTTCAAATGACCCATAATTTTTACAGCATGGGCCAGTAGTCTATACCCCTTACATTTTAGTAGTTAAAAAATAAGGTTTACACAACTACAAGAAGAAGATGTTACTTCAGAAATAGAACAAGAAAAAATTGTAATTGTTGATACCCACCATTGTGCCCATAGAAACGAGAGAGAAAATAAAGCTCAGATATTAAAAACACATTATTTTCCAGGCATGATCGGAAAAGTTAGAGGAATTACCAGAAATTGTAGGATTTGTATTGAAAACAAATATGATCGTCACCCCGATAAACCCGAATTCCAGCCGACACCTATACCTGAATTTCCTGGTCAGATCGTGCATATAGATATCTATTTCACTGATGCAAAAATAATTCTGACCGCTGTGGACAAGTTTTCGAAATATGCCTTGACGAAAATCTTAAGGTCCAGAGCTATTGAAGATGTTAAACAACCGCTACGAGAAATTGTTTTGTCTTTCGGTGTCCCTGAAACAATTGTAGTGGATAGCGAGAAATCGTTAAGTTCAAATCCTATTTCATTTATGTTGGAAAATCTATTCAAAATTAAAATTCATAGAACCCCACCTTATACAAGCTCAGCCAACGGACAGGTGGAAAGATTCCATTCCACGCTCTCGGAGCTTATGCGTTGTCTGAAAGCAAAAAAAAATGCACAATACCTTTTCTGAACTATTGGATATGTCTGTTTATGAATACAATAGATCTATTCACTCAACAGCAAAAAGTAAACCGATGGAAGTGTTTTTTGGGAAAAATTGATTGAACCACCCTGAACAGCTTGAATTAGAGAAGAAAGAAATTAGCAAAAATTTAAAAACCAAACAGGCAGCAGACTTAGATTATCACAATAACGGTAGATCACCCCCTAAAAGTTATAGGAGGACTATTTACGTTAAAATAAATAAAAGAATAGGGAATAAACTTTCCCCCAGATATATGTAGGAAAGAAGTTAAATAGAAATTCTACTATTATAACAAAATCAGGAAAAACAGTCCATAAAAGTCTCATAATAATAAACAATAATAAACAGGTCATAATCAATAAAGAATCCATTGATAGAATTAACAAGATAAGTAACATAACCAATGAAATTTTCCGAAGACTAAAGACAAATAATTCCATTAAAGAAAACCTAGCACTAAGCACACAATATAAATTAAGGTTGTTAAAAGAAGAATTATTGAACATAGAGTATGCAATACATTGGGCAAAAAATGGAGTCTCAAACTCCTACATATTATCAACAATGGAAATAAATATAGCCAAAGAATTGCTAATAAAAGAAGGTATTTTATACAATAATATAGACGAAGCATTGAACTTCGCAGAATTGAAAATTGCAACAAATACAAACAATATTATTTACATTATAGGCATACCAAATATAAAAGAAACATGTAATAAAATACTTGTAAAACCAATTAAAAAATTAAACATAGTAGATAAGATTGATTATCATAAAATACTTAAGTGTTCAAACAAAATTTATGGTGTAAAAACAACCTGTAAAGAATTCAATAACCTATCAATATGTCTTATTAATAATTTAGTAGACTTAAGTGAAAATCAATGCCTACCTAACCTTTTAAGAAGCCTCACATCGAATTGCTCAAAGATAAACAATCAACACCTACCTACCGTTGAAGAAATCTCGCCTGAATTAATACCGTTAAACCAATATAATGGAACAATGTCAGCCAACAACGAAAAAACTCAGCTTACTGGTACCTTCTTAATCAAGTACGAAAACGCCACAGTAACCATCAATAATGTGGAATACGTTTCAAGCTCTGTTTCCCGCTACAAGCCATTACCAGCAGTTGCACAATCATCATCAGATTTCAAAGACGTCGAAGAATTCCTTTCAAATGCTGAAGGAACTTAACATCAATAATACGGAGTATATTAAGCTTTTGGAGCAAGAAAGTAAACCCTACACGATCACATTATGGCTATTGTTTGCGTCAACATCGGTCCTGTTTCTACTTACCATGTCCATAGCACTTTACTGAAGAAAATCAACATCCCAAGTCAACAATAACACCAGTTTTTGAAAAAGCTATAGTAGAAATGACTTTCTTGAATACTCTGGATGTTGAGCTATCAGAGGAACCGAGAGGAGAAGATCATGAAGAAACCTCCAAGTCTACCGGGATAACCGGAATCCCTCTTTCCTAAAAAAGAAAGTAAAACACAAAATAAGGTCAAACGAGGACGTTTGAAACTAAATGGGGAAGAGTTAACGCAAATAACACCAAATCATAAGCTCATCATTGTAAGTGAGAAATCACAAATTCTTTCTCACACTAATTTCGCTGACGCTGCGACTGGACAGAACGAACATCCAGTAGCTACATGCATTCCAGCACGTAGCAAGCAGGCGAATACGACACCAATTGTGGGAACATCCGCTGCAGGTAGCATTCGCAATGGGAGCGTAGGTTAATTTAGTTTTAAGAAGAAATATTGTAAGTTAGTCTTAATTTGAACTTGTCACAATAAAGAACTCCAAGCTCCGAAAAGATTTTTTTTTTTAATAAACAAATCTTTATTTAATTAATTCATACAACACAAAAATAGTAGACAACCTACATTACAAAAGTATAAGAAAGAAAAACAGCAAAATAAACACTATAAAAAACAACGAAAAGAAATTCACATCAATAAACTACACTAACATATTACCACAAATACTCCAATATGAATTGAAAAAACAAAATATACACATGGCATTTAAAACAAACAACACTATTCAAAAAATCTTAAAACCAAAACATGATACAGAAACTGATAATTGTTCCGGAGTTTACAAATTAACATGCAATGACTGTAACAAATACTATACATATAGGACAAACAGGAAGAACATTCAAAGAAAGATTGAAAGAACATAATCCAAAAATAAACACAAGATCAACATATGCACAACACCTAATAGAACAGAACCATAATTATACAAATATAACAAATAACTTAAAACCATTACACATATGTATGCAAAAAAGGAAAAGTATTAGACGCCACCGAAGAATATGAAATATACAAAGCTGACAAGATAGATAAAGACAACATTTTAAACGTCAAACGTATACTAAAAACAAACCCACTATATGACACCGCTATTTAGAAATATACAGACAAAAGAAGACAACAATAGTAAAGCCACTAACTAAAACTAATCACACATTAAAAATCAACAACAACTCAACGAAGAAACCACAACGATCAGCCACACGAAGAAAGAAAAACAACACCGACAACATACGAAGCTTGCGCCCGATGATATAAAGATTCCGAAACGCGTCGCCTATTACACTTTAAAAATAATTTGTGAAATTAAGCAAAGTAGCTTTTTAACAATAAAAAATCTAAAAAATTTGTTTTGTTTTCTAAACTAATTTTATAGTGTTTTTATTTACATATTCATATCACACAAATTGGAGACAAAAAAATCCAAAAAGGTAAGTGATGTGACTGAATCATGATTGTTTGAGTTGAGCTTGGAGTGGTGCAGGGAGTCAATGCGAGTTCGGGGCAGACACCAAGAAGGCAACAGGGTGGTAGCCAAGGTTGCACCATAGTGCGAGGATGGGAAAGTAAGCTCCATTAAATTTGCAAATTTAAAGGTTTTTAAAAGTTTAAATAGTGCTAACTAAAGTGTTCAATAACTAAGACAACTTTCTACAACCAACTCATCACGAATTAGATAAAAAAAGGTGAGTCCAACAAGTAAACGCCAAAAATAAATATTTCGCTATGAATCGTACACCGCAATGGCGCGGCAACGTCAAGTAAACCTAAAAGACCCCGCTCCGATGAAACACCAGAGAAAGATAAAGATTTGCAACAGAAATAACACATCGGTAGGAGGTATGCAAATTGCCGACCTCCAACTCCTCTTTGCGAATCTTCTGGATGAAAGATTACAAAAAATGGCAACAAAATCAGATTTAGAGTGCATCAGTCACGAATTAAAATCACTTCGCACCAACAACAAAGAACTTAAAGAACAGGTTCAAAGAATTGAAATGAGATGTAATGCACTTGAAAGACAGGTTGAGATGCTAGAGCGCAAAGCAAATGAAAAAAATCTTGTTGCACATATTTCAACACAGAACGGCGAAGATGCGGCTGAGAAAGCAAAAGTTATATGCATGGACATGATGAAAACTAACAATGCTTCACTAATTACATGCGCCAAAATTATTCATGCTGGAGAAAAAGTAACAAATGTCATTATGCAAATGCAAAATAGCGAAGATGTTGACAAAATTCGAAACGAGATCTACGCAAGGAATAAAAGCATAAAAACTCAATTTAAGCTCAATTTTCAAACTCTGAAAGTGGACGAGCATATCTTTTATCTCGACAAAAACAATAACATTCAAGCAAAAAATGGAAATGTTAAGGATATTCTTCGCGATTTGTTAGGAGAGGACTGTCAATACGTGACAAAAGAAACAAATGATGCCAATGATCAACAATTTTTAGAGAGTGCGCACTCAGGTGCTCAAACTGTTCCTCAAACTCAGATCCAACTTCAATCGCGTATTTACCGTGGATCGAATAAGGAAAAGAACTTTTAGTGTAAATGCCGTCTGCCAAAATGAAACTTTTAATAATAATGTGCGTAGAATTAATGTTAAAAATTATAAAATACTCTCATATAATATATCTGGGTTAGTAAATAAATCTTTATGTGTAGATTTTTATGATTATATAAATAATTTCGATTTAATATTTTTAATTTGAAACATTTGTCACAGACAATAAATATCATTTATATAAAAATAAGCTTAGTAATTTTAAATTTGTCTGGATTCCTGCTATAAGAACCAACACTAGAGGTAGAGCAAGGGGGGGATGCTACTATGGGTATAAAAAAAAAAACATTCAAGACATCAAATGCAGCTTTCTATCTGTAAATGGAATGACTGTTTTAGACTTAAGCTTCGATTCCAAGTCCTTTCGAATAATACCCGCTTATATCAAGTGCAACCATTGGGAAACTGATTTCAATATACTGCAAGAAACACTTAACTGCGGAAACCACAACAACACTTTAGTTATAGGTGACTTAAATGCTCGCATTGGAAATGAAACTGGTGCTGAAAACAATCTACAAACTAGGGTGAGGCGATCCAAAGATTCAATATGCAATGCAAGGGGAGTAAAACTCCTAAATTTATGCAATGAGTTCGGGTTTCGCATATTAAATGGAACGACGGAGTCGGACGAGATGGGAAATTTCACATTTGAGCCTCTTGGGTTGAGATTGGAACTTATACGCTAAGGATCTGGAAGTTGATCATGTACCCTTTTCCGAACACCTGCCTATTGTGGTAACATTTGGCATTGAAATCGCGGAAATTGATATCATACGAGAGATGAAACTAATACCTAAGCTTACATGGAAAGAAAAACATGCAACCATTTATAAAAGAAACCTAACTCTGATTTTGTCTTCACGAGAGACTGATAACTTTGAGGAACTAAACAAATTAATTAGTGAAGCCTATCCTTCAAATAATTACGTTGATTATTCTACTAACAATGAAGGACGTGGAATAAGACAGCCATGGTTCGACAAACAAAGACTGTATGTGAAAAGAAGAAAACAATCCTTTACATGGCTAAAACTGTTTCGAAATTCAAATAGGGATCACTTTAAAGAAATATATATCCAAACCAATCTAAAATATAAACGAGTGTGTAAGGAAAAGAAAATAGCTTATCATGAAACTCAGGCTTCACGGTTAGCGTTATGCAAAAACGCATCTGATTTCTGGAAAACTGCCAAAAATGTTAACGGGAAAAAATTCGTTGTTAGTAAGGACTTGAGCCCAGCGTTATTGGCTTCACACTTTATTAGTCTTTTGAATCCAGAAAGCCCAAGAAGCTCGCTTCAATATGCGATGCCAGCGTTTGTTGATGAATTCTTGGACTGTGAAATAACGGAACTTGATGTCGGTACAGCTTTAAAAGTACTCAAAGATGGAAAAGCACCTGGGCCAGATAGAATTCCAACAGAACTGTACAAATACGGAAACACAGAGCTTATGAGACTAATTACAATTTTATTTACTAAGGTTGTGGAAACTGGAGCCATTCCCAAAGAATTCAACACAAAAATAATAGACAACCTACATTACAAAAGTATAAGAAAGAAAAACAGCAAAATAAACACTATAAAAAACAACGAAAAGAAATTCACATCAATAAACACTAACATATTACCACAAATACTCCAATATGAATTCAAAAAACAAAATATACACATAGTATTTAAAACAAACAACACTATTCAAAAAATCTTAAAACCAAAACATGATACAGAAACTGATAATTGTTCCGGAGTTTACAAATTAACATGCAATGACTGTAACAAATACTATACATATAGGACAAACAGGAAGAACATTCAAAGAAAGATTGAAAGAACATAATCCAAAAATGAACACAAGATCAACATATGCACAACACCTAATAGAACAGAACCATAATTATACAAATATAACAAATAACTTAAAACCATTACACATATGTATGCAAAAAAGGAAAAGTATTAGACGCCACCGAAGAATATGAAATATACAAAGCTGACAAGATAGATAAAGACAACATTTTAAACGTCAAACGTATACTAAAAACAAACCCACTATATGACACCGCTATTTAGAAATATACAGACAAAAGAAGACAACAATAGTAAAGCCACTAACTAAAACTAATCACACATTAAAAATCAACAACAACTCAACGAAGAAACCACAACGATCAGCCACACGAAGAAAGAAAAACAACACCGACAACATACGAAGCTTGCGCCCGATGATATAAAGATTCCGAAACGCGTCGCCTATTACACTTTAAAAATAATTTGTGATATTAAGCAAAGTAGCTTTTTAACAATAAAAAATCTAAAAAATTTGTTTTGTTTTCTAAACTAATTTTATAGTGTTTTTATTTACATATTCATATCACACAAATTGGAGACAAAAAAATCCAAAAAGGTAAGTGATGTGACTGAATCATGATTGTTTGAGTTGAGCTTGGAGTGGTGCAGGGAGTCAATGCGAGTTCGGGGCAGACACCAAGAAGGCAACAGGGTGGTAGCCAAGGTTGCACTATAGTGCGAGGATGGGAAAGTAAGCTCCATTAAATTTGCAAATTTAAAGGTTTTTAAAAGTTTAAATAGTGCTAACTAAAGTGTTCAATAACTAAGACAACTTTCTACAACCAACTCATCACGAATTAGATAAAAAAAGGTGAGTCCAACAAGTAAACGCCAAAAATAAATATTTCGCTATGAATCGTACACCGCAATGGCGCGGCAACGTCAAGTAAACCTAAAAGACCCCGCTCCGATGAAACACCAGAGAAAGATAAAGATTTGCAACAGAAATAACACATCGGTAGGAGGTATGCAAATTGCCGACCTCCAACTCCTCTTTGCGAATCTTCTGGATGAAAGATTACAAAAAATGGCAACAAAATCAGATTTAGAGTGCATCAGTCACGAATTAAAATCACTTCGCACCAACAACAAAGAACTTAAAGAACAGGTTCAAAGAATTGAAATGAGATGTAATGCACTTGAAAGACAGGTTGAGATTTAGAGTGCATCAGTCACGAATTAAAATCACTTCGCACCAACAACAAAGAACTTAAAGAACAGGTTCAAAGAATTGAAATGAGATGTAATGCACTTGAAAGACAGGTTGAGATGCTAGAGCGCAAAGCAAATGAAAAAAATCTTGTTGCACATATTTCAACACAGAACGGCGAAGATGCGGCTGAGAAAGCAAAAGTTATATGCATGGACATGATGAAAACTAACAATGCTTCACTAATTACATGCGCCAAAATTATTCATGCTGGAGAAAAAGTAACAAATGTCATTGTGCAAATGCAAAATAGCGAAGATGTTGACAAAATTCGAAACGAGATCTACGCAAGGAATAAAAGCATAAAAACTCAATTTAAGCTCAATTTTCAAACTCTGAAAGTGGACGAGCATATCTTTTATCTCGACAAAAACAATAACATTCAAGCAAAAAATGGAAATGTTAAGGATATTCTTCGCGATTTGTTAGGAGAGGACTGTCAATACGTGACAAAAGAAACAAATGATGCCAATGATCAACAATTTTTAGAGAGTGCGCACTCAGGTGCTCAAACTGTTCCTCAAACTCAAATCCAACTTCAATCGCGTATTTACCGTGGATCGAATAAGGAAAAGAACTTTTAGTGTAAATGCCGTCTGCCAAAATGAAACTTTTAATAATAATGTGAGTAGAATTAATGTTAAAAATTATAAAATACTCTCATATAATATATCTGGGTTAGTAAATAAATCTTTATGTGTAGATTTTTATGATTATATAAATAATTTCGATTTAATATTTTTAATTTGAAACATTTGTCACTGACAATAAATATCATTTATATAAAAATAAGCTTAGTAATTTTAAATTTGTCTGGATTCCTGCTATAAGAACCAACACTAGAGGTAGAGCAAGGGGGGGATGCTACTATGGGTATAAAAAAAAAACATTCAAGACATCAAATGCAGCTTTCTATCTGTAAATGGAATGACTGTTTTAGACTTAAGCTTCGATTCCAAGTCCTTTCGAATAATACCTGCTTATATCAAGTGCAACCATTGGGAAACTGATTTCAATATACTGCAAGAAACACTTAACTGCGGAAACCACAACAACACTTTAGTTATAGGTGACTTAAATGCTCGCATTGGAAATGAAACTGGTGCTGAAAACAATCTACAAACTAGGGTGAGGCGATCCAAAGATTCAATATGCAATGCAAGGGGAGTAAAACTCCTAAATTTATGCAATGAGTTCGGGTTTCGCATATTAAATGGAACGACGGAGTCGGACGAGATGGGAAATTTCACATTTGAGCCTCTTGGGTTGAGATTGGAACTTATACGCTAAGGATCTGGAAGTTGATCATGTACCCTTTTCCGAACACCTGCCTATTGTGGTAACATTTGGCATTGAAATCGCGGAAATTGATATCATACGAGAGATGAAACTAATACCTAAGCTTACATGGAAAGAAAAACATGCAACCATTTATAAAAGAAACCTAACTCTGATTTTGTCTTCACGAGAGACTGATAACTTTGAGGAACTAAACAAATTAATTAGTGAAGCCTATCCTTCAAATAATTACGTTGATTATTCCACTAACAATGAAGGACGTGGAATAAGACAGCCATGGTTCGACAAAGACTGTATGTGAAAAGAAGAAAACAATCCTTTACATGGCTAAAACTGTTTCGAAATTCAAATAGGGATCACTTTAAAGAAATATATATCCAAACCAATCTAAAATATAAACGAGTGTGTAAGGAAAAGAAAATAGCTTATCATGAAACTCAGGCTTCACGGTTAGCGTTATGCAAAAACGCATCTGATTTCTGGAAAACTGCCAAAAATGTTAACGGGAAAAAATTCGTTATTAGTAAGGACTTGAGCCCAGCGTTATTGGCTTCACACTTTATTAGTCTTTTGAATCCAGAAAGCCCAAGAAGCTCGCTTCAATATGCGATGCCAGCGTTTGTTGATGAATTCTTGGACTGTGAAATAACGGAACTTGATGTCGGTACAGCTTTAAAAGTACTCAAAGATGGAAAAGCACCTGGGCCAGATAGAATTCCAACAGAACTGTACAAATACGGAAACACAGAGCTTATGAGACTAATTACAATTTTATTTACTAAGGTTGTGGAAACTGGAGCCATTCCCAAAGAATTCAACACAAAAATAATAGACAACCTACATTACAAAAGTATAAGAAAGAAAAACAGCAAAATAAACACTATAAAAAACAACGAAAAGAAATTCACATCAATAAACACTAACATATTACCACAAATACTCCAATATGAATTCAAAAAACAAAATATACACATAGTATTTAAAACAAACAACACTATTCAAAAAATCTTAAAACCAAAACATGATACAGAAACTGATAATTGTTCCGGAGTTTACAAATTAACATGCAATGACTGTAACAAATACTATACATATAGGACAAACAGGAAGAACATTCAAAGAAAGATGCAAAGAATATAATCCAAAAATAAACACAAGATCTACATATGCACAACACCTAATAGAACAGAACCATAATTATACAAATATAACAAATAACTTAAAACCATTACACACATGTATGCAAAAAAGGAAAAGTATTAGACGCCACCGAAGAATATGAAATATACAAAGCTGACAAGATAGATAAAGACAACATTTTAAACGTCAAACGTATACTAAAAACAAACCCACTATATGACACCGCTATTTAGAAATATACAGACAAAAGAAGACAACAATAGTAAAGCCACTAACTAAAACTAATCACACATTAAAAATCAACAACAACTCAACGAAGAAACCACAACGATCAGCCACACGAAGAAAGAAAAACAACACCGACAACATACGAAGCTTGCGCCCGATGATATAAAGATTCCGAAACGCGTCGCCTATTACACTTTAAAAATAATTTGTGAAATTAAGCAAAGTAGCTTTTTAACAATAAAAAATCTAAAAAATTTGTTTTGTTTTCTAAACTAATTTTATAGTGTTTTTATTTACATATTCATATCACACAGATTGGAGACAAAAAAATCCAAAAAGGTAAGTGATGTGACTGAATCATGATTGTTTGAGTTGAACTTGGAGTAGTGCAGGGAGTCAATGCGAGTTCGGGGCTAACACCAAGAAGGCTACAGGGTTGTAGCCAAGGTTGCACTATAGTGCGAGGATGGGAAAGTAAGCGAGTATAAATTATATCAAAATTGAATTGCTGAAAGACTGTGAGTAAATTTGAAAAACGCTAAATTATAGTTGCTCCATTAAATTTTCAAATTTAAAGGTTTTTAAAAGTTTAAATAGTGCTAACTAGAGTGTTCAATAACTAAGACTACTTTCTACAACCAACTCATCACGAATTAGATAAAAAAAAGGTGAGTCCAACAAGTAAACGCCAAAAATAAATATTTCGCTATGAATCGTATACCGCCAAAAGTAAACATCAATGGCGCGGCAACGTCAGGTAAACCTAAAAGACCACGCTCCGATGAAACACCAGAGAAAGATAAAGATAATTGCAACAAAAATAACACATCGGTAGGAAGTATGCAAATTGCCGAC
This sequence comes from Melanostoma scalare, assembly GCA_949752695.1. Lineage (NCBI taxonomy): Eukaryota > Metazoa > Arthropoda > Insecta > Diptera > Syrphidae > Melanostoma > Melanostoma scalare. The sequence continues at coordinate 148,918,674 of OX456985.1, read as the reverse complement.
CTCCAACTCCTCTTTGCGAATCTTCTGGATGAAAGATTACAAAAAATGGCAACAAAATCAGATTTAGAGTGCATCAGTCACGAATTAAAATCACTTCGCACCAACAACAAAGAACTTAAAGAACAGGTTCAAAGAATGGAAATGAGATGTAATGCACTTGAAAGGCAGGTTGAGATGCTAGAGCGCAAAGCAAATGAAAAAAATCTTGTTGCACATATTCCAACACAGAACGGCGAAGATGCGGCTGAGAAAGCAAAAGTTATATGCATGGACATGATGAAAACTAACAATGCTTCACTAATTACATGCGCCAAAATTATTCATGCTGGAGAAAAAGTAACAAATGTCATTGTGCAAATGCAAAATAGCGAAGATGTTGACAAAATTCGAAACGAGATCTACGCAAGGAATAAAAGCATAAAAACTCAATTTAAGCTCAATTTTCAAACTCTGAAAGTGGACGAGCATATCTTTTATCTCGACAAAAACAATAACATTCAAGCAAAAAATGGAAATGTTAAGGATATTCTTCGCGATTTGTTAGGAGAGGACTGTCAATACGTGACAGTGACAAAAGAAACAAATGATGCCAATGATCAACAATTTTTAGAGAGTGCGCACCAGTGGCGTGGCGTGGATATTTCCAAATGGTAAGTCGAGAAAAATTAATCACCTACGAGCCATTCCATATGAAAACGGTCAATCCGAAATGTTGCTATACCTCCGATTTTGCTCAAACTTTGTAGAAATGTTCCTTTGCTATCGAAATACGAAATCGTCAAAGGATTTTTTTTTTGTAATTTTCCTCTCCCCTCCAGCCATACTCAAAGAACCGAACATAGCGATTTTATGGGCTTCAGACTTTGCACTTTGAATTGTCTGTATTCAAGCGATTAGGACGATTAAGGTGTCATTTTAAAGCTGATAAAGCATTCTTTTCAAATCAATCAAAAGGTTTAAAATATTTGAGTTGCTTTAGAAACCTGATACTTTTGAAATCAACACATTTTATATACATTTTTGCCATTTTTGAAGTAGTCCTGTGCCTAAAATATCAATGGTAAGTCCCCAAAAATTTCCCTGATTAAAAAAAAGCTTATTCTTTTAATAAAACACAATTCTTATTTTTAAAGACTTTTTTTAATATCGTTCTATCCAAAAACTTTTTTAATTTTTTTTGTAAGCTTGTTTTTAATCAGCTGTAGCTTCAGTGTACATGCGAATAACAAAATGAAATTTTGCAGACTTAAGACTTTTTTAAGACTTAAAGTTGAAGAATAGACCTTTAAATCCTGCCCACTCCCGTATTGATATCTGGCAGTCAACATTCCCAAAAATGTGCCCAAAGATTGGCTTTTTCCATAGCTTAGAAATAAGCTTGTTTTTAATCATCTGTAACTTCAGAGTGCATGTGAATAACAAAATGAAATTTTCAGGAATTATAGTTGAAGAATAGGCCTTTAAATTCTACCTACTTTCATTTTGATATCTGGTAGTCAACATTCACAAAAATGCTCCCAAAGATTGGCTTTTTTTCAAAAGCTCAAAGTTTGAAAGGGATGTTTGTAAAGCACATAAAAAAATTTATTTTTTGATCAACTTTAGATTTTTTATTTTGTAATTATTGTAAGGTTTAATTAGGGAAATTTTTGGGACTTTCTATTGATATTTTAGGCACAGGACTACTTCAAAAATGGCAAAAATGAATATAAAATGTGTTGATTTCAAAAGGATCAGGTTTCTAAAGCAACTCAAATATTTTAAACCTTTTGATTGATTTGAAAAGAATGCTTTATCAGCTTTAAAATGACACCTTAATCGTCCTAATCGCTTGAATACAGACAATTCAAAGTGCAAAGTCTGAAGCCCATAAAATCGCTATGTTCGGTTCTTTGAGTATGGCTGGAGGGGAGAGGAAAATTACAAATAAAAATCCTTTGACTATTACGTATTTCGATAGCAAAGAAACATTTCTACAAAGTTTGAGCAAAATCGGAGGTATAGCAACATTTCGGATTGACCGTTTTCATATGGAATGGCTCCTACACAAATTAATAAGGAATAAACAGAAGGTACCTTAAATTCCAAACGTGGATTAATCGAAGCCAATTTTTCTATACTTTAAGTCATTTAGATTGAAATTCACTTTAAACTTGCAAATAATTCAAAACAATGATCAGTAGAACAAAAAAAAAACAGCACAACAAAATCGAATTCGCCGTACATTACTCTAAGGCGAAAACTGTATTATTTTTTCCAAGCAGAAATTGCAGTAAGACGAAAATTATCGTCTTACTTTTTTCAATAAGAGAACGTGTATTGAAAAGGGAGGCACCGGGGTGGAAGTATATCGTAGGAAAGACAGGGACAAACACAGAATATGCTCTGCGCGGCGATTTTCAATGCTTTGTGTTTTGTGTATGCTTTGTGTATTGTGTGTGTATCTCGCAAATTTAAAAGTGCTTAAAGAACATTGTATGTATGGGCAAAGATAGGCTGTTGACTGCTTTGTAGACTTGTTGTAGACTTATGTTGCTGGTTTTTTCTACGAACAAGGGACACATTTTAAAAGGTAAGACGATAGGAATCGTGTTATATGGACGCCACGCCACTGGTGCGCACTCAGGTGCTCAAACTGTTCCTCAAACTCAAATCCAACTTCAATCGCGTATTTACCGTGGATCGAATAAGGAAAAGAACTTTTAGTGTAAATGCCGTCTGCCAAAATGAAACTTTTAATAATAATGTGCGTAGAATTAATGTTAAAAATTATAAAATACTCTCATATAATATATCTGGGTAAGTAAATAAATCTTTATGTGTAGATTTTTATGATTATATAAATAATTTCGATTTAATATTTTTAATTTGAAACATTTGTCACAGACAATAAATATCATTTATATAAAAATAAACTTAGTAATTTTAAATTTGTCTCGATTCCTGCTATAAGAACCAACACTAGAGGTAGAGCAAGGGGGGGATGCTACTATGGGTATAAAAAAAAACATTCAAGACATCAAATGCAGTTTTCTATCTGTAAATGGAATGACTGTTTTAGACTTAAACTTCGATTCCAAGTCCTTTCGAATAATACCTGCTTATATCAAGTGCAACCATTGGGAAACTGATTTCAATATACTGCAAGAAACACTTAACTGCGGAAACCACAACAACACTTTAGTTATAGGTACGGTGACCATCCGTTCATTATAATAATGAACAGTTCTGTATTTGAAGAAGATGTTCATTATGAATTTTGCTGGATACAAAAACACAGAAATGTTCTGTATTTTAAAAGTTGTTCATTATTTGTTCTGTATTTCATATCAATTCTTAAAATCAAAATGTAAACATTAAGTGTGTCAAGAATTCAGTGAACAAACGATAATACTTACGTGATCTAACCTGCTGAACGAGGAACATGTAAATCATCTTGTACAAATGTATTGTTTTCTGAACGCTTTCTATCTGTTTCTACATCATCTGTCATTTGCATAGGCAAAGGCAAATCGTACACACATTTAGAGTACCCGATTAGGGCCAGTAAGTTACTTACTTACTTACGTAGGCAGGCATTACAGTACGGGGTGAACCTGGGCTTCAACCAACATCCTTCTATAACGACTTCGATTTCGGGCGAGCTCTCTTCACTTTCGATCATTCGGAGAGTTTTTCTTTCGAAACGACCAAGGGTTTCCTCATCCGCTTTCGATAAGGTTCATGTTTCCGCGCCGTAAAGCAGGACCGGGATGATGAAGGTCTTATACAAGGTTACCTTGATTTTTCTTGAGAGGGTTTTGTTTCTCAATAGCCTTCATAACCCAAAGAAGCAACGGTTGGCAAGAGTTATTCTCCGTTTGATCTCCGCACTAATGTTGTTGTCCGTGTCTACAGCGGATCCTAGGTAGACGAAGTCCTGTACTACCTCGAAGTTCTGTCTGTCTATTGTGACGTTTTGTCCAATTCGTCGATGTTCTGTGTCCTTCTTTGATGACAACATATATTATGTACTTCGTTTTGCCCTCATTAACCATCAAACCCATTTTTGCCGCTTCTGTTTCAATACTCGCAGAAGCACCAATGACATCACGCTTATTTCTTACCATTACGTCAATATCGTCTGCATAGGCGAGTAATTGTACAGACTTTTGAAAGAAAGTCGTAAGTAACAAGAAACAGTTTCATGTTAATTTTTTTTTTCATTTTTGTTCATAAGTTTTTGTTTTTATTACCCTCTTTTTCATTTTAAATCCATGTAAGACTAAATTCCTGTAATTTAAAGACCGAATTCCCCCAATGCACAGATTGAGTTTTATTTAAGTTGAGTTATTTTTTTCTGTTTATAAAATTTTTAATAAATAGAAAAGAATTGGTAAAAATTTGTTTTTTTTCTTACTGTTCATTATTTTGTTTTGGAAAATATGGTCACCGTAGTTATAGGTGACTTAAATGCTCGCATTGGAAATGAAACTGGTGCTGAAAACAATCTACAAACTAGGGTTAGGCGATCCAAAGATTCAATATGCAATGCAAGGGGATTAAAACTCCTAAATTTATGCAATGAGTTCGGGTTTCGCATATTAAATGGAACGACGGAGTCGGACGAGATGGGAAATTTCACATTTGAGCCTCTTGGGTTGAGATTGGAACTTATACGCTAAGGATCTGGAAGTTGATCATGTACCCTTTTCCGAACACCTGCCTATTGTGGTAACATTTGGCATATATATATATATATATATTTATTTATTTCATCAACTGTACAGGAAAGTAAGAAAACTTATGTTAGTACAGGCAAAAGTATAAAATTAAAAAAAAAAAAAAAAAAAAACATTTAAGTATAAAATTGACAAATAATATAGAATTAAAAAGTATTGACAAAATTAGTATTACTATTATAACATTTGTGTTTTATTTATTTTATTCAAGTAGCATAAACAATGGATATTAATTTTCTCTAAGGTGATTGAAGAGTATTTTTTTAAATTTATTAGAGTTTATGGAATTCCTAATGATTTGAGGGAGCATATTCCAAAGATAAATCGCGTATATAAAAAAATGTCGGGAACTTATTAAGTAATTATATCTTGGTGCAATAAATTGTAGGGTTCTTTCAGATCTGGCAGGTTTAATTAGGTTGAATAAGTAATTAGGGGTCTTCTCAATAACGATTTTTTGCAGGGCGAGAACTGTACGGAATCTTAAGTAAGCATTCAAAGAACATCCAACAATTTTCTCAGCATAACTTGAGATATGTTCACAACGTTTAATATCAAAAACGTATCTGGCGCAGCAATTAAAAGCAACATTGAGTTTTCTTCTACATTCAGCATCCATATTCGTGAATAGCTCACAACCATATAAGATGATAGGTATTACAAAGGTCTGAACCAATTTTGTTTTTACTGCACTCGTCAGATATTTAGTAGTTGGGCTAAGTCCACGAAGTATACCATAAATATTACAAACAATTTTATTAATGTGATCAGTCCAATCGAGTTGCTGATTAAAAATAATTTCAAGATTTTTAAAGTTAGATACAAACTCAATTCTGTTACTGTTAAGAAACAAGGATGGAAGTGAGAGTTCAAAATTTTTTGTTCGGTTGACAATTAATGCCTTTGTTTTGATTGGATTTAGCCTTAGGTTGTTTTTTTCTGACCATCTGTATATAGAATCAAGAGTATCGTTCATTTTATGAAAAGCTGATTGAATAGAAGATTTAGAAAAAACGCAATATATCTGGACATCATCAGCAAATATGTGATGCATGCAGTTCTGTATTGATTCTGAAATATCGTTAATAAAAAGTGTAAACAACAATGGCCCCATGACAGAACCTTGAGGTACACCGAGACTTACGGGCAGAGCAGATGATAATTTATTTTCACATGCAACAGACTGAAAACGATCTTTAAGATAAGATCCAATTAGTTTACATAATGAGGTATCAAAGGAAAATTGGTGTTTTAATTTTTGAAGAAGAATATTGTGGTCAACAGAATCAAATGCTTTTGCGAAATCCAGAAAAACGATAAGTGCCATCATATTATTATCGATTCCAGACCGTATATCTTCCGTTACCTTCAACAGAGCTGTTATGCAGCTGTGTCGACTCCTAAACCCAGATTGGGTTTCAGTTATAAGCTTATTTACCTCAAGATACTTTTTTATTTGCTTGCTTATTAAGATCTCAAATACTTTGCTGAGACATGACAAGATAGCAATTGGTCTGAACTCATGAACATTAGATGATGATTTTTTTGGAATTGGTATGATTTTCGCATACTTCCAAGCATCAGGAAATTGACTTGACATAATGCAGGTATTAAAAATGTGGGTTATAATTCTTAAGATAACAGGAAGAAGTATTTTTAAAAAATCAGGATGTATACCATCAAGACCTACAGCCTTCGATTTTAATCCAAGAATGCACTCACCTACACTTATTTCGTCAAGGCATTTCAGTTTTCAGTTTTCTAATATATTTAAGTTAAAATCTCCGCATAAGACTATGTTTGGATACAAAAGAATAAACTCTTCCAAAAGATTTTCAACGCACCTATAATTAGCAACATCTGGGGCCATGTACATAGAACCGATCAACAACTTTTTATTATCATGGAGTATTTCTACTAGAATATACTCAATCACATCACTAACACTTGATTTAGAAACCACTGTACATTTGAATTTATTTTTTATAAAGACTGCTGAACCACCACCTTGTTTATAAACACGGTCAGCACGAAAAAGCTTATATCCCTTTAATTTAAAAAGATCATCGCACATATTAGGCTTAAGCCACGTCTCAGAGATGCAAATAATATCCATACAGCTCCCTTCAATCAAAAATCGAAGTTCGTCAATTTTGTTGACAATGCTCTGCGAATTTAAATGGCACACTTTAAGGCCGAGTTTATGTTTGCACAATAAATTAACCAACGTTTTCGATTTATCAGTGAAACCCTCCCGTATCACTGGCATTGGAATCATTGCTTATGATAGAGAGCAAGATAATTTAATTTGAGTTAAGAACTAATTTATGTTTATGCTTTACAGGCAAAACAAATTTAGAACTCAGTATAAAAGAAAAATTAATTCGTTATTAAATTATACGAAGCAAAACAAAAACAATAATGAATAAGTAAAGAAAACAAAACGTAAAAAAAATGAAAGAAAAGAAAGGAAAAAAAAAAAAAAATGAAAATGTCAATACAAATGAAAAATTAGATTAATTAGATTAAATGAGTATTAGTTAAAGCAGTAGTTTGATAGTGTTGGCCTTCATCAAAGTTGTCTTGCGGTGATTCTCTTCGATTGGACAATTTTTTCAGATCATCGTTGCATTTGATAAGAATAGAATTTGAACCCGCTGCACGTCTCACATAGACACTCCCATTGTATGTGTGAACCGAAAAAAGCTGTTTCGATTTTTTCATCTTCAGAGCTTCTCTTTGCAAGGTGTAATTTCTCTTAGTTAAGCTTTCATTAAGATAAATTTTTTTCTCAGAGTCACAAAGGCCTATGTCTCTTAATGTCAAACCCAATTTGGTTTTCTTGAAATGATCAAGACAAGCTTTCATGACTTGATTTTTTTGGTATTGGTCATTAAATTTTACAATAATGTTGCCATCATATTGTAACGTGAACCCAACATTTAATACCAATTTCCTAATCGAAAACGTTCAACCGAAAAACACATCTGGGAGCACTAGTGTAAGTGTAGAAATTCTAGGAGAGAAAATGTTTGACAGCCAAAACAGTGGAGAGTTGCAGACCATGTGGAAGCTACTGGAGAGTTCTAGATGAAATGTCATTCGATATAAATAGCCCGCCCGAGGCAACCAGATGGCAGTTCTGATTATAGAGTGATAAAGTTAAGATTGAATTGTTGTGAACAAGTGATAGTCCAAAAGTCGAGTTGAGTTCGAATAAAGTATTGATGCTGAATAAAAGTGGTAGAAATAAGTTGAAAAGTGAAGTTTTATTTTTGCGAACTAAGCGCACGTTACATTGGTGTCAGAAGTGTAAATAAAACTTATTTGATAAAAAAAAAAAAAAAAAAAAAAAAAAAAAAAAAAAAAGTTAAATACAGTGAAAATGGGTAAGTTGTTGGAAGAGCTCAACTGCACTGAGCTTAAAAGTGAGTTAGGTAAGTGAAATCTTTCTAGAGCGGGATCGAAGTATGAGCTCGTCCTGCGCTTGCGCAACTATTTGGAACAGCAAGGGGAAGACGTAAGCACTTTTTTTTGAAACAGAAGTGGAAAAAGAGGAAGAAAGTGAAAGTGTAGATTTTTCTAGCTTTTATTAGAACAACAAAAGAAGCTGATTGAAGAGCAACAGCAGAATATTCTCGGACGTCTGGAAGAGCAACGAAACGATCAAAAGAAGGAACAGCTGAATGTTCTCGAACAACTTGAAACACAACGAAACGAGCAAAAGAAAGAACAGCAGAATGTTCTCGAAGAACTTGAAGCACAACGAAACGAGCAAAAGAATTAACAGCAGAATGTTCTCGAACAACTTGAAGCACAACGAAGCGAACAAAAGAAGGAACAACAGAATATTCTCGAAAGACTTGGGGCGCAACAGAATGTTTTAGATGGTCAGAAAAACATTCTAGAAGGAAAATTGGGTAACATTGAGAAAAATGTATGTGCCCTTGACGAACGAGTTGAAGGTGTGGAAAAACAGCTTTCTGTTGTAGAGAATCGTTTGGAAAGCCGATGCGATAACCAGTTCTCTGTTCTGTCCAAGGAATTAGACCAAATACGGAAAATAAAAATTCGAGAATCTGCTGGAGAGTTTGCAAGGAAAAAGGAGATGAAACCCCCAACATTTGATGGGCAGTCTTCTTGGCCAGTCTACAAGAGACAATTTGAGGCAGCCGCGACAACAAATGGCTGGGATGACGAAGACAAGTACATTGCACTGACTCTTGCTCTTAGAGGACCAGCAGCTGAATTACTTCAAACAGTTCCAGCTGGTACGAGCGGCGATTTCTGTTCTCTCGTGGCAGCTATAGATAAACGCTTTGGAGATAGCCACTTGACAGAAGTCTTCCGAGTCCAACTCAATAACAGAGTCCAGAAAAGGGGTGAAAGTCTACAGCAGCTCCAAGCAGACGTCGAAAGACTGGTTCACCTGGCATACCCGGATGCTGGAGAAGAAATCATCAACCAGCTTGCTGTTGAGTCCTTCGTTCGTGCCATTTAGGATATACATCTTCAGAGGTCTGTGCGAACTGCTAGAACACGTACTCTTTCTGAAACTTTAGCATTCGCATTGACAATCGAAGCAGCAGAACAGGCTTCTCATGGAGTACATCGACTTAGAGAGGCCATAGTCGAAGAATGCTCGTGCCAAAGATCAGAAATACAAAAGAACCAGCGGAGTGGACCAGTAAGATGTTGGAACTGCAACAAGACCGGGCACTTACAGCGTCAATGCCGACCACCACCAAATAAAGCCGGTTGTCAACATTGTGGAAGCAAGAGATCCAACCCAGAACAAGGTAACAACAACACCAGCGTTACGTATCAGCCGAGGCAGAGGCTGGTTTCTTGTATCGATGGCCCCAGAACCACCATCCAGGTCTCTCAGACCAAACGAGACAACAAAAGTCTGACTGTGGAAACTACTATTAACGGGAACAAACATGTGGCTACCATCGACACCGGTGCCACAGCCTCCATAGTACGTCGAGACCTGGTAAAGACGACGTGGCTTCATAACACCAATAGCTACCGTCTAAGAACCGCAACGGGAGAAGCAGCAAGAGTATATGGAGAAGTGTGTCTTAAGATCCGACTGGCCGATCTAGTGTTTACTCATCAATTCCTGGTGGCAGATATATGTGACGAGTGCATCATTAGAATCGACTTTATGAAACAGCACGGAGTTATTTTGGACATCGGTAATCAGGTTTTGAAGTACCAAAATAAGGAACTTCCAATGACCTATTCGAACGAAAGTACGTCGACACTGAGGACTGTCATCACGGAAGATCTGATTCTGCCTCCTTCTTCTGAAGTGTTCGTTTGGACAAAACTGGAAGGTGAGTTTGGAAGCCTTCGATACCTCATGGTGGAACCAGACCCAGAGTGTTCCTCCCAAAACGTCATCATTGGGAAAACACTGGTAGCACCGAAAAACAAAATGGTCCCCGTACGATTACTAAACACCAGACCGTACGATGTAAAGTTGAAGAAAGGAGAAGTCGTTGGATGTTGCGAATCGGTTGCAGCAATTACGAAGATCACAGACGAGGCCCCGAGAAAAACGTTAACCCCGGAGGAGCTCATAACCATCAGAGCTAAAATACTGAGTTCATCCAACCTTGATCACCAACAAACAAGGATGGCTGAAAATCTCCTACAAGAGTACACTGACATCTTCGCATCGCAAAAGGGACAATATGGTAGGACACAGTTGGTGCAGCATCGCATCAACACAGGAGATGCAAGACCGATTCGTTAACCCGCAAGACGCCTTCCACTGGCCAAACAAGGTGAGGTTGAGGAAATGATAACAACAATGAAGAAGGACGGTCTTATCGAAAATTCCAAAAGTCCTTGGGCGTCACCAGTGGTGGTAGTGAAAAAGAAAGGCGGAAGCACTCGTTTTTGTGTGGACTACCGAAGGCTGAACGATGTGACTAAGAAGGACAGCTATCCCCTGCCGAGAATCAGTGATACCCTGGATGCCATGGAGGGAGCCCAGTGGTTTTCGACGCTGGACTTGAAGAGTGGATATTGGCAAGTTGACATCCACCCTGATGATCGGGAAAAGACGGCGTTTTCTACAGGTAATGGGCTCTGGCAGTTTAAAGTTATGCCGTTTGGGCTATGCAACGCTCCGGCAACATTCGAGCGTTTGATGGAGTGCGTTCTTCAAGGACTGACATGGAAAGCGTGCCTTGTCTACTTGGATGATGTCATTGTTTACGGGAAAACATTTGACCAACATTGCAAGAATCTAAAAGCCGTGTTTCAGAGACTTCGAGAGGCTAACCTTAAACTGAATCCGGAAAAATGTGCACTTTTCAAAACCGAAGTTAAGTATTTGGGACACATCATCTCTTCCCAAGGAGTGAAGACTGATCCTGAAAAAGTTGACTCCGTCAAAAATTGGCCAACACCACAGGACAAACATCAACTCCGAAGCTTTCTTGGTCTTGCCACATATTACCGACGTTTCGTTAAGAACTTTGCTGGAGTTGCAAAGAGTTTGCATCAGCTCACCGAAAAAGGGAAGCAGTTCAAATGGTCAGGTGAGTGTGAAAAATCTTTTCAGGAACTCAAATACCGCCTCTGTAACGCTCCAGTGCTGGCACATCCAACACCTGGCAAAACATTCATCATCGACGCAGATGCAAGCAACGTTGGAATCGGGGCGGTACTATCCCAAGTGCATGATGGTGAAGAGAAAGTGGTGGCATACTACAGCAAGGTCCTCTCGAAACCCGAAAGAAACTACTGCGTGACCAGAAGGGAACTGCTAGCTCTGATCTTGGCAACAAAGCACTTCCATAAGTACATCTATGGACAGAAATTCCTTCTGCGGACAGACCATGGTGCTCTGAACTGGCTGTTGAACTTCAAAAAATCCAAAGGTCAAGTCGCAAGGTGGATAGAAAGACTGCAGACTTATGATTACCAGATTCAACACCGGAGAGGAAAGTTGCACTCAAACGCTGACGCATTATCCCGAAGACCTTGCAAAGTGGATTGTAAGCATTGTAGGCGGCAAGAAGACAAAGAAAATATTACCGCTCAGCGACTAAGAGCTGACCCAATAAGCAGATGGAGCAATGAGGAAGTGAGGACTGCTCAACAGGAGGATCCAGATATCGAACCCATTCTCGCATGGAAAGAAAATGAAGAGAAACCTGAATGGGGAGACATTTCTGACAGGAGTCCAGTTCTCAAAGCCTATTGGGCACAGTGGGACTCACTATATGTGCAAGAAGGTGTCCTCAGGCGAAGATGGGAATCCGCTGACGGTAAGTCATATGTGATGCAGCTGATCGTACCGCAATCGAAAGTCAGTGAAGTTCTTCGGGAGATGCACGACGGACCTTCTGGAGGCCACCTGGGAGTCAACAAAACACTGGAGAAGGTGCGACATCGGTTCTACTGGTTACACGCTAGAGATGACGTGGAGAAGTGGTGCCGAACATGTGACAAGTGTGCTGCAACCAAAGGACCTGGTAGGAAGATTCAAGGTAAGATGCATCAGTACAACGTTGGATCGCCTTTTGAGAGGATTGCAGTAGATGTGGCTGGGCCTTTTCCTGAAACCAATGCTGGAAACAAGTACATTCTGGTTGTAATGGACTATTTTAGCAAGTGGCCTGAGGCGTATGCCATCCCAAATCAAGAAGCCAAAACGGTGGTCGACCAGATTGTGTTCAACTGGGTGAGTAGGTTTGGCGTGCCTATGGAACTCCATTCCGACCAAGGGAGGAACTTTGAGTCAAACATCTTCCAAGGAGTGTGTGGACTACTTGGCATTAAGAAGACGAGAACCACACCGCTTCATCCACAATCTGATGGGATGGTTGAAAGATTCAACCGGACCTTGAAAGAACACCTCACCAAGGTCGCAGGCGACTACCAAAGAGACTGGGATAGGCACGTACCGCTATTCCTGATGGCCTATAGAAGTGCAGTACATAGCTCGACAGGGCAAACACCATCTGACATCCTGTTCGGGAAAACCATGTGGCTGCCCAGCGAACTTAAATTTGGATGCCCCACAGAGGAGCCACAGGACACAAACGAGTATGTGGACGACCTCAAGGAGAGACTCGCTGACATCCATAAAAGAACAAGGGAACGGATGAAAACCTACAGCGACCGGATGAAGACACGGTACGACACAAAAGCGACAACGTCAGGATTCCAAGCAGGAGATCGTGTGTGGCTTTATAATCCTCATCGTCAAAAGGGATTGTCACCGAAACTTCAGCAAAACTGGGAAGGTCCTTATACTGTTGTCACGAGGATTAACGACGTGGTTTACCGCATCCAAAGAGGACTAAGAGGCAAGTTAAAAGTAGTTCATTGTGACCGGCTGCATCGATATAGTGGCGAGGCTGCAGATGGAATTATTCGGGACGAACAATCTTAAGGAGGGGGCAGTGTAACGTGAACCCAACATTTAATACCAATTTCCTAATCGAAAACGTTCAACCGAAAAACACATCTGGGAGCACTAGTGTAAGTGTAGAAATTCTAGGAGAGAAAATGTTTGACAGCCAAAACAGTGGAGAGTTGCAGACCATGTGGAAGCTACTGGAGAGTTCTAGATGAAATGTCATTCGATATAAATAGCCCGCCCGAGGCAACCAGAGGGCAGTTCTGATTATAGAGTGATAAAGTTAAGAGTGAATTGTTGTGAACAAGTGATAGTCCAAAAGTTGAGTTGAGTTCGAATAAAGTATTGATGCTGAATAAAAGTGGTAGAAATAAATTGAAAAGTGAAGTTTTATTTTTGCGAACTAAGCGCACGTTACAATATGATGCTGGTGATGATGAATGCTTATTACCATTAGAAGTAGATATAGGTACACGCACTCTGAAGATATTTTTAAGTGGTGGTGGATTGATTGCGAATGTGTTACAGATGTTGTTGAACACGTCGAAGCGATTTTCTTTTTCAGTTGCAGGTACACCGACAATGACAGCATCAGTACTTATTTGGCTTCGTTCAAGAGAGTCTATACGGGATTCCAGTTGACGGCAGTAACTCTTAAGTTGACACATTTCGCCGACGAGATTGGATTCAATGCATGAAATTTTTGTTAGAATTCGCCCTTCGAGAGATTTAATAGAGATATCAAAGTCAGCGAAAACAACTCATCGCTCTTTTTTGAGGTTAAGGGAGAAGAACTTTGCTGTGAGTTTAGACCACCTTTAGCACGAGTTGTAGAACCCATGATACACAATAAAACTTTATTTATTTCTTTTTTACACTTAAAACAGAAAAGTTTTTACTTTTAATCACAAGAAACAGTAGAAATGCACAATGTTTGTTTACTATGCAGGTGAACTTTAAGATATTCTTATTGGTTTACTTAGATAAAAAGAAAAAACCGCGGAGAGAACAAGAGGCACTACTGATTACTTGACATGTCTACTGATTACTTGACATGTCAGCATTGAAATCGCGGAAATTGATATCATACGAGAGATGAAACTAATACCTAAGCTTACATGGAAAGAAAAACATGCAACCATTTATAAAAGAAACCTAACTCTGATTTTATCTTCACGAGAGACTGATAACTTTGAGGAACTAAACAAATTAATTAGTGAAGCCTATCCTTCAAATAATTACGTTGATTATTCCACTAACAATGAAGGACGTGGAATAAGACAGCCATGGTTCGACAAACAAAGATTGTATGTGAAAAGAAGAAAACAATCCTTCACATGGCTAAAACTGTTTCGAGATTCAAATAGGGATCACTTTAAAGAAATATATATCCAAACCAATCTAAAATATAAACGAGTGTGTAAGGAAAAGAAAATAGCTTATCATGAAACTCAGGCTTCACGGTTAGCGTTATGCAAAAACGCATCTGATTTCTGGAAAACTGCCAAAAATGTTAACGGGAAAAAATTCGTTATTAGTAAGGACTTGAGCCCAGCGTTATTGGCTTCACACTTTATTAGTCTTTTGAATCCAGAAAGCCCAAGAAGCTCGCTTCAATATGCGATGCCAGCGTTTGTTGATGAATTCTTGGACTTTGAAATAACGGAACTTGATGTCAGTACAGCTTTAAAAGTACTCAAAGATGGAAAAGCACCTGGGCCAGATAGAATTCCAACAGAACTGTACAAATACGGAAACACAGAGCTTATGAGACTAATTACAATTTTATTTACTAAGGTTGTGGAAACTGGAGCCATTCCCAAAGAATTCAACACAAAAATAGTAGACAACCTACATTACAAAAGTATAAGAAAGAAAAACAGCAAAATAAACACTATAAAAAACAACGAAAAGAAATTCACATCAATAAACTACACTAACATATTACCACAAATACTCCAATATGAATTGAAAAAACAAAATATACACATAGCATTTAAAACAAACAACACTATTCAAAAAATCTTAAAACCAAAACATGATACAGAAACTGATAATTGTTCCGGAGTTTACAAATTAACATGCAATGACTGTAACAAATACTATACATACAGGACAAACAGGAAGAACATTCAAAGAAAGATGCAAAGAACATAATCCAAAAATAAACACAAGATCTACATATGCACAACACCTAATAGAACAGAACCATAATTATACAAATATAACAAATAACTTAAAACCATTACACATATGTATGCAAAAAAGGAAAAGTATTAGACGCCACCGAAGAATATGAAATATACAAAGCTGACAAGATAGATAAAGACAACATTTTAAACGTCAAACGTATACTAAAAACAAACCCACTATATGACACCGCTATTTAGAAATATACAGACAAAAGAAGACAACAATAGTAAAGCCACTAACTAAAACTAATCACACATTAAAAATCAACAACAACTCAACGAAGAAACCACAACGATCAGCCACACGAAGAAAGAAAAACAACACCGACAACATACGAAGCTTGCGCCCGATGATATAAAGATTCCGAAACGCGTCGCCTATTACACTTTAAAAATAATTTGTGAAATTAAGCAAAGTAGCTTTTTAACAATAAAAAATCTAAAAAATTTGTTTTGTTTTCTAAACTAATTTTATAGTGTTTTTACTTACATATTCATATCACACAAATTGGAGACAAAAAAATCCAAAAAGGTAAGTGATGTGACTGAATCATGATTGTTTGAGTTGAGCTTGGAGTAGTGCAGGGAGTCAATGCGAGTTCGGAGCAGACACCAAGAAGGCAACAGGGTGGTAGCCAAGGTTGCACCATAGTGCGAGGATGGGAAAGTAAGCTCCATTAAATTTGCAAATTTAAAGGTTTTTAAAAGTTTAAATAGTGCTAACTAGAGTGTTCAATAACTAAGACAACTTTCTACAACCAACTCATCACGAATTAGATAAAAAAAGGTGAGTCCAACAAGTAAACGCCAAAAATAAATATTTCGCTATGAATCGTACACCGCCAAAAGTAAACATCAATGGCGCGGCAACGTCAAGTAAACCTAAAAGACCCCGCTCCGATGAAACACCAGAGAAAGATAAAGATATTGCAACAGAAATAACACATCGGTAGGAGGTATGCAAATTGCCGACCTCCAACTCCTCTTTGCGAATCTTCTGGATGAAAGATTACAAAAAATGGCAACAAAATCAGATTTAGAGTGCATCAGTCACGAATTAAAATCACTTCGCACCAACAACAAAGAACTTAAAGAACAGGTTCAAAGAATGGAAATGAGATGTAATGCACTTGAAAGACAGGTTGAGATGCTAGAGCGCAAAGCAAATGAAAAAAATCTTGTTGCACATATTCCAACACAGAACGGCGAAGATGCGGCTGAGAAAGCAAAAGTTATATGCATGGACATGATGAAAACTAACAATGCTTCACTAATTACATGCGCCAAAATTATTCATGCTGGAGAAAAAGTAACAAATGTCATTGTGCAAATGCAAAATAGCGAAGATGTTGACAAAATTCTCAGAGCAACGAGTGTACTAAAAGGCACAGGCATCTCTTTACACAGAGACTACCCACAGGCCATGAGAACAAGAAGAAGACTGCTAATGAAAATCCGAAACGAGATCTACGCAAGGAATAAAAGCATAAAAACTCAATTTAAAGGCCAAACTCTGAAAGTGGACGAGCATATCTTTTATCTCGACAAAAACAATAACATTCAAGCAAAAAATGGAAATGTTAAGGATATTCTTCGCGATTTGTTAGGAGAGGACTGTCAATACGTGACAGTGACAGAAGAAACAAATGATGCCAATGATCAACAATTTTTAGAGAGTGCGCACTCAGGTGCTCAAACTGTTCCTCAAACTCAAATCCAACTTCAATCGCGTATTTACCGTGGATCGAATAAGGAAAAGAACTTTTAGTGTAAATGCCGTCTGCCAAAATGAAACTTTTAATAATAATGTGCGTAGAATTAATGTTAAAAATTATAAAATACTCTCATATAATATATCTGGGTTAGTAAATTAATCTTTATGTGTAGATTTTTATGATTATATAAATAATTTCGATTTAATATTTTTAATATGAAACATTTGTCACAGACAATAAATATCATTTATATAAAAATAAGCTTAGTAATTTTAAATTTGTCTGGATTCCTGCTATAAGAACCAACACTAGAGGTAGAGCAAGTGAGGGATGCTACTATGGGTATAAAAAAAAACATTCAAGACATCAAATACAGCTTTCTATCTGTAAATGGAATGACTGTTTTAGACTTAAACTCCGATTCCAAGTCCTTTCGAATAATACCTGCTTATATCAACTGCAACCATTGGGAAACTGATTTCAATATACTGCAAGAAACACTTAACTGCGGAAACCACAACAACACTTTAGTTATAGGTGACTTAAATGCTCGCATTGGACTGGTGCTGAAAACAATCTACAAACTAGGGTGAGGCGATCCAAAGATTCAATATGCAATGCAAGGGGAGTAAAACTCCTAAATTTATGCAATGAGTTCGGGTTTCGCATATTAAATGGAACGACGGAGTCGGACGAGATGGGAAATTTCACATTTGTTGGAAGACAATGGGCCTCAGTAATCGATCTGAGCCTCTTGGGTGGAGATTGGAACTTATACGCTAAGGATCTGGAAGTTGATCATGTACCCTTTTCCGAACACCTGCCTATTGTGGTAACATGTGGCATTGAAATCGCGGAAATTGATATCATACGAGAGATGAAACTATTACCTAAGCTTACATGGAAAGAAAAACATGCAACCATTTATAAAAGAAATCTAACTCTGATTTTATCTTCACGAGAGACTGATAACTTTGAGGAACTAAACAAATTAATTAGTGAAGCCTATCCTTCAAATAATTACGTTGATTATTCCACTAACAATGAAGGACGTGGAATAAGACAGCCATGGTTCGACAAAGACTGTATGTGAAAAGAAGAAAACAATCCTTCACATGGCTAAAACTGTTTCGAAATTCAAATAGGGATCACTTTAAGGAAATATATATCCAAACCAATCTAAAATATAAACGAGTGTGTAAGGAAAAGAAAATAGCTTATCATGAAACTCAGGCTTCACGGTTAGCGTTATGCAAAAACGCATCTGATTTCTGGAAAACTGCCAAAAATGTTAACGGGAAAAAAATCGTTATTAGTAAGGACTTGAGCCCAGCGTTATTGGCTTCACACTTTATTAGTCTTTTGAATCCAGAAAGCCCAAGAAGCTCGCTTCAATATGCGATGCCAGCGTTTGTTGATGAATTCTTGGACTGTGAAATAACGGAACTTGATGTCGGTACAGCTTTAAAAGTACTCAAAGATGGAAAAGCACCTGGGCCAGATAGAATTCCAACAGAACTGTACAAATACGGAAACACAGAGCTTATGAGACTAATTACAATTTTATTTACTAAGGTTGTGGAAACTGGAGCCATTCCCAAAGAATTCAACACAAAAATAATAGACAACCTACATTACAAAAGTATAAGAAAGAAAAACAGCAAAATAAACACTATAAAAAACAACGAAAAGAAATTCACATCAATAAACACTAACATATTACCACAAATACTCCAATATGAATTCAAAAAACAAAATATACACATAGTATTTAAAACAAACAACACTATTCAAAAAATCTTAAAACCAAAACATGATACAGAAACTGATAATTGTTCCGGAGTTTACAAATTAACATGCAATGACTGTAACAAATACTATACATATAGGACAAACAGGAAGAACATTCAAAGAAAGATTCAAAGAACATAAACCAAAAATAAACACAAGATCAACATATGCACAACACCTAATAGAACAGAAACATAATTATACAAATATAACAATAACTTAAAAAGTATTAGACGCCACCGAAGAATATGAAATATACAAAGCTGACAAGATAGATAAAGACAACATTTTAAACGTCAAACGTATACTAAAAATAAACCCACTATATGACACCGCTATTTAGAAATATACAGACAAAAGAAGACAACAATAGTAAAGCCACTAACTAAAATTAATCACACATTAAAAATCAACAACAACTCAACGAAGAAACCACAACGATCAGCCACACGAAGAAAGAAAAACAACACCGGCAACATACGAAGCTTGCGCCCGATGATATAAAGATTCCGAAACGCGTCGCCTATTACACTTTAAAAATAATTTGTGAAATTAAGCAAAGTAGCTTTTTAACAATAAAAAATCTAAAAAATTTGTTTTGTTTTCTAAACTAATTTTATAGTGTTTTTATTTACATATTCATATCACACAGATTGGAGACAAAAAATCCAAAAAGGTAAGTGATGTGACTGAATCATGATTGTTTGAGTTGAACTTGGAGTAGTGCAGGGAGTCAATGCGAGTTCGGGGCAGACACCAAGAAGGCAACAAGGTGGTAGCCAAGGTTGCACCATAGTGCGAGGATGGGAAAGTAAGCGAGGATAAATTATATCAAAATTGAATTGCTGAAAGACTGTGAGTAAATTTGAAAAACGCTAAATTATAGTTGCTCCATTAAATTTGCAAATTTAAAGGTTTTTAAAAGTTTAAATAGTGCTAACTAGAGTGTTCAATAATTAAGACAACTTTCTACAACCAAATCATCACGAATTAGATAAAAAAAGGTGAGTCCAACAAGTAAACGCCAAAAATAAATATTTCGCTATGAATCGTACACCGCCAAAAGTAAACATCAATGGCGCGGCAACGTCAAGTAAACCTAAAAGACCCCGCTCCGATGAAACACCAGAGAAAGATAAAGATATTGCAACAGAAATAACACATCGGTAGGAGGTATGCAAATTGCCGACCTCCAACTCCTCTTTGCGAATCTTCTGGATGAAAGATTACAAAAAATGGCAACAAAATCAGATTTAGAGTGCATCAGTCACGAATTAAAATCACTTCGCACCAACAACAAAGAACTTAAAGAACAGGTTCAAAGAATGGAAATGAGATGTAATGCACTTGAAAGGCAGGTTGAGATGCTAGAGCGTAAAGCAAATGAAAAAAAAAGAAGCACTCCGGGAGTGCCGACAGAAGTGAAAACAGAATTGAATTTTCAGTAAATATTTTAATGTACAAGAAAATCTTTTCATTGAAATGTTTCTTCTTAGTGCTTATAATAAAAATAGATAAATAGTGGCAAAATTTTATTCAATGTTTTATAATATATGTACATGTACATTGTACATATGGAAGAACATCAATGAAACTTATGAGTTTTCATTCACATTTTCAGCTTTTCCATTATCATCTCATGCAATCACCGTATTCTAATAATGAAGTAATAGGCCTATGGTAACTAAAATAGGAAACGAAAAATTTTGACTCGAATCTATTCAAATATATCGCAAAGACTGCACCAACTGTCGATGTATATTTCGTTGTACTAAGGCTGCGGTCATTCGTCATTGTTAAATTACATTCTTCTTTTAAAAATTAAAATTTGTAGCATCGGCGGAGTTGATGTTTAAAGTCACCATTCAAAATCATTGGCAAATCATCAAATCTCTCCCCAATTTTGCCGTGAAGGTGTGCAGAAGCGTATTCAGAATAAATAAATAAATTTTTATATAAAAACTGTCGTATTACACTTAAAAACGTATTCGGTGAAATATAAACGCCAACTATTATACCTTGCTGTTCATTTTCACAGTTGCAACGACAAACAGATAGATCGCCGATATCAAAATAGTACTAGACATACTAGTGTACCTCGTATGCAAATTCATATGATTTGCACAAAAAATGGCAGTTGTATCTGACAACCATTTATAGATAGCTACTCCTGCTGCTGGACGATCGTGCCTTCTGAAACTTGCAACTAAATTGAAATCAGGAATATCATATATTTCTTCTTCACCCATGTGAGTCTCTGTTAAAATTAATACGTTAATTTTCTTAGCGATAGTGTCTATTGAGTAATGGTTTTCAAGCTATTTTCATGCAACCGTTTCAATTCCATCGATAAATCATCGCGATGAGTTGTTGATCTCTTCTAATTTGTTGTAAAAAGCGTCTCCTACTCTGTCATGATGAAATTTCCAGCTTCACTTATCCAGCTGGATAAGTGATTCTTCATGTTAATGGCAGTAAAATATTTGGTGCTTTTTATTTTTTCTGCGTTGCATAAATTTTTCTCTGTTTCTTCAATTGATTTCTTTCTTCTCTGTATTTCTCCGAGTTGGTAAGTACAATTACTATGTAATAATGCTATTGCATTCTTTTAAGTCATTTAGCAACATAAAATTTAAGGTGTCTCTTGGCTCAATGGTAGAGTCGTTGGCTATTAAACTGAGGGTCTCATGTTCGAATCCCAGCCGTGGCGATCAATTTTTATTTATGTTTTCACTTTAAATAAACAAAAAAATGCAAGTCTTGGCTGGGAAACTAACCTGAGACGCTGGGCTGTGACGACTTTACATACGAATTACGATGAGCCAATCAAAAAATGGTGTCGGTCGCGAATTCATTGATTTACCCCCATCGCAAAAGTGCCAAACGCGCCTAAAGAAGCTTTCACTTCAAAAAATCTTGTTGCACACATTCCAACACAGAACGGCGAAGATGCGGCTGAGAAAGCAAAAGTTATATGCATGGACATGATGAAAACTAACAATGCTTCACTAATTACATGCGCCAAAATTATTCATGCTGGAGAAAAAGTAACAAATGTCATTGTGCAAATGCAAAATAGCGAAGATGTTGACAAAATTCTCAGAGCAACGAGTGTACTAAAAGGCACAGGCATCTCTTTACACAGAGACTACCCACAGGCCATGAGAACAAGAAGAAGACTGCTAATGAAAATCCGAAACGAGATCTACGCAAGGAATAAAAGCATAAAAACTCAATTTAAAGGCCAAACTCTGAAAGTGGACGAGCATATCTTTTATCTCGACAAAAACAATAACATTCAAGCAAAAAATGGAAATGTTAAGGATATTCTTCGCGATTTGTTAGGAGAGGACTGTCAATACGTGACAGTGACAAAAGAAACAAATGATGCCAATGATCAACAATTTTTAGAGAGTGCGCACTCAGGTGCTCAAACTGTTCCTCAAACTCAAATCCAACTTCAATCGCGTATTTACCGTGGATCGAATAAGGAAAAGAACTTTTAGTGTAAATGCCGTCTGCCAAAATGAAACTTTTAATAATAATGTGCGTAGAATTAATGTTAAAAATTATAAAATACTCTCAAATAATATATCTGGGTTAGTAAATTAATCTTTATGTGTAGATTTTTATGATTATATAAATAATTTCGATTTAATATTTTTAATTTGAAACATTTGTCACAGACAATAAATATCATTTATATAAAAATAAGCTTAGTAATTTTAAATTTGTCTGGATTCCTGCTATAAGAACCAACACTAGAGGTAGAGCTAGTGGGGGATGCTACTATGGGTATAAAAAAAAACATTCAAGACATCAAATACAGCTTTCTATCTGTAAATGGAATGACTGTTTTAGACTTAAACTCCGATTCCAAGTCCTTTCGAATAATACCTGCTTATATCAACTGCAACCATTGGGAAACTGATTTCAATATACTGCAAGAAACACTTAACTGCGGAAACCACAACAACACTTTAGTTATAGGTGACTTAAATGCTCGCATTGGACTGGTGCTGAAAACAATCTACAAACTAGGGTGAGGCGATCCAAAGATTCAATATGCAATGCAAGGGGAGTAAAACTCCTAAATTTATGCAATGAGTTCGGGTTTCGCATATTAAATGGAACGACGGAGTCGGACGAGATGGGAAATTTCACATTTGTTGGAAGACATGGGGCCTCAGTAATCGATCTGAGCCTCTTGGGTGGAGATTGGAACTTATACGCTAAGGATCTGGAAGTTGATCATGTACCCTTTTCCGAACACCTGCCTATTGTGGTAACATTTGGCATTGAAATCGCGGAAATTGATATCATACGAGAGATGAAACTAATACCTAAGCTTACATGGAAAGAAAAACTTGCAACCATTTATAAAAGAAACCTAACTCTGATTTTGTCTTCACGAGAGACTGATAACTTTGAGGAACTAAACAAATTAATTAGTGAAGCCTATCCTTCAAATAATTACGTTGATTATCCCACTAACAATGAAGGAGGTGGAATAAGACAGCCATGGTTCGACAAAGACTGTATGTGAAAAGAAGAAAACAATCCTTCACATGGCTAAAACTGTTTCGAAATTCAAATAGGGATCACTTTAAGGAAATATATATCCAAACCAATCTAAAATATAAACGAGTGTGTTAGGAAAAGAAAATAGCTTATCATGAAACTCGGGCTTCACGGTTAGCGTTATGCAAAAACGCATCTGATTTCTTGAAAACTGCCAAAAATGTTAACGGGAAAAAATTCGTTATTAGTAAGGACTTGAGCCCAGCGTTATTGGCTTCACACTTTATTAGTCTTTTGAATCCAGAAAGCCCAAGAAGCTCGCTTCAATATGGCACCTGGGCCAGATAGAATTCCAACAGAACTGTACAAATACGGAAACACAGAGCTTATGAGACTAATCACAATTTTATTTAATAAGGTTGTGGAAACTGGAGCCATTCCCAAAGAATTCAGGGAATCACTTATTTTTCCGATTTTCAAAAAAGGCGATAAGGCAGATCCAGCAAACTACAGGTTAGGTTAGGTTAGGTAGAATGGGCTGACGGTTGATCTTAATTCCGCCACACTTAGATCAATGTAGATCCATTGTGATACCCTGACGTATTGTAACGTCCTTGAAACCTATGAATTTATGTCTAGTCGGTATTTATCCATTTTGTGGCCTTAGTGAAGTTTAACAGACTGCTTTTTGAAGCGTCTGATAATTCTTCTAGTTCATTGAAAAAATAATTGCCTAGAAATTTTTTTCTAATGTGACAGAGTGCTGGGCAATGACAAAGGAAGTGAGTTGTATCCTCGTGTTCATCTTCGTCATTGCATCCTCTACACAGGTCATCGGTGCAAAGACCCATTTTCTTTTTGTGATAACCTAGTAGGTTATGTCCAGTTGTGATACTGATAAGCATTCGCAATGAAGGTCTATTCAGTGATAGCAGCTTTTTAGATTCTTTCTTATTATACTTCGGCCATAGTTTCCTGGAGGTAACACAGGAATCTAGGCATACCCATCTTTCATTGGATTTTTTCATTATTTTATTTCCGATTATCTGTTTAATTTCACAGGGTGGGATCCTGATTGATTGATCAATGAGAGAAGGGTCAAGTGTTGATCCTCTTCTCGCTAGTTCGTCCGCTTTTTCGTTTCCCGGTGTACCACTATGACCAGGAACGCAGCAGAGTCTAACGTTATGCTGCGTGCCAAGAACCCTTAGCTCTTCGCGACAGCAAGAAACAAGCTTTGATTTGATAAGAGTGGCAGAAATCGCTTTTATTGCTGCTTGGCTATCAATGAAAAAGGTGATATCATCATGTGATAGCGCCATCATGGACACCTGTTTTGCAGCGTGTGAGACTGCCAAGATCTCGGCTTGGAAGACGCTGCTGTGATTTGGAAGTCTGAATGAACTTGCTAGGTTTAGGCTTTCTGAAAAGAAACCTGCCCCTGTTCCAACTTCCATTTTTGAACCGTCGGTATAGATTGCTATAGACGTTTCGTAAGGTGTTTCATTCTCCCAATCTTGTCTATTGGGGAGGCTGGTTGTGAAGGATTTTTTAAAGTCCAGGTATGGAGTTATGTAATCCGTGCAGATATTGTTATCTGCGTATCTTGATAGAATCTGTGCGTGTCCTATTTGGCTGGTTTTCCAGACATTGCATTGGTTTAGTCTAAGTGCACTATTTGCTGCTGCTTCTTGAACGTAGAGATCAAGAGGTGTAAGGTTGAGGATTACTTCCAAACTCGCGGTTGGTGTAGTCCTCATTGCACCAGTTACGCAAATACAGGCAGATCTTTGAACTTTGGTTAGGGTTTTTAAATGCGTGGATTTTTCCAACGCCTTCCACCACACCAAACTGCCATAAGAAAGGATAGGTCTAACAATGGCAGTATACATCCACAGGATGATCTTGGGATTTGGTCCCCAGTTTTTGCCAAAAATCCTGTTGCACGAATACAGTGCTATCATAGATTTTTTATATCTTGCTTGTATATTGGGACTCCAATTTAGTTTTTTGTCTAAGATCACACCCAGGTATCTGGCTTGATCAGAGATCTTAAGAGGGGTCCCATTTAGGCTTGGTAACTCAAAAGTAGGTATTTTTCTTCTATTTGTAAAAAGTACCAGCTCTGTTTTGAGGGGGTTCACTGCAAGGCGCTTACCTTGGTTAGTGTATAGTTCAATTGTGCGCTAATAGTGGAAGGGAATTTCCCCGTTGCCAGAAGAGCTAGATCATCGGCATAGGCGACCACTTTTACGCCATCATGTTTGAGAGCTACAAGGATCTCATTCATGACCAGGATCCAGAGCAGGGGTGAGAGGATACCTCCTTGTGGGGTTCCCCTTGACACACACTTTTTCAAGTTCGCACCTCCCAGTTCACTGTGGATCTGACGTTTTGTTAGCATATTCATGATCCAATTTGTCATTGTATCTTCAACTTCTAGATCATTTAGGGCCTTCTTAATTGCACTGTTTTGTACATTGTTGAAAGCTCCTTCAATGTCCAGGAAGGCTGCCAGAGTGTATTCCTTATCTTGCAGCGTTTTTTCTATGGTTCTTACTACACAGTGAAGTGCTGTTTCCACGCTTCTTCTTTTTGTGTAGGCATGTTGAAAGGTGGATATTACTTCCGGTTTCATAAAGCTACGGATGTGTAAATCAAGCAGCCTTTCAAAAGTTTTCAGTATAAAGGAGGTCAGACTTATAGGTCTGAAGTCTTTTGCTTCTATATGGCTGGGTTTGCCGGCTTTCGGTATGAAAACGACTTTAACTTCCCGCCATATTTTGGGAATGTAGCCCCATATGAGGCTATTTTCAAAAATGTTCTTTAGATGTGGGATGACTTTCCTGCTGCTTTTTTGCAGCATCATAGGGAAAATGCCATCGTAACCCGGAGATTTAAAAGGTGAAAAGGAGTTGATAGCCCATTCCAACTTCTCTTCCGTAACGATATCTGCCGGGATTTCATGTCTAGAAAACGTAGTGTTTTCTATTTCACTGTTCTCTATAGGGCTGCATCCAGGGAAGAGTGACTCGAACAAATGTTCCAGACTCTCGACTGGGGATTCAGTCCAGTGGTTATCCGCTTTTCTCAGAGAACCAAGCGGTATGGTCTCCTTGGAGAGGATTTTCCTTAGTCTGGCCGATTTGTTCGTACACTCGATTTCACTGCAAAAATTTCTCCATGAGCAGCGTTTCGCTCGTTGAGTTTCATTTTTGAATTTCCTTTGGCTGGATTTGTAATGTTCCCAGTCATTTTCGGAGCCGGTCCGTTTGGCAGCATTGAAAGTCTTCTAGTTTCTTTCCTAATGCTGCTCAGCTCGTTATTCCACCAAATTGGTTTTTTTGTTCTTTTTTACCGTTGTGATAAGAGGACAGCTTTTATCTAGGGCATTTCTCAGAATCCCTGTGAGTTCTGCAGTCAGCAAACTACAGAGGCATTTCATTCTTAAATGCGTCATACAAAATCTTCGCGGAAATCTGGAGAAATCGACTGTTAATGTGGATAAATCGTAATGATAAAATCCAAGAGTACCAAGCGGGTTTTAGATCAGGATACTCCACAGTGGATAACATTTTCGTCTTAAGTAGTATAGCAGAATCCTACCACATAAGAGGTCTTAAGCTAGTATATACATTTTTTGTAGACTTCAAGGCAGCATTCCGTGGATCGCAAAGCACTTCTCTATAAATTATATGCGAAAGGGTTATTAAGGAAGTTCTGCACTTTAATGGAAAGAATGTATGATGAGACTTGGTCAACAGTTTGGAACGGTGAAAATATATCTGAGCCATTTCAAACAATATTCGGTGTGAGACAAGGATGCTCCTTGAGCCCTTTGCTATTTGCATTGTTTAAAAACTTTGCAAATGATGATAAGCAGACTGATCGAGTACTGCAACATGTGGAACCTTACTGTAAATCTGGAAAAATCCAAAGTTATGGTCTTCAAAAAGAACTCGGAAGAAGTGCAGGAAATGAGCATTGGTCTTTCAACAATCAAGCCATAGAAGTAGTTAGAGAATATAAATATCTTGGGGTATACTTCACGCCAACCCTCAATATGGAGAGACACCTTAAAGAAAAACTGGTGAACGCAAAATCAGCAATCAGCTCAACTTGGAATAACTGCTTCGCAAACAAGTATGTAGCTCACAGCAGTAAATATCGAGTGTTTGAAGCTGTATCGGAGTCTGTGTTATTCTATGCGGCGCAAGTGTGGGGTGCCAAACAGTATGAAACAGTAGAGAAACTGCTGAGATATTTTGTGAAAAGGATCTTTCAACTGCCAACTTCTACTCCAAATTATGCGATAATGCTCGAAACGGACTATCACCGCTCTTCATCAAGACCCTTAAGCTTCAGGTGGATTATATCCTAAAAGTGCTGAATATGCCTAACGAAAGACTACCCAAGATAGCTGCACTAAAAACAATCAGGAGCAAAACCGGATGGTTTGGTGAATGGATGGATCTGGCAAGTGCATGTGGTACCCCGCTGAATCTTGACATCGAACAACATACCCTATGGAAGCCAATTCTCTATGGGCTGATCAAGAAGGTTGACTGGATGTGCAGGGATGATTTCCTCAGAGAAGCGTCAAGCTCGGTTCACAGAGCAACGTATAGTGTGCTTAACCACAACTTCAAGGAGTCAAACTACTTCCGAGACGAATATAGCATCCACCAAATTTCAATGATGGTTAAGCTAAGAGTGGAACTAATTAAACTCAATTATATACCACACCGGGAGGATCTACCAGTGATATGCAGCATTTGTAACCAAGGAGTTCGAGAAGATGTTGTTCATTTTTTGGGAAAATGCCCAACACTAAGAGAGACACGAAGATACTATTCCGGCGTAGACTTTCTAGACGAAGAAGGTATTACTTTTTTGCTACATGAAGTGGATGTGAAGAAATTAAATAACTATTGTAGAGTAGCTCTAGCTTACCGGGAAAAAATAATAAATGAAAACTTTTAAGAAAAATCATGAAAATATCGATAGAAGCAATAACTAAATATGCAATTCAATAAAATATGAAGTATGTATTTATAAAATAGAAATTATGTCAATCGGCAGACGGCAAAGCCATGTCCAAATTGATTATATGTATTGTACACACTAATGTAAATAATGTTTGAAAACTAATAAATAATCTTGAATCTTGAATCTCTTACATCAAAATTCCTCCACCCATTGGAACTTTTTTTTATGTAAAGGTCGCAATTCGGGTCTCAACAACAGAGATATGCGGCCCTATCGTGGTAACCGTCGGAGCGTAGTTTTCTCCGCAACGCATCCATTAGCGGAGGTTCAATTTTGCTTCGAAGTAATTGTCATCTGAGCTATCTGACGCGGCGTAAGTAAAAAAAGTATCGTAATATAATACATATGCATATTTAATTCTACATTTTTCTTTTAGTTTCAAGAAAAACTTTCGCCTAAATAAAAGTGCGTTTGCTTATGTTTTGGAGCAGATAAAGGAAAAATATAAAACAAATCAAAGGTCTGATTGTGTTACTCCAGAGCATAAATTTGCAGCTTGTCTAAGATTTTTTGCCGAAGGAAACTACCAACATATTGTTGGAAAAGATTTTGAGTGCACAGTTGGTCAGTCGACTTTCTCCATTATTTTGAAGGAAACTTTGGATATAATGGAAGAGACCTTGTGCAGCAACTGGATATCTTTACATATGTCTGAAGAAGAATGTGAATTGTCGAAAACAATTTTTTTCGAAAAAACTGGTTTAACGGGAGTGATTGGCTGCGTGGATGGTACTCACGTTCAAATTATTGCACCAGCAGAAAACAAACATCTGTTTCTGAATCGCAAAGGACATTTTAGTCTAAACGTTGTGATTGTAAGTTTTTTTTTGCTGTTATGAGGTACTTATTCTGATTAAAATTGTTTTGTATTTTAGATATGTGACTACAAAATGAAAATAAGAGCTGTTAATGCTAACTACCAGGGAGCAAACCACGACTCTCATGTTTGGGCCTTAAGTCCTGAACGACGATATTTTGAAAGAAGGTATTTGAGCGGTTCAAGAAGTAGCTTTTTGTTAGGTAAAAATAAATTTTCTTTCGAAACAGTGCGGACTAATTATCTGTATTTTTTTAGGTGATTCTGGATATCCATTGGAGCCCTGGCTTATGACACCATACAGGACTCCCACACCACAAAGCGCAAGAAGCCGGTTCAATATATGTCACAGAAAAGCTCGTTACATTGTTGAACGTTCCATTGGATTGTTGAAAGGTAGATTTCGTTGCTTGTTAGCAAGGCAGTTGCACTATGCACCTTTAAAAGCCGCACAAATCGTGAACGTTTATTGCGCTTTGCATAACATATGCTTACATTTTGATTCAAGTTATGAAATATTCGAACACGACGTCAACAATATGGAAGAGGAACTGGAAATCCATGATATTCAGGCGAATTTGCTCCGAAGCGAGGCCGCTACAATTCGAAATGAAATAGTTCAACTCAATTTTAATTCATAACTTTACTTTTATTAGAAATAAATTCGTTTTCTAATACAAAAAAAAATATCACAAGCTTATTTTTGCTTATCTGGTTCTTAAAACTATTTTTGGAAAACAAAATGACTAGCCTCCTTGGCACTATAAACTAAACTAAACTAAACTAAACTAAACAATTAACATCAACAAGAAAAAAAGTGTGAATGGAGAAAAAAAATTAAACTAAAAGAAATCACTGCAGCAAAAACAAAAACCATACAATAAACATGAACAAGAAAAAAGTATGAATGCAGTAAAAAAGTGAACTAAAAAAGATCACTGCAGCAAAAACAAAAAACAATAAACATGAACAAGAAAAAACAGTATGAATAAAGAAAAAAAAGTGAACTAAAAAATAAAACTAACATTGAATTTCCGATAGAAAGTAAATGGTTACTCTCTCTGGGGAAAAAATTTGCTCTCCCAATAACCACCAAAAATTTCTCTCCTATTCACACTGTAGCTGAAATAGAACAACATATTCAAACAATAGAAGACATCAAACAAAAAGAGATTGCCAGATCAAAATTTTCAAACAGAATTATAAATTACAAAAGAAAAATTAAAAATACACAAAGGGAAAAATTTATACTTAAAACCTTAACCATAACACGAAATATAATCAACAAATATAAAAATGACATTATCATCACAAACGCTGATAAAGGCAATAAAACAGTCATACTATACAAAGAAGATTACAACCATAAAATGAAGCTACTCCTTAATGACAAAAACACCTATAAAACGATGAGGAACGACCCCACAACCAGATTACAAAAAACTAATAATGAAATAGTAAACGGACTATATAAACAAAAATTCATTGACGTGAAACAAAAAGAACAACTTTTCTGTTCCGTTGCTAAAACTCCTATTCTTTATGGACTCCCAAAAATTCACAAAGAAGACATACCACTACGACCAATAGCAGCATCAACTAATGTACCTTGTTATA
Organism: Melanostoma scalare; assembly: GCA_949752695.1. Lineage (NCBI taxonomy): Eukaryota > Metazoa > Arthropoda > Insecta > Diptera > Syrphidae > Melanostoma > Melanostoma scalare. Next base: position 148,887,865 of record OX456985.1, on the reverse strand, counting down.
ATTTATCCAAACATATTGGTCAGATCCTCAAAACCCTGATATCTGAAGAATACAATGTAAGAAACTCATTTATTTTAAAAGACAAAATAAAAGACGTAGTATTGGAGGAGGAAGATATTATGGTATCGTTTGACGTAGTTTCACTATTCACAAATATACCGACGTACACAGCTATAAAAATTATAATGAAAAATTGGGACAATCTGAAAACACATACAAATATACCTAAAAATCTGTTCCTCAAAATTCTTCAATTCTGCTTAACAGACAATAATTATTTCAAGTATGACAATATACTATACAGTCAAACATTTGGCATGCCAATGGGAAACCCCTTATCCCCAACAATTGCAGATATTGTACTTGACGACCTACTAGATGAAACAATAGATAAACTGAAAAAATCAAACACAAAAATAAAATTTATAGCCAAATATGTCGACGATATGGTCGCTATCATAAATAAGAATGACTCTAAAAGAATATTAGAAACCCTCAACAAATATCACACAAAACTGAAATTCACCATAGAAATTGAAAACAACAACCAACTACCGTTTCTTGAAGTAAAACTAATAAAAAACCAAAATAGCATCTCCTTTGACTGGTATAGTAAACCGATTTCATCAGGAAGAATGATCAATTATTGGTCTTCTCAACCGATGAAATACAAGATCAATACTGCAACAAATTTCATAAATAAAGTTTTAGACATCAGTGACAACATATACCACAACGAAAATATAACCAAAATAAAAACAATCCTACAAACTAATAACTATCCCAACACAATAATTAACGATCTAATTAATAATAAACTTAACCAAATACAAAACATAAATAGACAACATACAACACAAAAAGTAAAAGATGGCAACCCTAGATTTTACTCTTTAACATATATCCCACATCTAACCGACAATAAAACTCTCAACAAAACAATACCAATTGACAGAGAAAAAACTAAATTCGCACATAAAGCCAACCGTACTCTAAGCTCAGTATTTACAAAAACAAAACCACCCACACAAATAACAGATCAACATAATGTAGAATACCAAATACCATGCAAAGGGAATGACAACAATGAGTGCAATATGGTATACATAGGAACAACAAAACGCAAACTTGCAGTGAGATTGTCAGAACATGAAGCTGACATAAGAAATAAAAGAAACGCTACAGCTCTCTCACAACACATGCAAGAACAAGAGCATACCGCAGACTTTGACAACGTTACTATTTTGGACAAGGAAAACCGCACAAACACCCGCTACACACTAGAAAGTCTTCGTATTCAACAAAAACTAACAACAACAATGAACCATAAAGAAGACTTAGACAACATCAGCTCGATATATAGTGTTGCCATTAGTAACAATTAAATGATCTGTGATAATAGACCTAAGTTTTGTTGTCCAATATGTGTTAATTTATTAAAGTGTTGTTCATTTCATGTTAAATTATTTTAATTATTTCAAGTCAAAAATGTAAACAAAAATTTTAAATCTAAAAAGTAAGTGAAATAGTAAAATCCAATAATTACACCAATTAATGTCAATTTATATGTATGTATTCTTCATTCTAATCACTCTATGTATTTATGTTTTCAAGAAAATAAATATAAACCCCTGAAGAAGCTGGAAAAAAACTGGCGAAACGTAGGGAAAAAAGATGAATTTTAAATATTTTTATTAATTGCATCAAAAATAAAGCTGATCATCAAAGCCCAAACATCATTTCAAAGACAACTTATATATGATCAAACAATTAAACAAAAATAAATCACTGCAGCAAAATATTGTTTTCGGCAATTTTGAATTTCAATTTTCTTTTTTTTAGTTCAAGCTTCTGCAAAGCTATTTGCCTCATCTCTTTATTGTGATTTTGCGTCTCTTTCAGCTTTTCTTTTTCTATTTTGCCGAGTTCGTCGATGGAGTACTGCAGTTTCCTCAGCGTACGATTCGTGTCACGAAAAAAGTGTTTCACTTCCTTTTGAAAACTTTCCTGATTTTTTACTTGCTTTGTGAGCAACTGAATCGACGTTGCAGGTCTCTGACGCCTGGTTTTACCATTGATGGTTGCACTTTGGTTTTCTTTTTCGTTGACGTCGGCGGTATTTTCTGTTGACGATTCATTGAGTGGCACTTGGTGCGATGTGTTGCCGTCTATAAAGGATGTTGCACCAATGCCACTGACAGAGCTGGCTATATTCGTAAGGGCGATTACAGCTTCCTCTAGAGGGGTGAATGACTTTTGCCTGCATGGCCCTCCACCAGTTCCAGCGATTTCTTTTTTGTTTGCTGTGAGTTTTTTTTTGATGTAGCACTTATAGTCACTCCAAACCTGCAAATATATAACACAATTTAATCACCATGGATCAAGGCACAAAACAAAAGATCGCAAACATACCTTTTTCCATCCTCCAACATCTTTTTGCCTTGGTCCCAATGAATTCAGCTGATTAGACAAATCTTCCCAGAACACAGCAACAGTTTCTGGCGTCCTTTGTGTATAGTTTTGCGCTATATCGGGATAGTCGCCTAGCAGGTTCACCATCCACTCGTACTGCTGGGGACTGGTTTTTTCGTTTTGTCTAGAAACAGAAAATACATTCAAGAACACAATTACTACAAATAAAGTCTATTTCTGTATTACTTACATTTTGAATAAATATTTTTCTCTTAAACGAAACACTTTCCGCAGCACAAACTTGTCGGAGGACGTCGGAGATATGTTTGTTTTTATCTGTCAAAAATAAAGCCAACAAAAGTACTTAATCGCAAAGCATCGCATATGAACGGCAAACGTTGTTCTTTCTCGGAGAGAATTTGCATGGCTTTTCGTAAACCTGTTCTCAGGCATTGCAGGAAAGAACTCCCCCATCTAGGTAGAGCACGCAGCTAGGTAGAGCACGCAGCTAGCATGCCTTACCTGCTTTGCCTAGAACTCCCTTTCATCGAGCTGCCTGGACTGGCCTTGGGAATCCTGTGGTCTGAGGTCATAAAGGTGGTGCCAAGATGGAAGGTTTCTGGATAGAGAAGTCAGAGATTAGTTTTTCTTGTGCTGATCTTGAGACATGAATGTTTCTTGCTTCTCGCCGGATATGCTACGTTACATAACAAACAATATTTATCATGTTCTTTCTATTTTCAGCACGATCACCGTCTGACACACGTACTGACTCATAGGTGGAGACTTTAATACCCGACACACACGATGGTATGAGATAACTTCAACTGATGCCGGAAACACAATGGTCAACTGGTTCGATGCAGATACTGGAAACCACTCATTCGCTGTAGTATCTCTGCCGAAACCAACCCAAAACACCATATTGGCTGGACTTCTTTCTCGAATTACAGAATTATACCTGTAGAATAATAATATCAGATTCAGACCACGAAGCGGTACAACTTCGCATCAACCTCAACAGGCCGATTCCGAAGACAGGTGAAGAATACGTCAACTACAGCCGCTTCAACTTCGAAATGCTCCAAAGGGAGATGAAGGAAACAATTGTACTGCCAGAAGCAAACAGGAACCTAACCAATTACAAAATCGATAAGGTTGTTGAGGCAATGGAGGTCAGAACTCAGAATAACAAACGCCTTAGGCGAACAGAAGAGACCGAGGACATCAAGTAACAGATACAAGCACCTCCAAGAAGGAATTGTGTGGCTGTACGAACACTGCCAAAGGTTGAGAAAAAAAACTGCAAAGAATTCAGCAAAGGGACTAGAATACTGCGAGCAACAGCTTCCAAATGGTGAAGAGTTAGCTTAAATGTACCCACTTTATGTTTAGAAAGGCTCTTCAACATTTCAACAATAACCAGTTCTAACAAAGGCTGCAGAACATCAAGCCTGGACCCGATGTATTCAAAGCTATCAACAGCTATCATTAGGAAAAGATCAAAGATGCCAGACAAAATTAGCAGCGGACAAGGTGAAGTCTAACGACACAGGACAAAGCGGATGCATTTGCCAAACTTTTTAAGGAAAACTTTGTGCCAAAGCCGCCCAACGTTCCAAGGCTTTTCCAAGAAGTTGAAGCAACTCTACAACAACTGCAGTAAACGGATACACAAGTCATGATATTTAACGATGATAACCTTGCAAATGATCCGGCGTCGGCAGACAGCTTCACATACTCAGACGAAGTAGTTGAATTGATCCACGGAAATTTCCCATAGTCATGATGCTATTCTTGGCAGCCCTATACAAGAACTGTATCAACAACCGCTATTTCCCAAAGAGATAGAAGACAGCAAAAATCGTGCCGATCCCCAAGAAACGTAACAGAAGTACAGTTTCTCGATATCGAGAAGGCATTTGATAGTATCTGGATCCAAGGGCTAATTCACAAATTAATTCTTCTTAATTTTCCATGTACATTAATCTATAATAATTTTGAGTTTTCTCAATTGCAGGTCATTCTTCGCCCAAATTCAAAACAGCCAATCAGCAAATAGGCTTGGACTGCAGCTCTTCAACACCTACACTTCGGATCAGCCTCAATCAAACAACGCCAAGAACTTGCTGTAAGCGGATGATTCTCTCACATATGCAGCCTCGATGTCGCCAGTAATCGCAGTCCGAAGAGCCGAGGATCACGTTAGACGTCCTTGGGAATACTACAACAAATAAAGCATCAAAGTCAATTTGTTAAAATCTGAATTAACCTACATCAGGAGACCAATAAGACGTCAAAGCATAAGACCATCCACAAACTGCCACAAAACAACCCTCCATGGAACTCAGCTTAAGACGAAAACTGTCATCTAACATATCATTGACATAAGCTGTGAAGACAGATTACGGTTCAACCCATATCTATATTATTTTGTTCATCTGTAAAAACTAAAGAAACTCTATTAGACCAAGAGCTGGAAGCAAATTTTTGGAGTGGAGTGATAACCAAAAATAATGCACATGTATGTGTAGATACACGCACCATTATATCAGATTCTGGCAGGTTTCTTTTTCAGCCGGGGGCGGGGGTGGGCGTTTGAAAATGGTAATTTTACAGATTTTGAGGTCGAAGTGATAACCACATAAATGATACATCAAAAAATCTGAAAAATTCCCCTGATTACAAAAAACTCGGTCCCAGACGATTTGGTTTCAGCCTACTACTTGCCAGACGCATTTTAACACTTTTTAAGTGCATTTTTCAGCTTAAAGCACTCATAACTTTTTTCCTATCACATTGAACCAAGAAAGTGGTACGCCAAAAAATAAGAAAATTTACCCTTATTTCAAAAAAGTGTGTTCCAGACGATTTAGTTTAAGCCTACTGCTTGCCAGACGCACTTTAACATTTTTTTAAATGCATTTTTCAACTTAAAGTACTGATAACTTTTTTCTTATCACATGTAACCAAGGAAATGGTAGACCGAAACATCACAAAAGTTCCCCCGACTACAAAAAAGTGTATCCAAAAGGATTTGGTTTCAGGCTTCTGCTTGCCAGACACATTTCAACATTTTTCAAATGCATTGTTCAATTTAGCTGATAACTTTTTTCTTATCACATGTAACCAAGAAAATGGCACGACAAAACATCAGGAAAATTCTCCTAATTACAAAAAAGTCGGTCCCAGACGATTTGGATTCAGCCTTCTGCTTGCCAGACGCATTTTAACATTTTTAAGTGCATTTTCAGCTTAAAGCACTAATAACTTTTTCCCCATTACATATAGCTGCGAGTAAAATAATAGCAGTGCATCACCAAATAAAAAAGAATTAAATATGCCGATAGATTTACCGTTATTCGAATATGTTGCCAGAGAAAACAAATGTTGGTAAACATGTTTACGCAAACAAACGTTTTGAAAAAAATAACACTCTGTACCTACAAGAAACAATATAATATAAAATAGGGCACTGCTATTATTTTACTCGCAACTGTATAACCAAGAAACTGGTACACCAAAAAATAAAAAAAGTTACCCTGATTTCAAAAAAGTGTGTTTTAGACGATTTGGTTTCAGTCTACTGCTTGACAGACGCTCTTTAACATTTTAGTAAAATGCATTTTTCAACTTAAAGTACTGATAACTTTTTTCCTATCACATATAACCAAAAAAGTAGTATGCCAAAACATCAGAAAAGTTCCCCTGATTACAAAAAAGTGGGTCCAAGACGATTTGGTTTCAGCCTTCTGCTTGCCAGACGCATTTTAGCTTAAGCATGTTTATCAAATTGAATGAATAATTGCTTGTAGTATTTCATTTAAATGAAGTTTTTGATTTTAATTCAATTTGATAAACATGCTTAAGCTAAAATGCGTCTGGCAAGCAGAATGCTGATACCAAATCTTCTGGGACCGACTTTTTTGTAATCAGGGCAACTTTTTTGTTGTTTTGGCGTACCAATTTCTTGGTTACATGTGATAGGAAAAAGTTACCAGTACTCTAACCTGAAAAATGCATTCCAAAAATGTTAAAGAGCGTCTGGCAAGCAGTAGACTGAATCCAAATCGTCTGGGACCGAGTTTTTTGTAATCAGGGGAACTTTTGTTATATTTTGGTTGATATTTTTTTGGTTATATGTTATAGGAAAAAAGTTATCAGTACTTTATTTTGAAAAATGCATTTTACTAAAATGTTAAAGAGCGTCTGCCAGGCAGAAGACTGAAACCAAATCGTCTGATATTTTTTTGGTTATATGTTATAGGAAAAAAGTTATCAGTACTTTATTTTGAAAAATGCATTTTACTAAAATGTTAAAGAGCGTCTGCCAGGCAGAAGACTGAAACCAAATCGTCTGTAATCAGGGGAACTTTTCTGTTGTTTTGGCGTACCAATTTCTTGGTTCAATGTGATAGGAAATAAGTTATGAGTGCTTTAACCTGAAAAATGCACTTAAAAAGTGTTAAAATGCGTCTGGCAAGCAGTAGGCTGAAACCAAATCGTCTGGGACCGAGTTTTTTGTAATCAGGGGAATTTTTCAGATTTTTTGATGTATCATTTATGTGGTTATCACTTCGACCTCAAAATCTGTAAAAATTACCATTTTCAAACGCCCACCCCCGCCCCCGGCTGAAAAAGAAACCTGCCAGACGGTTGAATGTTGAATCTGATATAATGGTGCGTGTATCTACACATACATGTGCATTATTTTTGATTATCACTCCACTCCAAAAATTTGCTTCCAGCTCTTAGACTATATGTTTATCGACATTTTCTGAAAAAAAAACCTCAAAGTCAAAACTTTGCTTGGGGAAGAAAATTTTAAAATCTGGCAATTCTAAGACTATAGGAGCCTAACTTAAATACGCGTATAGGATCCTAACTTAAAGACGCGTTTCGGAATCTTTCCATCATCGAGCGCAAGCTTACATATATGTGTAATTGTTTCAAGTTATTTGTTATATTTGTATAATTATGGTTCTGTTCTATTAGGTGTTGGGCAATGGGCATATGTTGATCTTGTGTTCATTTTTGGTTTATGTTCTTTGTATCTTTCTTTGAATGTTCTTCCTGTTTGTCCTATATAGTATTTATTACAGTCATTGCATGTTAATTTGTAAACTCCGGAACAAATATCAGTTTCTGCATTATGTTTTGGTTTTAAGATTTTTTGAATAGTGTTGTTTGTTTGTAACATAATATAACAAAAAATAAGGAAATCAAAAAGTGAAAAGAAAGAAAAATATAATTAAATTAAATAAAAGTAGAATAGTAAGTGAACAAAGAAAAATTGAGCAAAGAATTAATAAAGAAAAATTAAGTGAAAGAATAAGGAAATCAAAAATTAAAAGAAAATTATTTGTTACAACAAAAAAAAAAAAAAGGAAAACTAAAGTGATCAGACTAAAGAAACTTAGAAATTAAATTTCGAAATTAACATACTAGAAAATTAAGACTTAAGAAAAATATTCACTCAACTATAACAAATTTAAGGAATTAATAATTTTTTTTGTGATCATATAACCTTTTTTATCATGTCGAATCTACAAAACCTTATTAGACCACCACTTCTTAATCCTCAACAAAATCAACCTCCTCCTTCCCCTTCACATAGTAATTTAACGCTTGTTGAATAACAAAACTTAGTCGCTTCTATGGTAAATCAGACCCTTAGGACAGATGGTAGACGAATTGTTCAGTCAATAATAAACCCTAACTACGATCAATTTGCGGAAGTGATCAGACAATTAATCCCGACCAAGAAACCAATATTTCTGAGCTCGAAAAAATTCCAGACATCGTCAAGAGCTTAAGAGAATTCTCTGAACAGCCAGGAGAAATTAGCTCACGGCGAAAAAGCGTCGAAAGAGTACTCAGGATTTATAACAACATTAGAGGATCACCAAAATATTTTGGCATAATCAATGTTATTAGGAACAAAATAGTTGGTCAAGCCGACCATATTCTTGAATCATTAATACACCCCTAAACTGGGATAATATTACCAGATGTCTCACTCTGCATTACGCAGTCAAAAGAGATCTGGGAACATTAGAATACCAGCTAACATCACTGGTACAAGGTAATTCTTCCGTACAAGAATTCTATCACCAAGTTTATTCTCATTTAACGCTAATACTTAATAAAATTTCATCAATGGAGATGTGTACAGGAGCATTAAATATGCTTATGCATGGGTACAGAGATAAAGCTTTAGACACCTTTATAATGGGTCTTAAGGGAGATTAACCTTGGCTTCTCTGTATTCGGGAACTGGAAGACCTGCCACAAGCGCTCCACCTTTGCCTCAAACTAGAAAACCAGGATTATCACGCTCAATACGCAATCGCGACAAACTACAGTACTAAGAAATTTATTAACCAAATACCTCCGCAACTCCCTCCAAAAAGATTCCAGACAAATACCTCACCAAGGTATCAAGTCCCATTCTGTCCACATCTTGCTCATTTTGCACAAATCCTCATCCAAATCCTCATCCAAACTCATTCAATAACAATAACCCCAAGCAATATCCTACTGGTTTTCGCAATCAACCTCAGAACCAAGGATATCAACAACAACCAAATGTCTTCAGACCACCACCACGGCATCGAGTTCAATCAGTTCATCAAGTCCATCGTTCGAGGACCAAGGACTCCTGGATATACTCTACTGTATATGAAGGACAAAGGTGAACCCAGATCCTGCATATTGGTAAGAAGTAGCACTAATGTATTTTTACTCCCTCATTTCAGCAATCGTGATGTAACTACAATAAGATACCAGACCGGTGACAACACCTACTGGCTGGTATCTGCTTACCTCGGCCACGACCATCCTGGCCCTCCCCCAGGCGACTTATTAAAAAGGATTTTCGCTGAAGCAGAACGGCAGAAGATCTGCCTCATCATTGGATGCGATGCCAATGCGCATCACACAGTATGGGGAAGTACTGACATAAATGAAAGGGGTGAGTCACTTTTTGATTTTATTTTAAATACAAACCTCATAGTAAGTAATACTGGCAATGAACCAACATTCGTTACCAGAAACAGACAAAAAGTTTTAGATATCACTCTTGTCTCCGATTCGGTTCATCATAGGATTACTAATTGGAAGGTATCTACTGAACACTCCTTTTCTGATCATAGATACATTCAATTTGATCTTAGTGATGAACCTCTTAAGCAACCAATCTTCCGAAACTACAGGAAAACTGACTGGGAAAAATATCGGGTAGCTTTGAAAAAGTTTATTAAACCTGAACTTTTACAAAACCCTACAAACAAACTTGATCTAGACAAAAAAGTCAATGATCTTACCACTGCCCTTAACCATTCACTGTAGAAATCCTGAATAAGAGGAAAACAGAAACCACTGTGGTGGAGCTCGGGGCTAGAACCGCTCAGGAAGGAATGTAGAAAACTTTTCAACCGAGCTAAACAATCTAAGACTTTAATAGACTGGGACTCCTACAAGGAATCCCTCAAAACTTATAAATATCAACTGAGGAAGAATAAAAGAACTTCCTGGAGAAACTTCTGTGGAAAAATAGAAGATACTTCAGAAGCTTCTAGATTAAGAAAAATCCTCTCAAGGTCCTAGCAGTCTGAAAACAGCTGACAACTGGACAGAATCCTGCGAAGAAACGCTCAATCTGCTTCTGGACACTCACTTTCCAGGCAGCTCTAAGAACTTATGTAACTATGATTCCATAGAATCAGGTAGCATAATAACTAACACCCCCCATCTGATTACAAGGGAAAAACTAGTTTGGGCCATTAACAGCTTTGACACATACAAATCCCCTGGACCTGATGGTATAATTCCAGCCGAACTTCAAAAGGCCGCGGATATTATTATCCCTGTCCTGGAAGTAATTCTCATCGGCTGTACCACCTTGAACTATATCCCCACGCAGTGGAGAGAGGATAAGGTTGTGTTTATAACTAAGGCTGGGAAATCATCCCACATAAATCCGAAAGATCTCCGACCAATAAGTCTATCATCTTTCCTTCTTAAAACTTTAGAACGACTGATTGATATCCACCTGAGTAAAGCTATAGATTCAAAATTATTATCTACAGCACAACACGCCTACTGTAAGGGAAAATATGTAGAAACGGCCTAACACACCTTGGTTCGTACTATGATTATTCCCTCCATGACAAAGTATTCACTCTGGCCGCTTTCCTCGACATAGAGGGTGCCTTTAATAACGTCAACAACTCTGCAATTACAAAGGCACTGATGAAGCTCAAAGTAGATGGTTCCATAGTGGAGTTGATAAATCTAATGCTAAAAAGCAGAAGAATCAACTCTACTCTAGGAAACTTCTCTGCAAAGAGATCTGTCAGTAGAGGAACACCGCAAGGCGGAGTCCTATCGCCTCTTCTATGGAATCTAGTCGTCAATGAACTTCTAGTTGACTTAGAAGCTGAGGGATTCAAAGTGATTGCATATGCAGATGACGTCTCCATTGCGGTATCTGGCAAACATGCTCACATCCTTACGGATCTGATGCAGACCGCTCTAAATATAGTAGTAAAATGTGATCTAGGGGTAAACCCTAAGAAAACTGAACTCGTTCTCTTCAGCAGGAAATACAAAATTCCCCAACTAATAACTCCATCAATTAATGGAATCCCACTTGAAATTTCAAACGAAGCCAAATATCTAGGTATAATCCTAGACAAAAAGCTAAATTGGAAAGCCAATATACAGGAAAGAATCAGGAAATCCACCGTTGCCTTATTTTCCATTGGTAATAAATGGGTTTTCTCCCCCCAAATCACCCACTGGCTCTACACCGCGGTCATCAGACCAATACTCACATACGGAGTAGTGGTATGGTGGAGCGCTCTTGATAAAAGGACCTACTGCGACAATTTAAGCAAACCCAACGAACAGCCGGTTTGTGTATAAGCGGAGCACTGAGATCAACACCCTCAGCTGCCCTAAATACACTTTTTAGCGTCACACCACTAGATATCTTCAGCAAACAAATGGCCGCCAGTGCAGCCACTCGTATGAGAGCTATCTCCCAATGGACCGATAACAACATCGGTCACGCTACAATCCTGAATTTATTCGGATCAATCCCTTATCACTCCGACTACACCATCCCCCAATAGGTTTTTGATAATAAGTTCCAAGTCTCAATCCCACCGAGAACGACCTGGGAAGACGAAGAATTTTTGAGAGATGATTTAATTCATTTCTATACAGATGGTTCAAAAACCGAAGAAGGGGTGGGCTGTGGGGTGTACTCAAACCGACTTAAGTCTCTCGTTCCGCCTTCCAAACCATTGTAGCGTGTTCCAAGCGGAAATTCTGGCGATCAAAGAGGTCCTTTCATGGCTAAGAGAAAACGTGATATCCTCAACGAATATCCGGATTTTCTCATATAGTCAAGCAGCCCTCAAATCACTCGGCGCTGTTTCTACGAACTCAGTAACCGCCCTTAACTGTCGCCTATCTCTTAGGGAGATGGCTGAACAGATATATCGTGGGTAACTGCAAAGCCGATGAACTCGCCAGAGAAGGAACCGTTCTACCGATCTCAACCAGTAGGTTGAACATTGGTATACCAATCGCTACATGTAAACTTATGCTAAAGCAAGAGGCAATGGATAGAACAAATAAAAATAGGTGGAACAATATCACCACGTGCGTGGCAACAAAACGGATATGGCCAGGACTAGATTCAAAACGCACAAGACATTTGTTATCCATTACCAGACTGCAAGTTAGCTCCGCAGTCAATGTCATCACCGGACATTGTCTGATAGGAAGACACGCTATAAGACTTGGCGATCCCTCAAATGACTTCTGCAGAAGTTGCTTAGATGAGGAGGAGGAGGAGACAATCCCACACCTACTCTGCTCATGTCCTGCACTCTCTTTTAAAAGAAAACAGCATCTAGGAAAATATTTTCTTGGTGATCCAAGCGATCTGGCTCACACAGATCCCCTACATCTTCTTCGCTTTATTAAAAGCTCCTAATGGTTTTGTTAAGTGAGATACTTCCTCGCATAATTTTATGGTATCACAATGGACCTAATATTGGTCTAAGTGTGTCAGTTTGTTTTCCTGACAGCCATTTAAACCTAACCTAACCTAACCACCACGGCCACAACCACGAGGTGTTCCTATGGAAACATCAACGATTAGGGCTGCTAACGTAGACTATGCTAATAGATCACAACAGGAACAACATAAATGGCCTCCAGCACCTAAAAGAGCAAGTCAAATTCCACAACAACCAAATTATCCTAACAAATTACAACGAAATTCCCATATCGAAACATCTTCTCAGGAAAAAATAGAGCCTTCACTACAAGATGATTCAATCCAACCTTATCCACCAGCTCAAGACCCAGAGTTGCAAGAATACCTTTCCATTCCATATCACTATGATGAACAATATGATCAAAGCTTTAGTAACTATATCGAGCCACTTTCCCACATTGATAATAACATTGCTGAAATAACATCCGAACTTAATAATATTCATTTTTTAGACTAGCCAGCCCTTCACTGCCATATATAGAAGTTAAAACAAACTAGCAGTGGAGAAGCGCTGAAAATATTAATAGACACTGGTTCTAATGAGCACTATATACAATCTTCCCTAGTAAAAAATCCTAAACCCAATAACGAAATATTTTACGCCAATTCAATTGGAGGTAAAATAAGTATCACACACCACACATTTGCAAATTTATTTGGACTTAGAGACACGAAAATTAAATTCTTTTTGATGTCAGACCTAACAACTTTTCATGGCACACTAGGAAATGACAGTTGAAAAGACTTAGGAGCCGTAATTTACACAAAACATAATTATATGACCATTAGGGGCACTATAAAAATACAAATTAAGCAATTTACCGCACAAGCTGTAAATAATTTGACCCTTCGAACTGAGCATATGACAGTAGAGCAGAAAAATCAAATTGAAGACATGTCATCAAGATATCCGAGATTATTTGATGAACCGGATGAGAAACTTACGGGTTGGGGTCAAAATTCTGCTTTCAAAATTCAGATTTTCAAAATTCTGCTTTAAGAATTCTGCTTTTCAAAATTCTGCTTCTCAAAATTCTGCTTTTCAAAATTCTGCTTATCATAATTGATATTAGAATATTGATAATAATTGCAAACTCTTGCTTTCTAAAGAATTTTAAAGTAGAGAAGTAGTTTTTTAATTTCCTCACTGTCGCTCTCCTGCTCAAAAAAATTAGATAATTCAGTTAAATTATGATAAAACTGTGATAAAACTAGAGATGCATTCCCAAGCACGGAAAACAATGTAGAGGCTTGGAAGTAATAGTTGCCTTGCCCGTAGCCACGCAGGCGTCTATAAATTAATTGGAGACCTACGAAAGGAGCTTGTCAGTGCCAAAACAGAAATAGAGCGCACGAAGCATGGGGAGAGGATAAAGGAAAAAAGAAAGAGTATAAAGCGTGTGCTTAACATTTTCTACACCATCTTTTTCTTTATAATTGGCAGAATATTGTTAATAATTGCAATCTCTTACTTTCTTGTCAATCTCCTACTTTGTTTTGTTCTTCTGCAAATAAAAAAGAATATGAATAAAAGCATAATTTTTCCTTTTAAAGAAAGCCAGAATTTTGGAAAGCAGAATTTTGTCAGCCAGAATGAAAAAAAAACAGAATTTTGAAAAGCAGAATTTTTGTTTTAAAAGCAGAGTTTTGAAAAGCAGAATTTTGAAGCCAGAATTTTGACCCGATCCCGAAACTTACGTATACGACTGTTGTAAAAGGCGAAATTCGAACAACATCAGATTCACCTGTTTACACGAAGTGCTATCCATATCCAATGGCCCTTAAAGACGAGGTGGAAAGCCAAATTCATAAACTCCTAAATGATGGCATTATTCGACCCTCCAGGTCACCTTATAATTCACCGGCCTGGATTGTCCCAAAAAAAGCGGACTCTTCTGGTGAAAAGAAATTTCGATTAGTGATTGACTACCGAAAACTTAATAGTATAACAATCCCCGACAGGTACCCCATACCTGAAATTAACGGAGTGCTCTCACAATTAAAAAATAACAAATTTTTTACTGTTATTGATCTTAAAAGTGGTTTTCACCAAATTTTACTCAAGGAAAAAAACATCAAAAAAACCTCCTTTTTGGTGAACAATGGGAAATATGAGTTCACTCGCCTACCTTTTGGGCTGAAAAACGCCCCCTCTATTTTTCAAAGGGCATTAGACGATATTCTTAGAGAATATATTGGAAAGATATGTTTCGTCTATATAGACGATATCATTATCTTTAGTGAAGACGAACACACACACTTACAAAATATTGAAACAATATTTAGAATCTTACAAGCTGCTAATATGAAAGTTCCACTTGACAAGTGTGATTTCTTTCAAAAGTAAGTCGAATTCCTTGGTTTTATCGTTTCCTCAGAAGGAATTAAAACCAACCCGGAAAAAGTAAATGCAATTCTTAACTTCCCATACCCCAAAACACTAAAAGATTTAAGATCGTTTTTAGGGCAATCAGGTTTCTATCGTCGTTTTGTCAAAGATTATGCCAAATTGGCAAAACCCCTGACATCACTCTTAAGAGGGGAAGACGGAAAATTATCAAAAAATCTTTCCAGCAAAAAATTAATTTCTTTAAACGAAGATCAAGGAAAGCATTCAAAAAATTAAAGAATTCAGTAGCTTCAAGCGATACTGTTCTTTCGTACCCAGATTATTGGAAAGAATTCGAACTTACTACTGACGCGTCAAATTACGCTAAAGGCGCTGTCCTTTCGCAAGAAAGAAAACCAATAATGTTCATTTCAAGAACAATTACAAAAACTGAAGAATCATATGCAACAAATGAAAAGGAAATGCTAGCCATAATATGGGCTCTGCAAACACTGAGAAACTATTTTTATGGCTCAGCAAAGGTAGTAATTCTAGCCGACCATCAACCGTTAACTTTTGCTAACGTTGGAAGGCCGCATTAGAAGAATACAACTACGAGTTAAGATACAAGCCAGGTAAGGTGAACGTAGCTGCTGATGCACTTTCAAGACCACCACTTGAATCCCAGGTAAATTCTATGACAGCCTCACAACACAGTGATGAAAGTTCGTCACATGAACTTATTCCAGCAGTAGAAACCCCCATTAATGCTTCAGAAACCAACTCATATTGCTTATAGAAAATGAAACCTCTTACCAACTTCAATATCGTTTCCCAAATTTCCGCAGACACATCTTTAAACAACCTCATTACACAAAAGAAAATATTATTTCCATATTCAAAAGATTTTTAATCCCCACAATAGTAAACGGACTAATGACTAACAAAGGTACTATGGGAATCATACAAAATTTATATAAACTTTATTTTAGAAACTACAAAATACGTTTTACTCAAACCCAAGTCACTGACCTAACCACAGACACCGAACAACAAGAACAAATACTTAAAGTTCATAATAGAGCTCATCGTAACGCACGCAAAAATAAAAGCCAAATAATATAAAACTTCTTTTTTCCTCAAAAGAATCCCAAGGTAAACAAAATAGTAAAAAAATGTAAAATCTGCCATGAATATAAATACGATCGAGATCCACAAAAACCCGAGTTAAAACCATCTCCAATTCCCCAATATCCAGGACAAATCATACACTTAGATATCTACTCAACCGAAAAAAATCTAGTTCTAACAGCATTGGACAAATTCTCAAAATATGCGCAAACAAGAATTATAAAATCTAGAGCAGTTCAAGACATACTTGAACCTCTAAGACAAATACTTTTCGCTTTTGGTGTACCGAAGATAGTTGTCTTTGACAACGAAAAATCCTTTAACGCAGCTTCAATCTTATTCCTCTTGAGAGACCAATTGAACATAGAAATCTACAAAACTCCCCCAAACTCCTGTACGGTCAAGTGGAACGGTTCCACTCGATACTTTCAGAAATAATGCGTTGTCTCAAAACCGACAAAGTTCACAGGTCCTTCATTGAATTATTAGACAGATCAATTTATGAATACAACTGTTCCATTCACTTCACAATAGGTAAAAAACCAATCGAGGTTTTCTTCGGAAGGAATGTTAGTACTAGTCCTGAGCAATTCGAAATAGCAAGAAAAGAAAATACTACAAAATTATTTCAAAAACAAAAAAAAGATTTGGAGTATCATAATAAAAAAAAAGAATCCAATAAGCAGCTATTCCCCTGGTGAAATCATCTATGCAAAAATTAACAAAAGGCTAGGTTCCAAACTAACACCACGCTATAAGCAGGAAATTGTTAAAGAAGATAAAAGTAAAACCATAGTTACAGAATCTGGTAGAATAATACATAAAGCAAATATTAAAAGCTAAACTTATCTTTATAGGTACCTTATATCCATGACATCCATGATTACTCCAACTCAGAGATAATCATCTTTAAAAAAGGAGCCTACTTTTCAATTTAATTCGAACACTTTTATTAACTATCTACTTTCGAAGTACACTTTATTCGAACTCAACTCAATTACATTTATTCAATATTCACACTATCACTTTCTAAATAAAACTGACTTCTGGTTGCGTCAGCTCCCTCTTTATATAGAAGTGTGAAGTATCGAGAGCTTTCTGGTAGTTTTGCTATGAACCATGATGTCTAGACAAGTTCCCCTCCAGGTATTTCTGCACACACACACACTCACTCACAAACAACGTCTTCAATTATACCATTCCATTATAGTGTTGCCAGTTGTGTTTTCGGTTAAACGTTTTCGATTAGGAAATTGGTATAAATGTTGGGTGTACATTACACTGCCTCCTCCTTAAGATTGTTCGTCCTGAATAATTTCATCTTCAGCCTTGCCACTATATCGATGCAGCCGGTCACAATGAACTACTTTTAACTTGCCTCTTATACCCCTATTACGATTGGCGAATCGAACGTTCGATGTGAGTTTTTTTCACTGGCGAACTAAAGCATTCGACATACTATGGTTGGCGAACCTCACGGTTCGAGTTCGAAATTCAGAAGTACAGTAAAAAAAAAATCAAACGTCAAATCATTGCAGACAATTATTATCAAATAAGAAAATTTCCAAAAATCGAAAGTTCATTTAATGGGTAATAAAATAATAAGAACTGATAAGTAATATAGATTTGTTTTCTGAAGAAAGTGAATCTGATAGAAAAAAATTAAAAATGCTTTGACTCCGAAAGAGTATACGAGACAACTCCAACGTCTTGGAACTGCCTGATCATCTGTAAGTAGGAACAATTATTTGTCTTTAGAGCAAATTCTTTTACAACTTTTGAATTTTTGAAGTTTCAGATCATATTTTAAGCTGAATAAGGAAGCTTTTATTTGTGTGCTAAGCAAATTAGAGAGAGAATTCCAAAATACAAGCACATTTTCAATTCCAGCTATAGTTAAATTGGCTTGTGCCTTAAGATTTTTTCCCAGTGGAAGTTATCATGAACTATGTTCTACCTCGATCAGTGTATTATTGCAAAAGGCGTTTCACTCCAGATGCGACGATTTATGTTAAATACGAATTCAAATCCAGCCTTTACTTTATTCTTATTTTGAAAGTTGTTTTACTAAAATATCAATTGTGGCACTTAAAGCTAACTCATTTTACTGGCATTCTAAACAAAACCCCTATTACAATAAGAGCGACTAAGCCGATATTTTGTTCGAAAGAATTTCTTAAAATAAAAATTATACAATTTGTATGAAAAAAGACAACGGAAACGACGGAAAACTCCATAAGGCCGAATACATTTATGCCTATATGATTTTTCTCGCAAAACTATTTTGATTAGTAAAGTCCCTTCTCCATTAAATAAATAAAATTAAATGAGGTGGCACTAGGTACAGAGTTCTGCTAGTCCAAAAAGTAGTTAACTCCTTATCGTTCGACTTCTTTTCACGTTATGCTTGTTGTTCGACAAAAAATAACATGAATGGCATTCAAATTTACGAACGTTCGATAACCACAATAGGGTGAGATCACACTTCGAAAATCATTTGACATTTTAGTCGAATCACAGGGTGTGAGTTCGTTAACCGTGATACCGATTTCTCACACTCACACGTTTTTTCGTTCGACTCGCCAATCGCAATAGGGGTATTAATCCTCTTTGGATGCGGTAAACCACGTCGTTAATCCTCGTGACAACTGTATTAGGACCTTATCAGTTTTTCTGAAGTTTCGGTGACAATCCCTTTTGACGATGAGGATTACAAAGCCACACACGATCTCCTGAACAGGATGTCAGATGGTGTTTGTCCTGTCGAGCTATGTACTGCACTTCTATAGGCCATCAGGAATAGCGGTACGTGCCTATCCCAGTCTCTTTGGTAGTCGCCTACGACCTTGGTGAGGTGTTTTTTTATGGTCCGGTTGAATCTTTCAATCATCACATCAGATTGTGGATGAAGCGGTGTGGTTCTCGTTTTCTTAATGCTATGTAGTCCACACACTCCTTGGAAGATGTTTGACTCAAAGTTCCTCCCTTGGTCGGAATGGAGTTCCATAGGCACGCCAAACCTACTCACCCAGTTAAACACAATCTGGTCGACCACCGTTTTGGTTTCTTGATTTGGGATGGCATACGCCTCAGGCCACTTGCTAAAATAGTCCATTACAACCAGAATGTACTTGTTTCCAGCGTTGGTCTCTGGAAAAGGCCCAGCCACATCTACTGCAATCCTCTCAAAAGGTGATCCAACGTTGTACTGATGCATCTTACCTTGAATCTTCCTACCAGGTCCTTTGGTTGCAGCACACTTGTCACATGTTCGGCACCACTTCTCCACGTCATCTCTAGCATGTAACCAGTAGAACCGATGTCGCACCTTCTCCAGTGTTTTGTTAACTCCCAGGTGGCCTCCAGAAGGTCCGTCGTGCATCTCCCGAAGAACTTCACTGACTTTCGATTGCGGTACGATCAGCTGCATCACATATGATTTACCGTCAGCGGATTCCCATCTTCGCCTGAGGACACCTTCTTGCACATATAGTGAGTCCCACTGTGCCCAATAGGCTTTGAGAACTGGACTCCTGTCAGAAATGTCTCCCCATTCAGGTTTCTCTTCATTTTCTTTCCATGCGAGAATGGGTTCGATATCTGGATCCTCCTGTTGAGCAGTCCTCACTTCCTCATTGCTCCATCCGCTTATTGGGTCAGCTCTTAGTCGCTGAGCGGCAATATTTTCTTTGTCTTCTTGCCGCCTACAATGCTTGCAATCCACTTTGCAAGGTCTTCGGGATAATGAGTCGGCGTTTGATAGCAGCTTTCCTCTACGGTGTTGAATCTGGTAATCATAAGTCTGCAGTCTTTCTATCCACCTTGCGACTTGACCTTCTGGATTTTTGAAGTTCAAAAGCCAGGTCAGAGCACCATGGTCTGTCCGCAGAAGGAATTTCTGTCCATAGATGTACTTATGGAAGTGCTTTGTTGCCAATATAAGAGCAAGCAGTTCCCTTCTGGTCACGCAGTAGTTTCTTTCGGGCTTCGAGAGGACCTTGCTGTAATATGCCACCACTTTCTCTTCGCCATCATGCACTTGGGATAGTACCGCCCCGATTCCAACGTTGCTTGCATCAGCGTCGATGATGAATGTTTTGCCAGGTGTTGGATGTGCCAGCACTGGAGCGTTACAGAGGCGGTATTTGAGTTCCTGAAAATATTTCTCACACTCATCTGACCATTTAAACTGCTTTCCTTTTTCGGTGAGCTCATGCAAACTCTTTGCAACTCCAGCAAAGTTCTTAACAAAACGTCGGTAATATGTGGCAAGACCAAGAAAGCTTCGGAGCTGGTGTTTGTGGACAATTTTTGACGGAGTCAACTATTTCAGGATCAGTCTTCACTCCTTGGGAAGAAATGATGTGTCCCAAATACTTAACTTTTGAAAAGTGCACATTTTTCCGAATTCACTTAAAGGTTAGCCTCTCGAAGTCTCTGAAACACGGCTTTTAGGTTCTTGCAATGTTGGTCAAATGTTTTCCCGTAAACAATGACATCGTCCAAGTAAACTAGGCAAGCTTTCCACGTCAGTCCTTGAAGAACGCACTCCATCAAACGCTCGAATGTTGCCGGAGCAATGCATAGCCCAAACGGTAGAAAACGCCGTCTTTTCCCGATCATCTGGGTAGATGTCAACTTGCCAATATCCACTTTTCAAGTCCAGCGTCGAGAACCACTGGGCTCCCTCCATGGCATCCAGGGTATCACTGATTCTGGGCAGGGCATAGCTGTCCTGCTTAGTCACATCATTCAGCCTTCGGTAGTCCACACAAAAACGAGTGCTTCCGTCTTTCTTTTTCACTACCACCACTGGTGACGCCCAAGGACTTTTGGAATTTTTGATAAGACCGTCCTTCTTCATTGTTGTTATCATTTCCTCAACCTCACCTTGTTTGGCCAGTGGAAGGCGTCTTGCGGGTTGACGAATCGGTCTTGCATCTCCTGTGTTGATGCGATGCTGCACCAACTGTGTCCTACCATATTGTCCCTTTTGCGATGCGAAGATGTCAGTGTACTCTTGTAGGAGATTTTCAGCTATCCTTGTTTGTTGGTGATCAAGGTTGGATGAATTCTGTATTTTAGCTCTGATGGTTTTGAGCTCCTCCGGAGTAATAATTTTTCTCGGGGTTTCGTCTGTGATCTTCGTAATTGCTGCAACCGATTCGCAACGTCCAACGACTTCCCCTTTCTTCAACCTTACATCGTACGGTCTGGTGTTTAGTAATCGTACGGGGACCATTTTGTTTTTCGGTGCTACCAGTGTTTTCCCAATGATGACGCTTTGAGAGGAAAACTCTGGGTCTGGTTCCACCATGAGGTATCGAAGGCTTCCAAACTCACCTTCCAGTTTTGTCCAAACGAACACTTCAGAAGAAGGAGGTAGAATCAGATCTTCCGTGATGACAGTTCTCAGTGTCGACGTACTTTCGTTCGAATAGGTCATTGGAAGTTCCTTATTTTGGTAATTGCAAACTTAATTGCCGATGTCCAAAATAACTCCGTGCTAATTCATAAAGTCGATTCCAATGATGCACTCGTCACATATATCTGCCAGGATTTGATGAGTGAACACTAGATCGGCCAGTCGGATCTTAAGACACACTTCTCCATATACTTGCTGCTTCTCCCGTTGCGGTTCTTAGACGGTAGCTATTGGTGTTATGAAGCCACGTCATCTTTACCAGGTCTCGACGTACTATGGATGCTGTGGTACCGGTGTCGATGGTAGCCACTCATGTTTGTTCCCGTTAATAGTAGTCTCCACAGTCAGACTTTTGTTGTCTCGTTTGGTCTGACCATCTTGTATCTGGATGGTGGTTCTGGGGCCATCGATACAAGAAACCAGCCTCTGCCCCTCCAAGTTGGTTCTTAATCGTTTCCCTGATGGGAAACGGATTGATAGGCAACGTTGGTGTTGTTGTTACCTTGTTAAGGGTCGGATCTCTTGCTTCCACAATGTTGACAAGCGGCTTTATTTGGTGGTAGTCGGCATTGACGCTGTAAGTGCCCGGTCTTGTTGCAGTTCCAACATCTTGCAAGTCCGCTCCGCTGGTTCTTTTGTATTTCAGCTCTTTGCCACCAGCATTCTTCGACTATGGCTTCTCTAAGTCGATGTACTAAATGAGAAGCCTGTTCTGCTGCTCCAATTGTCAATGCGAATGCTAAAGTTTCAGAGAGAGTACGTGTTCTAGCAGTTCGCACAGACCTCTGAAGATTTATATCCGAAATGGCACGAACGAAGGACTCAACAGCAAGTTGGTTGATGATTTCTTCTCCAGCATCCGGGTATACCAGGTGAACCAGTCTTTCGACCCCTCTTTTCTCTGTCAACTCTTTCACTCTGTTATTGAGTTGAACTCGGAAGACTTCTTTCAAGTTGTTATCTCCAAAGCGTTTATCTATAGCTGCTACGAGAGAACTGAAATCACCGCTCTTACCAGCTGGAACTGTTTGAAGTAATTCAGCTGCTGGTCCTCTAAGAGCAAGAGTCAGTGCTATGTACTTGTCTTCGTCATCTCAGCCATTTGTTGTCGCGGCAGCCTCAAATTGTCTCTTGTAAACTGGCCAAGAAGACTGTCCATCAAATGTTGGCGGTTTCATCTCCTTTTTCTTTGCAAACTCTCCAGCAGATTCTCGAATTTTGATTAGACAGATCTGGTGCAATTCCTTGGTCAGAACAGAGAACTGTTTATCACATCGACTTTCTACGATTTCGAAACGATTCTCTACAACAGAAAGCTGTTTTTCCATACCTTCAATGCGTTCGTCAAGGGCACATACATTTTTCTCAATGTTGCCCAATTTGCCTTCTAGAATGTTTTTCTGACCTTCCAAAACATTCTGTTGCGCCTCAAGTCTTTCGAGAATATTCTGTTGTTCTTTCTTTTACTCGTTTCGTTGTACTTCGAGTTGTTCCAGAATATTCTGCTGTTCCTTCTTTTGCTCGTTTCGGTGTTCTTACAAAAGTTTCATAATACTAGAAAAATCTACACTTTCACTTGCCTCCCCTTCCTCCACTTCTGTTTCAAAAACAAAAGTGTTTACGTCTTCCCCTTGCTGTTCCAAATAGTTGCGCAAGCGCAGGACGAAATCATTTTTCGATCACGCTCTAGAAAGATTTCGCTTACCTAACTCACTTTTAAGCTCAATGTAGTTGAGCTCTTCCAACAACTAACCCATTATCACTGTATTTAACTTTTTTTTTTTTTTTTTTTTTTTTTTTTTTTTTTTTTTTTTTTTTTTTTTTTTTTTTTTTTTTATCAAATAAGTTTTATTTACTCTTCTGACACCAATGTGCGCTTAGTTCGCAAAATAAAACTCCCTACTTTCGATATTCACTCAAACTCAATTACGTTTATTCAATATTCGCACTATCACTTTCTAAATAAAACTGGCTTGTGGTTGCGTCAGCTCCCTCTTTATAAAGAAGTGTGAAGTCTCTACGAAAGAGATAATAAAAAAACGCAATTGGAATATAAGAGAGATATTATTTATTAATTTCTAATGGATGATTTAGAAAAGCTAAAAACGAAACAACTACAGACAATTTTAAAAGAACTTAAATTATCGTATAGATATAATTTGAAATCAGAATTAGTAGAAAGACTGAATAATTTTTTTTTAAGAGAATATATCGACAAAAGAATATATTGAACTATTTGCAAAGAAAACACAAAAAGAAATTGACAATAATACAAGTGATAGTGAGGGTGGGGAAAGTTATAAGGAATCCGAAGATACGGCTGAAGGTGACGAACCGAAAAAGTGTGAAAGAAGTGAAGAACACCGCAAGGCAAAAGTAGAGATGTCAGAAATGAATAATTTTGTATTTAAAGATGTTGAGGAGTCTCTAGATAGATTTACTGGTGAAGGAGGGAAGAATATAATTTCGTGGTAGAAAGACTTTGAAGACATATCGACTGTGTGTAAATGGAATGATATTCAAAAATATCTTTATGCCAGGCGGCTGATTAAAGGAGCTGCTAAGCTAGCAGTAGAAGTGTCAACCGGCATAAGCAGTTGGGCGGGATTAAAAGACTTTTTAAGAAATGAATCTAACGATACGCCGTCATGCTTAAGTCTACACAAAAAACTTCAAGCCCGGAAGAAGAGAAGTGATGAGTCGTTTTTAGAATATAGTATTCGATGAAACAAATTGCTATGAGAGGCAATTACGATGATGAATTTCTAATTATTTATATTGTTCAAGGCATTCAAGATAGCACCTTAAATAAAACTGTGCTTAGTGAAGCAACGAGCTTAGATGAATTAAAAAAGAAATTAGAGGTTTACGAAACAATAAAAAGCCAAATAGCAAGTACAAGTAATTTTCGAAATCATAACGCTTCTTAAAATGTTAGGCCAATTTCTTCGAACTCTTTTAAACCCAATAATAGGATATGTACAAACTGTGGTTCGTTCTCACACAGTCAAAATGATTGTCCGAATAAGAGTAAAGGCGCACTCTGTTTTTCATGCAATGAGTTTGGTCGTATTTCTAAAAAATGTTCCAAAAAGGATACAAGAAATTCGGATGCGAGAAATTCAAGTCAAAATATGAGACGAATTAATAGATTAGACTGTTGCGTTAAAGTTGTTTTTGCTGGATTACATTATGATGTGTTGGTGGATACGGGTGCGAATGTTTCATTGCTTCAGAAAAGTGTTTGGGAAAATACTGGTTCTGTTGTTGATGGGGCTGGAGAATGTTTGATGGGATTTGGGGATGGCAAAGCGAAGCGAACGCATGGTGCGTGTACAATTAATGCTATTATCGAAGGAGATCAGTATTCCATTCGTTTTCATGTTGTTCCGGATGAATGGATGTCAGATAATTTAATATTGGGAATGAATTTTTTGAGTGTGGCAAGAGTTTTTACTGAGAATGGTCACATCACTGTTACAAGAATCCCTGATGAGAACAATATTGCGAAAATGGATGTCAATTTGGTTGAAAGGACTGATTTGGAATCCATTGTAAGCCAAAAACTAGAACATATACAGTGGTGGCCACACAATTAGAAACGGCACTTTTGGACTTTAATCCTCTCTCGACGTCTGCCCATAAGTTCTCAATCGGATTCAGGTCCGGACTTTGCGCGGGTCAATCCAAAACACTGGCACACCGCAAACCACCGTTTTACAAGTATGCAGTATGTTTTGGGTCGTTGTCCTGCTAAAAAACATAACTGATGGGCATGTGTGGGAAAAAGGCTCTATGACATTCTCCAGTATGCCTTTATAAACTAGTTGATCCATTCGACCGTTTACCCTTACTACCCAACACCTACCAACACCGACACCACTCCGATAAAATGCACCCCAAGCCATTATGTATGGAGTGATGAATCAAAATTCAATTTGTTTGGGTCAGACGTTAGACGTCATCAGAAAAAAGAATAAGACCAAAAATACACACTGAAGGCCGTGGAAAGTGAAGGAGGAAACATAATGGTTTGGGGTGCATTTTATTGGAGTAGTGTTGGTGTTGGTAGGTGTTGGGTAGTAAGGATAAATTGTCGAATGGATCAACTCGTTTATAAAGGCATACTGGAGAATGTCATAGAGCCTTTTTCATTCCCACACATGCCCATCAGTTATGTTTTTTAGCTGGACAACGACCCAAAACATACTGCATGCTTGTAAAACGGTGGTTTGCGGGTACAAAAACCAGTGTTTTGGATTGATCCGCGCAAAGTCCGGACCTGAATCCGATTGTGAACTTATAGGCAAACGTCGAGAGAGGATTAAAGTCCAAAAAATCTAAGGATTTGGACGAGCTTTTCAAAAACATTAAGGAGGTCTGGGACGGTATAGCATCATCAAGATGCCGCGCTTTGTTTGAAAGTATGGAAAGATGATTGACTGCTTTTATACAAAGAAATGGATTCCCTACAAAATATTAATACTTACTCAATGTTAAATTGAAGATTTTTAATGAAATACCATTTTTTAAGTTCTGTTTCTAATTGTATGGCCACACAAAATTGGAGTTATGTGCATGTTTATTTTTTTGGATTTTATATTGTGTAGCTTTTTTCTAGTATTAATTATTTAATTTCTACTCTTATATGGGCTACAAATTAAACCTCTTTTCAACCTGAAGAAATGTCTTTTAAGAAAGTTATGCATACTTATATTACTATATGGGTGCCGTTTCTAATTGTGTGGCCACCACTTAGCTGATGGTTCAATTCGAAACGAAATTAGAGAATTGGTACATTCATACGAACCTATGAAACCTGAGAAAAGCAAAATAGAAATGCGCATTGTATTATCTGATGATCAACCTGTTTATCAAAAACCAAGAAGGTTAGCACCGCCAGAAAAAGAAGATGTGAAGAATCAAATTGATACGTGGCTCACAAATGGAATAATTAGATACAGTTGCTCTGATTATGCAAGCCTTATTGTATTGGTCAAGAAAAAAGATGGAACGAACAGAATTTGTATTGATTATAGACAGTTAAACTAAAAAATCATCAAGGACCGCCACCCACTTCCATTAATAGAAGAAATCTTAGAATACCTTATGGAAGGATTGTTTTTCATAGTTTTGGACTTCAAGAATGAATTTTTTCATGTACCCGTGGAAAAAGGAAGTCAAAAGTTCACAGCTTTTGTAACCCCAAATGGGCATTACGAATTTCTTAGAGCTCCATTTGGTCTGTGTAATTCACCTTCAGTTTTTCAAAGGTTTATCAATTCTGCCTTCGAAAAACTCTTACGATCAGATTGGTTGAGAATTTTTGTGGACGATTTAGTAATTCATGCTAAAAGTCAAGAAAACTGCGTAGAAAAGTTAAAATTGGTTCTAGAAGTTGCAGCAGAAAATGGCTTATTTATCAACTGGAAAAATGTGAGTTCATAGCCAAGAAGATAGCGTTTCTGGGACATGTGGTCGAAAAAGGAAGCCTTAAGCCGTCGACAGAAAAGATAAAAGCAATTCAACATTTTCCAATACCTGATAATCTAAGGAAGGTTCAGTCGTTCCTTGGCTTAACTGGATTTTTTAGAATTTTCATCGCAGGATATGCTGTCCTCGCGAAATTTTTATCCGACCTACTACGTAAGGATGTGAGATTTTATTTTGGCCAGGATCAAGTTGAAGCATTTCAAACATTAAACCACCTTTATTATCACCTTTTTCTTCCGCCGACACTTCCTTCTTTGAAGGTATTAATTATGTTTTATTAAATTCTACTAAGTAAACTAAATTTAGGATGAACACGAAAAACTTAAACACCGCGTACTATCAAATAAAATAAAGTTAAAATTAATTTGCACAGCCGGCTGGCGTGCGAAAGGAATGTCAACTGTCAGATGGTTTTTCTTTGGTAGGAAGTGTTGGCAAGAAAACAAAAGTGCATCCATCAATAAATATATGCTGTCACCGCGGCTAGCTCAGCTGGGTGTGTTCGATAGGTTGATCAGAGGAAAATTAAATTAATCGAAAGTGAATTGAGGGGATGCTAATAAAATTTATAAAGGTAATCAAATGATAGGATAGGGTGTCCTGAAAAATTGTGGGCGCCAGAAAATTTTTGAAGGATTAAATTTTCAAACCTTGATGTAAAGAAAAAAAAGATATGTTGGAATTCCCAAAGGGAAGTTTAATTAATTTTATTGTAATAAAAGGGTGTCTGGATAAAACCGTGGCCGAAGCCTGGACTAAAACCAGAATCTTTTCGAGATAAAAAAAAAAATACAGAATTTCTTCCGAGGTTGGCAGGGGGCCAATTCTCGAAATAAAGAAAAGTTTTAGAAAGTGGAAAGTAAAAAAAAGCAAACAGATTAGGGTGTCGTTTGAACACAAAGAAGAATAACTTATGGAAAGTTTCCGAAAGTAAAAAAAGAAAGTAAAAGTAGAAATAGAGGAAAACGGTCGCGAATCCCGCAATCTCGGGAAAGAAAACAAACGGTAGGACAACGAAGGCCTAGCGGATCTTAATTTTGCCTCAAATAAGGCGTCTCTAAAAGTACTCGAAAAATCCTTGGAAAAGAAGGATTTTCCGAAATGAAAAATAAATAAAATCAAATAATTAGCTTTTCTATATATCACTCTCCTGTAGCTCCTCAAGAAAATACCGTCTCCGCTCTAGTCTCAATTATACCCTTCCTAGTTTTTCCCAACTGGAATTTTTCCGCAAAAATCGGCTTAGTAGGGTGTCTCCCACTCCAAATCAAATCAAAAGTCTCGAATCTCAAAAACAAATCGTAATAATTCCTCAGAGGCTTTCTATTAGATCTTTCTTCTTCCAATCTCAAGAATCAAGAGGCCATCAAGATGGCGGGTTTTTTTTCATCCATGCGGCATCGGCCATCCGGCCATCCTCGTCAGACCTTTAAGCGTGGTGTTGTTCGGTCTCACTTTTACTGCAGCATTCCGCGATTAGGCTAGAATGTGCGAGTGAGATGTCACGAATCAACTACCCGCGGTCCTTTGCGTTCAGGTGATGTGATCACCAGTGGACGAGTTCAACCCCTAAAGAAAGACAAAAAATTATTTCATTCGCGCAAAGTCCCCAGCCCAAACCGGCCCAAACTAAAATACGAAGAAGATATTTTCTCGGAGAACAGGAGAAGCTAAGTTTGAAAGTTCGAAGTACTGTCCGTAGACCTTCGTCCAGATCGTTAGTAAAGGTAAATGAGAATAAAATCGGAAACACTTCTCTAAGTGATTCTTCTTTGTGTTCAAAATCATTTAAATTTTAGTTAAAAGTTGATTGTAAGTTTAGGTTGGACAGAAGGCCATACTACTTTTGTCAAAGTGACGTAAAACGTTGGGTAGGAATTGATCATCTACCACGGATGTTTGTATTAAGTGTTGTTGTGTTGCCTTGGGTGTTTTGCCAGGTTAAATTAGGCAGTTTTTGTGTTTTTCGTGAGACCGCCCGTCTGCACGTTCATCAATGTTCGTTGGGGACCGCCTGTCCCTTTTCTGGTCTAGCTTTGACCGATTTTGACACAGCAACCTACGTGGGATGTTTTTTGCATAATGCTGGGTGAGTAAACCATAGGCTGATGGAACCTTGGTTGCCCCTAACTCTCGCAGAATTATGCAGCCACACCCAAAAACGAAGAAGAGGAAGGGATACGAGAAAGGATCCTAAGGATACTTTTTGTAGCGGTAAATTTTACCGCGACAAATCCCACCCTTGCCTCCCAGGAAATGTTTCCTTTGGTGAAACTAGGTAAAAGGAACGAAGAATAGGAAGACAACACAACACTAACGATTTTCCATCAATTTGACATTTAAAAAGTTAAAATTAAAGTTAAAGTTGAAATCAAAAGTTTTAAAGAAAAAGTTAAAAGAGTTAAGAAGTTAAGAGTAAAAAAAAGTTAAAGAAATGATGTTCAAAAGGAAAATGAGATATGGTCTTGTTCGATAAATAAAAGTTACAAGAAAAATAATAACGGGAAGTAAAGATACTTATATGTAATCGGGGGGTCTTGATTATAGACTAAGTGTCAGGATCATCGCAATAAGGTTTTAAATCCTTTGCGTGCCAAGTTCCGCGATCTTTGCTATTCTCATCTATAAGGATATACGTCAAAGGTGACGTCCGCTCCGATATGCGGTAGGGCCCAACAAATTTAGGAGCTAATTTAGCTGCAATGTAGTTTGCGGCATCTGAAAGTACGAAATTTCTTCGCCAAACCAAATCGCCAGGCTGATATTGAACATCACGCTTGCGAAGGTTATATGTTTGCGCAGACTTCTTGGAAGCCGCACCTATCTTCTTAGCTATCTCTTCCCGTAGCTTCCTAAATTGATTCTCTCTATCTATAACTCCTGTGTGGTACCTATCGCTATCCCTATATCCTATGTCACGACCACATGTGACCATGTTCCTACCAAAGTTAGCAAAGTATGGCGAAACTCCTGAAACCTCATGCTGGGATGTCCTTATCGCACAGGCCACCTTTGCCAATTGCGAATCCCAGGTTCGATGATTCTCAGATACATAGGCTCGAAGAGTAGTTTTTATAATTTGGTTAATGCGCTCCGCGGGATTTGCTTGCGGGTGGTAATGCGCAGTAAAACGGAGTTGTGACCCGTAGGTTGCGGTAAGCGCTTTCAGTTCCTTGCTACGGAACTGGGGACCGTTGTCACATACGATCTACTTGGGTACGCCGAAAAGTAGAAAGACATTATCTTCCAACTCTTTGCACACTGCTTCCTCAGTTGCAGAACAAAGACAGAATAAGAGGGGGAATTTGGTGAAATAGTCTACAACGGTAAGGATATAAATGAAACCCCTAGATGATTTTGGTAGAGGACCCACCAAGTCCACACATACCATTTCCCACGGTTTGGAGGTGCCTTCCCTTTCAGACATAAGACCAGCTGGCTTCTCGTTGATTGGTTTCACTTTTTGGCAAATTTTACAGTTTTTCACGTAACGCGTTATATCTACCCTCATTTTTGGCCAATAATATTTTTCTAAAACCCTAGCATAAGTTTTCCTAACCCCCATGTGTCCCGCTAATGGACTATCATGACACTGATTCAAAATCTCTAACCTATCCTTTTTCCCTACTACTAACTTCCATTCTTCACTACTCTCACAGACTGCAACATGTTTCGGTTTCACATGTTTATATAGCCTCCTATTCTCTACTCTCCAAGATGGATAAACTAACGGTTGCTTTTCGACTAACAAGATCATTTTCTCCACCCAAGGGTCAGTATCCGCATCCGAGATACCAGCCACTACTGGAACTCCCCGCGACAACATGTCTGGAACAACATGTTCCTTCCCCTTCCTGTGGATGATCTTGAAGTCGAATTGCTGTAGGCGGATGGCCCATCTAGCCAATCTACCTTGCGGATCTTTCAGATTGTTCAGCCACACGAGCGAGTAATGATCCGTTACGACCGTTAACCGAACACCTTCGATATATGGCCGCAACTTCTCAACTGCCCACAAAACTGCCAAACATTCTTTTTCAGTTGTTGAATAATTTCTCTCACTTCTATTGAGAGACCTACTAATGTAGCAGACTGCCTTTTCCTTTTCCTCAAACTCTTGAGAAAGCACGGCTCCGATCCCGTAATCAGACGCGTCTGTTTGTACAACAAACGGTCGGGAAAAATCCGGGCACGTAAGAATTGGTGCCGTGACCAAGCACTCCTTGGCTTTCCTAAAACTTTCCTCACACTCTAAGGTTCAATCAAATTTCTTACTTTTCTTAAGAAGATCCGTAAGAGGCCTAACTAATATTGCAAAATTTGGAACAAACCTACTGTACCAAGAAATAGTCCCTATAAAACTTCTAACTTCTTTGATATTTTTAGGGGCCGAAATCTTCAACATGCTTTCGACCTTTTCTGGGTCCACATGGAGCCCATTTCTATCAACAACATACCCTAAAAATTTCAAAGAAGGCCTACAAAAGTTACATTTTTCCCTACCTACTTTTAATCCCGCTCCTACTAATCTTTTAAAAACCTCCTGCAAAATTTCTAAGTGTTTGTCAAAGGAATCGGTGACGATGATGATGTCGTCCAAGTACACAAAGACGTAAGGTTCTAGGTCGGGACCCAAAACGTCGTCTATAAACCTTTGCCACGTTGCCGGGGAGTTATGGAGACCAAACGGCATCCTCAAAAACTCAAAAAGACCTCGGCCAGGCACTGTAAAGGCTGTGTACTTGCGCGATTCCTCCTCCATGGGTATCTGCCAGTAAGCAGACTAAATGTCAAGAGATGACAAAAACTTAGCGTTCCTAAGCTTATCCAAAATCGCTGAGATAAACGGAAGTGGATAAGCGTCCCTATCTGTTACAGCGTTAAGCTTCCTATAATCGATGCAAAACCGAAAGCTTCCATCCTTTTTCTTGACGAGCAAAATCGGAGATGCCCAAGGGCTTGTAGATTTCTGGATAACTCCAGCATCTAACATCTCCTGAAGCTCCTTGTCAATAATCTTCTGGATTGCGGGTGACACAGGGTAATACCGCTGCTTGATCGGTTCTGCAGTCGTCCTAATCCTATTCTCAACTAAATTGGTACAGCCTAACCCCTCAGTCATTTCCTGAAACAACTGTTCTAAACACCTATCTAACTTTTCCCTATCTTCACCACCTAAATCTGATTTTTCCCTAATGGACCCTACATCTGTTACTGAGGCAACTGCTTCCTGCTCTGAAAAACTCCACACACCTGATCTCAAATACGGGACTATTCCCGATAGCGCCCAAAAGTCTGCGCCAAGGATCAATAAATGTGGGAGGTTTGGTATAACTAAACATTCTAGTCGTATGGAAGCGACAATGATCCAACTACTCCTACTCCCGCCAAATCCGCTAGCGCAACCGAACCTATACTACTTTTCCCTAATGCTAAGCCTAAACCCTTCAAAATTCTCCACCCATCCCTACCTACTATTGCGCGAGAAGCACCAGAATCTAAAAGACCTAAAAACCTGATGCCAAAAATTTTGACCTTCAAATAAGGTCGACTATCCCTACCATTTGCCGCGAGTGTAAACCCTAACTCAACCCTGTCCACCAGCTGATCGTCAGCAGACGACCTAACTAATTGCGACGGAGCTCTCGTCCTGCTGACCCGAGAGTCCGTTGCCCATTTCCCGAACCTGAACCCGAACATTTCTTGCAATCCCTACGATAAACATTCAACGCACCACAACCAAAACATTTCTTAGCAACCGAACACGCATTGGAAAAATGACCTTCTCTATTACAATTGAAGCACCTAACGTCCCTTCGGAATGGGTTATCTGGTGCCGACTCAACAACCGCCACTCGGTGCTGACCTGCCGCACTCGGTTGATAACCACACTCCGGTTCCAACAAATTTTTCCCACGAGCGGGAGGGTAAAGGAATCCACATTCACCTTCAATGTGTCCATCTCTCTTCCAAGCACCGCAAGCTCCTTCACCGTAGTCGGCTTAGCGCTAGCTATTTGCTTCTGGAAGAATGGATCCACATTCTTCTTCAAAATACCAAGCATTTTACTCTCACTCAACGGCTCACCTAACCTCCTAAACAAAGTTCTCATCACGGCGAGGTATGCGCCGAAGGTTTCGTCCTTCCCTTGGGATCTACGATTAATCTCCTCCAAAAGAAGATCATCGTAGTTCGCAGGAAGGAACTCCGCCTTAATTTCCTGAACTAGCTCCTGCCAGTTCCTTAGCTCACTCCTTACGGTCCTATACCATAAGAGGGCTTTTCCACTCAATAACTCCGTCGCTGACTCAAACAAATGTGCCTCAGACACATCGTTAGCTACACGTAATTCTTCAACACGTTCTAAAAATGCATTCATAGACGAACCATCCGACTCTCCCGTAAATTTCACATTCCACTTTCCCACACGTTCCACTCTCCTTTCATACCTTTCGTACATACTATGATTCCCTACCATTCTATCCTCCCTTTCCAATCTACTCTCCCTATCCATTCTATGTTCTCGCTCAACTCTGTTTTCTCTGACCATTCTCTCTTCACTCAATCTTTGTTCTCGCTCTGTTCTGTTATCTCTTGCCATTCTCTCTTCCCTCGCCATTCGTTCTCGCTCTAACTCTCTTTCCAACTCCCTAATTCTTAACTCACTCGCACTTTCAACACTTCTTTGCTCATTCATACCCCTAGCAGCCAATCTCTCGACAACCACATTATTATCAACATCGTGTTCCCTTGCTCTTGAATTTCTCAAACTAGAGCAACCGGCAACTTGCAATGGACTTACGTTCACCGAGCGGCCACCTGAAACTCCTGGTCTTGCATTCTTCTTTGGAGATTCATCCTCCACATCACTCTCTCCACTATCACCTAATAGCACTCCTAATAACAACAAAAACTCATTTTTCAATTCACTCTGCACCTCTTCATCATCATCATTCTCACACACTGCCCTGCCAATACGACCTAACGCCCACTCAATCTTTGTTAAAATCTTCACACATTCAGAAGATTTCGGATCTTTCGGGGGATCCTTCAGTAACATCCTAATATCTTCGATTTTCATCTTAAAAGCCTCACTATCTTCCTCAAAACTAAAAGGATAACTCTTCGAGTTTTCCAACGACCTACGCGATTCTAGTACTCTTGAGGATCTGAGGGCTTTCCTCATCACCTCAACCGTACTAACTTTCAACCCCCGAGTCTGCATTTCATATGCAAGTTCATCCTGAGCCAAACGACCAATATTCATATTTACTATTCGCAAACAACACTTTTCAATTAAAAAAAAAACAATTCAACTTCCACTGACAAGCTTTCAAACCCTCAACACGATTTAACTAATGTTAATATCAGAAACAACCAAAATAAAACCTCCAAAAACTTCCAAACCAAAAAAACAAAAAAAAAATCACCACAACTCACGATCTCAATTCCAAAATCCAACTGCTCGATTGCAAAACCAAAATTGGAAAAAAAACACCCTGTTTAAAACTTTTCCAAAAAAAAGTTCACAACACAACTCACAATCTCAATTTCACACAATCTCTGATTTCTCAAATTAAATAATATTGAAATGTACTGCACCACCAAAATTATTTCAAAAAAAAAAATTCAACCACAGAAAAAAAGGTTGACAACCACTGGATTTCACTAGCACAACAACTAATAGTGCTTAATGCACTGTATAATGGTACACCCAAGCAAGGCAGAGAGAAAAAACAAAACCAAGGCCAAGTAACCGGCAATATGAAAAGTATGTAGATAAATATGTACACAAAAAAAAAGAAACTCTTCGTTAGCAAAATTATTAGGTATACGAGATAATAAAATGTATGTAACTGAAGGGAAAATTCACACTTGTAAATAGATGGGTAAATTATACTATAATTGAATAAATACTTAGCTTTTCTATATATCACTCTCCTGTAGCTCCTCAAGAAAATACCGTCTCCGCTCTAGTCTCAATTATACCCTTCCTAGCTTTTCCCAACTGGAATTTTTCCGCAAAAATCGGCTAAGTAGGGTGTCTCCCACTCCAAATCAAATCAAAAGTCTCGAATCTCAAAAACAAATCGTAATAATTCCTCAGAGGCTTTCTATTAGATCTTTCTTCTTCCAATCTCAAGAATCAAGAGGCCATCAAGATGGCGGGTTTTTTTTTATCCATGCGGCATCGGCCATCCGGCCATCCTCGTCAGACCTTTAAGCGTGGTGTTGTTCGGTCCCACTTTTACTGCAGCATTCCGCCATTAGGCTAGAATGTGCGAGTGAGATGTCACGAATCAACTACCCGCGGTCCTCTGCGTTCAGGTGATGTGATCACCAGTAGCCTAGTGGACGAGTTCAACCCCTAAAGAAAGACTTACTCCGAAAAATTATTTCATTCGCGCAAAGTCCCCAGCCCAAACTAAAATACGAAGAAGATATTTTCTCGGAGAACAAAGAACAGGAGAAGCTAAGTTTGAAAGTTCGAAGTACTGTCCGTTGACCTTCGTCCAGATCGTTAGTAAAGGGAAATGAGAATAAAATCGGAAACACGTCTCTAAGTGATTCTTCTTTGTGTTCAAAATCATTTAAATTTTAGTTAAAAGTTGATTGTAAGTTTAGGTTGGGCAGAAGGCCATACTACTTTTGTCAAAGTGACGTAAAACGTTGGGTAGGAATTGATCATCTACCATGGATGTTTGTATTAAGTGTTGTTGTGTTGCCTTGGGTGTTTTGCCAGGTTAAATTAGGCAGTTTTTGTGTTTTTCGTGAGACCGCCCGTCTGCACGTTCATCAATGTTCGTTGGACCGCCTGTCCCTTTTCTGGTCTAGCTTTGACCGATTTTGCCACAGCAACCTACGTGATATGTTTTTGCATAATGCTGGGTGAGTAAACCATAGGCTGATGGAACCCTGGTTGCCCCTAACTCTCCCAGAATTATGCAGCCACACCCAAAAACGAAGAAGAGGAAGGGATACGAGAAAGGATCCTAAGGATACTTTTTGTAGCGGTAAATTTTACCGCGAAAACCCCAAGCGTGAAACTGAGCTACACACCAATGCAAGCAAAGTTGGATACGGTGGTGTTTTAACTCTTTCAGTCACGCTTTTAGATTAAGAATATGTTGAATGTTTGTATTTTAGTTTTGGCATTATCTTCAACTAAAATATCACTGAAAGTAAAAAAAAAAAAAATCTAGGTATGAAGGCTTTCGAGGAATGAGGTGGTTAGTGACACTAACCACCGTGACTATTGATAGAAACAAAACATTGATGAATTATGTATATTGTTTATTAATATTATACGTTACAAAGAAACTTCCCAGAAGCGAAACTAAGGTACAAATTATTTTTTGTGAAAATCTGAAAAGCAAGTTTTTCCCTTACGTAAGCAAAGAGGCACTTTACATGTACTACACTGCCATACGGTACGCACTGGAGATATTTTAGTGCTACATAGACAGCATCTTCTTGATGTGCTTCTTTCAGGTTGATGGCGACTGGATTCAAAACGAATTTCTGAAGGGACTGTTGGCTTGTGACGTTTTATAAATGCAGGGCCTGGAGAAGAAGCTGTAGAATTGCGGTTGCTGTTCACAGATTCGGGTCTTCGTTTGTCTCTGACATATGCTGGCGCCAGTAGACCCTGGTATACGCTTCGTCTGAATTCTTTCAGAGTCAAAGAGCTTAGGTCCGGGCGTGAGGAGGACTGCAGTTCTTTATAAATAAAAAAAGAATTGACAATACTACAATCAAGGAAATGAAAAAAAATCCTGTGCCACCACTTGTGGGATTTTCTGTCAACAGCATAACTCCTTTTTAGTTGATCGAATTTATCAACGAAGTTCATATTCGCGTTGTAATTTTTCTGTATCCTCATCGCTGCAAATACTCTCGCTACCGGAAGGAATATCTTCCAACAAGTATTCTTCGATTTGTCTTTTATTTAGTTTGCGCGGCATACTAAAATAAATATAAAAATACATGTATAGTTACAAAACACAAAACATTGAAGAAAAACATTACTTACCCGTTTCACAGATTATTTTTATTAAACACAAGAAAAAATGTACGTTACCACAATATTCAATTGAGAACCAATGACCTGTCACTTATCCAATATACCGCTAATCGGTCGCGTGTTGTCAAGCAAGGTATAAATATTCATGATAATTCACGCGATCGTCGATAGATGGCGTAAATGTTTACATAAAAAATCGGAAAGAGGTGGTTATTGAAACTAACCACCAAGACTGAAAGAGTTAATGCAAAAGCAAAACGACAACACCATGCACCCTGTATTTTATCAAAGCTATAAATCATCAAATGCGAAAGAAGGAACTATGTACGACATTTGCCAGGCGGGCCATACTCCTTCAAGATTTTAACTGTGAAGTTCTTCATAGAGCTGGATCGTCGATGAGACACGTGGATGCTTTAAGCCGTTTTCCAACAATATTACGTGTTGAAGATGGTGTCTTATTTCGAACTAAAAAGGCACAAGAGACGGAAGAGTTTTGTTCACTTGTTGCAAATATTTTAAAGCACGACAAGAAAAGTTTGTTATGCGGAATGGTGTTCTTTACAAGTTCTTGGAAGGTGATTATGCAATAGTGGTTCCAAAAAAACTGCAAAGAGAAGTATTGCGAGGTATCCATGAGCGAGGTAATGTAGGGGCGAATAAGGTCGAGGTGCTAGCCAGAGAGAGAATTTTGGATACCAAGTTTGAGAACGAAAATAAAACAAGTTATCGCAAATTGTATTTCTTGTATACTTGGAGCTAGGAAAAGTGGAAAACAGGAAGGATTCCTCAATCCAATAGAAAAATATGATACTCCTCTAAATACGTATCATCTTGGTCCCATGAACTCAACTGCCAAGAATTATAAACATCTATTTGTAATTGTTGATGCTTTTTCCAAGTTCACTTGGATTTTTCCTATTAAGTCTACAGGAGCAGAAGAAGTTGTTAAAAAAATGTTACTTCAAAGTGAAACATTCGGGGATCCAGTAAGAATCGTCACAGATAGAGGTACTGCATTTACGTCTAACGCATTTAAAGAGTATTGCGAAGAAAGGAAGATAACGCATTCCCTGGTGACTACAGGTGTTCCTCGTGGAAACGGACAGGTGGAACGAATCAATAGAACTATCATCGAAAAGTTAACAAAAATGTCCGTGGATGCTCCCAACAAGTGGTTCAAGCATACACCAAAACTGCAAAGAATTATAACGGAACCCGGTGTTAATGGTTGGAATAAGGAACGAATTTGTTTCATCTCCTTGACGGGAGATAGCATGGTTTCAAATCATTAGAAAAAAAAGTCTCGTTTCGAAATTCGTTCGCGTATCCTACCCTTTCCCCCTTATACCACCATTACAACCCTCTGCTTATAGGAACAGAGGCTGATCCTAGCAGCGGAAGGAAAGGGGCGTTCAAACTACTCTTGGCTTGGCATGCTAGTTCTAGCGCGTCCTAGCTCGTCGGATGGGGGAGTTCTTGCCTGAGTTGTTGAACAGTCGTTACGTATGTTTACATGCCATCTGAAAATTTAATAATGGGTTCATAGAAATTAATGAAGCCCTCGTCCTGATCCTGAAGCTTCTCCAAAATGTTCGACCCGTAAGTGTTGAGAGGGCTGGATGTTGTGCCTCTCCAAAGGGATACCCGCCCAGTATCAAAAGATACTACCATGGTTGCTACGTCCCTGTTGATTATTATAGCAACCCCTAAAGTCTGACCTGAACGCATAATACTCACATTATTATTCTTCTAAACCAACAAAAGACACTAACGTCAACACTCCAAAGGAAATCTCATCGTTGATATCCAAAAAGAGGATCCGATTAGCCTTACGCTTACCTCTTCAGCATTCGTCGTTCGTTTTCTCATTTTTGTCACATCCACCTTTGAAGGTATTTAATTAACCTTCATGTTACAACGGCATTCCACTACTAAACCAAGAATCCAAAATGACTTCCCATAAAAACCTCATCAACAGGAATCCATTTATAAATGAAAGATTCGAATTGTTTTCAGAAAATAATCACTCACAATATTTTATTCATCCTAAAATTATAAATAGTCCCAATTATATACACAAAAAAGGTATATATAAGCATATCTTAAAACCTTAATCTTAAATCCATAAAAGTCAGAAACTAAATGAACTTAATCCAATACAAAACTATATCGATAACAAAAACGACGATTATCAAAAGTCGGTACTCTGAATTCATGCTCTTCCATAACAAAAAAAAATTCTTTTAATTGCAGCTTATTACTAAGACTCAAAAAATTACCAGTATTAAGATTAAAAATACCAACACAAAACTTAACAGAGCGTTGATTTAATGAAGAACTTATGTAAATTTGAGAACATTAAACTCTATCCAAATCGCTATTTTTTTTTTTTTTTTGCATCTCAGAGACTAAGTCGCACGAAGCTTAGAGCAAGCTCATTTGTACGTACTTATCTACGCTCTTCATCATAAATGCAAGTGTTAGAGGTTAGAAAACAGCAACACCAGCACAAAACGAACGTATAGAAAATATATATATGAGAAAAAAAAATAAATACAAATAGTGACATACAATATAGAACACCTAACATGAAAAACAATAATAATTAATTAAACAAAACTACTAAAAATAAAACAAAGTATAAACTACAAATATTTTGAAAAACAATAAACTAAGAAACATTGAACAAAAATCATGCATGTGGAGCACTGGTTTTAAATTTTTGTTTTAAACTAGATTTATTAATGTTGAAATCTAAAAGTAGGGAGTTAGAATTATATAATCTACTCATGCGTGATAGCGGCTCATTCATGCCGTAATTGGTTCTATGATGGGGGCAAAAGGTAAAAAAAATGAATCTTAGATACCAATAATATTAATCAAAAATAGACCTACCACACAAATATCCTGTGAAGGGTGCACCACTTTCCAGGCTGAGTAGGTATGAGCTAAATATCAAAAGAAATGCAAATTTTCAAGGAACAATCGAAAGTATCCGATAAAGATTTGGACAGATTTAATTCACTGACTAAAGAAAATACATATGTGTGTATGTAGAAAAAAAAAATAACTTAATGAAACTAAAGGTTATATAAACTTAAATTTTGAAGAGATTAGGTTGCACCACGAAATAGATACTCTTAAGGAAAGATGGTGTATTGTTTCTAGGCGGCTGCTGTGATGGGTTGGACGTCGCTGCGCTGCTGCGTCGCTTTCGGTTGAACCATTTGGGTCAGCTCAAGCGACTTTCGATGAAACTAATTCTTCTTTTCGGTTCAAGACTCACTACACTTTTTTTTTTTATTATTTCAGAATTTTATTGGGTTTTTCTTGTTGTTTTTTTTTCTTTTCTGTTTTTAGTTTTTCGGCGTGATTTCTACGTTACGATTTCTACGATCACCAGACTTCGAGGCGGTTACGGTATCGGGGTGGTTTCTTTTTTTTTCGTATTTCAGGGGTGTTTCTTACTTTTTCTTTTTGTTTTTTCGTATTTCAGGGGTTTTACTTTTTTTGACACACATATATGAGGGGTTTTTTCGTCACTTTTTGCGGGTTTTTCTGTACTTTTTGGGCACATATATAAGGGTTTTTTTCTTCACCTTTTTGGGGGTTTACTGTACTTTTTTGCACATAATTAAGAGGTTTTTGGTTTGGTTTCTTTTTTTTTTGGACACGTATATCAGGGGTTTGTTTTCTCTTTTTTTTCGTATTTCAGGGGTTTTTCTTTTCTTTTTGATACATATTTAAGGGGTTTATCGTCACTTTTTGACAGGGTTTCTTTCTTTTTCTTTTGCCACTAATTTCAGGGATTATTCTTTACTTTATGCACATATTTAAGAGGTTTTTGTTTCTTTTTCGACACGTATATCAGTTATTTTTTCCTTTTTCTTTTGCCACGTATTTCAGGGATTTTCGTCACTTTTTGCGGGGTTCTTTGCCTTTTTCGACACGTATTTCAGGGTTTTATTTTGTTTTTCACGCATTTCAGGATATTTTTTCCCTTTTTCTCGGATACTCAATATTAAAAAAAAATTTTCTTTATGTGGGTATCATTATAAAATGATACATATATATATATATTTCCCCGAGCAAACGCGCACCAAGACACATTCCGTCTTTCCACGAACCGAACGAACCGAACCGTACCAATCAAAAATCTGATTTAAAAGAGGACGAACTAAGCGACGGCACCCTATTTATAGTCTGAGTGACCGGACCTTCGAAGACGCCATTTGCAATGACATTGTTTGTGAGAGTGCCAGGAAATGAGTTGTTTTCTTACGTAATTTTAACTCGAGAATTATGCTTTTATACTTAAAAATCATTTTTGATTTTTTGAAAAATACATGTAATAAAATCACAATTCTAAAGCTAAAATTGAATAAAAAACGAAATGACGCGGAAGTATATCCATGCTTATTTCATACATGTATGGGTAGGAAATTGCAGCTTTCTGGAACAGATGCTTCCGGGAACTCAGCTGTTTTCGAAATGAAACTCGGGAAGATGTACTGCTGTAAACGTAATTTTAACCGGAGAATTATGATTTCATGCTTAAAAATCCTTTTCGATTTTTTTAAAAATAGGTGTGATAAAATCATAATTCTCTAACTAAAATTTGGAAAAATAAAAAAGACGCGGAAATTCATCCATAATGGTTTCTGGTATGTATTAGTGTGAGACTTAATTTTCGACCACAGCAACCATTGCCATTGAACTATCAGCTGTATTCGAAAACCTCTGCAAAAACAAAAACCACCTTCAACGCCACCTAGATACTCACACCCAAACCATGTTGAATTTGGTTTGTTTACTCGCTACACATCCTGCTACCTTACCGACTTTTGACCATAATAATAATTAAAGCAGCTTGAATTTAAGTTATTATTTAATTGACATATTCAGTGAGATCGTTTAGTTTCATATTAGTTCACGAATAAGGATGAGTGCCTGAATAAATTCGAATGATTCCATGTATCGCCTTGTCTAAGAAAAACTGTTTTCTACAAAGCTTCTGCGTTTCAAGTTTACGCCGGAGATGGAGAAGAAATAATTCATGCCGTAATTGGTTCTATGATGGGGGCAAAAGGTAAAAAAAATGAATCTTAGATACCAATAATATTAATCAAAAATAGACCTACCACACAAATATCCTGTGAAGGGTGCACCACTTTCCAGGCTGAGTAGGTATGAGCTAAATATCAAAAGAAATGCAAATTTTCAAGGAACAATCGAAAGTATCCGATAAAGATTTGGACAGATTTAATTCACTGACTAAAGAAAATACATATGTGTGTATGTAGAAAAAAAAAATAACTTAATGAAACTAAAGGTTATATAAACTTAAATTTTGAAGAGATTAGGTTGCACCACGAAATAGATACTCTTAAGGAAAGATGGTGTATTGTTTCTAGGCGGCTGCTGTGATGGGTTGGACGTCGCTGCGCTGCTGCGTCGCTTTCGGTTGAACCATTTGGGTCAGCTCAAGCGACTTTCGATGAAACTAATTCTTCTTTTCGGTTCAAGACTCACTACACTTTTTTTTTTTATTATTTCAGAATTTTATTGGGTTTTTCTTGTTGTTTTTTTTTCTTTTCTGTTTTTAGTTTTTCGGCGTGATTTCTACGTTACGATTTCTACGATCACCAGACTTCGAGGCGGTTACGGTATCGGGGTGGTTTCTTTTTTTTTCGTATTTCAGGGGTGTTTCTTACTTTTTCTTTTTGTTTTTTCGTATTTCAGGGGTTTTACTTTTTTTGACACACATATATGAGGGGTTTTTTCGTCACTTTTTGCGGGTTTTTCTGTACTTTTTGGGCACATATATAAGGGTTTTTTTCTTCACCTTTTTGGGGGTTTACTGTACTTTTTTGCACATAATTAAGAGGTTTTTGGTTTGGTTTCTTTTTTTTTTGGACACGTATATCAGGGGTTTGTTTTCTCTTTTTTTTCGTATTTCAGGGGTTTTTCTTTTCTTTTTGATACATATTTAAGGGGTTTATCGTCACTTTTTGACAGGGTTTCTTTCTTTTTCTTTTGCCACTAATTTCAGGGATTATTCTTTACTTTATGCACATATTTAAGAGGTTTTTGTTTCTTTTTCGACACGTATATCAGTTATTTTTTCCTTTTTCTTTTGCCACGT
This sequence comes from Melanostoma scalare, assembly GCA_949752695.1. NCBI lineage: Eukaryota > Metazoa > Arthropoda > Insecta > Diptera > Syrphidae > Melanostoma > Melanostoma scalare. The sequence goes on along the minus strand of OX456985.1, from coordinate 148,844,828 downwards.
ATTTCAGGGATTTTCGTCACTTTTTGCGGGGTTCTTTGCCTTTTTCGACACGTATTTCAGGGTTTTATTTTGTTTTTCACGCATTTCAGGATATTTTTTCCCTTTTTCTCGGATACTCAATATTAAAAAAAAATTTTCTTTATGTGGGTATCATTATAAAATGATACATATATATATATATTTCCCCGAGCAAACGCGCACCAAGACACATTCCGTCTTTCCACGAACCGAACGAACCGAACCGTACCAATCAAAAATCTGATTTAAAAGAGGACGAACTAAGCGACGGCACCCTATTTATAGTCTGAGTGACCGGACCTTCGAAGACGCCATTTGCAATGACATTGTTTGTGAGAGTGCCAGGAAATGAGTTGTTTTCTTACGTAATTTTAACTCGAGAATTATGCTTTTATACTTAAAAATCATTTTTGATTTTTTGAAAAATACATGTAATAAAATCACAATTCTAAAGCTAAAATTGAATAAAAAACGAAATGACGCGGAAGTATATCCATGCTTATTTCATACATGTATGGGTAGGAAATTGCAGCTTTCTGGAACAGATGCTTCCGGGAACTCAGCTGTTTTCGAAATGAAACTCGGGAAGATGTACTGCTGTAAACGTAATTTTAACCGGAGAATTATGATTTCATGCTTAAAAATCCTTTTCGATTTTTTTAAAAATAGGTGTGATAAAATCATAATTCTCTAACTAAAATTTGGAAAAATAAAAAAGACGCGGAAATTCATCCATAATGGTTTCTGGTATGTATTAGTGTGAGACTTAATTTTCGACCACAGCAACCATTGCCATTGAACTATCAGCTGTATTCGAAAACCTCTGCAAAAACAAAAACCACCTTCAACGCCACCTAGATACTCACACCCAAACCATGTTGAATTTGGTTTGTTTACTCGCTACACATCCTGCTACCTTACCGACTTTTGACCATAATAATAATTAAAGCAGCTTGAATTTAAGTTATTATTTAATTGACATATTCAGTGAGATCGTTTAGTTTCATATTAGTTCACGAATAAGGATGAGTGCCTGAATAAATTCGAATGATTCCATGTATCGCCTTGTCTAAGAAAAACTGTTTTCTACAAAGCTTCTGCGTTTCAAGTTTACGCCGGAGATGGAGAAGAAATAAAAACGGTTTGATCTTCGAATCGACCCATCCCTGAGAATGTCTCATGTTCAGGCTGTGACTAGCCGGGAACACAATAAAAATATAGTTATAGCTTTATTCACAGTTTGATGTCTTTTGAATGAAATACTCCTAACGATTTTCCCTTTTCACATTCCAATTCATACAAATTGTTGCCAACCAGTTTTTTTATCTTGGCTTTTAGGAACTTTGGACAAAGCTTCGCATTTCTTTTCTTTAATGCATCACTCAATATAAAATTCCTTTTGTACACAGTATCGCCAATTTTGTAAGTTACCTTTTTGCTTCGTGTGTTATAACTATGCTCATAATTTTGATGAGCCTGTTCAAGTGATTTCTTAATAGCAGTGTGTAAAATATTCATTTTTGATGATTTTGGAATGATATTTATCTCAGAGTTATTAACGCTGTCTAATTTCCGAAGAAGTTCATAGTCAGAACCATGTTCGACCATTCGTTGGCCAAACAACGCTTCGTATGGCGACATCCCTATGGCTGAATGAGAAGCCGTTCTGAGAGCGCAAGCAATGTCAGGAAGATTTGCGTCCCAATTTCTTTGGTCTTCACTTATGTATGACCAAATGGCCGCAAGAATAGAACGATTAACACGCTCACTGGCATTTGCCTGAGGGCTGTAATACGCGGTTTTAATGTGTCGTATTCCAAATGATTTCAACAGATTTGTGAAAATTACACTTGTGAATTGTTTACCGTTATCTGTTAAAACAGATTCGGGAACACCAAAGACACACAGCAACTCATTATTAAAAAATTTTGCAGCGGACTCAGCTGTTGCGTTACTTAGAGCTTTAATTATTACAAATTTTGTAAGCTGATCGAGAGCAATAATAATGTAAACATTTCCGTTCTTAGACCGAGGATACGGACCCAAAAAATCCATGTAGATGTGCTGGAAAGGGCGTTCTACAAGAAATGGTTTGCCCATTGGTTGACGTAAGACCTGATTCGTCGCCTTGGACGTTTTACAAACCTCACAATCAGCTACAAAGGATTTGACCTGAGAAGCCATATTCGGCCAAAAGAATTGGTTTCGCAGTCTTTGAAGAGTTTTACTACGCCTCCATGAGATGCTCTGGGAGGCTGATGAGCCAAGGAAATCAAGCGGCTGGTTAACTGAGAAGGAATCCATAGCTTCCACCCTAAGTCATCCTCAAGAGGATTTCCTGTGCTGTGTTGGACCTTCTTATACACAAAATTGTCTGAGACTTGAAGGTCCGGCAGCTGATTTATTGCTTTATGATGTTGTCAATGATTTGAACATATTCCTCAGATTTAAAACTGGGGTCATTCACTTCTCCGAGATAGCTTCAAGATTCAAACTGTCGGCCGCGAATACTCTTGACAAAGCATCGGGTACAACGTGTTGAGATCCTTTACGATGCTCAATCTCGAAGTCGTATCCTTGAAGCTTAAGACTCCGTCTGGCCAACCTTCCGCTGAGATCCTTTTGACTCATGAGTCATTTCAACGAAGCATGGTCGGTGACCACCTTGAAATGGTATCCTTCAATGTAAGGACGAAATTGTTCTATGCTTAACACGGCAGCCAAACATTCACGTTCAGTGACGCTATAATTACATTGAGCTGAATTAAGCTTGTGCGAGTAAAAGAAGATTGGACATTCGTTACCCTCGTCGTATCTTTGACACAGTACCCCTCCTATTCCGGTCGACGAAGCATCACATAATATTATGAAAGTTTTTGAATAGTCTGGGTGAATTAAAACTGGTTCAGATGTCAATGAATCTTTGATTTTCTGAAAGGCTTCTATGGCTTCCGAGCCAAAGGCAAATTTCTTATTTTTCTTCAAAGTTTCCGTGATAGGAGCTGCTAAGGTACTATAATCACGAACAAATCTCCTGTACCAACCAGACATACCCAAAAACCTACGAACTCTTCTAACATTTTGCGGAACTGGAAAATCTCTAATACTAGAAACCTTAGCCGGATCTGTCTTTAGCCTACCGTCACCGATGATGTAACCTAAATATCTAAGCTCCTTAAAGCAGAACTTCGACTTTTCAAGATTGATGGTTAAACCAGCTGCTCTTAGTTTTTCCGCTACAATATTAAGATATCGAATATGTTCTTCAAATGTACGTGTGACAATCAGGAGATCATCCAGATAGACAAAAACATTTTCTTTTATTTCGTGGGGAACCACTTTGTCCATTAATTTGCAAAGACGCTGTGGTGCATTGCAAAGGCCAAAGGGCATGACCTTGAATTGGTATAACGGGCGACCGGGCACCGTAAAAGCTGTCTTTTCCCGTGAGGACTTCTGCAACGGTATTTGTAGGAATGCGTCTTTCAGAACCACGCTAGAGATCAAACGAGTATCCGAAATACGACTCAATAAAGCTTGAATATGAGGCAAGGGATAGGCACTTTTCTTCGTCTTTTGGTTAACCTTCCTTCTTCGTACCAGTACCACAGGAGAGCTCCATGGGCTATTACTTTCTTCGATTATTCCCATGTCCAATAACCTATCTAATTCCTCATATAAAAGTTTTTGAACCGCCGGAGAAACGGGATAGTGACGCTGCTTAATCGGTTCCGCATCGCCAGCGTCTATCTCATGTTCCTCCAGTGTTGTTTTTCCTAAGCCAAGAGTGGCTTAGGATGGGAACAAACTGATGGCTGTCTTTAATCTACTGAACTCACTTCCGGTTAACTCACGCATGTCTGAAGACATCGATGGAGTATTAAGATGTTGGGGTGAAATTTCTGATATAAGGTGTGGAGCTATACCAAATAATCTCCAAAAATCGATGCCCAGATAAAGAGGTTGCTGAAGAGAAGGGACAATATACAACTCTATCTTTTTGGTTTCATTTTTATAAGATATATCCGTAATGAGCTTTCCGATGATTGGTTGGGCTTTTCCGTCTGCCGTTTTTACGTTGGATGAGAAACGAGTATGTGGTATTTGGTGGGTTTTCAAAAAGTGTTCGCTACCTAAGCTTAAGCAACTGATGTTAGCACCACTGTCTAGCAAGCCAAGCAAACACTCGCCGTGTACTATGACATTGGCATAAAGACGTGGGTCGTCAGCGCAGCATAATACAGTGGAAGCAATTGACTTTAAAACATTTCTCTTATTTTTAACTCCTTCTCGAATCCTTAATATTCTAGGAGATATATCCCTTGGTTCAATACCGAAAATCCGATTTCTAGCGACAACATATTTTTGTTTTCTTTCATGAAGACTTTTTGCAGGTAATAATTTTCGATCTGGTGGAGGTGACAAATTGGTTTTCAAAGGCAACGGGCGTTTTAAAATTGAAATTTTTGTATCTTGAACTAACGAATTTTCTAATGGCGGTACAGTGACTAGAATTTTTGGAGGTGTAGGCGATTCTATTGAGATTCCGGACATAAGTTCTTTGAGCAACCCATCCCGGTTGAAGGATTGCTCCGTTTGGAGTTTAACGAACATTTTGGACTTGTACAATTAGGGGAGGTAGTACCTTCTTTACCACAACGGTAACAAAACAGAGTCCTTGGGTGCACAGGACATTCGGTATAACCATGCCCTATTTTCCTACGGTTCCAGCAAGTGTAGTTTTTACTATCCCTCTGAACATGTAATGCTTCAACGGCAACAGAAGGCGATGAGAATTCTTCGGCTAGATCGAGTTCGTTAACGTTTCTATGAAATGGCAGAGCAACAGGGTTTCGCAATCGGTTTTGGTTCTTCTCATTTATGAATTTTTCCATGTTCCTGCAAACATAAGCCAATTCATTTAAATTTTGAGCTCTGTACGTCAACAACAACTCTCCCATACGACTGTTGACATTTTGCTTGATCAAACATACCAGCTCAGAATTCGACTTAGGATTGAGCAAGCGGGAATTTAATTGTTGAATGTCTAAAAAGAACTCATCAAATGTTTCATTCTGTTTTTGTCTTCGATCATATTGTTGCTTGGATCGATCAGCATCGGTTTCTAATGAACAGAAACGTTCCATTAAAGAGAAACGCAAATTTGTCCAATTAACATTTGGATTGGCTTTAACGAAAACCCAATACCAGGTTTCAACGGCACCACTCACAAACTGGTGAAAATTCATAACTATCTCCTGTCAAGTAACACCATAACAGATTTTTAATCGTTCCAGGCGAAATATAAACTCATCAGCAGCCATATTACGATTGTCGAATTTAAGGCCCCATTTATGGAAATTATGGGCCTTAGAAAAAGATGATGAATTTCCACTCGCTGGTGGTGATGGTCCAGCAAAAGTGTTATCTAAGTTCATATTCTTAATCCTGGACAAGAATTCATAATGCATAAGGGTTCAAATTGTAGGTTTGAGAGTTTGAAGATGGTTGAGTATTCCAACCCCTAGAATTCTGATTACCATGATCTGGTGGTTGACGACCTGTTACGACCGGAGGAGTATTTTGTAACAGAGTTTCTCGAATGGCTTGCTGTACCTGTCTTTTCATCTCGTTCCTACTCATGTCTATTTCCCTGCGAATACTTTGTAGATCCTCAGCCCTACTGACACCTATCGCTGCTGTCACCAATCCTTGTATATATGTTGCTAAGTCTGCCGGATTTGTAGTATTTGAACTTTGGGGAGCTACATGTACATCAGGAATAATGCTTGAACTTTTTCCAGCTAGAGCATCCGATGGAACAGGACCTTCACCTGATTCTAAATCGGAAATGTTTGGATTTGTATTATCCAGGTTTGCCATTGCTAATTCTCGGTTGTTATGAATTCTTATAGGAATTCCTCGACTTCGGTTACCTCGAGTGGAACCTCGGATAACTCCACGAAAATTACTACTGCTACCGTAAATGCGACCAGAGCGTAAAGAACGAGCTTCTCCAGAAGTTGGCATCAAAAAGAAAAATCGAATAATATATACTTTTATTCAAAAAGGTTCGTAGGTTAGCCAAAAAAAGTTTAAAAAACCCGATGTCAGTTACAAACATGCGAAGCATTTAGCATATATATAAAGATGTGTATACTGAATATATAGAGAGTAACCTATACCAATTCAGGAACAAAAGGTATAAAAAGACTTATAGGATTTATAAGTTAGCACAGTATAAAGATGAATATAGCAACAGGAATGTCTAATATTAAAAAAAAGTGAAAATATATGAAATTTTTGATATAAATTGCTAAATACTAATTTTTTTGGTTGTACGGCTTCATAAAAATGTCAGGTGGATGTGACCAATAAGAACAAAAAGAAATTTTGACGACGAGATGCTGAAGACTAAACAAACACAATCACTCACAAACATTTGTGAAGATGAAAAAAGATCACAAAAACTGATGGCAAACTAAATTTGAAAACACTATTATCCTGATTATATTTTCTTTGTCTGAGGTATAACATCAACTCGCAGCTGACATAAAACATAGCTTTAAAAGCTTATTTTATCGGTCGACATTGATGAAAAATCCTTTTAAGAAAATTTTAAAAAATCGTCTCCGAACAACTAAAAAAAATGTGCAACGGCAATATTTTACGGATTTGGAGTGAAAAGAAGTATAAACCTAACTTTTATAGTTAAATGTGTGATCGTCGCAACAGACTAAACGAGGACTAAAGTTCGACTCATCTACTGGACGTACCGATCGTAACAATTAACTTCGCAAAAGCTTTAAGACAAAAGTTATTGTTTTGTCTTCAAAAAAGTAGGCATCATTTTTTTTTTTTTTTTTTTTTTTTCAAGGATCAAGGACGATTTCGGGCCCCACGTTGGGCGCCACCTTTAACGGAACCCGGTGTTAATGGTTGGAATACGGAACGAATTTGTTTCATCTCCTTGACGGGAGATAGCATGGTTTCAAATCATTAGAAAAAAAAGTCTCGTTTCGAAATTCGTTCGCGTATCCTACCCTTTCCCCCTTATACCACCATTACAACCCTCTGCTTAAAGAAACAAAGGCTGATCCTGGCAGCGGAAGGAAAGGGGCGTTCAAACTTCTCTTGGATTGGCATGCTAGCTCTATCGCGTCCTAGCTCGTCGGATGGGGGAGTTCTTGCCTGAGTTGTTGAACAGTCGTTACGTATGTTTACATGCCATCTGAAAATTTAATAATGGGTTCATAGAAATTAATGAAGCCCTCGTCCTGATCCTGAAGCTTCTCCAAAATGTTCGACACGTGAGTGTTGAGAGGGCTGGATGTTGTGCCTCTCCAAAGGGATACCCGCCCAGTATCAAAAGATACTACCATGGTTGCTACGTCCCTGTTGATTATTATAGCAACCCCTAAAGTCTGACCTGAACGCATAATACTCACATTATTATTCTTCTAAACCAACAAAAGACACTAACGTCAACACTCCAAAGGAAATCTCATCGTTGATATCCAAAAAGAGGATCCGATTAGCCTTACGCTTACCTCTTCAGCATTCGTCGTTCGTTTTCTCATTTTTGTCACATCCACCTTTGAAGGTATTTAATTAACCTTCATGTTACAACGGCATTCCACTACTAAACCAAGAATCCAAAATGACTTCCCATAAAAACCTCATCAACAGGAATCCATTTATAAATGAAAGATTCGAATTGTTTTCAGAAAATAATCACTCACAATATTTTATTCATCCTAAAATTATAAATAGTCCCAATTATATACACAAAAAAGGTATATATAAGCATATCTTAAAACCTTAATCTTAAATCCATAAAAGTCAGAAACTAAATGAACTTAATCCAATACAAAACTATATCGATAACAAAAACGACGATTATCAAAAGTCGGTACTCTGAATTCATGCTCTTCCATAACAAAAAAAAATTCCTTTTAATTGCAGCTTATGCATACTAAGACTCAAAAAATTACCAGTATTAAGATTAAAAATACCAACACAAAACTTAACAGAGTGTTGATTTAATGAAGAACTTATGTAAATTTGAGAACATTAAACTCTATCCATATCGTTATGTATTCACTTAGTAGCCCTTGAAGCTAACTGTCAACGTTGCCTACTTTTAGGATCAAAATTTCCCCGATTCAAAGAAAAATCAAAAGGTAAAAAAAATGAATTTTAGATACCAATAATATTAATCAAAAATAGACTTACCACACAAATATCCTGTGAAGGGTGCACCACTTTCCAGGCTGAGTAGGTATGAGCTAAATATCAAAAGAAATGCAAATTTTCAAGGAACAATCGAAAGTATCCGATAAAGATTTGGACAGATTTAATTCACTGGCTAAAGAAAATACATATGTGTGTATGTAGAAAAAAAAAACAACTTAATGAAACTAAAGGTTATATAAACTTAAATTTTGAAGAGATTAGGTTGCACCACGAAATAGATACTCTTAAGGAAAGATGGTGTATTGTTTCTAGGCGGCTGCTGTGATGGGTTGGACGTCGCTGCGCTGCTGCGTCGCTTTCGGTTGAACCATTTGGGTCAGCTCAAGCGACTTTCGATGAAACTAATTCTTCTTTTCGGTTCAAGACTCACTACACTTTTTTTTTTTATTATTTCAGAATTTTATTGGGTTTTTCTTGTTGTTTTTTTTTTCTTTTCTGTTTTTAGTTTTTCGGCGTGATTTCTACGTTACGATTTCTACGATCACCAGACTTCGAGGCGGTTACGGTATCGGGGTGGTTTCTTTTTTTTCGTATTTCAGGGGTGTTTCTTACTTTTTCTTTTTGTTTTTTCGTATTTCAGGGGTTTTACTTTTTTTGACACACATATATGAGGGGTTTTTTCGTCACTTTTTGCGGGTTTTTCTGTACTTTTTGGGCACATACATATATAGGGGTTTTTTTTTCACCTTTTTGGGGGTTTACTGTACTTTTTTGCACATAATTAAGAGGTTTTTGGTTTGGTTTCTTTTTTTTTTTGGACACGTATATCAGGGGTTTGTTTTCTCTTTTTTTTCGTATTTCAGGAGTTTTTCTTTTCTTTTTGAATATTTAAGGGGTTTATCGTCACTTTTTGACAGGGTTTCTTTCTTTCTTTTTCTTTTGCCACTAATTTCAGGGATTATTCTTTACTTTATGCACATATTTAAGAGGTTTTTGTTTCTTTTTCGACACGTATATCAGTTATTTTTTCCTTTTTCTTTTGCCACGTATTTAGGGGATTTTCGTCATGTGGGTATCATTATAAAATGATACATATATATATATATTTCCCCGAGCAAACGCGCACCAAGACACATTCCGTCTTTCCACGAACCGAACCAACCGAACCGTACCAATCAAAAATCTGATTTAAAAGAGGACGAACTAATCGACGGCACCCTATTTATAGTCTGAGTGACCGGACCTTCGAAGACGCCATTTGCAATGACATTGTTTGTGAGAGTGCCAGGAAATGAGTTGTTTTCTTACGTAATTTTAACCCGAGAATTATGCTTTTATACTTAAAAATCATTTTTGATTTTTTGAAAAATACATGTAATAAAATCACAATTCTAAAGCTAAAATTGAATAAAAAACGAAATGACGCGGAAGTATATCCATGCTTGTTTCATACATGTATGGGTAGGAAATTGTAGCTTTCTGGAACAGATGCTTCCGGGAACTCAGCTGTTTTCGAAATGAAACTCGGGAAGATGTACTGCTGTAAACGTAATTTTAACCGGAGAATTATGATTTCATGCTTAAAAATCCTTTTCGATTTTTTTAAAAATAGGTGTGATAAAATCATAATTCTCTAACTAAAATTTGGAAAAATAAAAAAGACGCGGAAATTAATCCATAATGGTTTCTGGTATGTATTAGTGTGAGACTTAATTTTCGACCACAGCAACCATTGCCATTGAACTATCAGCTGTATTCGAAAACCTCTGCAAAAACAAAAACCACCTTCAACGCCACCTAGATACTCACACCCAAACCATGTTGAATTTGGTTTGTTTACTCGCTACACATCCTGCTACCTTACCGACTTTTGACCATAATAATAATTAAAGCAGCTTGAATTTAAGTTATTATTTAATTGACATATTCAGTGAGATCGTTTAGTTTCATATTAGTTCACGAATAAGGATGAGTGCCTGAATAAATTCGAATGATTCCATGTATCGCCTTGTCTAAGAAAAACTGTTTTCTACAGAATTATCAACTCAACAGTAAACAGAAGCACAAAGAAAACGCCATTTGAGTTGATGTTTGGAATTTCAATGAGATGCTTCGAAAACATAGAATTGAAAAAACTGATGGAAGAGCTACTAGTAGAAGAATTTGAAGACGAAAGAACGAGCTTGCCATCTGAAGCCAGCGAACAAGTAGCTAAGATACAAGAAGAGAACCGGAAAAGCTACAATCGAAAAAGAAAAGATGCTATAAGCTACAAGTTAGGTGATCTGGTCGCAATTAAGAAAACACAGTTTGCACCGAGAACCAAGCTATATCCGTTGTACTTAGGACCATATGAAATCGCTAAAGTTAAACGAAATGACAGATATGATGTTCGAAAAGTTGGAAGTCACGAAGGACCGAACGCTACTTCGTCATCTGCCGACTTCATGAAAACATGGCGCAACGAAGATGGTAGTGAATGCGATGAGACTGAAAGTGAAGAAGAAGATGAGGATTACGTTGATGCAGGCTGATTAAATGAAGATGATTCGTCTGAGACAGCCGAAAACAGGATGGCCGATTGTAGGAGGCCAAACCAATGTTTAAACACCCTAATTTATTTGTTCATCTGTTCTGTTTTGTTTGTTCCGTAAAGAAAGTGTTATATTAAGGCAATAGGCTATATAAAGAAAATGATTGCAATGAGCGAGGATTCAATTCGGTTCGATTTTGAGAAAAGGCAAAGTAACGAAAAGGCAAAGTATAAGAAGTAAAGGTCAAGTGAAAGTCAAGACAATTATGAACTTTTTTTCAAATTAAATTAAATACTTTCATATTAATAAACAAGTGTATAACTAAAACCTTAACAATTATTAGTGAATTAAATTACAATTACTTTCAACTAACTGACTATTATTTCCCCATTCCCCACATGTAAGCAATCGAATATTGTCGACCTCAGCAACGATAAATGCCTTTTTAATTTGTTACAAGGAAAAAATGCAACATGCAAGCAAACAAATAGTCAACATGTCCCACACATCGAAGAGTTAGCATCAGGAACAATATTACTTAACAACTTTAGTGGGAAAATTTGCATCGACAACAAAACCCAACAATTAAACGGAACATATCTAGTTAAATTCTCCAACACAATGATCAGAATAGCGGACCAACTATACGTTTCAGAAGAAATACCAGAAATCTTGTAGATGTCACTACTTCACCTAGTGTCCAAAGAAGACGAAATAGAGGAAATAATTTCCTCACAACTTATGAAGGAACTTCACATAAACAACACAAGGCATATCAATAAAATCCAGATCGAAAAGGAAAGATATCAATACATAAATTACTCCTTTTTCGTGATCTTACTTCTCATCATAATTGCGTTAATAATTACACGCCGGAAAACAGAAAAAATTTTAGGAAAAGAGCTAAAACCTATGTTTGTTTCTTGTAAAGCCAAACCGACGAATTCTACGAATTCATTCATAGGATCTACAACCTTTCATACTTTTAACAACGAGGACGTTTAAACTTAAGAGGGGAAGAGTTAACGTTTGTTAATCGAATTCCCAAACAGATACTTTTTGCTGACCGATGTTCCCATTCAACACACAGCGCCTGCAGATAGATTTCGGGGAAATGGTTCTGCTCCAAATAATTTTCCTAAGAATAAAAGTAATGAAATGTAATCGCTGAGGTCAACAAAATATCAGTATTTAAGAAATCAAAATATAATCATGATTGTCATCAAGTTGTCCATTCATATTCAGACGCGGAAACGCTGTCCAAGTGTAAATAATAAAAATTTAAAAGAAAAGAAAACAGAAATGTTTTTTTTATTAAAAATCTAGAATAGTAAAATTAACTTATACAAATGAAAAGTTAACAAAAATCAACCTCAACAAAAAATTCAACAAAAATTGTCTTAAGAACCTTATAATACCCAACTACGCTCAAATAAAAATAAAATCAAAATCCCAAGCCGCCATAAAAACCCAAAATTTAATACAAAACATACGTATAAAAGAAGAAATAAAATTTCTACACAGTTAAAAAGCCAACCTAAACGAAAAATTATATGCACTACATCTAGAAATTTACAGAAATATACACTACATCGCAGCAGATCTGCACATAGAAGCATTAAAACAATACACACAAAAACTACAAATAGAAATAACAAAGAGACAACGCAACAAAATACAAAAGTTCTTACAACAAAAAAATCCACAAACATTACCACAATGCACCCACACCTTCTTCCCAAGACTGATCAACACAACGAAAATACAGCTCACTAATTCAGAAACAACTACAATTAACAAAGGACTTAAATACAATATCCCAAAAACAAACAAAAACTACATCAACCAAGAAGTAATAAACGATGAAGCCGCAATAAAAACTAAAAAAAATAAAAATAAAAATAAGAACCCAAAACGAAACTGAAGACCAAATAAATTAATAAAACATAATGCAAAAAATAAGCAACAACAAAGCAATAGTAACAAAAGCAGACAATGGTAATACCATCGTCATAATAGGCGAACAAGAATAGTTTAGTTTAGTTTAGTTTATTTTGCCAAAGTGAGACAACATTAAGTATAAAAAAAAGCATAAAAGAGATTTAACAAAGATTGCAATACATAAAAAAAAATTAATTAAAATACATTTGTTGTACTAAGTATTGTATAAAACCAATTTTTTGATTGATGAAACCGAATTGCTATATAAATTGGACATTGTTTATAGAAATTGTTTATGTAGATAATTATTTATGAAGTTTGATTTAATACAAAAATACACAAAAGAAAGTCAAGAAGAGCCTTCAAACATCATTCTATTTAGAATTTTTCTCCGGAAGTTTTCCCTATTTATATTTACATTGAACAAGTCAAAATATTTGTTAAATGTTTTTGAACATCTGTTGAATACATATACATACAATACAAAACTAATGAATTTTTCAACAACATAACACCACTAAGTACAGATCCAACACCTGCCTACACAAAAGAAATTACCAAAGCCATAAACAAATGCAAAAACTTATTTAATAGCAATAAATATAACATCATCATAACATCATCAACATTGATTGACATTTGCCTTCTGTCAAGTGCGGTTGCAAAAATAATATCTCTCTGCCAGAAAATAGTTTTAAAAATACATAAAAGCTCTAAATATTTTACTAAAAGTGTCCCACAGAGAAAAAAGTCTGCAAAGAATCAAGTGCTGAGTAAGTTATAGCCTTAAGGTTTCCTTGTCCACCGAAAATAGCAAGTTGAAATTAGCTAACCTCAATAAATGCTTATAGAGGTCTAGAAGAAACATCACCAGAACACCCACAAAACGAAAAACGTTATTCAAGTTTTTTGGAAGATCAAAATTGTCTTGCAATGGGAACCTCATCTGAGAAAATTCTTGAAATGCTCATGAGACAGCTGCTCAAGGAGAATAACGATGAAACCTTTAGTCACCTTGCAAGTAAATCTGACCTGCAACACCTACAAGTCAAACTTACTTGTCTGAAATCTCGTTATGAAGATGTAAGCCAAAGAATAATTCAATTAGAAAACCGTAACAGGATGCTTGAAGAGCAGTTTGATAAGATACTCCAAAAAAACACGGAAACAAACTTGGTGGTTCGCTTACCTTTGGAAAGCAATATAGATCCCTGTAAATCCGCTAAGTCCATCTGTTCCAGCTTTTTAAATGAGAGTAATTCGGATTCCATCGTTGAATCCGCCTTTAGTGTCAAAAGCCGAAACACGCGAATGGCAACCATAATTTTGAAAATGAAGTCCCGTGAAAAAGTTTGCAGCATACTAAGAAATTCCGGGTCTCTAAAAGGAAGAAATGTGAGCATTCATAAAGATTTGCCATTCAATGTGCGCCAAAAGCGAGCCAAGCTCTTGCGGAAACGAAAGGTGCTCCATGAGAAGAATCCAGAGAAGAAAATAGTTGTCCGGGACGACAAGCTGGTGGTGGATGATAAGCATTTTGTTTGGGATTCCGCGAGAGGCCTGATGTGTGGTGAATTTGATGGTCGTAATATTTTGAACACGATTTTTGGAGACATTCCCAATTTAAATATTTTAATGAATGAATTACTCAAAACAAAAGTAGCGTATCAAATGTCATCGACTGTCATAGATGCTGTCAACGAAGCTGACGTCTTAGCCCACAGGGTGACAACACAACAACCAACTGCTAATATGGGTGCAACCACAAGAAATGAACGTCTACACGAGGCATGAGATCTCGATGTCTACTTTATGAATCTATAAGTTTTTTAAAAAAAAGAATATCTTTATTTTATTCAAGTTAAAAAAATCTACAGAGATCTCTTATGAGGTCTTTCCTGTTCGGTATCTCACTTATGATTAATTTAACAATGTTCTTAATACTAGGTCGTCTCCAATTCAGTATGGTATGTATGTATCTTATATTTATGTATGGACAATGATCGTGAGACAATATCGATCTTGTCTGTCGGATGTTAATATTTATGTGAACTCTTATGAAGGTTTCATATGACATCAAATGTGATGAGTCTGCTATGCATATCGTTAACTCAATTTCCTTAGAACTTCCTAGCTCTCTGATTCATTCTCTCTACAGAATTTGAACGACAAATCTTCCTGGTTCATCCCGTTTGAAAGTATTTTTGAAATGGTTTTCAACTAACATTACCTCTTCGGTCCATTGTGGACAAACAATTATTAGGTCATGTTCCCACAGTGGTGCCAAGAGTTTAACCAGTTGCTCTTCTTTTTAAATATTGGATTCATGAGATTGACTATCCATTCAGGTCATTCACCTGATCTGTTTGATTTCCAAATATTATAACCCCTACCTGAGTGTGTATTTACGTTATACCCCTCATATACCTCAATATAACTGACGATACCATCTTTGCAAGAAATCTCACCCCAAAGATTTATTGAATCAGATTTGGTTTTCAAAATTCTGGATCCGCCCAGGGAATGTCAGTTGGATTATGAACCAAATTGGGGATCTAAAATTAAGGATGGTACAATTCGTTCCCAATTATAATGTTTGGGTAAAACCCAAAAAATTCTTTCCATGTCCTCATGTCCTTGTGAGTTATACCAAGGAATTATCTTTAGTTTGATACTTCCCGTAATTTTAAAAAGGTGCCCCGTTGATAGCTTGTTCTCCTGTACTATCCTGTGACTTAAGATATTTGGTTGTGACCCAGTATCAAAAGAACCTCTTATTTGGCCATATCTAACTCCCTCTACCTCAAAACCTACTGCAACAGTTGGCATAATACTTAGCCTTGTACCTAAAGAACCGAAAAGAAATGATAGAAATAAAAATAGAAAACTAGGAATAATTAAAAAAAAAAAATTATTTCCAAATTCCAATATCATTATTTCTTCCTTTTTCCAAGGTAAGCTTGAATTTTGTTTTCCGGTTCTAATTCTTGTAGCCTCCTGCGTTTTGTCGATCCTTCGATGAGTCAGGGTTTCCTTTTCCTCTGCATGTTGTCTACTCTAGCTTACTCCATCCGTAGAGCCAGAATGTTGCGTTAGTCGTTTGCTGCTTACTTGGACACAGCATGCTGTTGTGGTTTGGATCCTTTCGGCATTGCTCGTTCCTGCACTTTATAGCGGTGCATCGTTTTTTCCGATGCCCTTCTTTCAAACAATTACTGCAGATGTTGCATAGAAACACAAATTTCCTCCATGCATTATAATTCAAGTGGTACAAAGTAGTGGTACCCGTGGCGTAATGGTTAGCATGTCCACCTGCTAACCCAGAGGTTCGAGGTTCGAATCCCAGCAGAGGCAAAATGCAAAAATGTTTTTCCACGGGTATCGCCTTTCGCGAGGAATTGGCAAGTCCTCCGTTACTAAATTCATTGCCATGAAAAGCGCATTCTCAATTAGCCGTTCGGAACCGGCGAAAAATTGTAGGTCCCCTCCATTCCCTCACAAGGCATGGTTGTGAGAAATGCGCTAGGCCCAGGGGCTCCTCGCTCTGTTGCGCCACCCTATTTATTTATTTTTATTATAATTCAAGGCACTGGACTCCGGGCAGTAGTACACCTGGTGCGTCTCTATCCCGCATGCATCGTAAGGTCCTTGTGGTGGCAATGGCCTTGATGAACCTCCTGGCCGTGACGACTTTACTGATCTCCTATAGTCACTTAGAGACCTAGCTCCTGTTGTCATTTTCAAGTTGGATTGGCTCCTTTTCATCGATCCACTGGGTTCCAAAGTTTTTGCCTCCTATTTTTAGCGTCAGGCTGAATAGTGCAGTCAATGAAGCGAAAAATAGGGCCCAACCTCCGAATTTTTTTACTGTGAACCGATTTGCATGAAATTTTGGAATTAGGCTCATCTTACCCTTAAATTCAAAAGTGAAAATGATTTGCACACCGCCACCACCCTGGGGGTGGTTGCCACCCCTTCTCGGGGGTGATTTTTTTTTTTTTTTTGAAATAACCTCGGATATCGATAGAAGGCCTAATTTTAAGCAAAAAAACAGATATAAAATTTTTGTTAAGTCCAATACTTTTCGAGTTATTGGCAATTGAAAATTCGCAATTTGTTCACGTTTTTCATCTATTTATTGCAAATATCTCCAAAACTATACGTTTTATCGAAAATTTTATAAAAAACAAAATTAAAGCAGGTAAAACATTGAAAAATTTGGTTTTTTATAAAGTATTCTAAGAACAATATTAAGCTAGATATAAAAGATCAAAACCATTTTTTATTTTGTCTGAAATTTAATGGTTGTAGTCAATGCCATTTAGCGGCGAGCAGATGCATTTTATGCATTCTAATACAAGAGAATGTTTTGTAGTGCTTGAAATAAGCTTTAAAATGAGCATTATTAAAAGTCTTTTGCACGTAAAGTAAGTGAGCTGTAGTGCAAATAAGGGGAGCATCTAATGTTTTTTTCTTTTAAATCAATGGCTTTCATAAGTGCCATTTCCACCAAAATTAAATTTAATCGTATTCCGCCTAAAATTAAGTTTGTTATGAAGAGTTTGATAGATAGCATCAGTTTGGCTGCTTTTGGACACATATTTTTCAAAAGAGTCACGATTAAAAAAAAAACAACAAATTTTCAAATTTTTAAAAACCCTACTTTTTTTCATAATATCTCAAAAATGACGACAGATACGTATAATAGTGTAAGAATAAAAAATGTTGGTATTTTTTTGACAAACAATTTGATTTTTCAGTTTCTTCTGTCAAACAAAAGTTGACGGAGATATGATTGTTTAAAGAGCGCGTGGCAGCGCAATCACAGCCTCTCTTAAGTCCTTTAACCCTTCACCGTTAAAGCAAAAAATTGTTTACTATATATTGCAATCAAGCATGATTTAGCTCTTTTAATTACCTTTACAGGGGTTTCTTACAAATTGTGATAGCATAAAAATTGAAGGAGTTATGGTCCAAAAACTCATTGATTTAAAAGAAAAAATCATTAGATGCTCTCCTTATTTGCACTACAGCTCACTTATTTTACGTGCAAAAGACTCTTGATAGTGCTCATTTTAAAGCTTATTTCAAGCACTAAAAAACATTCTGTTGTATTAGAATGCATAAAATGCATCTGCTCGCCGCTAAATGTCATTGACTACAACCATTAAATTTCAGACAAAATAAAAAATGGTTTTGATCTTTTATATCTAGCTTAATATTGTTCTTAGAATACTTTATAAAAAACCAAATTTTTCATTGTTTTACCTGATTCAATTTTGTTCTTTATAAAATTTTCGATAAAACGTATAGTTTTGGAGATATTTGCAATAAATAGATGAAAAACGTGAACAAATTGCGAATTTTCAATTGCCCATAACTCGAAAAGTATTGGACTTAACAAAAAACTTTATATTTGTTTTTTTGCTTAAAATTAGGCCTTCTATCGATATCCGAGGTTATTTCAAAAAAAAAAAAAAAATCACCCCCGAGAAGGGGTGGCAACCACCCCCAGGGTGGTGGCGGTGTGCAAATCATTTTCACTTTTGAATTTAAGGGTAAGATGAGCCTTATTCCAAAATTTCATGCAAATCGGTTCACAGTAAAAAAATTCGGACCTAAAATGCTTCATTGACTGCACTAGAAGTTAATTTTATTTTTTCGGGTCCTCCTCATTCGTGGGTACCGGTGTTTGCTCCTGCCTCGCTTATTCCCTTAGCTGACATTCAGCAAATGTCAGCGATTTTTTAATTGCTTGTTGGAGCGATGTCAATTGTTTGTCTCCTGACTCGCTGGTTGCTGGAGCGGCCTGCTCTTTCTTTACGTTTGCTTTTTTGTGGAACGAAAAACCTGAACCTGAAATATTTCCTGCCTAAGATTTAATAAAAATCAACAAAAATCAATCAAATCATATACCTACATAGTATATGTGTTTATGTGGGTACAAAAGAAATCAATCAATCAAGTTACATTTCCTTTGATTAATACATTTTTATTTCCATTTTCTCCTGAAATTTAAGAAATCTTTTAAATAAAAATATTCTCCCAACTATTCCCCCTTGTCTTCAAGGAAAATAGAGAACACTTTGCACAGAACCTTTCTAGGTTCGTGTTGAAAAAAGACTGAAAAAAAAAAAAAAAATTTCTTTTGCTCAATTAATGCAAGTGGTCATGGCATCTCTGCGCTCGCGCTGAACATCCATCCGCTCCTAATTCTCTGGGAATAATTCCTTATCCTTCCTAGAATATTATTTCTTGTTCCAAACATGACTTCAATTTTAATTCTTCCTAGTATATCTTCCCAGTTCCAATATATATTTATAAATACACCTTATAACCCTCCTTGCTAAATTCCACTATTCTTTTTGCTAATATATAAATATTTCCTTTAGTTTTCTTATTAAATTTTCCCAGTGCTTATGAACACCTTTCTACTTCCTAGCCACAATTCATATATTCATTTACGAATAAATTTTTTACTTTGTATCACTAGCTTACTAGCAATTAATATATTTTGGTTTGTGAATATATGTTTAAATATATGAATATATGAGCCAACGGCAGCGCTCACACCCCTGCAGCAGGGTACTGACACTGGATATTCCAGCCCTTTGTGTCCGAAGGGATCCAAAAGGACCTGGCCTTCCAGGTTGGGGGTTGTGCGTAGGGTTAACTACCCAACCACGGAAAAAAAATATGGTTCCGAAACAACCAAAAGCTTCGGATAACGATAATGATTTCAAAGTTATCGTCGACGACCCAAGCAAACGAAAAAAGGACAATGACCTCCGGATCTGCACGTGGAACGTAAGATCTCATAACGGACTAGGTGCAGCTGGAGAATTAGCGGACGCCCTGGACTGCTGCAAAGCAGACATAACCGCCATCCAAGAAGTGCGATGGAATGGACCGGGCATAAAGAAGATGAAAAACTGTGACATCTACTATGGCGACTGCTACAGACAAAAGAAACAACGCTTATTTGGGTGCGGACTTGTCGTTAGAGGAAGACTCAGGGATAAGGTGACTAGCCAAAATCCAGTCAATGAGCGTATAATGACCATCCGCATCAGGGCTAAATTCACCAACATTAGCCTTATATGCGCCCACGCCCCCACAGAAGAGAAAGACGACGATTCCAAAGACTGTTTCTACGAGCTCCTCGAAGAAACGTATGAGCAGTGCCCTAGACACGACGTGAAAATCGTTCTTGGCGATTTTAACGCAAAGCTAGGGAAGGAGGACATCTTTGAAAACACAATCGGTAAGCATAGCCTCCATGACAAAACCTCCGAAAACGGACTGAGGCTAATCGATTTTGCTGCGGGGCTGAATCTTGTTGTAAGTAGTACGCGCTTCCCGCATCTCAAAATTCATAAAGGTACATGGCGATCCCCAGATCAATAAACCGTCAACCAAATTGACCATGTTGCGATCGACGCAAGGCACTCTTCCAGTGTGCTAGATGTCCGAACTTTCCGAGGGGCCAACTTTGACTTGGACCACTACCTTGTTGTAGCCAAGGTACGAATGAGGATATCTTGTTCACGACCAGCGCGAACTAACGCTGTGAAGAGATATGACGTCGGAAAGCTACAATCGCAAGAGATTGCCAATGCCTTTTTCAATCGAGTGTCCCTTCAATTATCCTTGAATCCCATGCCGCCAGCATTAAACATTGAAGACCAGTGGCAGCAATGCCAAGAAGCCATCAGAACCGCTGCCTCTGAGGTTCTGGGTTTCACTCGGCCACCAAAACGAAACCCATGGTTCGATGAAGAATGCAGGCAGGCAAATGCAGCCAAACAAAGAGCACGACAAATGCTTATGAAAACACGAACGAGGGCTGCTAACGATCAGTATAACGAGATTTACAAGGAGAGAAGAAGGGAAGAACACCGACTTCTCAAAAAGAAAAAGAAGCAGCATGAGAAGCGCTCGTTTGAGGAAATAGAGAGGTGCCATGACAGGAACGAGATTCGGAAGTTTTACCAAAAGGTAAAAAGATCCTGCCAGGGTGGCAAACCCCGAACTCAAGCCTGTAAAGACCAGCAGGGAAACATAGTTATAGAGTCACAGTCGCTACTGAGGATCTGGAAAGATCATTTCTGAAGACTGCTTAACGGCGATGAAGACACAAATTTCGCTGTCAGGCAGATTGCCCCATTCAGCTTGGACGATGATCAAGAATGCCGTCCTCCCGACCTAGAAGAGGTTAAGCTTGCCATATGCAAACTTAAATCAAATAAGACTGCAGGTGCAGATGGCCTTGATGCCGAACTTTTCAAGGCAGCTGGAGATCAGTTGGAAAGGAGCATGCACCAGCTGATCTGCATGATATGGTCGGAAGAAAGCATGCCCGATGAATGAAACCTCTGTATCGTATGCCCGATCCTAAAGAAGGGAGACCCTCACAATTGCACTAATTACAGAGGGATAAGCCTCCTTAACGTCGCTTATAAGATCTTGTCTGCTGTAATATGTGAACGTCTGAAACCCCACGTCAACAACTTGATAGGTCCTTATCAATGTGGTTTTAGACCAGAGAAGTCCACAATAGACCAAATTTTCACATTACGGCAGACCTTGGAAAAAACCCGAGAACATAATATCGATATTCACCACCTCTTTATCGATTTCAAGTATTTACAGAGACGAGCTGTACAGAGCCATGTCTAGTTTCGGCATCCCTGCAAAGCTCGTACGACTATGCAGGATGACTTTGGAGAATTCACGCTGCTCCGTCAAGGTCGGAAAAGAACTCACCGAGACCTTTGATGTCGAAAAAGGCTTTAGGCAAGGCGACAAACTGTCATGCGATTTCTTCAACATCATACTTGAACAGATTGTAAGAAACTCAAACGTCAACACCAGAGGAACAATCTTTCAAAAGTCTGTACAATTACTCGCCTATGCAGACGATATTGACGTAATGGGAAGAAAAAAGCGTGTTGTCATAGGTGCTTTTGCGAGTATTGAAACAGAAGCGGCAAAAATGGGTTTGATGGTTAATGAGGGCAAAACGAAGGATATGCTGTCATCAAACAAGGACACAGAACATCGACGAATTGGACAAAACGTCACAATAGACAGACATAACTTCGAGGTAGTACAGGACTTCGTCCACCTAGGATCCACTGTAGACACGGACAACAACATCAGTGCGGAGATCAAACGGAGAATAACTCTTGCCAACCGTTGCTTCTTTGGGTTAAGAAGGCAATTGAGAAACAAAACCCTCTCTAGAAAAACCAAGGTGACCTTGTATAAGACCTTAATCATCCCAGTCCTGCTGTACGGCGCGGAAGCATGGACCTTATCGAAAGCGGATGAGGAAACTCTTGGTCGTTTCGAAAGAAAAATTCTCCGAATGATCTTTGGTCCCGTATGCGAAGACAATGTGTGGAGAAGAAAATACAACAACGAGCTGTATGAGCTGTACCGTGACATGGGCATAGCCAGAAGAGTACGCATCGCGAGGCTACGATGGTTGGGCCATGTAGAGCGGATGGACCCAAACGCTCCGGCTCGTCGGGTGTTCGAAAGCACATTGCAGGGAAATCGCGGAAGGGGAAGACCTCGTCTTAGGTGGCGCAATCAAGTGGATGAAGACCTCAACCGACTTGGAGTGCGAAACTGGAGAGACCTCGCCCGAGATCGAAATCGTTATAGAAGGATGTTGGTTGAGGCCCAGGTTCACCCCGAACTGTAATGTCCACCTAAGTAAGTAAGTAAGAATATATGATTCACTGTGTCTATGAACACTTCATAGCTTCCTAGTAATTAATATGTATTCGTTTGAGAATATATTTCTCACTGTGCTTATGAACACTATTTTCCTAGCTTCCTAGCCATTGATCGTATATTCGTTTGAAAATATATTTTCCACTGTGTTTATGAACACTATTTTCCTATGTACGTTCTTAGCCATTGATCATATATCCGCATGAGAATATATTTTTCCACTGTGTATAGACACAAAATTTCTTAGCTTCCTAGCAATTAATATATGTATATTCGTTTGTGAATATATTTTTCCAATGTGTCTATCTCCTCGATTGTTAACTAACGTGCAATGTGAGTGAGTGTGAAAGAGAAAAAACGAATTTCAAAACAATACATTCCAACTCTCTTGCTCTCAAGAGAGAACGGAATAACTTAAAAAATATTTTGTCCTCAAAACAACCATATATCCATTTTCGCTTGTCCTCAAGAGAAAGGAAAAAAATTTTATGATACCTTGTCCTCAAGATAAAGAAAATCTCTTATCCTTGCGATTTTAGTTGATCTCCGGAAACTTGAGTTCCACTATTTTCATTTGATTTGATTTTTTATTATTCCTAGATCATACAAACTGAATGAGTTGCTATGGCAACTATAGTTCGACCTGAACACTTTTCCTTTTCCTTCCTTCCTACATACACAACACATACTTAATAATTTTCATCCTTCTCCTGAAGTTTTTCTTTCGTCGTCCTCGGTAATTCTCATTAAAATATTTACTTATTTCCTCCTGGAAATGTTATGACTTGTTCCCAAGAAATTATATATTTGCTTTGTGCTAGCGGTCATGGCACTATATGAATGCTCGCACGTAACACTTTTTTCCTTTTCTAGCGCTAGAACTTCCATTTCTAATCCTTTAGAATATTTCTTAATTCATCCTAGAATATTTATTTTCTAGTCCTTTAGAATACTCCTCAATTCTTCCTGGAGTAGGTATGTGTATGTGTGTGTTATGTGATATACGCGTCACTGTACTCGCCTCGAGACGCAGTGGTTATGACTACAGAAATGAATACCAATTTATATATATACAATACATACATAACTAGTACCTAGCGAGATGTGGTGGTTGTAAAAAACCGAAAAATGCTGGAAATGGTGGTTGTTAGGAACCGAAAAGTTTATTTATTTTATTAAAATTCAAAGATTTTAGAAAATGAATATTATTTTTCAAAATAGTTTTTGTTTGTGGGCTTTTTGTTTTGTGAACTTACAAACCATCTGTCTGCGTGATTCCATTTTTGTGCTCCAGAATTGTCCAATTTCTTTCTTGTAGGTACCTCCTGGCGCTGGTTCCATTATTATTTACACTTTGCACTTTACACTCCAATTTTTTGTTTTTTCAAAACCGACTCAAAGGACCATAATGTATAATCCTTTCATTAAAACAAAACACGGTACGATTTTAGTTGTGTGAAAAATAAATATAAAAAAACACACAATTTATTTTCTCCGGTTTAAAGAAAGAAATACAACATGACTTGCCTATCTGGTGGACAGAACAAGACTAAAGAACTACCCTTGTCTCTTATTATAAAGTATACAATTCAAAGAGAGACATAAATAACTACTGCATAGTTCTAGGACTCTTCAAAATACGAATGGTTTAAGTTGCCATTCGTAACAATGTGCTTTTGGACGTTACATCCACTCTAAACGCATTTCACACCTTCAACGTAGCAGAGCTGACCATGAAAAGTTTTTTCGTTCATAATTCAGCAACTCAGAATCTGCCTCTTACTACCAAAACGTAAGAGCTCAAAACAAGAGCAGTCCTTCAACAATCCCATGCTTTGCCTTTTGAAGTCTTTGCCCTGACTGAAACTAATCTTATCCCTAGCATTAACAACCAGGAATTGTTACCATCTACTTTCAATGTTTATTGAGATGACGATCAAGACCGTGACACTGATGACTCTCCTTATCGTGGTGTCCTCATTGCTGTCACCAATACAATTGATTCATCTCTTCTCTCAACATCCTCCTCCCCCAGCCTTGATTTTGTCTCAATCAAAATCACTCTACCCCATAAATCGCTTTACATTATCTGCTTCTATATTTTACCATCGCAACCCCTCGAATCTTATGAATTTGCAATCAAAACGATCGACGACATTTCAGATTTATGCGAACCCCATGATGAGATCCTTATTTTCGGTGATTTCAACCTGCCGTATCTAAACTGGACTTTGACAGATGACCTATCGTTTTACATTGCTCCTAGCCCCATCTCTGCTAAAGAATGTCTGTTCGTTGATCACCTTGCAGACTCTTGCCTCTACCAAGTAAGTGGAATTTCAAACTACATGGGTAGGCAACTTGAGCTTGTATTTACAACAGATCCCATTAATTCTTCACCCCTGCTTCTTTCAACCATCGATAACCTACACCCTCCTCTCTTTCTCTCATTTTTTCTCCAGTCTTCAAAGCCATCTAACCCGCCTGAACCTCCAGCTTCATTCGATTTCCACAAAGCAAACTTTCGCAAAATTAATGATTATCTAAATAGAACTCACTTTAATTTTGATAATCTAACCGTAGAAGATGCCACATCCGCGTTCTACAGAGAAATACATAAAGCTATATCCCTCTTCGTTCCCCTTTCTAGACTTAAAACTTCTTCTACTTCCCCTCCGTGGTATAACCATAGGCTCCGCACTCTAAGAAATAAAAGGAACAAATTGTGGACAATCTTCCTTCGTACTCGATCTCCTACTGACTATTAAGCTTACCTTGGCTCTAATTTACATTTCTGTGAGCTTTTCAACACCCTTTACCAACGCTATTTAATCGAAATTAAATCTAACATTATTAATGACCATAAATCTTTTTATAAGTTTGTCAACCACAGAAGAAAATCTAACGGGTACCCTTCCTCCCTTTCCTTCAATAATGAATCCTCATCCGATGCACTCGCCGTAGCAAACTATTTCGCAAATTACTTCAAACAATCTTTCACGGACGATTCTTTTATTCTTGATTCAGACTATTTCTCGTTTTTACCTAATTTTTCTTTTGATCCATTCCTTCCACGTTTCTTTGATTCCGACCTAATTGAAGAAAAGTTAAATCATTTAAATGATGAGTTTATTCCTGGCCCCGATGGTATACCTGCCATATTTCTTAAGAAGTGCTCCTCAACTCTTTCCCTTCTCCTCTCAAAAATCTTTAACTTGTCCATATCCCTTGGTATTTTCCCCCAAGCTTGGAAAACGGCGTTTATAACCCCTATACACAAAAAAGGTCATAAGTGCGACGTGAAAAATTATCGTCCCATCGCTAAACTATCGCATATACCCAAAATTTTCAAAAGCATGTTGTATGAAAACTTAAGTTTTCGTTGCAAATCTCTCATCTCCCCTAGACAACACGGGCTCCTCAAAGGCAGGTCAACAACGACAAACCTCGTTGACTTTGTCTCATTTTCCCTCTCAGCCTTGGAGAATGGAAACGAGGTCGATGTAATTTCAACTGACTTTAGTAAAGCTTTCGATAAAATCTCTCACAAACTTATTCTTTTTAAACTTTCCACCCTCGGCTCTGAACCCATTCTGTTCAGATGGATTTCTTCTTATTTAGAAAACCGTTTTTGCAGCGTTCGGTTCAGATCCACCTTATCCAGCCGCTTTCTAACTACATCCGGTGTTCCCCAAGGCAGCCATTTAGACCCTCTCCTCTTCATTCTCAGTATTAACGACATTGAAATGATCATCAAACACTCCTCTATCTCTCTCTATGCGGACGATACTAAGTTTTACCGGATCGTTTCTTCTTCTGAAGACTCTTCCCACCTCCAACTTGACCTCGACAATTTTTCAATATGGTGCTCCAAAAACTGCCTGGAGCTAAATTTTTCCAAGTGCCAATCAATAACCTTCTCACGTAAACGCACCAAATCTACTCCCCGTCTCTATCTTCTAAACGGTCAAATCATTTCCACCGTTGAGGTGATCCGGGACCTTGGGATTATTTGCGACCGTGAGCTGAGCGATTTCCTCAAACATATCGACGATATAATCTTTAAGGCAAATTCAGCACTTGGCTTCGTGAAGCGATGGTCCAAAGAATTTGCAGACCCTTACGTAACCCGATCCCTTTACATTTCATTTGCTCGTCCACTTCTTGAATACGCTTGTCAAGTCTGGTCGCCTTTCCAACAAGTGCACATTGCCAGAATTGAGAGCCTACAACGCCGTTTCCTCCGTTTTGCTCTTCGAGGTCTTAATTGGAGTAATCCCCTGATATTACCTATCAAGATCGAATCAAACTCCTAAACCTAAATACGCTGAAAGATCGAAGACAATTATTTGACTTTCTCTTCATTCACCGAATCCTCACAGGTACCATTGACTGTCCAGCCCTTAAAGAATCCATTTTTCTAAATACTAACCCTCGTAACACCCGGAATCCCCGTCTCACCCATCGAACCTCTTACGGCTCCAATGAACCCATCTCCCGAATGCTGAGGAATGTCAACTCCCACTCCTCTTGTTTTGACTTCTATATGAGTACTCCCTGCCTAAGACTTCGTCTCCTAAGCCCTCCAACTACTTAGTAAGCCTTAGCTATTAAGTTTCTTAGCTTGTAAGTTAATAGCTTATACTCTCTGCCTAAAACTTCGTCTCCTAAGCCCTCCAACTAGTTAGTAAGTCTTAGCTATTAAGTTTATTAGCTTGTAAGTTAATAGCTTGTATTAAGCCTAATAAATGGGGGTTTTGCCCCCACCAAAATTAAAATTAATTCCATTAGTTGTCTTCGCATTTTTGCCATATAAGCGGCGACGTCAGTTATGAAGCTACGTACATTACAACCTAAACTTTGGCACTTTTTAATGCTGTCTATTGCAAGACTTAAAAGATAATCACTAGTGTGACTGTTGCCGGAAGTGTCTATTGTATCTATGAGGTGAACGCAACCATTATTTTCAGTAGTGGTCACACTAACACACACAATAGGCTCATTGCGTATATAACTCCAACCATCAACTGCCATACAAACATCATTCGCATCATCATCATCATTTCCTTTTAAATTATTTTCCATATCTGATTTTATGGTATCATATACTTCATCCAGCAGTTTTCCGCCTATATTTTTTCTGTTTGGTGGTAAATAGCCCGGTCGAGATAATTGCATCATGTTGATAAATTCTGGATGCTCAGAGTGCCGAAATAGAGTATTAGTGGCGTAAAAATATCTTGCAACCGGAATATCAATTTTATATTTTTCCTTTCCCGATGTTTTCACTATGTAATGTGACACTAAGCCTCTTGAATAAGTCTTCGACAGTGTCGGCACGGATGGAGCCTGACTCGTTTTCTCAGCAGTTGGGTTGATATTGACTTGCATTCCATCTGCACCGCAGCCTAGAAACAAAAAAAACTTATAAATACGCACAACAGCTCTACTCTATAGCCTATATAATAGATAATACATTAATTTAATTTCTTACCATCATTACTTGAATCATTTTCAAAGATTCTCGTAGAAGAGGTTGATGCAATAGAATTTCTAGATGCATAATTTGGACACTTTTCCAAATGTCCTCTCATACGAGCAATCAGCATTGCGCTCTTACTGTTTTTCCGCCAACTCCAACAGTAGAACCTGATGCTGGAATTTCCATAAAGTTACCCTAAAGCGGGTCCTTCTTCCGCCCTGTTAACATTGATAACTTCGAACAAAATTCAAAAACATTTATTGATATAAAAAATTACGTGTGCACATTACACGAGTACAACATGGATTGAGCGATTTCGTTCGGCTTTCATTAGTTTCTACCTGAACAAAAGCAAGCGGTCGGGGAATCCACGCGTTTTATGATCATTCACCGGCGGTGAATCACCGCTTTACCGCTTGTCACTTTGTCAGTTAGGGGAATCCCATCTAGTAATATCGTAGTTGCCAACTCTTTGTTTCACGACAGAGACGGGTTGACGATTCTTTAAGCGATCCAATTAAATAAAAGGAACACGTAAATTCACTTTCTTGAAAACTTTATTATTTTCTTAGTTTTATAATCTTTACTTTCTGAATACGTATACAAGCGTTTATATATATATTAATTGGAAGAGCGCTAAAAAACTTCGTCTGCTGCCGGTTGCGAATTTACAAGAATGCCAAAAAAAAGAAAAATATGCGTTTTGGTTTTATCGTCTATTTCTTGTCACTTTCCATGCAGAGAATATGATGAGAGGATGTTTCTTTAAGTTTCGGCTTTTGCCTTTGGCTGGCAGATGTCGTTGGCGGCGACACTACCCCCCGGTAAGACGGTTGATATCGACTTACCATCTTGAACGTCGATAACGGCAATCTTTACTGCTGGTCGAACATCAATCCCATCTCTAGTTTGAACTGTCACTTTTCTGACTTGCCCATCACTATCTGCTTGACATTTTATTACTCGTCCCTTTGGCCATAAATTTCTCGGATTTGTATCATCAACAACGATGACGATGTCTCCTACTGCGATTGGTTTTGCTGGTGCCCACCATTTTCCCCTGCGAGTGATTGTTGGAAGGTATTCTTTCAGCCATCGTCTCCAGAATCTGTTGGCGTACTGTTGTGCTGTCAACCAATGTTTCCGTAGTACACGTTCGTCGGTAACAATGCTGTATGGCTTGTGTCCATTTGATGATCCCAAAAGGAAATGAATCGGAGTCAGAGCTTCATCTTCGTCTGTATCGAGCGGCAAGTATGTGAGTGGATGGCAATTAATAACTTTTTCTACTTCTAGCAGCATACTATGCAGCAGTTCATCTGTTGGATTATGGAATGGAGCTATTTCTTGAAGTACCTTTTTGACAGTTTGAACCATCCTCTCCCAAGTTCCTCCCATATGTGGTGACGATGGAGGGTTGAATATCCATTTTGTTGTTGTAGATGTGAATCTTTTGACCATATCCGAATGGTGGTTGAAAGCATTTTGAAGTTCGTTTTTGGCGCCGTGAAAATTTGTTCCATTGTCGCAATGGAACTCAATTGGTATTCCGCGACGAGCTATGAGGCGTTTTATGGCCAAAATGCACGAATCGCTGGATAAACTTGAAGCTACTTCGATGTGTACAGCCCGCGTTGTCATGCAGGTGATAAGGACACCCCATCTCTTCTCCATTCTTCTTCCGATGGATACACACATAGGTCCAAAATAGTCTATGCCGGAATACGAGAACGGTCGATGATATGTTGCGAGTCTGGCAGGTGGAAGTTTTCCCATCATGGGTGGCTTTGGAACGGCTTGTCGAATTTTGCAATACTGGCACCTTTGTAATACTTTTCTTACAGAAACTCTCATATGGGGAATCCAAAATTTTTGTCGTAATTCATTTACGATTGTTTCGTTATGCACGTGATGAAATTGTTCATGGGTGAACTGAATTATTAAATCGGTGATAGGATGTGCTCTTGGTAAAATTATTGGCCGCTTCACGTCGCGGTTCACATTGGCTACGGCATCAATGCGTCCATACAAACGGAGTACGCCATTTCGGCCTAGGTATGGAGAAAGTTTGTAGATAGGGCTACTTTTGTCCACGATTCTCTGATGTTTAAGTTTATGTTTTTGTTTCGAAAGCGTCACGAACTCGTTAGCATAGATATTAAGCTGAGCTTCGCGACATAGATATGCTTCTGCCTTCTGGTACTCTTCTTTTTGTATCTCACCTGAAATTCTTGGGAGATTTCTTCTCTTGTGTCGAATGTTGTAGATGAATCGAAACATAAATGCCGTACTCCTTACCAATCGCATCCACTTCGAAAAACGTTCAGGGTCGATTACGATTCCGGATTCATTTTTGTTTACAAAGAGATGAGGTTTGATTTCTTCTTCACAGGTATGGTTTACCGAAATACTCGCTGGCCAATTGTCTTCAGGCAGTGATAAGAAAGGTGGCCCCGTATACCATCGTCCACTGGATTCAAAAGAGGGTTGTTTCTTCGACCACTTGGTCCCTTCATCCGCCAAATTGAGCTTAGTTGGCACATATTTCCATTCTTCGACTTTAGATAACTCCAGAATCTCGGAGACCCTGAAAGCAACAAACTGTCGATAATTACGATGATCAGCGCGAATCCAACTAAGCACTGTTTTGGAATCTGACCAAAACACTTTTCTGTTGACGACTATGAATTGTTCTTTGACGATAGATTTGGCCAGCCGGACTCCAAGTCTTGCTGCCTCCAGCTCAAGACGTGGAATTGATGTGAGCTTTATAGGTGCTACTCTCGTCTTAGCACTCACTAGCTTGCACTCCACATAGTTTCCTTGGGTGCATCGAAAATATGCAACGGCTGCAAATGCATGGCTGCTGGCATCCACGAAGATATGTAGCTCGGTTTTAACATCACTTCCAAATTTGATTTCAGCAAGATAGCATCTCGGAATGGTAAGTTTTTCGACGCAGTCTATCGTTTTGGTCCACGGTAGCCATCTATCAAAATGTTCTTCGTTTAGTTGGTCGTCCCAGTCTGTTGAGCTTCTCCAGATGTCTTGTAGAAGTATTTTAAGGAAAACAAGAAAATGCGCAATCAAACCAAGGGGATCATAGATCGTCATGAGGATGCGCAGGACTTCCCTCTTTGTTGGCTTCTGAGATCCTTGGAGAATTAATTTGTTTTTTTCGTTTTTGATAACTACGTAAGTAAAACAGTCGGAAGATGTACACCACCACATCCCAAGGACCTTGTCTGCTTCAATTTCGATAGCCATGTTCAGATTGCGCTTTTGTTTGGTATGTGTCTCTCCCAGTGTGCTGACTACAGTTGATGAGTTGGAAATCCATTTTCCGATTTCGAATCCACCGTGCTGATGAATGCGTTTAACTTCATTGCAAAGTTGGATTGCCTCCGCTTCGGTGTCCACGCAATCTAAAAGGTCGTCTACGTAGTAATCATCTAAGATACATTTTACTGCTCTGGGGTATTCCTCGATAAAGACTAGGGCATTCTTATTTTTTGCGGGCAGCTGGGGGAACATGTAGATCCAAAGGTCATCACCTGCGCTACGTAAACATCGGGTTCCGTATTCTTGTCGTCAAGTTGCCAGAGAAAGCGTTGAGAGTGTTGGTCCTCTCCTTTAATTCGGACTTGGTGATACATTTCTCGAATATCCCCACAGATGGCAACCTCTCTTTACCTGAATCGATACAATACGCCCATTAGAGACGTCAGCTGGTCAGAAACTTTTAGAAGGAGTGAATTTAAGGATATTCCATTAACCTTAGCTGCGGCGTCCCAGACGATGCGAGTTTTTTGAGGTTTTTTCGGATTGAAAACCGGAAAAATTGGTAAGTACCAGATACGAAGGTGGATTTCTTCCAGTTCTTCTTCGCTGAGTTTACGAATGCAGCCTTTTCTCAAATACTCAGTAATTTGATGGTTGAGGTTACTTTGTAGTTCTGGGTTTCGATCCAATTTAGACTGAAGGCATCGAAAACGACGATACGCCATGGGAAAACTGTCCGGGCGATGAATTAGATCATATTTCCAGAGCAAGGATTTTTGATAACGGCTGTCATCAGCCGTACGCACAGTCTTATATTCCATGATTTTAATGGCACGTTGATCTTCTAGTGAGACCAGAGGCTTCATTGAATTTGCGGTAACACCAAGGCTGTCGAGCGAAAAATACTTATTCATCATGTCATGTAGGTTATCATCCAATGGTTGCGTGAGTTATGTGGCCACACAAACAATATCCAATAGCCAACACACGAGTGCAATCGACTCCGGTCATCGACTTAACCCCGGTTACCTGTCAGCATTTTCCCATCAACGACACACGAGTCTACACACGAGTCCCACTGACCCGAGCCATCAACTACGACCGTCAGCACATTCCCATCAACCAGCAGCAATGCAACTCAACACCATTCATTGAACCTTTATCATTTTTGTATTTCCGTTTACATCTCATTTACCTATAAAAGCTTGTCAATTGTCATTAAAAATTTGAGTCTGAATAATAAAGTCAACTAGTGCAAAGTAACTTTAGTTTTTTTTACGGAAAGTTGCGGCAACCAACATAACTGGCGCAGTCGGAACGGAGCAATAAACAATACGAATTCGAAGGAACATCGAAATAGTATTCTGAAAAAAGAACCAGTCGCGAAATTCGAAGGATTGTCGAATAAAAATACTTTCGTAAGAATCAAACAAAATCAGTGAATTTTTTTTTCGAAGGTTTATCGAATTAAAAAATAAAATAAAATCGGTGTACGGGCAAAAAAAAAAAAAATTTTTTAATTAATAAAGCATCAAAGTGCGTTAACAAAACAAAAGACACCTCCGAGATATAATAAGAGTGAGTGAACAGAAAAAGGAAAAAACATCACTTCATCTAAAACATCTAAAAGTGTGTGGAAGCAAATTTTCATCAACTAAAACATATCAGTGTGTGGACAAACTAGAAGACATCAGCAACCAAAAACGCCATAACAGTGGAAACACGATGGAAATTGTACTATTTATGTAAGTCATTATATTGAATTTCAAAGTGTAAATGTCCAGAGTTCCAAAAACAAAAAATAATCCCTACCCAACAAGAAAACGTGTCAGCTCAAATAACTATAGATTAAGTGAATCCAATAAATTAGAAAATATAATACTTACAAATCAATCTGATTTAGATATAGAACAGTCTGAAGACTTAGGAATTAAATATCTATTTGAAATGGCAAATAACCAAGATAACGCTGCAGCAGCGGCAGCGGCATTAAACTTTTTAAACTCCCTTAAAATCCCTCCAGTTGTTAAAGATATCCCAACCTTCGACGGCAATCCCAGATTGTTGTTCGAGTTTATTAGGAATGTAGAGGAAGTATTATCGCTTTTTACCGAGGTAAACGGTACAAATTTAGGCAGGATTATACTTAGAGCGGTCCGAAATATGGTTGTTGGCGAAGCCAACGAAGTTTTAAATGTATATGGAACCACATTATCGTGGATAGACATTAATGACAATCTCATTAGCCACTATTCGGACAAACGTAACGAGACATCACTCGTACGTGATCTACATTATCTTAAACAAAATAACAAAACAATGGAGCAATATTACAGTGAAATCATAGAAATACAGGCAGCCATGATAAATCATGTGCAAATCCCCGAAATAGAAGCCAGTGTAATAACTGCAAAAAATAATCTCTATAAGGAGATGTGTCTCAACACCTTCTTAACAGGGCTCAGAGAACCACTTGGTTCCACGGTAAGAGCCATGAAACCGACAACTCTCGCGGAATCTTTTGTCTATTGCACAAAAGAACAAAACATTGCATACATGAAACATGAACCAACATTCTTTAGTCAACAAAAGAAATTCTCAACTCCCAGATATTTTAATACACAGGTTCAAAACTCTCCAAGATTGGTCCAACAAATCCCTCATTCAAACTACCAAATTAAACAAAACACTGAAGTTAGGCAGAACCCTCATCAATTTAGACAAAATGCTCATATAACACAAAACCCTCATGCTAGACAAAACCACCAAGCTTGTAACAGATTGGATAATTTCAACTCTCAAAACAGACAACAAATTAGTAACTATTTTAAGAATGGTTCCGGACAATTCTCCAATAGGCAGAGATTACCTCCTCCAGAACCAATGGAAATCGGTACAACGTATACAAACTTTAGATCCCCAACACAACATCAGGATAACAGAACTCCTACCAATTTTCTTAAACAAACAAATAATAGAGAACTTCCTAACATAAATGTAGAAGACTTAGGAAATCCATACCAGAATCTAGATGCATATTGTGATAACGAATACGAACAAAATACAAGTGACAGCTTCGAAGAAACTGTAAATTTTCGGGAACTCGCCTCTGCGAACCCATCGGGTACATAGATGTCAACAAACATGGTAATATTCTACCCTATATAAACATTGCATCCCCATTCGGAAGACCACTAAAGTTCTTAATCGATACGGGTGCATCATCATCCTTTTTAAACCCCGAATTCGCCGATCCTAAAAAACAATCTCCCATCGAACATACTGTTATAAAAACCATTTTTAAAGATCACATTGTCACTAAAAATATAACTTTCCCATCCTTCACAGAATTCAAAACACACGAAACATTTAAATTCCTAGTATTCAAGTTCCATGGATATTTTGATGGTCTGATTGGCCTCGATATCCTTACACAACTTAAAGCAAAAATAGACCTAGAAAAACATATACTTATTACAAGAAATTCTGTCGTACCTCTCCTTTTCAAGCCTAGCTTTACATCTTCCCGATATTGGTGTGTCGCCTTCCCGTCGACACCCAAAATGGTGACATCCTCATAAAACAAACCGAGATAAGACCAAAGGTTTACATTTCGGAAGGAATTTATAAAGCAAATGATTGGTACACTATTCTCGAAATTACAAATGCAACAAACGAAGAACAAACCATTTTTCTTGAACAACCCTTAAAAGTTTCCCAATATACAAACAAAGATTATTGTGAAGTTAATTTTACCGAAGCACATTCGCACTCTCAAGACAAAAACTTAAAAAGTACAAATATAATAGATTCACTAAAGCTTGATCATTTGAATTCAGAAGAGAAACAAAAAATAATAAAACTTTGCAGACAATTCGAAGATATTTTTTTCCAACAAGGGCAGTCACTTACATTTACTAACGCGGTTAAACATAACATACCTACAAGTGACGATATCCCGATATACACAAAATCATACAGATACCCGTTTATACACAAGATGGAAGTACATAAGCAAATTCAAGATTTGCTAAAACAAGGAATAATCCAACCAAGTCATTCACCTTGGAGCTCCCCAGTATGGGTAGTCCCAAAAGGAAAAGACATACCAACAAAAAAGTGGCGTCTCGTCATTGACTTTCGTCGTCTCAACGAAAAAACTATAAGTGACAAGTACCCACTGCCAAATATAACGGAGATTCTAGACAAGTTAGGGAAATGCATGTATCTTTCTACCTTAGATCTAGCCAGTGGTTTTCATCAGATAGAGATGAACCCAAAAGATATACCTAAAACTGCATTTACCGTTGAAGGTGAACATTTCGAATTCGTAAGAATGCCATTCGGGCTAAAAAACGCGCCATCAACGTTTCAACGCGTCATGGACCACGTACTTAATGGCCTTATTGACAAAATATGTTTGGTGTATTTAGATGATATAGTCATCTTTTCCACTTCCCTCCAGGAACATATCGAAAACCTAAACAAAGTATTTTCACGACTTCGAGAATTTAACTTTAAAGTCCAATTAGAAAAAACAGAATTTCTTCATAAAGAAACAGAGTTTCTTGGTCATATTATTGGAAGGGACGGGGTAAAACCCAGCCCGGATAAAATTGCAGCAGTAAAAAATTTTCAAATCCCAAGAACCCAAAAAGAGATCAAGTCGTTTTTAGGGCTTTTAGGCTACTACCGCAAATTCATTAAAGATTTTGCGAAGATCACGAAACCCCTTACAGAATGTATCAAAAAAGGTAAAACAATAGACCTTAACCAAAGGTACGTTATGGCTTTTGAAATGTGTAAAGATCTATTGATCAATGATCCTATACTACAATATCCCGACTTTTCTCGACCCTTTGTCCTCACCACTGATACCAGCAATTTCGCGATAGGTGCAGTTCTATCCCAAGGCACCATAGGTAGTGACAAGCCAATATGTTTTGCTAGCAGAACATTAACAGACACAGAAGTAAACTACTCGAGAATAGAGAAAAAGAAATAATCTTCATCCTGGCTCTAGCGGTTCAACAATCCACTCAGCCATTGAAAATTTAGACGACCACATATACATTTCAGAACGCCCACTTAACGACTTTAACATACAACTTATACTAAAAAGAAACGAACACGACAGACCAATGGACTTAAAGATGTTGTTTAAAAACAAACAAAGATGAACCATTACAAAACAACACTTTAGCGAAAACGATATAATTAACATTTTTAAAAATTTTATGCCTCCAAATAAATATTGTGCTATATACACAGAAGACGAAATATTTAAACTCGTCCAAAGTGTATACTCAAAATATTTCTCCAACAACAAAGCCTTTAAAATAATACGTTGCACAGAAATACTAAAAGACATACTCGAAGACGACAATCAAGACAAATTAATTAATGATTACCGCATAAAAAATAACCACAGGGGCATAAACGAAACCAATGCACACCTGAAGCGCGAATTTTTCTTCCCGTTTATGAAAAATAAAATAACCAAAGTTATCAACAACTGTGAGCCTTGCCAAAATCTAAAATACGATAGGAAACCCCAAAAAGTAGAATATCAAATACCAGAAAACCCCGAAAAACCCTTAGATATTGTTCACATTGATATTTACAGTATCAATAATCAAAAAATTCTCACCATCATAGATAAATTCTCTAAATTTGCAGCTGCTTACACAATTCCAGCCAGAAATAGCTTAACAATAATAAAATCTCTTCTTCATTTTATGAGCCTACACGGCATCCCAGCAAAATTTAATTTCAGACCAAGGAGCCGAATTTACTTCTACAGTTTTTAAAGATTTTGTTGATCAATACAATATAAATCAACACATTACATCATTACAACAGTCAAGTAGCAACTCCCCAGTAATCATTTATGCAAAACACAGAGAAAAACACCATGACGACATACTTAACGAAACTCTTATAACATACAACAACTCAATTCATTCTGCAACTAAACTAACCCCCTATGAACTATTTTATGGAAGAACGTATAAATTTAAAAACATAAAATACAATAACGTTCACGACTACCTCAATAAGCTTAACGAATTTCAGGCAGAATTATTCCCCTCCATCAGGGATAAATCAAGAGAACAAGTAATAAAAAATATAGAAAAATTAAACCAAAGTAGGGAAAAACCAAAAACTATTAAGTCAGGATCATTCATTTATAGGAAAGAAAACAGAAGAAACAAACTCACTCCAAGATTTAGTAAACACAGAACCAAAAATAATAGACTAGTTACAGTTCTTACAACTAACAATCAGAAACTATCTACACAAATCTAAAATCAAAAGAAAACGTAAATTTCAGGTTAGCAGTAACAATCCAAATACAGACAACAACAGGACAGAAAATGGAAATACAAGACCTGACTAACAACCACGGACTTTTAACAATAAAACTAGGAACTGCAAGGACAATACAGACGTACAAAAACTTAATACATATAGTTCAGCTTCAGAAATACGAGGAAAACATTAAAGCAATAGGTAACTCATTAGAGGTCTTCAAAACCATTGACGGGTTTAGCGACACTCTCAAGGTAATACAAATTAAATACAGACAACTACAAAACAAACTTCAAACTTTGACACCCAACTTAAGACGAAAGAGAGGACTAATAAATGGTCTAGGAACAGTTGTGAAAAGCATAACAGGAAACATGGACGCCGACGATGCTCTAAATATTAATAGGAAAATTGAAGAACTAACTCAAAGACAGGATCATGTTGAAGAACAAGAAAGTCATCAAGATAGGCTCAATAAAGAAATGATCAACAGGTTCGAAAATATTACAAACCATATAAATGACCAGCAAAAACTTATAGAGAACTACTTAGTTAAAACCCAAAAAATGCTAGGAGACAAAATCAGAACAGAAGAAAACCCAATCAGGTATATTCAATATCTAAATCAGATTAATTTTAACATAGAACTATTGAGCAACCATTTGGCTAATATTGCAGAATCCATAATTCTTTGCTAAACTAAACATTATTTCAAAACATATTCTTAGCAATGATGAACTAACTTTTATATACCATTCTTTACAAAATCAATCAGTTGATATTAAATCAGATGAACATATCTATGAGTTGTTGGAACTTCAGGCATATTATAATCACTCAAACATAATCTTTAACATCCAAATTCCCATCCTTAAGAATGAAACATACTCCTTTTTCCACTTGATACCTATTCCAATAAAAAACAAATTACTTTCCACTAAACCCTTTTGCATCGTCAACAACAATGAAATTCAATACTTTGATGAAAAATGCGAAAAGATAGAAAATGTATTCTACTTTAAAGCAACCACAACCCAGGATATCAGCATCGAAACCAGCTGCATTGCCAACCTGATCGCAAACGGACCAGCACACTGCAAGACCCTAGATGTAGAAGATGAACACCAAATTTTCCAACCAGAACCAAACTACATTTTGTTCCTGAACAGTCCCGAGACAGAGATCAAATCAACATGTGGCCCTGAAAAACAACATCTTCAAGGTACATTTCTGATCAATATCCTGAACTGCAGCATTGAAGTCAACCAAATTACGTACGAAAATACGAACAACCTCTTCTATCAGGAAGCGCACATTTACCCAACTTCATTTAACAATGTTTATACGTCACCGATGCAGAATATTAATCTACAGACGCTAAAAAACTATCACTTCGAGAACAAAGAAGCAATCCACTACCTCCAAAGAAGTACGCAGCAGAAAATCGTCATCAATTACACCATCCTTTCAACTATAACTGTGATTGGAGTACTTGTTATGATAATATACCATATGAAAACTACCAACCAGTCAAAGACGTCATCATCCTACAATATCAATACTAGCGATCAGCAAATACCAGCTCCTGCAGTCAACATAATGTTAGC
The DNA here is from genome assembly GCA_949752695.1 of Melanostoma scalare. Taxonomy (NCBI): domain Eukaryota; kingdom Metazoa; phylum Arthropoda; class Insecta; order Diptera; family Syrphidae; genus Melanostoma; species Melanostoma scalare. The sequence continues at coordinate 148,805,712 of OX456985.1, read as the reverse complement.
CCCGGCAAAAGACGCTTACAGCCTCTTCACCCGTAAGCTAACTCCAGGGGGGGAGGAGTTATGTGGCCACACAAACAATATCCAATAGCCAACACACGAGTGCAATCGACTCCGGTCATCGACTTAACCCCGGTTACCTGTCAGCATTTTCCCATCAACGACACACGAGTCTACACACGAATCCCACTGACCCGAGCCATCAACTACGACCGTCAGCACATTCCCATCAACCAGCAGCAATGCAACTCAACACCATTCATTGAAATTTTATCATTTTTGTATTTCCTTTTACATTTCATTTACCTATAAAAACTTGTCAATTGTCATTAAAAATTTGAGTCTGAATAATAAAGTCAACTAGTGCAAAGTAACTTTTAGTTTTTTTACGGAAAGTCGCGGCAACCAACATAACTCGTGCACTCGCAATGATGAAAACTATGATGAGTGCAAATCTCTGTTGGTGTATTTTGAAGCTGGCACGGTCCATGAATCGTCCATCCTAGACGGGTTTTTGATGCAATCGGCTGGTTTATCGTACCCTCCACGTAACGAAGTTGATTTCCAAGATGCCAGTTGTTGAGGCCAATACGTAGGCGTGGAGTAGATGCATCATAGGATCGCAATGGGAGTCCCTTAAGATAAGGATACATTTTCTCTAGCCGCTTTATGCATATGGATTGTGATGGCAGTTTCAGTGCCGCAACAGTTCGAATGTCGGAAATCGTGTATCTTTTCTTGCAATATTCGGCTGATATCTGAACGGAAACGACTTTTGAATGCTGCTCCACTCGGTGAGTATCTCGGGTCCATTTGAGACATAAGGCTTCTGCAGGTCCTTGAAGCTCCAGTTCTTCAGCCAATGATGCGTCCATTAAAGAGAGTGACGACCCTTCGTCAAGAAAAACGAATACCTTTACAGGTCCACTCTTACCATGTATAGTTGTTGGAAGGATTCTGAATAGAACGCCGTTTTTACTGTCGACATGGGTGTTGATTTGGCCAGTAGCAATGGCATCTTCGTCGTAATTGTGTAGTAGACGGTGGTGTTTATATGTGCACCCGTTGATTCCACATAATGTATTCAATCGACACCGAGATCGCAGGTGGGAAATGAGACACAGTCGACACAATTTATTTTTCTTAACAGCATTCCATCTTTGAGTTGTATTGATGTTATTGAAGGTGTTGCAGTTTTCAACCTTTGCACAATTTTGGTCGCAAATACAGCATCTTCTGCGACTTGAAGAACGGGAATCGTTGACGTTTTCGTTATGAACAGCAACGTGACCTCTTGCAGTAAATTTTTCTGTTTTGCTTTGGATGTTCGGAATGTTGTAGGTACCACAGCTCACAGTGCCGGCCAGTTGCATCAACCAGGTACTCAAAATAGACAGGTTTACTTCAATTTTGCTTGAATATGTCGCCCAGTTTAACTTTATTTGAGCGGGTAGTTTTCCGATGATTTCCTGTAAAAGAACGGGGTTATTTAAATGATTAATCATACCACATGTTTCCATGGTGGAGCACAAATTGTCCACAGTGAGTGCAAACGGAATGATGCTCTCTAGTTTCTACGACTTAGGGTTTGGCTCCGCACGAACCTTCTGCAGCAAGGATTGTATAATTGGCTCTGGTCTTCCAAAAATCAGTCTCAGCGTCTCGATGATGGTTGGAACATTTTGAGGGAACACAAGTCTGCTTCGGACTGCTTCAAGGGCAGGACCCTTTAAACATTTTTGGAGACGATAGATGTTTTCAATATGTGTTATGCCGCAAATTGCAGTAGTCCCCTCAAAGTAGTAGAACATAGGCCATTCGTCCGGTTTGCCACTAAATATGGGCAGATCCTTCGGGAGAGCTTTTCGTGCTGCCAGTTAGCTCGGCGTGATGGTGTTAACAACTCCTGGAAGGTGTGATGCCACTCCATATTTTGGAAGTATGGAGGGAGAAGTTGCTGGCGGTACATTTTTGGGGAGTGGTTGTTGAGGAGCACATGGAAGTTGCGCTGATGATTGTGCACACTTTACTTGTGGTTGTGTAACGCACTTGTTTCGACTGAAGGGAGTTGACTGCGCGTCGACCCACTTAACGACGTCAGTTTGGTGTGTGAAAGGAACTTTTTCAATTGGTTCAGGATCTTCATCGTCGAAATCGTCTTGTAATAATAACTTAAAACACTCATCCTTGTACTTCTCATCTTCCAGAAATTGTTGGGTCTTCCTTTGCTCCTGCAGTTGTCTTTCTTCTTCACGAAGTTTGGCGTTTCGTTCTTCCTTCAGGGCTCCTTCTTCCTCCAGTCGTTGCAGTTGAAGTTTAACCGTACGTGAGTGGTTTGATCGCATAGAACTGACTACGGACCTTGTTTATGTTGATTGTATAGATGGAAGTTTTGCCGGGATGATGGTACAGTCCTCACATATATAATCGTGATCCTGTATGGATTCATCCACTCCAACACACGTGAAGTGAAACCAGGAATCACAGGAGTCACATTGTACCATCTCCGTATTGTCTTCCAATTTACATTTCTTGCAGCTATATGTCATTTTTTTCACTCTTATTTTTTGTTTTTCTGCCTTTTTTTGCAGCTGCGGATATATTGGCGTCGTTCTCCGCCATTTTGCACTACCAATAGCTATACACAGAAATTTTTTTTTAGAATTGCTACGATAGAAGTTTTTTAGAATGTCACGACAGTGACGGGTTGACGATTCTTTAAGCGATCCAATTAAATAAAAGGAACACGTAAATTCACTTTTTTGAAAACTTTATTATTTTCTTAGTTTTATAATCTTTACTTTCTGAATACGTATACAAGCGTTTATATATATATTAATTGGAAGAGCGCTAAAAAACTTCGTCTGCTGCCGGTTGCGAATTTACAAGAATGCCAAAAAAAAGAAAAATATGCGTTTTGGTTTTATCGTCTATTTCTTGTCACTTTCCATGCAGAGAATATGATGAGAGGATGTTTCTTTAAGTTTCGGCTTTTGCCTTTGGGTGGCAGATGTCGTTGGCGGCGACACTTTGGTAAAAACGTACCATAAAGTAAGTTTTTAATGTCTTCGAACAAAAAGTATAATGTGTTTTTTTATGTGTTTCAAACATGTTTAAAACAAATTGTTTTTAATTATGTTTTAAACGTGATATGTTTTTTTGGTAGTGTTTTAATCAGTGTTTTAAACATTCATATGTTTAAAACAAATGTATAAACATTGCCTACCCTGCACTTGTAGCAGAAAAGTGATCTTTGAGGCGCCAGACAGTCAAAATAGCAGTGGCCACTTTCCTTACAATTCCAGCAATTACGAGTTATTTCTCTCGATGCTTGAATTGCATCTACCTGTGCCACAACTTCTTCTTCAATACGGTTTCCGGATAACTCCGAAACCACATTCCTTCTCATCGGAGGAACGAAATTATTTTTGATTCTTTGGCTGTCGCGATCACTCAAATGCTTTTCATTTCCATTTCCGGCAAGCTCTCGGTCTAGAACGTTGTATTTGTATTGTATTTTTATCTTTATTCTATTCTCACCTAAAAATAATTAAATAATTACAATTTTAATAAGGATCTAAGTATTTATAGAAATGAAAATTAGAATAGTTAGTGGCATCTTTAAATTAACAATAATTGTCATGATGCCACATTAATAAAAGGTTTACTTTATTTATAATTTGTGTTTACTTTGTGCGTAAAGAAAAAAGTTTTAAAAATTTAAAGAAAAAACATTATTACTTAAAAGAAGGGAAAGATAATGAAGGATAAAGTTTAGGAAATTAACAAACGGAAAAAGTAATAAATTAATAACGGATTTATGGAAAATATATGAACGTAAAATAAAAAGAAGAAAAGAAATGAATACTAAAGTTTACAAATTTTAGTTTACAAGATGCAAAACATTACAATAAAACATTAAATTACACAAAAAAAACAGAAAATAGTTCTTATTCACGTAACGAATCAAATTTTGAATTTGTTTATGGTCAAAACTGAAAAGCCATTTCTTTGTAGCATGTATAAATAAGCGCAGACTTCTTATAAGCCGAGTTTCAACATGCAGTAAATTAAATAACTTGCAACACACAATGGAGTGGAAGTTTCTGTAGCTTGTAGTGCAAAAAAGAAGGATATTAACGAGAAACAAGGAATTACTTCTTAGGTTGCGATAATCTGGCTGGAATCTCCCTTTGAAACATGATTCTACTTTTGTCCAACTCTTCTCTTATCAGTCGCTTCTCCTCCGCAAGCCTAAACCATCTCCTTAACACAAGTAGCCATCTTATATCGCTCCTCCGTCAGAGTCCTTGTGTTTGTACTTCCATGCCCTGAGGAACATCGATTTCCTCTTGATGCTACCCCTCCATTTCAACTTCGGATACCTTTCTTGCTTTCTTTTTTCTTTCGCATGTTATAAGGACTTCCGTTGGTCGGAAATCTGACTGACATATCCTACTCGGAACTTTCTTCCTGCTAAACTACCTATATTGCCCCACGACCAGAGAATCTAGGCTAAAACACACTCAAATAGCCACTGCGATTCTGATGCTCTTCGAAGAATAAGAAAAAAACTCTAATGAACAGCTGCTCAGAAGAAAATAAGAAAAATTAAAAGATTTCCCGAGGTAATAGTTCAAGTTCACACACCTAGGTAAACCTATATTAAACCAACTAAACCAATTTTATATTACACTGCTGTCTATTTATTAATTCCTCTTTTTTTTAAATAATATCAAACTTTTATATCAATCCTTCCTACTAAGTTATTCATTTTTGTTTTTTTTTATTGACTTGGAAGGATGTGACTGAATCTTTCATGTACTCACCAACACGGAGCTAAGTGAGGAGTCGTATATGTGAAAATACCCACTGTATAGAACTTACAACTGTGTTTCCTTTGCTTTTTTTTTAAGTGAAACTTCTTATGCGACTTGCAAACATGAAAGCGTCATACGTTTAACACGGAATATTATCGATGGCATACTTTTTGGCACTGCTCTCATTTTGTTGCTATAACATTTGTATTAATGAAGCGTCATTATTGAAACTAGTTCTTTGTTCTTTCTTAGTTTTCAATTTGTGTCGTATGTGTGAAAATCGTGTCTGTGCTTGCAAGATCTATATATATAAAATAAGATGTATGCATGTATGTATGAATGTATGTATGTATGTATGTATGTCCGGTGTAGATTCCTAAACCACCCAACGGATTCTTATGAAATTTTCAGTGTAGACATAGTTTAGTCCAGAGATGGTTCCTGTCAAGGTTTGATCCCCATATTCCCACTGGAATGGGGTTGGGAACGGAAAATTAGAAACTAGGGGTTCTACATTATTTCCCTTCATCAGTAACTTAGAGCTTAGACTATATTTCATCCCAATAATCCCACAGGAACAGAAACGGGAACCTTGAAATTACTTGACCTATTTAAATAATTCTTTCAACTCTAGGATGTTACATTATCCCTCAGTGATATAGACTTCTATTTCATTCACATATTTCCATGGGAACAGAAGAAGCCCACAGGAACGGGGTTGGGAACGGAAACTTAGGAACTATTGGACAGATTTCAAAAATTCTTTCAGCATTAGGATGCCACATAGTCCCACAGTAAGAAAGATTATATTTCATCCCTAAATTCCCACGGAAGAGGAAAAACGAGAACGGCTCAGCTAGTAACATAATATATTAATAATCAAAATGAAAAGTTCAAGTGACCTTCACTCCTTATGCGTTTCGCCCAGGTACAAACAGTGGGCTCATCAGTTAGATGCTGTTTGTACCTTTCTAAGACGCAATGTTTGGTCGATGTTTGTCGACACATATATAAAGTTTACAGTGCAAACACAATGTAAACTTTATATTTCTAGGGGAATGGGATTGCATTCTTGCACCTAGAGAAGGGTTGCCCGTGGTCTGGCCGATGTTTATTGAAAAAAGAAATTAATAAAAGAATTTATTGTTTTCTTGGAGTGTTGATTTTTAAAAATCAAAATGAAAAGTTCAAGTGACCTTCACTCCTTATGCGTTTCGCCCCTTCTCTAGGTGCAAGAATGCAATCCCATTCCCCTAGAAATATAAAGTTTACATTGTGTTTGCACTGTAAACTTTATATATGTGTCGACAAACATCGACCAAACATTGCGTCTTAGAAAGGTACAAACAGCATCTAACTGATGAGCCTACTGTTTGTAAAACTGTTTGGGCGAACTTACTAAGCAAAGCAAGTAATGAATGCTAGCTGCGTGCTCGTCCTAGCTCGTCGGATGGGTTAGTTTTTTCCTGCAATGTCTGAGAATAGGGTTACGAAAAACCATGCCAAGGCTATGCTGTTGTCCGTCTTATCAATCTCATATCTCTATTGTTGAGACCCGAATTGCAACCTTTGCATAAAAAAAATCTTTTAGAAGTTCCAATGGGTGGAGGAATTTTTATGTAATTTATTCTCGCTTACTTTCCCACCCTTGCACTATGGTTAGGGTGTCCATCTGAGGTCTGTCTAAAAAGAGAACATTATTCTCTAGAATCCAAAAAAAGAGACATTCGAAAAATACTAAAGAGAACAAAAAGAGAACACAAAATAAAAAAATATCTGTGGATTTATTTTTTATTAAAGTTAATAACATTAAGAACAATGAAGTTCAAAAACAAAAGCAGGTTAACATGTCAATAAATATATTAGTAAGAAATAACTTAACAATTATTTTATAAGTCTTTTAGTTATAAACACGGATCACATTATTCATTAAGTTGCTTACAACGAAGCTTCCTATTCAACATAATAACTCTCTTCTTCATCGATATTTTCATATTTCTCTTTTTTCTTTATTTTTGTAGTGCTGCTTTTTTTATCAAAAGATTTTTATAAAAATTTTGACTGCTGCTTTCTCTTTTATTATAAACCAAGCAAAGAATAGAATTGATAGTCGAAATTTTGAGTCTATTTCTTTGACTTCATTGACCCTCAATTAGAGAAAATATTTACTTAACATTAAGATTCTGCCCTGGGATTACAAAAATACGCACACATTTTAGAAAGTTCTGAAAAGTGCTCTATATAATTCACACTATGAAAAAACTTTCGTCCATTTTGCAGTTGACATTGACTGTGATTTATTAAAATTTAAACTCTTTCAATTTGTCTTAAGAAACTTATTCAATTCGCAAAATTCATCAAAACATTTACTGTCGTTTATAGTTATGTACATTTTTGGAAAGTGAATTTAATAGTTTTTTCGACTTCTTCCCATTGTAAGTTTAAAAAATCCAAGAAAAACATGAAAACTCTTCCAATTGAAGGCTCCGTTTTTTTATGTAGACAATCACATGATTTTTGATATCATATAATGCAATCACTTTTAAAATCATTTTCTTCTTCTTTACGGCCTGTTCTCTCAGCCAATGTGTTTGATTTTGCAGCAAAAAATTGTTGAATGTTCGTTGAGCCACCCGCAGATTGAAGAATAAGTTTTGTTTTTTTGTTTGGAGATGTTGCTCTAACAGTCCGGTCAAAATAGACATTCAAGGTTACATTAACTCGCACCTAGCCAAAAATTGGCATGAATGTTGGTTACCCTATTACTTACAATTTGTCAATTATCCACATCAATCCGCTGTGTGGAAAAAAATTTATTCAAGGTCAAATGTTGCAAACATCGGTTTTTTGAGTTTTCCAGCTAAACGGTAAGTTTTAACGTAAATACAAAAAGGCAAAAGTTAATCATCATGCAATTATCTATAAAAATTGTAAACACACTTTTTTTCCTAAGAATCACCATTTCGGAGATATAGCTATGCAAAAGGTTGGAAAAGTTGTGTTACTCCTAATATGCACACGTTTCCGCGCCAACCGTGAGGTAGTGTGCATGGCGCGGATACTAGTAAACCTTGACCTTGAAGTAGAACAATTCATTGCCGATGTTCAACAAGCTGCAGAAGAAAGTACACCAACTTACGAGTAGGAAGCAAACTGAAACAAAATACCCTGCCGAGATAAGAGATTTGATATTGGAGAAGAGAAGAGCTCGAAGAAAATGGCAAAATACTAGATTTCCAGACGACAAAACAACGTTTACCCGGCTAAGCAACGAACTGAAAAAACAAATCTACGAATTCAAAAATGATTCATTAAGTAGGTTCCTCAAAAATTTAATGACTGATGCTTCAACCGATTATTCGCTCTGGAAAGCAGTTAAGCGCCTGAAAAGACCGCAGTTACAAAACCCGCCAATAAAATCTCTAAACGGGAATTGGATCGGAAATCCAAAAGAAAAAGCTAACCTGTTTGCAGAACATCTTGCGAATGTTTTTAAGCCTGTTCTGACTAGGTTTTATTTGTATGCCAAAAAAACTAGGGAAAAAAATATAACTTATGAAAACTTTATAAAAGCAAAAGAAACACGTCCACTTCAAACTCTTTATAAATCGGTTGTGTATTTACATTATTTACTTGATCCAAAGGTCAAAAGAACAAATTCTACGTTTTTGTTTACATTAGTTTTGACATATTACATATTGTGGATTGCATTCTAAGTATTGTTTGATTAACTAATTTAAGTTTAACATTTTCTTATTTACACCTTTTTAAAATAATCATTGTACATTCGTACATTCTCCCGCCTCGGAATGATGAATAGTAAAAGTTCGATGTCGCAGAAATATCCAACAGCCTGGCATCACCGTTTCACTTGGTTTCAGCCACAAAGTATACTTCATATTATCTTCTCTGTAGTTTCAGCATTGAGGTCGATTCCAATATGTTCCACGATAGTGGGACCACCAAGTTACATGGAAAGAGACAAGAGTATTAGTACATTATAAAACAACATAACATACACCAGTGAAATGCCCAAGTAACCATACCACACTTATGAGACTAATACAATACACACAGTGAGTACAAACGAAGGTGTGATCTCATTCACGCTTGAATGAGAATTTCTTGTTGCTTGTAGTAAGTATAGTACAGCAATATTATAGTTCATTAATATTCGGCAACCGGTGGTTGTTGTAGTTCCATTTCCATTTTCTATAGTAAATTAATTCAATTCAATTGTTGAAGGTGTGAAGAAGAAGCATGGTGCCGGCATGCGTTCTTCGATATTTTAATCGTGAATTTTATTAAATGAGTTTTGTTTTAAATAATTAGTGATAATAATAAGTTCAGTGCGTTGAATAGATGGCTGCGGTGTTATCTTGGAGTTGCTGCGTACGGTTGCTGGGAATTTTTGGATAAGTTGCATGGGATTTCCCGCAACTTTCATCTTGGGTTTGTGAGTGGTGTTCATATATGTGTGCCTACCCACATAATTCAGGCTGAGTGTTTTGTTTTGTTTTTATATTATATTTTATTAGAATTCGTATGTTTTTTGTGATTGTAGTGTTTCTGTTTTGTTTGTTTGACATCGTGAATGTTCAATTTATTAAAATTTTAATTTCGATTTTGGGTAGCGTGCGTATATGTTTGTGTGTGTGTACGTGTGCATATTTTACAATTTAATTCGCGGAGTTCGGGGTTCGCGCGTAGGTTATTTTATTTCAATAGCTGGGTATATATATATGTGTGTGTGTGTGTACAATGGCAAAGGCATTTTTGTCGTGACCAAGTGCCATCCTTTTCTAGTCGGAAAGGTTCGATTTTCGACTAGAAATTCTTGTTTACATTTTTTTTTTGTAAACAACTCGCGATTCTGATTCGGAAATTTTACGCGAATTTTGTAAGTTTTATTAAGTTTTAGGTGTGCTTTGAAATTAATTGAAAATTATGAAGTGATTTGTGTTCGTTTTAAATTCAGTGGACTGTATATGTTGATCTCCAAATAAATCAGATCAGTGTTGCAAAATGGTCAAATGCCTATGCCGATGGCATTTGACATTTCGTGGTTTTCTATTTTCTATGTAATGTGGATCGTGTTCTTTTTTTGCTTTTAAAATGGCAGTGCATTATGTGTTTATGCCGGTGATATTTTGTTAATTTGTTAAATTATAAGCGGTTTTTAGTATCAATTTTCATTGTGCATGCGTTTGTTGCAGTGCATAGATATTTTTTTTTTTTTTTTTTATTCGAATGTGTCTTGACGACGATTTTTTTTTTTTTTACCAAAATGTGTCTTGTCGACGACGATTTTTTTTGTTTGGTTTTGCCGACGGGAAATCGACTTTCGACGTGCGATGTCTCTCGGCTTGATTTTGATTGAATTTTTAAAATAAGTTATACTTAGTTCTTTTATATTTTAAGTTTTATTTTGTGTGTGCGTTGTTGCAGCACAGCTTAAAAATGAGTTGTATTGATTGCCTTTTATGCAATTTATAGTTGATAAATTATAATTATTGTTGAAATAAAGATGGTTTTAAACAAGTTCTTAATTGATTTTTCTTCCTTCTGAACAGCTTTCCGGTGTATTTGAAGATGTGTTTTGATGTGTTTTCAACAGCTTTACAGAATTTAAAGATGTGTTTTAAAGATGGGTTGATTGCTGTTTTTTGAACGATGATGTGTTTTAACTTTTGTTTTGTACAGATGGGTTGATTGTAGTGTAGAGTGGTGACTTGAATGAAAATGTGTTGATTTCAAGTTTCGTGTGTTTTGAAAACAGCATACTTTTTTTTTTTTTTTTTTTTTGTTGTCAATGTTTCGGTAACCAGTTTACGTTTTAGGAATAAACTTTTATACCAACGCCGATTGTTCATGGTGCTCGTTTGACGGCAAAGAACAGATTTTCGCGATAGGCCGTTTTAGGTTTCCGTTTTGTGTCTTGACCGTGACAACGCGTACGAGTCCGTCCGTTCCCGCGTGAATGTTCTCGATTCGGGCAAGGTTCCAATACGTCGGTGCAAGTCGCTCATCCTTTAGCAACACTAGGTCTCCTATTTTGGGAGCTTCTTGAACTTGAGTCCATTTCGGACGTTGCTGCAACCGTGCAAGGTATTCGGAACTCCACTTTTTCCAAAATCCTTCCGCCAGCGCTTGTACTTTTCTCCATCGGTCGATATACGTGATGTCGTTGTTGAGTTCGCCTTGTGGCACAGCGTGTAAAGATTCGCCTACGAGAAAATGCGCAGGTGTTAGCGCATTCAAATCGTCTAAGCTGTCGGAGAGTGGGCATAAGGGTCTCGAATTCAGACACGCTTCTATCTGAGCTAGAAGCGTTGTGAGCTCCTCAAAAGTTAGCCTTTCGGTTCCAACAACTCGTTTTAAATGGAACTTCACCGATTTCACTCCCGCTTCCCATAATCCACCAAAGTGTGGAGAAGCTGGGGGAATAAAGTGCCAATTTGTTCCGTGATTTGCTAGGTTTTCGGCAATTTCTTTAAAATCGTGCTTTGCGCTTTCAACATTTTGGCTAATTCGTTATTAGCGCCGACGAAATTTGTTCCACAATCGCTGTAGATTTGTTTGCAACTACCTCTCCTGGCCGTAAACCGTCGAAATGCTGCTAAAAATGCTTGGGTAGTCAGGTCAGACACTACTTCCAAGTGAATGGCCTTTGTTGCCAAACAGACAAATACTGCAAAATACCCTTTTAGTATTTTAGCTCCGCGAGCTTTCCAGCTTTTTATTTCGATGGGTCCTGAGTAGTCAACTCTAGTATGACTGAACGGTCGTGACATTTGGACTCTAGGTGCAGGTAGATTCGCCATTAACTGCTGCATTTCCGATGCCTTTTGCCGGTAGCAAGAAGTGCATCTATGAAGCTGATACTTCACGCTTCGTTGTATCTGGCCAATCCAATATTTTTGACGGATGTAGTTGATCATCTGTTGGATGCCGCCATGTAAAGTGTTCTTATGGGCATCTCTGACAACCAGGTTGGTAAAATGGTGACTGTTTCGAAGTAACATCGGATGTTGCGCGTCGTAGGGGAGGAGAGAATTCTCCAAGCGTCCTCCTACTCTCAAAAGTCCTTCAGCATCAACGAATGCGTTCAAAGTCTTGAGTGATTTAGGTATTTTCGAGGTTTCCAAAATTTGTTGAAGCTCTGCTTTGAACATCTCTTTCTGTGCGGCCTTTGCGGCGATGATATGCGCTGCTTCCAGTTCGTTTGGAGTAAATGGGCCATCAGAAATTGCTTTTCGTCGACATTTTGTTGCGAAACGACAACATGTGGCGATAACTCGAATCACCTTCAACAAATTCGAACAGTCGCAGATGGTTTGAAGTATGCGATCATCCTGACTGACTTGAGCGCTTAGTACCTTAACCGTACGTCGTTCCTCGTCAGTTTCGATGTCAACAGGTTGATGCGGAATATCGAAAGCCCATTGACTGCGTAAGAAATCAGGACCAATCCACCAAGTCTCCAATGACGTCAGTTCTGCTGGATACACTCCTCTAGACGCCAGATCGGCTGGGTTATGAAGCGTTGCGACATGTCCCCAGCAATCGATCCCCACTAGCCGCTGAATTTCGGATACTCTGTTGGCAACGAACGTGGTCCATTTAGCGGGAGTGGCTCGTATTCACGCGAGCGCGATGGTTGAGTCGGTCCAAGTAAACATCTTGATGTCGGGAACAGCCAAAACGTCCTTCGTATACTGCATCAATTGCGCTAACACTACTGCTCCCCAAAGTTCCAAACGTGGAAGCGTGATCGTACGCTGACTTGGAGCTACTTTCGTCTTCGCCAGAAGCAAGTTGACATGAATGTTGCCATCACTGTCAAGTACACGAACGTATACTACGGCACAGTATGCCTTCATAGACGCATCACAGAACCCGTGTAATTCGATGTCCTTGTTAGTTTTGCTTGTCTGAGTCCAGCGTGGTATTCGAAGCGTCTCGATCATCGGAAGTTCTCCATGAAAAGCATCCCAATCTTTTTTCAGTGTAGCTGGAACCGGATCATCCCAATCACAACTTAGCTCCCAAAGCTGCTGCATCATTAACTTCGCCGTGATGACGCATGGTGATATCCAGCCAAGTGGGTCGAACAGTTTGGCTATGGTGGACAACATTGACCTTTTTGTTGTTGCTTCTGATGACTGCTGCACATTTTGATACGAGAAGTAATCGTCTATCGGGAACCATTTGATGCCAAGGGTTTTGACGTGATTTGACATGTTGAACGGCACCTCAAAATCTAGTTCTCGATCTGCTGCAGGTATATCTTCGACGAGTTCTTTAACGTTGCTTGTCCATTTTCGTAAATTAAAACCCGCGGACGCCAGAAGTTGATTCGCTTGGTCGCGTTTTGTTCTTGCTTCTTCCACAGTATCGGCACCACTGATCAGATCGTCCACATACATGTCCTCTCGGACTACCTTCGCGCCCTCTGGCAAGTTTGATTCTTCATCTTCGGCCACAAGTTTCATAATTTTTATGGCAAGATATGGTGCACTTGCTGTGCCAAACGTTACCGTTTTAAGCCGAAACATCTTGATTGGAGAGGAACGATCGTCTCTCCACAGGATCAGCTGATAATATGTGTCCGGTGTATCCACCAACACCTGTCTGTACATCTTTTCGATGTCAGCCGTAAACGTGATTCTGTGGGTTCGCCATCGAAGAACCAGATCAATAATGCTCGACTGTAATTTTGGACCCACCAAAAGTCGATCATTGAGCGAACTTCCATCCAAAGTCTTCGCTGTTGCGTCGAACACGACCCTCAGTTTCGTGGTGGAACTCGATTCCTTGAAAACTGCATGGTGAGGCAAAAAATTGTGGTATGGGGTTGCCAACACCGAGTCGCCGAAGTGAATTTCTTCCATATGCCTCAGCGTTGCATATTCCTGTATGCATTTGGCATAATCTGTCCGAAGAGCTGGGTTTGCCTCTAGCCTCTTCTCCAAGTGCAGAAATCGATCGGATCCCATCGCTGGAAGACATCCACCCTTGAACGGCAGCTTCACTTCATAACGCCCGTCAGGAAGGCGTCTCGTGTGTTCATCGAAATGCGCGTCGCATGCGATGTTCTCCTCAGTTTCATGTGTCTGGAACGGCAATTCTTCCATCTCCCAGAATCTCTGCAGCTGAGAATTCAGGTCAGCAGTCTGCACAAAGCTGCGTATTTGCCGGGGATGTTCCTCTTGAAGTCTCCCTAACACAATCCACCCTAACTGCGTCTTCTGAGCGGTTGGTCCGACTCCATATGCAGGTCTTCTCACTTCTGGAAGGAGTATGTCGGCATATACGTCGCTACCAAGAAGTATGTTAATTGGTCCAGGAACGTGGAGATTTGGATCTGCCAACGTTAACCCTTTAAGATGTTGCCATTTGTCAGGTATCATTTGTTGGGCCGGGAGATGGCCAGTCAGCGACTTGAAGACCAGTGCCCGCATCGCACCTCCATAAGTTGAGTTGCATGACGCAAGCTCAATATCCACGCAAGTTTGCGTTGTGCCACTGCTGACCAACCCTAACCCTGACACCTCGACAAAGGTACGTCGCTTTTTTAACTTCAACTGTTGTGCTGTATCTTCCGTGATGAAACATGCTTCTGATCATGGGTCGATCAAAGCTCGGAGATGGTGTTGACGACCATCGGCTGCTCGCACCTTCACAATAGCTGTCGCTAAAAGCACCTGGTGCGTTCTGCTACCATGCGACGTGTGGTAATTCAAAACCTGACCACTTGTAGAAGCTTGTTGTACTTCTCGTGGTTCAAACTCCAGCGCATGAGCGTTAAAAGATGTCGAAACTGCATTCTGACCTCTTGAAGTTGTTGTTGTCCTCGACGGCATGCTATTTGCGCGCACAGCTGCGTGTTGGGTCAAGTTTAGTTCAAGCGTGTGATGACGTTGTTGGCAAAAGTAACAGCAGCCAGGCGAGGGTCAATTCGGCGCAAAAAGCCCTGAAGAAAGGCAGTTGTCGCAAAACTCTCAGGCGTCGAGCAGTCTGCTTCCTTTCCGCTGTGTTCATGTTCAGGAACTTTTGGCATTTCCTTATAGAGTGTTGGCTCTGGTGGCATAACTGGCGGACAAACTCCGTTCTGGCAGCAGGTTTCGTATGAAACACCTTCCGCACCTCCGTACCAGTTGGTCTCCTCACATCGTTCTTGAAAGAACTTGGTTGCGCTGCTTCTATACTCACGGCTTCCAACGTCCTGAAGCGTGCTTCCAAAAACTCCAGAAAATCGTTCCAGCTTGGCAACTCTTTCTGGTTCCCCAACTTCTCCTCCCACAACTGCTGCAGATTACAAGGTAATTTGTTATACACTATGTGCACCAAAATGACGTCCCATTGATCCACAGGTACATCCAGATTTCTGAGTGCATGGATACACTCTTGCGAGGTGAAGATTACCTCCTTCAGCTCATCTACCGACTCCTTCACAAGGCACTTCTGACTGAAAAGTAGTTTCAGTTGCGCGTTTACTAATACACGCTTGTTGTCGTAACGCGCCTTTAACAATTCCCAAGCCTTGTCGAAATTACCCGCGACACAAGGTAAATGCTGGAGCAAACGATCCGCCTCGCCTTCTAAACTCGACTTCAGGAAGTGCATCTTGTCGATGTCCGTTAAATTATGGTTTGAACAGACCAAGGAATCAAACCTGTCGTGAAACGACCGCCATTTTGTATAGTCCCCATTAAATTTGGGGAGATCTATTTTCGGTAACCTTAATTCGGTACGAACCATACCTGACTGGCCTAAACTCTGACCAGCCTGACCTCCTGCCATCGCTGACGTTGCAGGAACCGAAGATAAACTCTCCAACAACTCAGTTAGATCAGACCTGTAATCTATGTAAGTATCGTTAATCTTGTCATACACCTCTAAATAATCTTCCTTTTCAATCCCAGCTTCCAACTTCAAACCCCCAACGACGTTCTGATGGTAGATTTTCGCTGAAGCCATATTTTCTTCAAGCAAGGCTAATCGACTACTTGCAATTGCACGGGTACGACGTGCTTTTGGCTCTTTCTTGAAATTCCTATAATTCCTCTCAATTTGCTCCAGGAGGCTTTTTTGGAGAGCTCCGTAAAACAAAGAAAAACCAAGAGCAGGTACTGGTACTGGATTCGACATTTTTTAAGTTTGGGTATAATTTATTGATATATAAAAATACGACAACACAACAAGAACGAACTTACTTAAATTCTTCTCTTCTTTGCAGTGGCAACCTTGGATGACCTTGTATTGTAGTCCTTGATGACTCGACTTCTGCAGCAGATAGTTTAAGTTTATTTTAGCTTAGTGGCGTTTTTAATCTAATTTAATGGCGTTTTTGTCGCGCGCGATTTATTAGATTTAGTAAATTTAATTCGATAGAATTGTAAATTACACTTAATTTTCAACTCTGATGGAGTTCTTTATATATGTATATATATTTATATGTTCACTAGAGTGTTCGTTAAACGACTCTTCGATTTACACACTTTTGTCTTTTTTAAATGTTAATGTTTTCACACACACACTAAATGTTTTTAAATACTGTTCGTAAAAACGGCTATGAAGGACCAAATGTTCTGACTAGGTTTTATTTGTATGCCAAAAAAACTAGGGAAAAAAATATAACTTATGAAAACTTTATAAAAGCAAAAGAAACACGGCCACTTCAAACTCTTTATAAATCGGTTGTGTATTTACATTATTTACTTGATCCAAAGGTCAAAAGAACAAATTCTACGTTTTTGTTTACATTAGTTTTGACATATTACATATTGTGGATTGCATTCTAAGTATTGTTTGATTAACTAATTTAAGTTTAACATTTTCTTATTTACACCTTTTTAAAATAATCATTGTACATTCGTACAAAGCCATTCCCAGCAAATACATCTGAAAACAGCTTACAGTTTATTGATAAAGTCGATGAAGTTGACATACCAATTGTCACACTCAAAGAAATAAAAAGTATGTGTCGAAATCAACTATCGAACAAAAAATCACCTGGGTACGATCTAATAACTGCTCAGGTTATGAAAGAAATGCTATCAAAAGACTTCATAAAACTCCAATTCATAATAAATGCATGCCTAAAGACCCAATATTTCTCTCATCATTGGAAAATTGCTGAAGTAATTGTTATACCAAAGCAAGGTAAGCCACCAACAGAAGTGACGTCTTACAGACCAATATCGCTTATACCAATAATGGCAAAAGTTTTTGAAAAATTGCTCCTGAAAAGACTAAGCAAAGTCATAGAAGAAAGAAATCTAATCCCAAATCATCAGTTCGGATTTAGAAATAAACATTCCACGATAGACCAAGTTCATAGAATAACGGATGCAGTTGAAAAAGCATTAGAAGAAAAACAAGTATGTTTGGCTATATTTTTAGATGTTGCTCAAGCATTCGACAAGGTATGGCATGAGGGGCTAGAGTATAAACTGCAAAGGGACCTACCCAGGCAGTACTACGAAATACTAAAATCTTATATCTCAAACCGGCTCTTCAGAGTACGGTATGATCAAGAATATTCAAAGCTATGTAAAATACAAGCCGGTGTTCCACAAGGAAGCGTCCTAGGACCTACTCTGTATTTGCTATATACAAGGGATATTCCAGTGGATAACAACACCATTATGGCTACTTTTGCAGATGAAACTGCAATTTTGGCATCCAGTAAGTGCGTCGTCAAGGCTGCTGAGAAATTGCAAAATGCCGTCGACACCGTTAGTGATTGGACCAAAAAATGGCGTATCAAGCTCATTGAAGCAAAATCTGCACATATAAACTTTACAAATAAAAAGTAAAGCTACGTACAAATATTCATCAACAATCAAGCTGTACCTTACGCCAACACGGCCAAATACCTTGGGATGAATTTGGATGCAAAGCTAAAATGGAAAGAAGAAAAGGGAAGAGCTCAACTTGAAGTATAGAAAAATGTACTGGTTACTCGGTAGAAATTCTGACCTATCTGTCGAAAATAAAATAATGCTTTATAAACAAGTACTTAGACCTGTTTGGACCTATGGAATCCAATTATGGGGCTGTACAAAGAAAACAAATACTGAAATCATCCAAAAGTTCCAAAACAAAGTCCTTCGTGGAATAGTAAATGCACTATGGTATATAAGAAATAGCGATTTACATCGTGACCTACAAATAGAAACGATTACAGAAGTTGTAAGAAAACATGCTGTATTACACAATCAGCGACTGCATAGTCATATCAACTCTGAAATGGAGTCCGTATTAAACACGAGAGGCAATGTTCGGAGATTAAGAAGAACCAAGCCACACGAGCTAAAGGTCTAAAAGTCATGGGAAGCATTAAAAGTTTAAGCTTCCCTTAAAGCGATTATATTATTGAGAAAGAAAAATCTGTTGTCGATCGTTCATAGAATGGTTCTGATTACGAGGAGTTTTTAGTGAGATAAGAGTCCCACACTGCTTGGTGTCGAATACTTCCAAGTGTCTTTTGAAGATTTCCTCCTGACAAAAAAAAAAAAAAACTTATATGCATATCTATTCTCGAAAACTGCATGAAAAATCTTCCCTTTATATCTCAGCAGCTAGTTCCCTATCACATCCCAAGCCTTCACAAATCAATAGAAGATGTAAAGAAAAAAACAAGTTTCGGATTTATCTCTCACTCTAGATCTAACAATACTTATTTCAGAACAGTTTTATATAATAATTAGAACTATTTTCTCTTTCTCTAAATGTCTCTTTTCTGTCTTGCCTTAGCAAGATTAGCATCTCTCTTAAAAAAATCTAATTTAGCAATATCTCCAAATTGATAAACTAATACACATTTCATTCACTATTTAAATCTTTGAAGCTCTTCTCTTTGATTTTTTTTTTTTTTTTTAATTACATTAACTTTCTATCATAGATTATTCTATTTCACTTTACATGAGAAGTAGATTTGCATGATATATCTTCACTAGCATGATACTGAACTCACACTCACATGATCATTTCCTTGTCTCTAAACATATTACGAGTACATTAACTTCAGTCTTCAACATATATTTCGCTGACTTAAGAGAGCACTCCTTTCAAGCATTTGTCAAACTCATGCTTCCTTTCTCTTAATCATCTATATTTTTTCCTTCAAGCTAATTCGCCTCTAAGATTTTCTATCTCTATAATTCATAACAATTTCAAAAGTTAAATTGATCTCCTATCAAATCCTCCACACCTATATTTAACCTTTCCTTTTAGTTTTACACTTTATTTCATTAAAATAAACAATGATTATTAAAAGATCACTTACCGATCTATGATGTGAATTCCTGCGGTCATGGTGTGTTGAGCTCAGCATTCTAAGCCGCAGTCTTTTTTTTTTTTTTTTTTTTTTTTTTTTTTTTTTTTTTGAAAGGGAGGTTTAACTTAAGATAGTGGGTTTCACAGTGTAAAAAAAAATAAACAATCTTCATTTCCTCTTCCAATTTCTTTTCTAAACACACTAATCAATTTTATTCGATTTGTAAAATAAATAAACTATAATTTTTATTATATTAATTCATTAATTTAATTAATTAATAAAATTAATAAATTATCTTTGTTTTATAGGCTAGAGATCAAACAGAATAATTAAACACTTAATAAAATACTTTTATAAACTTTTCTACACACTATTTTTTTTTTTTTTTTTTCTTGTGAAAATTTCTCTTATTACTATATTGTTGTTGAAATAAGGATTTAGGGGATTGTAGGGAATTGAACAAAGGAGGAGTTTAAAAGCAATGACTGCACTTATGGGGAGAAAATCAGCTGCTTGTGATGAGGCTGCTACTGAGGAGTATGATGAATCTGGGTGGTGATGTAGATGGTGATCCGGTTCTGGTGGCAGGTTTACGTTGTCAAAGTTGCATATGAGGTCCTCTTACGGTGATGGTGATACTATGGCAATCCTCCTTATTGACCAAGTATTTTTGATTTAACTGGCGGGTGAAGTCTGCCCAGCAACACTGCACTGGCCTGTCCATACACATACACACACATGCACTCATGCGTCTACTGCTCACTTTATCCTTATTTTTCTTTATTTTAGGATAAGCAGGTATATATGTATGTCTCCTTTTTCTGTTTCCTTTTCTATAAAAAGACACGAGGAGCAATAACGATTTGCCCTCCTCACGTTTCACTTCTTACAGCTTTTCTTTGTTTTTTGTGTGAGAATTTTAAGTAATAGCTATTTTGCACAATAGCATATTTCACGATCAACTTTATTTTTACTTTTTGGCTTGTTAATTTTATCAAGCGTTTACTTCGCGTACCGCGAGGAAGCCTAAGGCCACTCTTTTACTACCGTCTATCTCTGATGTTCCGCCGCAACTGACGCAATTTTTCAACCGCCGCAATTTTTCCCGTACATCCTAGAGGACGTGTACTCTATTTCTTTATGTTCATCTTCCATTCTTTATCTACCAAATGAGCTTTTGACATCAGGCCACATATCATCTACCATCCCCCGCATACTCCTTATCTAGCCCATTAGCATCATTATCATACCAGTTTAAACCAGATGAGATAACTAATTATCGGATTGCTTCATGCCCGTGTTTCCATGAATTCGACACTTTGACGAATTTGCTCGAGTAAGGGTATCCAAGTATCCATTTTTGTTTCATTTTCAATTCATTCAAACATCAGTACATGCTAACAAAATGTTTAAACTAGCTTATATAATAACTTAATTAACTTACTGACCCTATGCGGGTACTCTAAATTATTCAATAATTTAATGGTAATTAATTTATAAACTATAGCCATAATTAAAACTAAGAAAATTGTACCCACTTAGTTCTTTAGAGCTACTTTTTTTTCTGCTTTTCTTAAAACTACTTACAACTACTTAAAACTAATTAAAACTAATTAAAACTAGAGCAGCCACAGGTAGCTTTTTTTTTTTTTTTTTTTTTTTTTTTTGTTGCCACTGTGCCCACCCCCTATACCCTAAGACTTATACTCCAAACCTCTGTAAGCCAGCCATTGGCGACTCGCTATCAGTATCGTTTTCAATTTGTTGCTCCGACAACCACCAGAACAGTTTTGACGTCTTAATAACGTCCCGTCGATCGCGATCTGAGACCGCCCTAATGAACAGGAGGAGCTCTTCAACGTCTTTGTCTACTGCGGCGACGTCTCGATTGTAAGGAAGCCGTCGTTCCACGGACTAACGACAGACGTGGTAGATTAGCGGAACCGCCAATCTATCCTGTGAAACTGTGAAACAGTCGCCTTGTCAGAGCAAAAGCTCCTCTAGCCCTGGCCAGAGCCGCATCAATATGTTTGTTAAAATATAGATACTGATCTAGCCAAAGGCTGAGGTACTTGACTACTACTTTGCTTGGCAGTGGGTGCTGAATCTTATCGAAGTCACTTTGCAAGAGACTTCTGATATCTTCGATCTCTGAACCTGTTCTGTACGAAATGATGTCGGCGTACGCTATAGCATGGTGAATAGAACCAATTAGATCGCCAGTGAAAATGCTAAACAAAATAGGCGAATTCACCACCCCCTGTTGTAGACCGTTCTGTATTTTAATAGCTTGGTAGAAGTTATATTGCAACTTTTCACAACAAACGTTCTACCATGAAGCATGTCATTGAGAATATATAGCAGTGGTTTAGTCATGCCGTACCTGATCAACTTATAGAAAAGACCGTCTAACCAAACGTTATCGAATCCCTTCTCCAAGTCGACCAGACATGCAACCGTACACTGATTTTTAGCTTTGTTCCATTGAATATCAGATACTAGTTTAGACGCCGCATGTATGGTATCATGACCCGCCTTAAAACCGAACAGATTTTCAGGAATAATATGTTTGTCCTCCGCCCATGTGGACAGAGCTCTATTGAGAACTTTCTCGAATACCTTGCCGATAATCGGAAGAAGACTAATTGACCGGAGATTTGCTGGATTGGAATCATCCTTCACTTTTTTAAGGAGACGATGGACCACTGCCGTCTTCCAATGCACTGGATAATATGCATTATTCAGCGCATAGTTGAACAACGTGGTGTATATGTCCACCGCTTCCGAAGGGAGGTATCGCAGCACAACATTGGGCATGCAGTCGACTCCTGCTGACTTCTTTTTCTTTATTTTGTGAAAGATGTCTTCGAGGTCCATCTTAGAAACGAAAAGGGTGTAATCCTCGTTTCGCTGGGCGATGACTGCATTTGCAAGTCGGTCATCATTGAACCTAGTGAAACCAGGATTCTCAGATCGCCAATGCGAGATCTCGTCTCTAAGATAGAAGTGTCCGACAGAGGCTCTGTTCTCAAGGTCGTAATTCGGGCGAATGGACTCATTCTACCTATATACTTGCTTACTCAGTCGTTCAGCAACTGCAACAGCGCACAGACGTGTTGGCGACTATAGCAGTGTTTACAAATAATCCCGTGTGTGCTTGTTAAGTATTAGAATCAGTGAATTTTAACAAGGGCAGTAGCCTAAGCAGTAAGGTAGCCGAGTGTGGTGTGGAAGAACGCGAGTTCGATCCCCACAAGAACCGAGGTTTTATATTTTTCTTAAGAAAAATTGAAAAGCACAAGAAGAAATTTGACATAGAAGGTTTTAATAGTGCTGTGATGGACCTGTCCGGTCCATCAACATCAATAAGAACGTTGGATTCAACAGCGAAAAAGACAACAAATAAAGCAGCGGGAACAACCGCAACATCGACAGCGGGAACAACCGCAACAACAGCAGCAATAACAACAATTGCAGTTAAGAGGAGGCGGCGCAAAGCGAAACCAAATACAATGCCCCGCAAGCAAAAGGCGATGGGCGACAAGGTAGTCGACGACGAGTGTATGTCAACAAGCAGCGAAAGTCTCAATTCGACTTATGAATATGAGTCGAACGGTGGTGAGGGCCGTTACACCGGGAGCGGCAACTCCTTCGCTACACTTGCTGACGAAGACCGTGATGATGATGTTGATAACGAGGAAGATAAGCGCCTCGATGAATTAAAAAAAACAGTGGAGGAGCTGTGCGTTGAAATAGAATACATAAAATCAAGGCAAGTAGCCCGTAGGCAAGCAGAATACGAGGCCAAGCAACCGTTGCCAAAGCAACAACGATTGCCAGCAGCAGAGAAAGGTGTCAACCAACAACAGCAGCCTACAACAACAAAGGCTGCAAACTTGAAAACTGCGCCCGTGCAACAAAGCGGGACTACAGCTAACAAAATAGCTGTGGAAATCGGAAAGAAAACTGCTACAAAAGAGCAGCAACGTGGGACCGCGGCTAAAAAAGCCGCGCCATCGACCACAAACAAGAAGCAGCCAGCAGAGAAGCAGCCGAAGAAACAACAACAACAGCCAGCACAACAACAGCCGCAGCCAAAGAAGACCACACCCAAGAGCAGGGTGCCCCCGATAAATACCCTGAAAATGGAATTCCAAGAAACTAAAAATCTATGTAAGTCCGCCATTGGCGATAATTTTACTATTAAAAGACTCGGGGTAGACAGGCATGCGATCCAATGCAAAAGCATTGGTGACCATAAAGTAGTTCGGGAGTTGTTAGCAAAGACAACCACCGAATATTTTAGTTACACTCCCAAAGAGGAGAAGCCCAAAAGTATGTTATTAAAAGGGGTAGAGCCTACCTCTGACCCAGAGGAGCTCTTAGCTGAACTCCGCAGGTTGGCGAGCGACGATCTCGAGTTCATCGGGGACAAGTCGTTCACTACGGCCAAGGCAAGACGGGAGAAGCGGCTATTGCCGATGTTCCTCGTCACCTTGTCACCCAGTAGTCGTCTGGAAAGTCTCAGGAGTATCTCCGTCCTGGACTACCAGATGGTAAAATGGGAGAAAATAAACAGGCACGGGGACATTTTACAGTGTCTTCGTTGCCAACGGTTTGGTCACGCCGCATTCAACTGCCAAATGCAGTCGAGGTGCGTCAAGTGTGGAGAGAACCACAACGACAAAGAGTGTAAGCTCGGTGAGGCAAGGGTCGAAGATAAGACCCTGCTGAAATGTGTACTCTGTGGTGGAGATGGACACCCTGCTAACTATCGGGGTTGTCCTCGATACCAAGTAATTAAAAAGTCAAAAAAAGCTGCTCCAACAGTAACTAAGGACGAGGGAAGGCAATTTGCCAGACCGACTCCAAGGGCCGTCGTTCCCGAAGTTTCCTACGCCCAAATGGCGGGTGGAGCTGGGAAATCGGTACAACCTCCCCAAAAGGCGGCCGCACAGCCATCTGTGTCAGCAGCAGCTGGAGAGTCAGAAGTGATGGTCGCTCTGCGTGTCATTCAGGCACAAATGAGCGAACTATCGCGGCAAATAAGTGAGCAGGCGCGCAGGGTGGATTTGATCTACCGTGCAGTGCCGTCGCTTGCGCAATTTATAGGTTAACGGGCGCGCTGCCGGAGAGGCCCTTCAAGATCCTAGCCGTGAATGTGAATTCGCTAGTTAGGATAGAACGACGAACCAACCTCTTTGAGTTGTTAAAAGACCAACGTCCAGATGTATGTATGGTTAGCGAAACTAGGCTAAACCAGCATCACAAAATGACGAATAACAATTACATTATCGTAAGGAGAGACCGACCCAACTCGACTTTCGCGGGTGGGGTTGCGATCTTCATACGTAAGGGCATTGCTCATAAGGTAATATATAGTGGTGAAGTACGCCGATTCCCGTTGCTGGAAGCGTGTATCGTATGCATCCCTCTCCAACAGGGGAGGCGGTTGTATGTGGTCGCGATCTATGCGCCGGAGGCTTCTCAACCCTCATGTTTTGTAACAGAGCTCGAAACACTTTTTCGATGTCTGAAACTGAACTCGGATGAAAACTATTTCCTTTTGGCCGGTGATTACAATGCTAAGCACCAAGATTAGGGAAATCAATTAGCCAATCCAAGGGGGACCCAGCTATTCAATTGGCTGGGGCTTCACAGTATTGAGTGTAAAGTCGATCTGCTGGCTACTGACAGGCCTTCATATCCTGTGCCCGGTGCCGTCTCAAGGGAACTTCGTACGAACGATATTGCGCCGCCATGCAACAGGAATCTGTCGAACGTTGAGATCGATGGGTACCTGCAACGTATGGAGGATGCAATCCGTAGTACAATGGACAGAACAATTCCTAAATATAGGCAACATGACTCTACGAACATGTACAGAAACGCGACAATAGACGCACTTTACAAACAAAAAAGTAGACTCCTGTCAAGACTCAAATTCTTGCACAGGAGGTTTACTGACCGACACGATTTGGAGATTAGAACTCTGAAGTCACAGATCAAAAATCTCCAACAGTTAATAAAAGAAAACTACAGAATATCTATATCTCTTTTCTGGAACAACAAAATTCGGGCTGTACAGTCCAACAACCCGAGTATGTTTCCGGAAATAAATAAAATCTTTAGGAGAAAAGATCAAAATGACCTTCAGGGTATTAAACTCCAAAGGACGACAGAGAACAAAAACTTACTTTTGACCATAGGGATAGATCCGGATGAGGCCATCTTGGATGATGACCACTTTATAGTGGAAGATGCTCAAGAGAAGGTAGAGACGGTGGGTGCTGTTTTCGAGCGAGTATATAAGGTGAATGATTGCATTCGCCCGAATTACGAGCTTGAGAACGGAGCCTTCGTTGGACACCTCTATCTTAGACACGAGATCTCGCATTGGCGATCCGAGAATCCTGGTTTCACTAGGTTCAATGACGACCGACTTGCAAGTGCAGTCATCGCCGATCGAAACGGGGATAACACCCTGTTCGTTTCTAAGATGGACCTCGAGAGCATCTTTCACAAAATAAAGAAAAAGAAGTCAGCAGGAGTCGACGGCATACCCAATGTTGTGCTGCGAAACCTCCCTTCGGAAGCGGTGGACATATACACCACGTTGTTCAACAATGCGCTGAATAATGCATATTATCCAGTGCGTTGGAAGACGGCAGTGGTCCATCCTCTCCTTAAAAAAGGTAAGGATGGTTCCAATCCAGCAAATCTCCAGTCAATTAGTCTCCTTCCGAGTATCAGCAAAGTATTCGAGAAAGTTCTCAATAGAGCTCTGTCCACATGGGCGGAGGACAAACATATTATTCCAGAAAATCATTTCGGTTTTAAGGCGGGTCATGATACCATACATGCTGCGTCTAAACTGGTATCTGATATTCAATGGAACAAAGCTAAAAAGCAGTGTACGGGTGCATGTCTGGTTGACTTGGAGAAGGCTTTCGATACCGTTTGGTTAGACGGTCTTTTCTATAAATTGATCAGGTATGGCATGAGTAAACCACTGCTATATATTCTTAATGACATGCTTCATGGAAGAACGTTTGTTGTCAAAAGTTGCAATATAACTTCTACCAGAACTTTTAAAATACAGAACGGTCTGCAACAAGGAGCGGTGAATTCGCCTATTTTGTTTAGCATTTTCACTGGCGATCTAATTGGTTCTCTTCACCATGCTATAGCGTACGCCGATGACCTCATTGCGTACAGAACAGGTTCAAAGATCGAAGACACCAGAAGTCTCTTGCAAGGTGATTTCGATAAGATTCAGCAATATTGCGATGACTGGAAGTTGAAAATCAACTTTCAGAAATCGGAAACAATTGTGTTTAGAACCCCGTTGGCTCGGGCCTCATGGGATACGAGAAAGAACTGGCGAAAGCTGGTGATCGTTGATCTACATGGCCACCCACTGCCAAACAAAGTAGTAGTCAAGTACCTGGGCATCTGGCTCTATCAGTATCTATATTTTAACAAACATATGGATGCGGCTCTGGCCAGGGCTAGAGGAGCTTTTGCTCTGACAAGGCGACTGTTTCACAGCAGACAACTTGATAGCAGAGTGAAAGTGATTTGCTACATGGCCCTCATAAGGCCAATGATTGTCTATGGGTGCCCTGTGTGGTTCAATGTTACAGCGTCTCAAATGGAAAAGATTCGGGTGTTTGAGAGACAGTGTCTGCGTACCTGTCTTGGATTGCACAGAACACCAGAGTCGGAGTACAAAAAATATTATCCTAATGAGGTCCTTTACAACGGGGCTCAAATAAACAGAACCGACAACTTCTTGATAAAACTGACTCGGGGTCATACTGCAAGGTCGATGTCTTCGAACAATGGCCTGATATTTGGGGCTTACTACCCCAACATAGAATATATGGAGAGAACACGTTTCAGTGGATTTGTCCCACCGGGGGCATTCCTCTATTTTGATATGATAGGTTTGATACAGGACAGATTGGCGGTTCCGTTAATCTACCACGTCTGCCGTAAGTATGTGGAACGACGGCTCCTTTATGGCCGGGATGTCGCTGCAGTAGGCGGAGAAGCTGAAGAGCTCCTCCGGTTCATTAGGGCGGTATCAGATCGCGATCGACGGGACGTTATGAAAACGTCAAAACAATTCTGGTGCTGGTCTGAGCAACATACGGAAAATGTTGCTGATAGCGAGTCGCTTATGGCTGGCTTGCAAAGGCTTGGGCACAGTGGCAACCAAAAAAAAATTGTAAAACGTAACAACAAAAAAAAAAAGTAAAAAACACAAAAATCAAAAAAAAAAAAAAACTTAAAGCGGCTTCAAAAATCAAAAAAAAAGTAAAAAATCAAAATCCAAAAAAAAATAGAAAAAATAAAAAAACCAAAAAAAAAAAAATATAAAACACAAAAATTATAAAAAAGCTACTGTGGCTGCTCTAGTTTTAAGTAGTTTTATTTAGCTTTAAGTAGTTTTAACTAGTTGTAAGTAATTTTAAGAAAAAGCAAAAAATTATCAAGAAAGCTAAGTTTTTTACAATTTTCTTAGCTTTAATACTAGTTATAGTTAGAAATAGATATTAGATCATTAGGCCGAAAGGCATTAGAAATAAGTTATTGTGTAATTTAGAGTACCCGCCTAGGGTCAGTAAGTTAATTAAGTTATTATGTAAGCTAGCTTATACATTTTTGTTAGCAAGTAAGTAGTTATATGAAAGGAACAATAAAATTGAATTTAAAACTAAAAAAAAAGAGCATTTCAGTGGGTGCGGAGGATCCTTGGATCGACCCCCAGCGGTGGCATAAACAAAAGTTTACTTTTTTTCAAATATCGTCGGCGTGGAGGAACACGATCTCGATCCCGACGCGAGTTTAAAAGTCCATATATTCTGGTTAAAGAAAATAGCCCAACAAAAAGAGGGAGCGGCTCTTCAAAGAATTTGAGGAGTCAACTCGTACTTTGATGGACCTATCCGGTCCATCATCATCAAGAACATTGGAGTTGGAATCAACAGCAATTACAACAACAAATACAGCAGCGGCAACAACCGCAAACGAAGTAGCAGCAACAACCGCAACAACATCTGAGGCAGTAACAACTGCAGTTAAAAGAAGGCGGCGCTTGAAAGTGAAGCCGAATATGGTACCGCGAAGGCAAAAGCCAAGGGGAGCAGCAGACAAAGAGGTCGACAACGATGCGATGTCGACCAGCACTGAAAGTTTAAATTCCACTTACGACTACGAGTCTAACGGCGGAGAGGGCCGTTACACCGGCAGTGGGAACTCGTTCGCTGCATTAGGTGACGATAACGAAGAAATTGTATATGATGACGATGATAAGCGTCTCCAATTGCTTACACAAACAATTGAGAAGCTTACAAAGGAGATCGAGGAGATCAAATATAAACAAATGGCTCACAGGCAAGCAGAATGCGAGGCCAAACAAAAGTCGCAGCCAAAGCCACAGCGCAAAACTGCAGCAGTAAAACAACAACAGCAGCCCACAACATCAAAGGCAGCTGATAACGAAACTGCGCCTGTGCAGCAACGTGGGACTGCAGCTAAAGCTATAAATAATAAAAAAACGGCTACAAAGGAGCAGCCACGAGGGACCGCGGCTAAAAAAGCCGCGACACTGATCCCCAGCCAGCAGCAGAAGAAGCAGCCAGCAGCAGACCAACAGCAGCAGCCACAACAACAACAGCTGGCGCAACAACAGCAGAAGCCACAGAAGACCACAAAGAAGAACAGGGTACCCCCAATTAATACTCTCAAGATGGAACTTAAAGAAACGAAAAATCTATATAAGTCCGCCATTGGCGAAAATTTCATTATAAAGCGATTAGGTCAAGATCGACATGCGATCCAATGTGAAAACATTGGTGACCACAAGGTCGTCCGGGAGTAGTTGAAAAAGACAACCACCGAACATTTTACGTATACTCCCAAAGAGGAGAAACCAAAATGTTATTAAAAGGGGTAGAGCCTACCTCTGACCCAGAGGAGCTCTTAACTGAACTCCGCAGGTTGGCGGGCGACGATCTTGAATTTATCGGGGTCAAGTCGTTCACCACGGCTAAGGCAGTGCTCTAGTGAAATGGCCAGTTGCATTCCTCCCCTGAAACAATTTAGCCGCAATACCCGCCTCGCAAGGAATGCTCATCAGTTCTCCCTTCAGCCCAACTTCGGTCGTACAGTTAAGTATAGAGATTCATATTTTAGCCGCTCAACCCGGATGTGGAATGCTTTACCCAACTCAATTTTCCCCACGCAATATAATGTACAGAGATTCAAGAGTGATGTGCATCGGCATCTCCTTTCTTATCCTTTCCTTATTTCCTAACACCCGCACTGTGTTCTAAACATTATAAGGGTAGTCATAACCCCTTGAAGTGCTCGTAAATTAAAAAAAAAAAGGCAAGACGGGAGAAGCGGCTATTGCCGATGTTCCTCGTCACCCTATCACCCAGTAGCCGTCTGGAGAGTCTGAGGAAAATCTCCGTCCTAGACTACCAGATGGTAAGAGGGGAGAAAATAAACAGGCACGGGGACATTTTACAATGTCTTCGTTGCCAAAGGTTCAGGTCACGCAGCATTCAACTGCCAAATGCAGTCGAGGTGCGTTAAGTGTTGAGAGAATAACAATGATAAAGAGTGCAAGCTCGGGGAGGCAAGGGTCGAAGACAAGACCCTGCTGAAGTGTGTTCTTTGTGGTGGAGATGGACACCCTGCTAATTATTGGGGTTGTTGGGATACCAGATAAAAAAAAAGCTGCTCCAACAGCAAATAAAGATGAGGGAAGGCAAACAGCCAGACTGACTCCAAGGGCCGTCGTTCCCGGAATCTCCTACGCCCAAATGGTGCTGGGGGCTGGGAAAACGGTACAGCCTCCCCAGAAAGCGGCCACACAGCCATCTGTGTCAAAGGAAGCTTCTGGGGAGTCAGAGGTGATGGTCGCTCTGCGTGTCATTCAGGCACAAATGAGCGATCTATCACGTCAAATAAGTGAGCAGGCGCGTAGGGTAGATGTGATCTACCGTGCAATGCCTACGCTTGCGCAATTTTTGGGTTAACGGGTGCGCTGCCGGAGAGGCCTTTTAAGATCCTAGCCGTGAATGTGAACTCGCTAGTTAGGGTAGAACGACGAACCAACCTCTTTGAGTTGTTAAAAGACCAACGTCCAGATGAGTGTATGGTTAGCGAAACTAGGCTAAACCAGCATCACAAATTGACGAATAACAATTACATTATCGTAAGGAGAGACCGACCCAACTTGACTTTCGCGGGTGGGGTTGCGATCTTCTTAAGTAAGGGCATTGCTCATAAGGTAATATATAGTGGTGAAGTACGCCGATTCCGGTTCCTGGAAGCGTGTATCGTATGCATCCCTCTTCAACAGGGGAGGCGGTTGTATGTGGTCGCGATCTATGCGCCAGAGGCTTCTCAACCCTCATGTTTTATAACAGAGCTCGAATCACTTTTTCGAACTCTGAAACTGAACTCAGAAGAAAACTATTTCCTTTTGGCTGGTGATTACAATGCTAAACACCAAGATTGGGGAAATCAATTAGCCATTCCAAGGGGGACCCAGCTATTCAATTGGCTGGGGCTCCACAGCATTGAGTGCAAAGTCGATCTGCTGGCTACTGACAGGCCTTCATATCCTCGAAGTGGCTCTTATTTGGATCTATTGCTTTAAGACTCAAGACTGAAACTGACCGACGACATTCTTCGACGGACGAAAAATTGTTTGACGACGGTTGAGTACGACAGTGACCACTTTGGACTTGCCGCAGTCATACTGCTTCCGAACGACCTTGTGGAACTGGAGGAGTACGTGCCATCGCACTCTTACAACTACGGTAAGACACGTTGGTCACGCTTTTCCGGTGCCGTCTCAAGGGAACTTCGTTCGAACGGTATTGCGCCGCCATGCAACAGGAATCTGTCGAACGTTGAGATCGATGGGTACCTGCAACGTATGGAGGATGCAATCCGTAGTACAATGGACAGGACAATTCCTAAATATAGGCAACATGACTCTACGAACATGTCCAGAAACGCGACAATAGACGCACTTTACAAACAAAAAAGTAGACTCCTGTCAAGACTCAAATTCTTGCACAGGAGGTTTACTGACCGACACGATTTGGAGATTAGAACTCTGAGGTCACAGATCAAAAATCTCCAACAACTTAATAAAGAAAACTATAGAATTTCCATTTTATGTTTCTGGAACAATAAAATTCGGGCTGTGGAGTCCAACAACCCGAGTATGTTTTTTTTTTTTTTTATTGTTTATTTGTTTGTTTCACCAAGTAGAGATTTATATTCTCATTTAGATTACAAAAAAAATAATATAGTATATTAGATAGTAGTAATAGTAAAAGTATAAGTAATAAATTAAAAAGTTTGCAATACTAACAAAACATTTTTCTTGAAAGAATATCTAGAACAATAGTTGAAAATGTCAATTAGGTCGACTACTTCGTTAGTTTCTTTGATGCAACGAGCTATTGGTCCATTCCAACCATAATTAGTAGGCATGAATATTTCCCGGAAATGAAAACGCAGACGGAGACTCCTACTGGGAGAATAAAAGTCAATTCGCTCTAGCAAGTTTGGGCAAATTATATGGGCTTTAATGACATCTGCTATTATCATAATTGAAAAATATTTCCTTCTAATCTCAAGTGTTCCTATGTCGAAAAGTAGGCACCTGACATTATATGGTGGCCTTTCAATATGCCAGTTTAGCTTATTAAAAGCATATCTCGTAAAGCTTTTTTGAATTTTCTCTATTCTATAAGAATGTGTATTATAACATGGATTCCATACCACGGAACAATATTCAAGAATAGACCTAACAAGTGCTACATAAAGCATTTTCAGTGTAAAAGGATCTGAGAACTCTTTTGCATTCCATTTAATAAATCCTAGCATCTTATAGGCTTTATTGACTATGTAATCAATGTGAAGTGTGAAAGATAACTTGGGGTCTAAAATAACTCCTAGGTCTTTTTTTTGACTAACCTTTTCTAGTGTTATACTATTGATAGAGTATATATAAAACTTTCACATTTGGACACATTTAGAAAAAGTTAATTTTTCTTACACCACTCAGCAAGCTTTGTTAAGTCTTCCTGGAGCAAAAGACAGTCATGGACTGTGTTTATGTATTTCAATATTTTTAGATCATCCGCATACAATAAATGTTTAGAATGCTGGAAAATATCTGGTATATCATTTATGAAAAGATTGAACAACAATGGGCCAATGTGACTTCCTTGTGGAACTTCTGAAGTAACTTTAATACATCTTGACATAAATTTACCTATCTTAACGTATTGCAGTCGATTTAAAAGATATGAAGAAATCCATTTAAAAAAATTTGAACTGAATCCTATTTTAGACAGTTTGTATAGTAAAATTTCATGATTTACCCTATCAAACGCCTTGGCAAAATCAGTGAATATAATATCAGTCTGACAACCCTTTATAAAACCATTTATAACTGAGTCACATAAAATCGTATGGTTTGTGGCTGTAGATCTTCCTTGAACGAATCCATGCTGTGAGTCAGATATGACTTGTTTAGTAAGAAAATTAAACTTGTCACACACAATCTTCTCAAACAATTTCGGAATAACCGATAATTTACAAATCGGCCGGTAATTGCACACTTTTTGCTTCAAGCCTGAATTGAAAATCGGAGTTATAAAAATCTTTTTCCATTCGTCTAAAAACTCTCCAGTATTAAGAGATGCATTGAAAATCTTGCACAATGGTAAAGCAAGTGATGCAGCACATCTTCTTACAACCATTGGAGAAACGCAGTCAGGGCCTTCACTTTTGTTTTCATCTATGGCGTTCAGTGCTTCTATAACTTCTTCCACGCTAAAATGAAAGCTACCTATATCAACCATCTTTGCTGAAGAAAAATCTGGAAGATCTTTCGGCTTCATGGGGTCATATACAGACTCAAAATAATCAGCAAAGAAATAACATATTGTGGGCATGTCACCAGTTCCGATCTGCTATCGAACGTGTAATGACGTGCCGTGTTAAGTGTCCGCATTTTGCCCAACCAGTGCCATTTATTTTTTATTTACCATCATCACATCACCATATCTGCAATATCTTAAATTAATCCCCTCAAAAACAATACAAAAAAAAACCTAATTTTCCCGTGCGCCGCGATTAAAAACAAAAAACAAAAAAAAAAAAAAGTGCAAATCAACACCAGTGCCAGTGCTTGTGCGGTGCAATCCATTTAAATGCCACCTACCATCCATTTAAAATAATATAAAGAAAAAAAAATCCAACAATAACCCAAACACAAAGTGCGGTTCCTTATCTGTGTCATCTCCTGCCCTGCACCACTCTTGCAGTCATGGCATTTATACACATTTCATATGATTTGAATTTTTTCTTATCAATGCAGTGTGTGCAAATGCTGTGGCTGTGAGTTTGCTAGGCGAATAGTCGATCAACGGTGTTGGTTCCGTTGGTAAAACATAAGCAAGTTGCTGGCTGGGCATAACACCGCTAGTAATTTGCTTGTGTACTCCAATCGAGATCTATACTTGTTGGTTCGACTTAGGTAGCGTCTGCGTTTGATTCTTTGTTTTTCAGTTTTTGTGAGTTGTAATGTCGGGTAAATTCCTCGTAGGGTAAACTGTCCCACAGTGAGCCAGCAGATACAGTGAACCATTCCAATTTTCTCTCACCCATTCCAAGATAGAAAAGAAAAAAAGATAGAGAGACACGCGCATTATAATCCTTTTTGAGTACATTCTGAAGTTGAAGTTGTGTTCTAGCCGGTGTCGGTTGTGCGCATGGAAAAGTGAATCTGGCAGGTGAGTAAACTAGAAATTGTGGTTTTTATTTGTTTTTTAATTTTAAAAGTGGTTTATGAAGTGATGTGGTTTCATTACATATGTTTTGTTGGTTATTTTCATATATAAAAAACATCATTAAAGTTGAATATGTGCAATAGTTTTTTTTATTTTAATATTTTTTTAGAAAAAGTCACTATGTCCACAAGTGAACCAGTGCATCAAGTCCCACAGTGAACCATGGTTCCATGGTTCATGATTCCATATCGTTAAATAGTTTTAGTCCATTGATATATTTTTGTACCTACCTACATTTTCCTACGTTTATTTTACTTTAGAAGTGCTTTTTTGCTTTTTTATGATTATTTTGTTATTTAAGTTTGCAAGAACAATACCTTCACGTATTTTGATTGATTGTGTATTTTTTGTTGTTGTTCCTTTTTAATTTTTTAATTATTTTTTTTTTCATAGTTCTTAAGTAAAAGTAAAAAGTAAAAAGTCCATTAATTTTTTTTTTCAAATAAATGAATAAATGTTCGTAAAACGAAATAAAAATGTCTAATAAATTAAATGATTTCGGTTTTGAAATTTTGAAAAAAATGGTTTGAAAAAAAAATTATGTTTTTTTTCTTAAAAATTTTGACTTTGAAAATTAATATTTCAAAAACTATTCATTGAAACAACTTATTTTTAAATTTTAATTAATGTATAGGTTTTTGGCTTTTCAAAATGCAATAGCACGACTCTGTAGGTATTACCGTTATTTTTAAATAATTTTTTTTCCATTTTTAGTGATTTTTTTCTTAAATTGCCCCTCCCGCCTAAACGGGGGAAAATGGACCCCTTCCCCCCTGTCATACGATTTTTCGCTTGTCTAGGTCCAACCTACACACCCTATCTTTTTGTTGTAGTATCATCTCCTTTAGGCAAATCGGACCATTGTGTCAGATCGGTAGATTTTTCGTTATCTGTCACGGTAATAAAAGAGAAAGTCCCCAAAAGAACTGTATGGCAATACGAGAAAGCCAATTGGGACGGCCTGAATAATTTCTTTCGAAATCTTAATTGGTCATTGTGCTTTCTCGACGGAAACGTTGATGCATCAGCTGATATGATATCTAACGTAATTCTCAACAGCATAAGAAATTTTGTTCCTGACAGATTAAAAAGTATCATCCCCAAAGAGAATTCGTGGTTTGATTCAAGCTGTAAGGAGGCGATTAGGGACCGGGAAAGTAGTTTTCGAAAATTTAAAGACAACCCGACTGTAGAAAACCGAAATTTGTTCAAACGGGCTAGAAATATCTGTAATGCTCAAATACAAAGGGCTAAGTTTTTACATGACCAAAAAGTAAGGCAAAAAATACTATTGTGTCCAAAAGGAAGTAAAAATTTTTGGTCTTTTGTCAAGAACATTAAGAACTCGACCACGTCATCGGTCCCAACGCTCGTCTTCAATGACTCTCCGTATGTCAGTTCCATCGACAAAGCCAATTTGCTAGCAGCTCAATTTGCTGCCAACTCGACACTTCCTCATAGCATATTGGCTCCGCCTGAGCTCGAGTCTGCAAATTCTCTGATGAAGCAGATATTTTTTCGAACTCGCTCGGTTGCGAGAGTCCTCAAAGATCTCAACATACATAAATCCGCTGGTCCAGATGGTATCCCCGCCGTTATTCTGAAGAGGTGTTCTTCTACGCTGGCAAAACCACTGCGTAAACTTTTCCATCTTTCCAATTCTGCTGGGATTTTTCCGAGCAGATGGAAAACTGCATTTGTCCAGCCCGTCCCTTAAAAAGGCGAATCTTCCTCCCCTTCCAATTACCGTCCAATTGCACTTACGTCCCTTCTTTCCAAGGTCATGGAAACGTTGATAAACCGTCAACTTATGAAATATCTTGAAGAACGAAAGCTTCTTAATGACCGTCAGTACGGCTTTCGTAGCAAACGGTCCACTGGTGATTTGATGGCTTATCTCACCGAAAAGTGGAACCAATCTTTACATTGTTTTGGAGAAAGTAAGATTATTGCGCTTGATATTTCTAAAGCATTTGATAGAGTTTGGCATCAGGCTCTTTTATCGAAAATGCGTGCTTTTGGTATCGATGAGTCTCTTCTTCGTTGGATTAGAAATTACCTTTCTGACCGTTCAATACAAGTTGTTTTGGAAGGCTTCAAGTCTGATACCCACTTCATAAATGCTGGTGTGCCCCAGGGCTCCGTTTTGTCTCCGACTCTCTTCCTCATTTTCATTAATGATCTCTTGTCTGAAACTTCTAATCCGCTTAACTGTTTTGCTGACGACTCAACCCTCAGCTTTTCATATTCGTTTCCAAATTCACGTCCCTGCTCTTCGGATGTGGAACTGGAACGGTTGCGTGTGATAAGCTCATTGAATTCTGACCTTGACAGCATTGTTTCATGGGGTCTTATGAACCGAGTAGAATTCAATGCTTCGAAAACTCAATGCTGTCTCTTGTCGTTGAAGCTTAACATTCCCCCATTGCCATTATCCATGAATGGTACCTGCATCGAAGAAACCGAAAAGCTGTCAGTACTTGGTATGTGTGTAAACGAAGATCTTCGTTGGAATGACCACATATTTGAAGTCGCCAAAAACGCTGCTAAATGCTTAGGTTTCTTGAGACGATGCAGGAAGTTCTTCACCCCTTCTGATCTGGCTACAATTTATAAGGCCTGCATCCGCCCAAAACTGGAGTATAACTCTCATATCTGGTCAGGTGCTTCTCAAACAGCTTTGCGCCTACTTGATAGGGTACAAAATAGAGCGTTAAGATTGATAGGTGATAGTTCAATCGTAGAATCGATTGATTCTCTTGGACATCGTCGAAACGTCACCTGTCTCTCTCTCTCTTTTATCGCTTTTTCTATAAACAGTGCTTTAGTGAAATAGCCAGCTGCATTCCCCCCTTGAAACAATTTAGCCGCAACACCCGCCTCGCTAGGAATGCTCATCAGTTCTGCCTTGAGACCAAATTCGGCCGTACAGTCAAGTATAGAGATTCTTATTTTAGTCGCACCACCCGAATGTGGAATGCTTTACCTGGCTCTGTGTTTCCCCTGCATTACGATTTACAAAGATTCAAAAGCAACGTGCATCGGTGTCTCCTTTCAAATCCTCTCCTATTTTCCTAAATGCTCGCACTGTGTTTTTATAACATTATAAGGGTAGTCATAACCCCTTGATGTGCACGCCAATTATAAAAAAAAAAAAAAAGATGTGGATCCAGTATATTCCATGCAGTTTGGCAAACCTGTGTTATTTCTTTTAGTATTTATAAAGCTCCAAAAATGTTTGCTGTTCTTTTTAACTAGTGATTCAGCAGTTAAAACATATTTATTATACAAAAACTTATTTAACACATCAAAACATTTATAAGCCTTTAATTAATTTTGATGGCATATCACACTGTTTTTATGTTTTTTATATACTTTATAAGCCTTGTTTTTTCTATTCTTGAGGTTTGATAATCTTTTGTTAAACCATGGTGGATTAGAATTAAGAATTTTTGTTCTTTTGGGAATAAATCTTTCAGATATGCATACTTTAAATACAAATTGAAGTTATAGAACGATTGAGTTAGGTCTTGGTTTTCAATTAGAGCAGCCCAATTGATTGAATTAAAAAACTAATTCATTGCATCAAAGTTACCCCTTCTGTAATCATAATATACAATGTTTTGATTGGATAGAGGGATAAAAGTCATAAGTTTACAACTAATGGATAAGCAAACATGATGCTGTTTATTTTCTACAGCTGGAAATTCAAGTTTACGTAAGTTTACTTCAAAGTCTTTATTAACAAATACTAGATCCAATATTCGATTAAGCTAATTTTTAACATAATTCATTTGCAACATATCAAATTGAATTAAAAAAATCTATAAAAGTAATTTCCACTCGAGTTTTTACATTAAAAGGAACTAAACATTTTTCATCCGAATCAAATTTGCAGTTTACTTCTCCTATATTAAAATCACCAAGACAAATGGCATGGTCAGATGGAGCCAATGTATTAAGAATAGATCGGCAGTTGTGTAAATGAATATTGTAAAGTTCGACAGGACTTCTTGGAGGAATATAACTTCCGCTTATTAATAAATTTACATTTTTACTTAAGCTTACAACAACAATGAGTTGATCAACATCAAAAATTCTATCAATGTTTAAAGACAACAGATCAACTTGTCTTGATACAAACTTTACACGAATGGCAACAATTATGCCTCCCCCTCTATCTAAACTTGTTGTCACCGGACAACGATCTTTTCCAAAAACAACATTTTGATTGCTTTGAAATAATTCTGATGCGAGATGACTATCATTTAGCCAAGTTTCAGTTAATATAATTATTTCATGGTCTTGAGAAGCAAAATATAAATACAAATCACTTAATCTAGTTCTTACTCCTAAAACATTTTGGTAATAATTATTGAGTTCTCCAACGAGGGGTAGTGCACTAGGATATTTAACGTAAACAGCATCATCTATAGCCAAAACATCAACAGCAGCAGGGGAAACAGCAGTAGGAGAAACAGCAGTAGAGGTAACATCAGCAACAACAACGCCGTCAACAGAATTATTGACAACATCCACTTCATAAGCAGGGCCATCATCCGCAACAGCAACATAATCAACAAACATAATAACTTCATCAGCAGTGCCTGAGATGCGACTCAATCTCACGTTTGATTTTGTTTCATTGTGAGCGCCGAGTTTTTTTGTTGGGATGAGAAAAAATGTCTAATCCGAACACCAACTGGCCAAAAATTTTCGTTGAAAACCATCAAGGCAGCATCCACAGGAACACCAATTTTAAAGTTGACAAAGCGCAAGTTGTCCGCAGATTCATCATTACGCACCAACTTATAGCATGCAAGCTTTGAAACATCAATTTGTAATTTTGAAGCAGCATATGTAGCAATTGATTCATGAGTAGTAGTAGGACGAAAGCTTGATAGGTGAAACTATTTAAGTTTCTCAATAACGTCAATCCCATTAAAAGCATTGTTATTGTTTCCCACAAATACATTTTTTTTTTTAATGGATGAGCATTTTTTGCATTAGCCGCACAACCAGTTTCATTTGCATCGACAGACACATCATGATCAGTGTACAAAGCATGAGACAGAACAGGAGCGAGGGGCTCAGCGATAGCGGGAACTTCACTAACATCAGTATTGTCTGTTATTACGGAAGATGATATCGGTGCATTCGGAATTGCTTTCGAGTTGTTCACTGCAGACACACCCAATGAGCGGGAGACAGTGCAGATTTTTTTTTCTTTTTCAATGTCTACATTTGAACGTTTTAGTGCAGGAGAAGACAAATTATCTTTTCTATTTAGAGAAGTTGATAAGCGATGGGTGTCATTGACCCCTGTCTTTTGATGCGAACGAGTAATGATTTGGGATTCACTTTTAGTTAGATGAGTTTTATCATTATTTAGGTTTAGCTTTAAATTATTTAATTCAGTTTTTAGTTCAATAAAAGCCTCAGAGAGTTCATTGAGTTTTGTTAAACACTTTCCGAGGGAACAATTTAAACAAGCATTACACCTCCAGCAAATGTTGTCATTAGCATTAAGAATTTCAACCAGATTTTTATTAATATTTATGCAGTCGAAATGAAAGTTATTAAAACAAATGCCACATGATATCATGCTTACATTATCAATAGATTTTTCGCATTTAACACAGATAAGAGCCATTTTTAATTGTTTGTAAATAACACAGATGCAAATAAGATACAGAGAGCAAAAAGAGAAAACACGACTGCACTGCACGACTACGAATCTGCGAGTGAAAAATACATTTCTTTCCGGAAATAAACAAAATTTTTAGGAGAAAAGATCAAAATGACCTTCAGAGTATTAAACTCCAAAGAACGACAGAGAACAAAGACTTACTGCTGACATAAGGAATAGATCCAGATGACGCCATTTTGGATGATGACCACTTTATAGTGGAAGATGCTCAAGAGAAGGTAGAGACTGTGGGTGCTGTTTTCGAGCAAGTATATAAGGTGAATGAGTGCATTCGCCCGAATTACGAACAGAGCCTTTGTCGGACACTTCTATCTTAGAGACGAGATCTCGTATTGGCGATCTGAGAATCCTGGTTTCACTAGGTTCAATGACGACCGACTTGCAAATGCAGTCATCGCCTAGCGAAACGGGGATAACACCCTGTTCGTTTCTAAGATGGACCTCGAAGACATCTTTCACAAAATAAAGAAAAAGAAGTCAGCAGGAGTCGACGGCATACCCAATGTCGTGCTGCGAAATCTCCCTTCGGAAGCGGTGGACATATACACCACGTTGTTCAACAATGCGCTGAATAATGCATATTATCTAGTGCGTTGGAAGGCGGCAGTGGTCCATCCTCTCCTTAAAAAAGGAAAGGATGGTTCCAATCCAGCAAATCTCCGGTCAGTTAGTCTTCTTCGGAGTATCAGCAAGGTATTCGAGAAGGTTCTCAATAGAGCACTGTTCACATGGGCTGAGGACAAAAATACTATTCCAGAAAATCAGTTCGGTTTTAAGGCGGGTCATGATACCATACATGCCGCGTCTAAACTAGTATCTGATATTCAATGGAACAAAGCTAAAAAGCAGTGTACGGGTGCATGTCTGGTTGACTTGGAGAAGGCATTCGATACCTTTTAGTTAGACGGTCTTTTCTATAAGCTGATCAGGTATGGCATGAGTAAACCACTGCTATATGTTCTGAATGACATGCTTCATGGTAGAACGTTTGTTGTGAAAAGTTGCAATAAAACTTCTACCAGAACTTTTAAAATACAGAAAGGTCTACAACAGGGGGCGGTCAATTCGCCTATTTTATTAGCATTTTCACTGGCGATCTAATTAGTTTTCTTCACCATGCTATAGCGTACGCTGACGACCTCATTGCGTACAGAACAGGTCCAAAGATCACACTTTTGCAGCGTGACTTCGATAAGATCCAGCAATATTGCGATGACTGGAAGTTGAAAATCAACTTTCAGAAATCAGAAGTAATTGTGTTTAGAACCCCGTTGGGTCGGGCCTCATGGGATACGAAAAAGAACTGGCGCAAGCTGGTGATCGTTGATCTACATGGCCACCCACTGCCAAACAAAGTAGTAGTCAAGTACCTGGGCATCTGGCTAGATCAGTATCTATATTTTAACAAACATATGGATGCGGCTCTGGCCAGGGCTAGAGGAGCTTTTGCTCTGACAAGGCGACTGTTTCACAGCAGACAACTTGATAGCAGAGTGAAAGTGATTTGCTACATGGCCCTCATAAGGCCAATGATTGTCTATGGGTGCCCTGTGTGGTTCAATGTTACAGCGTCTCAAATGGAAAAGATTCGGGTGTTTGAGAGACAGTGTCTGCGTACCTGTCTTGGATTGCACAGAACACCAGAGTCGGAGTACAGAAAATATTATCCTAATGGGGTCCTTTACAACGGGGCTCAAATAAACAGAATCGACAACTTCATGATAAAACTGACTCGGGGCCATACTGCAAGGGCGATGTCTTCAAACAATGGCCTGATATTTGGGGCTTACTACCCCAATATAGAATATATGGAGAGCACACGTTTCAGTGGATTTGTCCCACCGGAGGCTTTCCTCTATTTTGACATGATAGGTTTGATACAGGACAGATTGGCGGTTCCGTTAATCTACCACGTCTGCCGTAAGTCCGCAGAACGACGGCTTTTACAACCGTGACGTCGCCGCAGTAGGCGGAGAAGTTGAAGAGCTCTTCCGGTTCGGTAGGGCGGTTTCAGATCGCGATCGACTGGACGTTATTAAAACGTCAAAACTATTCTGGTGGTTGTCTGAGCAACATATGGAAAATGTTAATGATAGCGAGTCGCCAATGGCTGGCTAACAAAAGTTTAGAGTGTAAGACTTAGGGTATAGGGGGTAGGCATAGTGGCAACCAAAAAAATTATAAAAACTAAAAAAAAAAAAAGAATTATAAAAATTATCGCGGCGTCGAAAATCAAAAAAAATTGTAAAAAATCAAAATAAAAAAAAAAAAATGTAAAAATGACTGTGCGTCCCCAAAATTAAAAAAAAAAAATAGAAAAAACACAAAATCCCAAAAAAAAAATTATAAAACACAAAAAACAAAAAAAAAAAAAAAAATTTATAAAAAGCTACTATGGCTGCTCTAGTTTTAAGTAGTGTTAATTAGTTTTAAATAGTTTTAATTAGTTGTAAGTAATTTTAAGAAAAACCAAAAAATTTGATCAGGAAAACTAAGTTTTTTAAATTTTCTTAGTTTATAATTCTAGTTATAGGTTGAAATATATATTGTATCTTTAGGCCGAAAGGCATTAGAATTAAGTTACTGAGTAATTTAGAGTATCCGCCAAGGGTCAGTAAGTTAATTAAGTTATTATGTAAGCTAGTTTAAACATTTTTGATAGCATGTAAGTAGTTATAAGAGATAAAAAATAAAAATGAATTTAAAACTAAAACTAAAACTTGCTCGAAAACAGCACCCACAGTCTCTACCTTCTCTTGAGCATCTTCCACTTTAAAGTGGTCATCATCCAAGATAGCGTCACCTGGATCTATTCCTAGTGTCAGAAGTAAGTTTTCGTTCTCTATCGTCCTTTGGAGTTTGATACTCTGAAGGTCATTTTGATCTTTTCTTCTAAAGATTTTGTTTATTTCCGGAGACTTACCCGGGTTATTGGATTGCACAGCCCGAATTTTATTGTTCCAGAAACATGAAATGGTAATTTTATAACTTTCTTTAATAAGCTGTTGGAGACTTTTGATCTGTGACTTAAGAGTTCTAATCTCCAAATCGTGTTGGTCAGTAAAACTCCTGTGCAAGAGTTCGAGTCTCGACAGGAGTCTACTTTTTTGTTTGTAGAGTGCGTCTATTTTCGCGTTTCTGTACATGGTC
Organism: Melanostoma scalare; assembly: GCA_949752695.1. Taxonomy (NCBI): domain Eukaryota; kingdom Metazoa; phylum Arthropoda; class Insecta; order Diptera; family Syrphidae; genus Melanostoma; species Melanostoma scalare. The sequence goes on along the minus strand of OX456985.1, from coordinate 148,762,851 downwards.
GTTGGATCGTTTTGCCTATACTTAGGAATTGTCCTATTGTCCATTGTTCTACGAATTGCATCCTCCATACTTTGCAGGTATCCATCGATCTCAACGTTTGACAGATTCCTGTTGCATGGCGGCGCAATACCGTTCGAACGAAGTTCCCTTGAGACGGCACCGGACAAGCGCGGCCAACGTGTCTTACCGTAGTTGTAAGAGTGCGTCAGCACGTACTCCTCCAGTTCCACAAGGTCGTTCGGAAGCATTATGACGGCGGCAAGTCCACAGTGATCACTGTCGTACTCAACGTCGTCAAACAATTTTCCGTCCGTCGAAGAATGTCATCGGTCAGTTTAAGTCTTGAGTCTAAAAGTAATAGATCCAAATATGAGCCACTTCGAGGATATGAAGGCCTGTCAGTAGTCAGCAGATCGACTTTACACTCAATACTGTGAAGCCGCAGCCATTTTAATAGCTGGGTCCCCCTTGGATTGGCTAATTGATTTCCCCAATCTTGGTGTTTAGCATTGTAATCACCGGCCATAAGGAATTAGTTAGACCCCCTGCCCCCTGCCGATCTCCGAACCGAGCTAAGGGAGCTGTGGGAGATTGAAACCGGCGGCGGTAACTACTTGCCTGGGTCTGCGTTAAGGCAGGGCGCTCTATCGGCAGCAGCGATTTCGTGGGAAAGGTCTGCGTTGTATGCAAGGCAAGGCAATTTATCGGTGGCTGCAGACTGCGTAGGAAGCGCCTGCTTTGTGTTTTACGGCAGGACAATCTTTTGGCGTGGCGGCGGCGGACTTCGTAGAAAGTGCTTGTGTCGGCTTAGAGGCACAACACTTTGTCGGCGGCGGCGGACTTCGTGGGAAATGTCTGCGGTCGGATAACAAAGAGGATTCAAATGCTCAGTTCGAATAAATCGGAGCAATTCAAATACCCTCTGCGGCAACTAAAAATTCCAGACAATACCAAATGCTCAGCTTGGATAACCAGGGCAAGTGGAATTACTTTGCACGGAGACTGTTAAAAGGCAAAACGGTAGAATAGTAAAGACAATACCAAATGCTCAGCTTGGATAGCCAGGGCAAGTGGAATTTCTTTGTACGGAGACTGTTAAAAGTCAAAAGTAAAGACAATACCAAATGCTCAGCTTGGATAGCCAGGGCAAGTGGAATTTCTTTGCACGGAGACTGTTAAAAGTCAACAAGGTAGAATAGTAAAGACAATACCAAACGCTCAGCTTGGATAGCCAGGGCAAGTGGAATTTCTTTGCACGGAGACTGTTAAAAGTCAAAAAGGTAGAATTGTAAAGATAATACCAAATGCTCAGCAGGGACCTGCAGAAAGTTCAACCGTTTGCCGTACCTGTCCAGGAACTGACGCAGAGTCCACCGACCGACACCGAAACCTGACCGACCAGCTTCCAAGATGCCTACCGACACCGACCCCAAAGCACCTGAAGACGAAGCCCAGGAACTCGAGGAAAACCCAAGTCCATACCAAAATTTAGGATTCATCTATTTCCTGAAGAAGCCAGAATTGATAGAGACGCTGACCCAACGGGGACAAGACGCCAGCGGGACAGTTCAGGAGTTGCGTCAACGCCTGAGTCGCCATCTGAAGGAAGCGTGCATGCACCGGTCAACGCAGAATTTGTGCGCTGAGTGGGAAGACAAAGTAGCGGAAAGGAATAATGCCGACCCCTCGGATGAAGAAGACTACGCCACTGCTTCTGGATGAAACATACCGCCGTCCACATCGGAACACAAGTAGCAGAAATTATTCCAGAGTAGATTTCAGGTTCCACTGTTCCAAAAACCAGTCATGACCGCACCCCCGTCTTCCCAATCAACGAGTTATGTTCCCCCCACCAGATTCGAACGAGCAGTCTCCGCCCCTCCGCAGGTCGAACAACATGACAGTACCCGAACATACGCAGCCACAGCCTCATATCCCCCACCCGGCCGATTCGGACGAAGTTTCAAAGCCGAAGTTTCATACTGTGGCGAGGACGGTCGCCTCACCAAGGATTGCTCTTGTAACCGGAGTTCCAACACCGTCCTCGGCCAACCTGGCCCAACCGGTCCTACCGACCCCCGACCGTTCGTCCATATCGAGGCTGGCAACCGAACGTACTACGCTTTAATTGACACCGGTTCCTCTCGGTCTTTCATCGGGCCTGACTTGCGAGAAGAATGTTGCCGGCTTGGAGCGGCCAGAAGAGATCAACCGCATGCTGTGGAATTTGCCGACGGTCGAACGGCCGTGACATCCGAGCACTACGTCCTATCGCTGAACCTGAACGGGAAAGTAGTGCAGGGGGAAGCCATTTTCCTACCCACCTTGGCAGCAGACGCCATTTTGGGCATGGACCTACTGGGAAAGGCCGGATGTTCGCTAAAAATATTAGGCCGCCGAATTGTCATGGGGCGCCCATCAAGTCCGCCTGAGGCCACGCTAGTATGTGTAGTGTCGGACGCTGACACCCAATTACAGTGTTAACTCACACTCACATGATCATTTCCTTGTCTCTAAACATATTACGAGTACATTAACTCCAATCTTCAACATATATTTCGCTGACTTAAGAGAGCACTCCTTTCAAGCATTTGTCAAACTCGTGCTTCCTTTCTCTTAATCATCTATATTTTTGCCTTCAAGCTAATTCGCCTCTAAGATTTTCTATCTCTATAATTCATAACAATTTCAAAAGTTAAATTGATATCCTATCAAACCCTCCACACCTATATTTAACCTTTCCTTTTAGTTTTACACTTTATTTCATTAAAATAAACAATAATTATTAATGTGAATTCCTGCGGTGATGGTGTGTTGAGCTCAGCATTCTAAGCCATAGTTTTTTTTTTTTTTTTTTTTTTTTTTTTTTTTTTTTTTTTTTTTTTTTTTTTTTTTTTTTATGAAAGGGAGTTTTAACTTAAGATAGTGTGTGAAAAAATAAACAATCTTCATTTCCAAACAAATCCACAAGACCAATAAAAGTAGTAGCCTACATTCCTCATGTTCTCCAAAAGAATTAGTAGAAGACCTTGTTCAAGCAGGCTTCCAAGCACTTGATGCAGTCAATCTTCTTAAGAATGAGACTACTAAGAACTCTGCTGGGGAACCAATAATAGTAAGGAGATCCCTGCCTTTATTCACGCTATTTTTCGACAGCAAACAAAGTCTTGAAAATGTCTATAGTATTCGATCAATCTTGGGCATAAAAGTCAAAATTGAACCACTGCGAAAATCAAAAATTGTTCCGCAATGTAAACGATGCCAAGCATTTGGCCACACCCAAAAATATTGCAACCGCGAGTTTGTTTGTGTGTGTGAAGTGTGAAGGACAGCACGCAACTAAAAACTGTCCATCAAGCAAAGAACAGAAAGCAAAATGTGTCGACTGTCAAGGTAATCACCCTGCAAGCTATACAGGCTGTCCAGTTGCTAAAAAATTTCAAAAATCCAAAAGCAAAATCACATCCGGTGAAATAAAGCCTAGCAATTCAGCCAACACAAAAAGAACTCCTGAAGCTAAAGATAAATTTAAGAAAGAACTTCCGAAGGAAGCTGTTAAAAGCAAAAGCGACGAAAATAAATCCTATTCACAGATTGTTAAAAACGTGAGGAAGAATGAAGAAACTTCGATTAAAGAAATTCTTGAACTTATTCTTAAAAGAATTGACAATCAGGATTTGAACATCAAACGGCTAAGTGAAGAAGTCGCTCTTAAAAAACAATGATGGACAGAACACTAAAAATTGGAACATGGAATGCAAACGGTCTTTTACACCATTTATCAGAATTAAAAATCTTCTTAGACATCGAACACATAGATATTTGTCTGGTGTCCGAAACTCATTTCTGAAGTGGACTGGTTCTTGATGATTTAATATCAAACCATATTTGCTACCACGCTCCTCATCCAGCTGATAAGGCTAGAGGTGGATCGGCAATCCTGATAAAAAAGAACTTAAAACACCATGAAGAAGCTATGTTTGCAAACGAGAATATGCAAGTAACAATAATTAGTATTGGTATGAAAAAGAAAGACTTCAAGTTGGCATCAATATACTGCCCGCCAAGGCGTTCCCCGGTTGAAGATGATTATACAGAACTGCTAAATCTACTAGGACATAACTTCCTTGTTGGCGGTGACTTCAATGCTAAGCACACACATTGGGGATCCAGACTTATAACAATAAAGGGCAGAAGGCTTTACAAAGCATGCCTCAAATAAAATTGCGAGTTTTATTCTTCCAGATCACCAACTTACTGGCCATCGGATACTGTTGCACTTTTTTCCCTAACAAAATAAATCTCCACCGAATCCAAACGAATCCACAACTTGGATAATAGGTAACTAGTCTATTAATTAATCACGACGATTGATTAATTAATTATTTAAAACGCGAGAATATAAAATATGCACAACGATGTGCCGCGGCGATGTCGATCGAATTTTAGGTTTTATGATGAACTGTCAAATGACAGCTGGGTGGATTTCGGTGAGAAAGAAATGCAACAGGTAGCAATATTATATGCTGCCAATGCCAGCTGCTCAGCAAGGGGTGGTCCGTAGGTAGTTTTATTAGTTATGATAGAAGAATTAATACGAACAGGTATTAATGATAAAGAATGCTCTATCAAAACACAAGTAGGGTGTTTCACAAAATAAAGGGCGCCAGGAAATTTTTGTTTGGAATTTCCAAACCAACTTTAGCACTGAAAATGATCTTCAAATGGAATTAAAATGCGATTCTTTTCCAAAAGGAATAAAGTTATGTATTGTTCAGGAAACCTTTACAAATATAGGTATAAAACCTGGAATCTTTTCGTAAACAATTGGGAGTGTACAATATATGGAAAATCTGGCAAAGGCCAGTTGACAATTTAAATGGTATGAAAATTAAAGTACGTAGATGGGTTTTTACCCAGGTTAAAATGCAAAACCACAACTTGTGTGCACAATACACCCGCAAACAAACGACTCTTTGGGAATTTTCCCGAACAGACAACAAGGTCGAAGAAAGGTCGCGCGTCCTGCAATCTCAGGATTAATTACGAAAGCGAAGGGTAACCGATACAAACACTCTGACTTAATAGTCGAACCAAAATAAACGCACAGCTTACACTTTTTCTCACAATTAGAAAATACTTAGCTTTTTCCTGACGAATCCTGCCTATGAGTTTTCTTGCCCGTCCTGGCACTAACTCTCCTGAATTCCTGCCTGCGTTGAGCTTTCCTGCACAGATTCCAAAAACAGTGTTGAACTTGGCCTTTCTGCCAAAGTGTCAACACAAACACTATCACAATTAAACTTTTGCACTACTTGCAAAACTCTAACACTCGATTATATAATTTCCGAATACTTTTTCAATCCTCTAAAACTTTCTGGCACTTTGTCCTTTTCAGAGGTCAACCAAGAAGTGCCATCTTCTTGGCGGTCTCTTCGTTCATCGGCGCATTCAGCAATTCCACTCACTTAGACCAATCAGAGTCGTGGAGATTCGTCACGGGGTATCTGCAGTACTCTCAGCAAATTCGCTGGAGTCTGCGCCGTAGGCGAAATGCATCCATCGCTCTCTTCTAAACAACTTTGTCGCTGAATCTCTCGGTCGTTAGAGATTCGCAACAACTCGCCCGAATGAACGAATCCAGACCTGTTCCATTTCAATCCATTCCAGAATAGAAAATTGAAAAACCATTACTTTTAACAAATTCCCTCGGCCCAACCGACCCAAGTTACACTGTGCAAGAAAACTATTTAAGCTAGGATTCAGTTTAAGAGGATTCGTCATTTTTCGCGAAAACTACTAAACTACTTCGGTGAACCTTCGCGCAGATTTGGGGGAATGGGGATAATTCTATAAAGAGTCATTTCTTGCTAAGGTAAAGCACTTTAGGTTGGGCACTCGGCCTTTACGGTGGGCATTCAGCCATTACGTTGGGCTCTTGGCCGTTTATATTGAAAAAGGCTTCAAATGCCATAATCCGAAGATCACTGATATATATCAGTGTGTTAAAGGTGGGTAGCCATATCTCTACCTTTTATATAAATAGTAGGTTGTTAGTAACCTGCTGTTGCTGCTGTTGGTGAAATTTCTCCAGAACCTTCCTGGTTCTTACTAACGCTGCTGCTTGAGTCTCCAGCCGTCCACTGGCTCAATGAAGGGGTACCTATTTGGGTTGCTTTTCCAAAATGCTTTGAAGTACACCACTAGCTGATGGACTAGGGTTGCTTTGTACTCTGCCAGCACCTTGAAGCCACAACAAAAGGAGGGGTGAAAATGGGAAGAGGAAGAAAAGTAAAGGTCTAACTTGTTGTGGTAAAATATACCGCAACAAATCCCACCCTTACCTGCCAAGAAATGTTATTGCAGTTCGATAAAACTGTAAGACATTTCTTAAAGCCAATGGTTCAAGGAAAAACGAAATATAGGTATTTTCCACCAGGGCGTAAAATCGCCAGCCTTTGAAAGAAAACGCGATATGGAGAAATATTAAAAAAAAATAAAAAAATAAAAAAAAAATAAAGCTAAAAACTACTTTAAGGCTCAATTCTCCAGGGATGCATCGGTGTACGGTTTGAGATCTTTCGCATGCCAAGTTCCGCGTTCTTTACCATTACTATCTTCTAAGACATATGTCCAAGGTGACACACGCTTCTTTATAACAAACGGACCGACAAACTTCGGTGCTAACTTGGCTGCGTAATAGTTCGCGGCATCCGACAACACAAAATTTCGACGCCAAACCTGCTCGCCAACGAGATATTGTACATCTCTTCTGCGGAGGTTGTATATTTTCGCAGACTTCTTGGTTGCCGCGCGTAGCTTCTTCTCGATGTCTACTCTAAGATCCCTAAACCGTACTTCTAACTCACTAAAATCCTGAGCCCTATCTAACCTATCACCTACTATTGGCACTTCTCGACCTGAAGTCGCCATATCCCTACCAAAGTTAGCATAATAAGGGGATACTCCTAAAACTTCGTGAGTGGACGTGCGAATTGCGCACGCAACCTTAGACAGCTGCGCATCCCATATCCGGTGGTTATCAGAGACGTATGCTCTGAGCGTTGTTTTGATGATTTGGTTAATCCTCTCCGCTGGATTAGCCTGTGGGTGGTAATGGGCTGTAAATCGAATTTGGGTAGAGTAAGAATCGCAAAGAGATTTCAGTTCTTTAGATCGGAACTGAGGGCCATTATCACAGACGACAACCTTAGGAATACCAAAAAGGAGAAAGACATTGTCCTCTAACTCCCGGCAAATTGCCTTGGCAGTAGCAGACCTTAACGCGAAAAGAAGGGGGAATTTGGTGAAATAATCGACGACAGTCAAAATGTAGATAAAACCTCTACTTGACTTTGGAAGGGGACCAACGAGATCTACACAGATCATTTCCCACGGTGCCTTTATCCCTACTCTCTCAGTCATCAAACCAGCTGGCTTTTCATTAACCGGTTTTACCTGTTGGCAAACTTTACAATTCCTAACATACTTAGTAATATCGCCTCTCATTTTAGGCCAATAGTACTTTCCCCCTATCCTAGCAAAAGTTTTCCTAACTCCCATGTGTCCTGCTAAAGGACTATCATGGCATTCCTGTAATATAGCTAATCTATCCTGCTTTCCTACAACTTGTTTCCATTCTTGATTATTTTCATGAACAACAACATGATTCGATTTAATCAGTTTGAACAGTTGACCTTGTTCTACCCTCCACGCTGGGTAAGCTAGCGGATTTGACTTTATCGCTGAGATCATTTTCGCAATCCAAGGGTCTGGATCCTCTTCTGAGATCTCGGCTATTACCGGAACTCCTCGAGATAACATGTCTGGAACTACATGTTCTTTGCCCTTGCGATGGATGATCTCAAAATCAAACTGTTGAAGCCGAACTGCCCAACGTGCTAATCTTCCCTGCGGATCTTTAAGGTTGTTCAACCATATGAACGAATAATGATCAGTCACAACCGTGAATCGAACACCTTCGATGTAAGGTCGTAACTTCTCGATTGCCCATAGTACAGCCAAACACTCTTTTTCCGTCGTCGAATAGTTGCGTTCACTCCTATTTAAAGACCTACTAAGGTAACAGACAACCTTTTCCCCATCATCGAAGTTCTGTGACAATACGGCACCGATTCCGTAGTCCGACGCGTCTGTTTGTACGACAAAAGGTCGTTGAAAATCAGGGCAAGTAAGTATTGGTGCTGTGACCAGACACTCCTTAGCCTTCCTAAAACTAGTCTCACATTCATCAGTCCAGATGAACTTCCTACTCTTCTTCAATAAATCTGACAGTGGTCGAAGCAAATTGGCAAAATTTGGCACAAATCGACGATACCACGACACTGTCCCTATAAAACTCCTAACCTCTTTCACATTCCTCGGTGCTGGAATCCTAACCATGCTTTCCACTTTTTCCGGGTCTACATGTAACCCATTTCGATCCACTACATAACCTAAAAACTTCAACGATGGCCTACAGAAGTTACAATTCTCCTTACCGACTTTCAACCCTGCTTCACTCAACCTTTTCAAAACTTCCTTCAGGATTTCAAGATGCTTCTCGAAAGTATCCGTCAGGATAATGATGTCGTCTAAATAGACGAAGACGTACGGCTCTAGATCGGCACCCAAAACTGTGTCGATAAACCGTTGCCATGTCGCAGGCGAGTTATGAAGCCCGAAAGGCATCCTTCTAAACTGAAAGAGACCTCTCCCGGGAACCGTGAAAGCGGTGTAGGGCTTAGACTCCTCCTCCATTGGAATCTGCCAATACGCTGATTTTATATCCAAAGAGGACAAAAACTTCGCTCCTCGAAGCCTGTCCAAAATGGCCGCTATGTAAGGTAGTGGATGAGCATCCCTATCTGTATTCTTATTAAGCTTTCTAAAATCTACACAAAACCTAAAAGACCCATCTTTCTTTTTAACTAATAGTATTGGAGATGACCAAGCACTGTTGGATCTCTCAATAACTCCTGCTTCTAACATCTCATTGAGTTCCCTATCAATATGTCCCTGCATTGCCGGAGAAACCGGATAATACCGTTGTTTAATCGGTTCCGCCGACGTCCTAATCTTGTGCTCAATCATAGTTGTGCACCCTAATCCCTCTGGCATCTTCCTAAAAGCTTCCTCAACCATGGCTTCCAACAAACTAGTCTGATCTTTCGTCAACTCTGAACGCTCAGTAATCGAGCAAATCGAGCCCAAACACTCTTGGTCCGAAAAACTCCACATACGTGATCGCAAATCCGGGACGATTCCCGACAGTGCCCAAAAATCTGCACCTAGTATCACGGTATGCGGCAGAGTTGGAATAACTAAGCAGTCTATAAGAACTGCCTTGTTTTCAACCACGATTGGTAAGTTCACTGACCCTAAAACTTCTACTCCTGCTCCATCTGCCAAGCATACAGAATGGATATTCCCCTCTTTAACAACTAATCCTAAATCTTGGAGAATTCTCCAGCTATCCCTACCTAAAATTGTTCTAGAAGCTCCTGAATCTAACAATCCCAAAAACCTAGTCCCGTAAATGCTAACTCCTAAAAATGGTCTCCTATCATCCCCGTTTGCCTCCAACGTAAACCCTAAATGAATTTTAGCCAACTGGTTACCAGCAGGCAACCTAGCTCCTAATGCCTCCGGAACTCTCGCCCTGCTGGCGCAAGAGTCCGTTGCCCATTTCCCGATGAACAACGACGACAGTTATTGCGGCTGACACCTTCAGCACCACAACCGAAGCAATGTTTTTTAGCGGAACACCTGCTAGAGAAGTGACCTTCTTTGCCGCAGTTAAAGCATCGAATTGACCTATCAACTTGAGTGGATCTATTAGGTGGAGACCTTCTAGCTTCCACTACTTGGACAGGCTGCTCATCTCTGCTAACCGCTGCCACTTTCGGTACTGCTGGACCCGCTGAGTAACCGAATTCGGGTTCAACGCAATTTTTATTTCGAGCGGGAGGCTCAAAATTTTCTACATTCGCCCTAAGCGTTTCTAAGTCCCTGCCTAATTTCGATAACTCCTTCACAGATTGAGGCTTTTGGAAACCAATCTGTTTCTGATAGAACGGGTCCAAATTCTTCATTAGGATAGCCACTTTCCTACGTTCGGATAATGGCTCCCCTAATCTCCTAAACATTGTACGCATGGTAGCGAGATATGCTCCATACGTCTCCTCCTTCCCTTGGGTCCTACGGTTGATTTGTTCCATCAACAGATCATCATAATTTGCTGGTAGGAATTCGTACTTCAACGCCTCTACGAATTCCTGCCAATCAGCTATGTCTTCCCTAACTGACCTATACCACAGTAGGGCTTGACCTGTCAAAAGATCAACCACTGACTGGAACAAACGGGTTTCTGAAACCCCTCGAGCTACACTAAGTTCTTCTACCCTTTCTAAGAATGAGTTCACTGATGTGCCACATCGCTCACCACTGAACTGTACATTCCACCTACTAATCCTTTCCGTAAATCGCTCTAGCGGTTCGGAAATCCCTACTCTAACACTATCTGACCTCTGTTGGAATCCCTCGTTGCACAATGGTCCTCGTGTGTTCATCCGATTTTGTTGGGGAGTGTTCTCCACCAACTGCCTACCACTCGTTCCTGAAGAAGAAGCATTGTCTTCGTTCGACGCATGCTCTTCTTCGTCTGTTAACCTAGCTAATAGGAGAAGCAGCTCACTCTTCAGAGATTTCTGCTCTCCTATTTCCTCATCTCCTTCTGCCTGCGCTTTTCCTATCCTATTTAAGCTCCATTCTTTCTTCGTAAGGATCTTCAAGTATTCCCCCGACTTGGGATTTCTTGGCTGATCCTTAAGAAGAACCCTAATCTCCCTAATCTTTTCCTCAACTGCATCCCTATCCTGAACATAACTAAACGGGTACTTCCCGTAGGCCTCAACTGAACCGCGACGTTCCAACATCCAAGAAGATCTTAAGGAACTTCTCATAACGTCCACAGTTCCCTTCTCTAATCCCCTACTCAACATTTCGTACACAAGCTCCTCTTGTGACAAACGGTTGATATCCATGATGAATAAAAAAAAGTTAAAAAAAAACTGATAAAAAAAACAGACTCGCAATCAAAAAAACACCAAAATTCAAAACAAAACAAAAAAATAAAAATGTATTTAAAAAAGTAGTAAAAAAATAGTAATAAAAAAGTACTAAAAAAAAATAGTACCAACAAATTTAAAAAAGTATTGGAAAAAAAAAATATCGCCGACGGCAACACTAAACTTCCAGTATAAAAATTTAACTCACACCAACACGCTGTGTGAGAGAGCGAGACAGCTTATGCTTCACAATGGCTGAAAACTTGCCGCACAAAATGTCAAACTCTTTTTATTTTTAATTTAAGCAATCAAACACGGAATCAAATATTAAACCAAAATCAAACTAATAACTGAGCCAACTATAAAAAACACAAGCACCTACTTGTTGCACTGGGTATTCCAACAACAGTGACTTCCAATAAACAAAGCAGCTTTCAACCAAAAAGTTCCTTTATGTATATATGTAATTTATGTATGTACGGCGATCACAATCAATTCTCCTCAATCAAATTTTCACCTATGGGGAAACAAAACACACCAAAGTAAAATATTCACACAATTTTGCAAAATATAAAGAAAAACAATTCAAGAAATTAAAGGTACACTTCCCTAAAGTGTTCCACTAACAAAAATCACAACACACAAAAGGAGAAAAAAATATATGTTAAAAAAAACCACACAAGGCCCCACGTTGGGCGCCAATTGTTGCACTTTTTTCCCTAACAAAATAAATCTCCACCGAATCCAAACGAATCCACAACTTGGATAATAGGTAACTAGTCTATTAATTAATCACGACGATTGATTAATTAATTATTTAAAACGCGAGAATATAAAATATGCACAACGATGTGCCGCGGCGATGTCGATCGAATTTTAGGTTTTATGATGAACTGTCAAATGACAGCTGGGTGGATTTCGGTGAGAAAGAAATGCAACAGGTAGCAATATTATATGCTGCCAATGCCAGCTGCTCAGCAAGGGGTGGTCCGTAGGTAGTTTTATTAGTTATGATAGAAGAATTAATACGAACAGGTATTAATGATAAAGAATGCTCTATCAAAACACAAGTAGGGTGTTTCACAAAATAAAGGGCGCCAGGAAATTTTTGTTTGGAATTTCCAAACCAACTTTAGCACTGAAAATGATCTTCAAATGGAATTAAAATGCGATTCTTTTCCAAAAGGAATAAAGTTATGTATTGTTCAGGAAACCTTTACAAATATAGGTATAAAACCTGGAATCTTTTCGTAAACAATTGGGAGTGTACAATATATGGAAAATCTGGCAAAGGCCAGTTGACAATTTAAATGGTATGAAAATTAAAGTACGTAGATGGGTTTTTACCCAGGTTAAAATGCAAAACCACAACTTGTGTGCACAATACACCCGCAAACAAACGACTCTTTGGGAATTTTCCCGAACAGACAACAAGGTCGAAGAAAGGTCGCGCATCCTGCAATCTCAGGATTAATTACGAAAGCGAAGGGTAACCGATACAAACACTCTGACTTAATAGTCGAACCAAAATAAACGCACAGCTAACACTTTTTCTCACAATTAGAAAATACTTAGCTTTTTCCTGACGAATCCTGCCTATGAGTTTTCTTTCCCGTCCTGGCACTAACTCTCCTGAATTCCTGCCTGCGTGGAGCTTTCCTGCACAGATTCCAAAAACAGTGTTGAACTTGGCCTTTCTGCCAAAGTGTCAACACAAACACTATCACAATTAAACTTTTGCACTACTTGCAAAACTCTAACACTCGATTATATAATTTCCGAATACTTTTTCAATCCTCTAAAACTTTCTGGCACTTTGTCCTTTTCAGAGGTCAAGCAAGAAGTGCCATCTTCTTGGCGGTCTCTTCGTTCATCGGCGCATTCAGCAATTCCACTCACTTAGACCAATCAGAGTCGTGGAGATTCGTCACGGGGTATCTGCAGTACTCTCAGCAAATTCGCTGGAGTCTGCGCCGTAGGCGAAATGCATCCATCGCTCTCTTCTAAACAACTTTGTCGCTGAATCTCTCGGTCGTTAGAGATTCGCAACAACTCGCCCGAATGAACGAATCCAGACCTGTTCCATTTCAATCCATTCCAGAATAGAAAATTGAAAAACCATTACTTTTAACAAATTCCCTCGGCCCAACCGACCCAAGTTACACTGTGCAAGAAAACTATTTAAGCTAGGATTCAGTTTAAGAGGATTCGTCATTTTTCGCGAAAACTACTAAACTACTTCGGTGAACCTTCGCGCAGATTTGGGGGAATGGGGATAATTCTATAAAGAGTCATTTCTTGCTAAGGTAAAGCACTTTAGGTTGGGCACTCGGCCTTTACGGTGGGCATTCAGCCATTACGTTGGGCTCTTGGCCGTTTATATTGAAAAAGGCTTCAAATGCCATAATCCGAAGATCACTGATATATATCAGTGTGTTAAAGGTGGGTAGCCATATCTCTACCTTTTATATAAATAGTAGGTTGTTAGTAACCTGCTGTTGCTGCTGTTGGTGAAATTTCTCCAGAACCTTCCTGGTTCTTACTAACGCTGCTGCTTGAGTCTCCAGCCGTCCACTGGCTCAATGAAGGGGTACCTATTTGGGTTGCTTTTCCAAAATGCTTTGAAGTACACCACTAGCTGATGGACTAGGGTTGCTTTGTACTCTGCCAGCACCTTGAAGCCACAACAAAAGGAGGGGTGAAAATGGGAAGAGGAAGAAAAGTAAAGGTCTAACTTGTTGTGGTAAAATATACCGCAACAATACTAGTAAAATACCAGACCTTGTTAACTTTTTCATAGTTAAAGGCATCAAACGAAACCACATAAGAGTCGAAGGTAATTATGACCTATCATCAGATCATACACCGGTGATTTTATCACTTAATGAATCAGAGATAATGGAAAAAAGAATTCCTAAGCTTGTAAATAATAAAACAAACTGGAGTGAATTCAGAGAAAAGCTTGAAAGCTATATAAATCTCAGATCCCCTATGGAAACAAAAGAGCAAATCGACCTTGAAGTAGAACAATTCATTGCCGATGTTCAACAAGCTGCAGAAGAAAGTACACCAACTTACTCGAGTAGGAAGAAAAATGAAACAAAATACCCTGCCGAGATAAGAGAGTTGATATTGGAGAAGAGAAGAGCTCGAAGAAAATGTCAAAATACTAGATTTCCAGACGACAAAACAGCGTTTAACCGGCTAAGCAACGAACTGAAAAAACAAATCTACGAATTCAAAAATGATTCATTAAGTAGATTCCTGAAGAATTTAACGACTGATGCTTCAACCGATTATTCGCTCTGGAAAGCAGCTAAGCGCCTGTTAAGACCGCAGTTACAAAACCCGCCAATAAAATCTCTAAACGGGAATTGGATCGGAAATCCGAAAGAAAAAGCTTACCTGTTTGCAGAACATCTTGCGAATATTTTTAAGCCATTCCCAGCAAATACATCTGAAAACAGCTTACAGTTTATTGATAAAGTCGATGAAGTTGACATACCAATTGTCACACTCAAAGAAATAAAAAGTATGTGTCGAAATCAACTATCGAACAAAAAATCACCTGGGTACGATCTAATAACTGCTCAGGTTATGAAAGAAATGCCATCAAAAGCCTTCATAAAACTCCAATTCATAATAAATGCATGCCTAAAGACCCAATATGTCTCTCATCATTGGAAAATTGCTGAAGTAATTGTTATACCAAAGCAAGGTAAGCCACCAACAGAAGTGACGTCTTACAGACCAATATCGCTTATACCAATAATGGCAAAAGTCTTTGAAAAATTGCTCCTGAAAAGACTAAGCAAAGTCATAGAAGAAAGAAATCTAATCCCAAATCATCAGTTTGGATTTAGAAATAAACATTCCACGATAGACCAATTTCATAGAATAACGGATGCAGTTGAAAAAGCATTAGAAGAAAAACAAGTATGTTCGGCTATATTTTGAGATGTTGCTCAAGCATTCGACAAGGTATGGCATGAGGGGCTAGAGTATAAACTGCAAAGGGACCTACCCAGGCAGTACTACGAAATACTAAAATTTTATATCTCAAACCGGCTCTTCAGAGTACGGTATGATCAAGAATATTCAAAGCTGTGTAAAATACAAGCCGGTGTTCCACAAGGAAGCGTCCTAGGACCTACTCTGTATTTGCTATATACAAGGGATATTCCAGTGGATAACAACACCATTATGGCTACTTTTGCAGATGATACTGCAATTTTGGCATCCAGTAAGTGCATCGTCAAGGCTGCTGAGAAATTGCAAAATGCCGTTGACACCGTTAGTGATTGGACCAAAAAATGGCGTATCAAGCTCAATAAAACTAAATCTGCACATATAAACTTTACAAATAAAAAGTAAAGCTACGTACAAATATTCATCAACAATCAAGCTGTACCTTACGCCAACACGGCCAAATACCTTGGGATGAATTTGGATGCAAAGCTAAAATGGAAAGAGCATAGGAGTATGGAGTCCGTATTAAATACGAGAGGCAACTTTCGGAGATTAAGAAGAACCAAGCCACACGAGCTAATGGTCTAAAAGTCATGGGAAGCATTAAAAGTTTAAGCTTCCCTTAAAGCGATAACATTACTTGGTGTCGAATACTGCCAAGTGTCTTTTGAAGATTTCCTCCTGACAAAAAAAGAAAAAAAAAAATTTCCTATTCCAACTTCTTTTCTAAACACACTAATCAATTTGATTCGATTTGTAAAATAAATAAATTTAATAAATAATTTTTATTATATTAATTAATTAATTTAATTAATTAATAAAATTAATATATTATCTTTGTTTTATAGGCTAGAGATCAAACAGAATAATTAAACACTTAATAAAATACTTTTATAAACTTTTCTACACACTATATTCTGTTTTTTTTCTTTCTTGTGATAATTTCTCTTATTACTAAATTGTTGTTGAAATAAGGATTTAGGGGATTGTAGGGAACTGAACAAAGGAGGAGTTTAAAAGCAATGTCTGCACTTAATAAATAAATAAATAAATAGGGTGGCGCAACAGAGCGAGGAGCCCTTGGGCCTAGCGCATTTCTCACAACCATCCCTTGTGAGGGAATGGAGCGGACCTACAATTTTCTGCCGGTTCCGAACGGATAATCGAGAAAGCGCTTTTCATGGCAATGAATACTAACGGAGGACTTGCCAATTCCTCGTGAAAGGCAATACCCATAGAAAAAACATTTTTGCCTCTGGTGAGATTCGAACTCGAACCTCTGGATTAACAGGCGGACATGCTATCCATCACACCACGGGTACCACACCACTGACTGCACTTATGGGGAGAAAATCAGCTGCTTGTGATGACGCTGCTACTGAGGAGTATGATGAATCTGGGTGGTGATGTAGATGGTGATCCGGTTCTGGTGGCAGGTTGACGTTGTCAAAGTTGCATATGAGGTCCTCTTACGGTGATGGTGATACTATGGCAATCCTCCTTATTGACCAAGTATTTTTGATTTGACTGGCGGGTGAAGTCTGCCCAGCAACACTGCACTGGCTTGTCCATACACATACACACATGCACTCATGCGTCTCATGCTCACTTTATCCTTATTTTTCTTTATTTTAGGATAAGCAGGCATATATGTATGTCTCCTTTTTCTGTTTCCTTTTCTATTAAAAGACACGAGGAGCAATAACGATTTGCCCTCCTCACTACGTTTCACTTCTTATAGCTTTTCTTTTTTTTTTGTGTAAAAATTTTAAGTAATAGCTATTTTGCACAATAGCATATTTCACGATCAACTTTATTTTTACTTTTTGGCTTGTTAATTTTATCAAGCGTTTACTTCGCGTACCGCGAGGAAGCCTTAGGCCACTCTTTTACTACCGTCTATCTCTGATGTTCCGCCGCAACTGACGCAATTTTTCAACAGCCGCAATTTTTCCCGTACATCCTAGAGGACGTGTACTTTACTTCTTTATGTTCATCTTCCATTCTTTATCTACCAAATGAGCTTTTGACATCAGGCCACATATCATCTACCATCCCCCGCATACTCCTTATCTAGCCCATTAGCATGTTTATTACTAAAGTCAGCGCAACATCAAATGTTTCCAACTTAAATAACATTTATTTTGAATTAGTTAAAATGTAATCTATTGTGAACTATTCTCGAAACCATTGTTAACCTTCAACATCATCTAAAATTCAACGAAAGATTTTGTATAAAAGGCATTACAAAGTTAAATAAATCTCTCTTTCTATCTTACAATTTACGAAGGTACATCCCGTCTTTTACTTTCAAAGTTTGAACGGACACCATTATCTTTTCTTTTGGCTCGCATAATTCACTCGCGAATATTGGTCCTTCTTCGCTCCGTTCTTAATTTTGCATAGAAATTTCACATTTGCTACACAAATATTTCAATATATATTACATACCGATACGTGTCTAAAAATAAAAAAAAAAAAAAAAAAAACCAAAACTTGGTTGAGACCCACAACGTAGCACGAGGAATTTATCGCCTCGAGGACATCTCAGAAGAACTATTGGAAAAAACCACTTCAAAAACCACGAGGACATCTAAGAAGAACTATTGGAAAAAACCACTTCAAAAACCACGAGGACATCTAAGAAAAACTATTGGAAAAAACCACTTCAAAAACCACGAGGACATCTAAGAAGAACAACTGGATTTCCCATCAAGTAAGTGCATTTTTATTGTTACTACTTGCATGTACTAGTATTTATCAAATTAAATATATATGACAAAGAAAAAACCCAAAATGAAAAAGTGTCCACTAGCAAAAACGTTGGAACTTATAGAAAAGGATATTTCCAATTTTGCTAAAACAGGATCGGCTAGGCGGACATCAAACTATTGTTCAGGTCGGCTTACCATGCTCGAAAACAACATGCAAAGCGCGCAAGAGCAATATGGAACGTTATTGGCTTCATTAGGTGACGACGAAAAGGAAGAGGATGAATTAGAAAAAATATATGATTAAATCCGAGAAAGTTATTTTAATTATCGCAGTGATCTTCTTGATGCCATTGATAAGACATCTGCCCCAACTAACATATGTCTGAATAACGACACACAACTAGCACCAAAAACAGCTGAAGTAAAACTGCCAAAAATCAATCTGCCTGTCTTCTCTGGTAGCTATGAAACCTGGCGATCCTTTCGCGACCTCTTCGTCTCCTTAATTCATCGTAATTCCTCACTCCCTGAAATTCAAAAGATGCATTATCTTAAAACAAGTGTTTCCGGAAAAGCGGATAAATTATTAGCCCATCTAGGTATAGACACTGGTAATTACTCCAAGGCTTGGGATATATTAAAGGAAAGGTATGACCATCAGCGCTTCCTAGTAAACACACAGTTGAAGTGCTTGTTTAATCAACCATCGTTTTCTCAAGAACGCGCCGAGTCAATCAAAGAACTTCTAGATACTTCAACCGAAGTTATTCACAGCTTAGCCAACTTAAAGGTTGCTGTTGAACACTGGGACGCGGTGATTATTTTCACATTGCTTCAGAAGCTGCCTTCGAAAACCCAACATTTATGGGAAGAAAAACTAGGGTCTAAGCTAGACAATAAAGCATTACCAACATTTACTGAGTTTACTCAATTTTTAGAAACCAGATTTCGTACTTTGGAAGCTGTTAACCAGCAGCAATTAAAGACCACCCAAACTTTCAATAAACCTACACATAAAAATGTTCTCAACACAGTTACGAACAATCCACAGTATTCACAATACTCTTGCCAAATTTGCAGCAAGGGCGCACACGCTATTCGAAAATGTAGCAAATTTCTCAAACTTAGCATAAATGATAGGTGTAAACAGGTTGACAAATTAGGGATCTGTCGGAATTGCTTAGCCTATAGCCACACAATTGAGCACTGTCCAAGTAACCGCAAATGCTATTATTGTCAACAAGCTCATCACTCTCTGCTTCATTTTAACAATAAAGTCAATATAGCTGCCGGACAGTCCAACTCTAATGTTATACGCAGCAATGCCATGCGTACTTCAACTTTAGCGATGAACCCTGGTGCACCTGATTTTCAACCACACTCAACATCGCAACCCAACGTCAACTCATATTATTCTTCGAAATCAGAGACCCATGTCTTATTAGCAACTGCCTTGGTTAAAGTCAACACTGCGACAGGTGAGGATGTTTCATTGCGAGCGTTATTGGACTCAGGTTCTGAAGCTAGCTTCATAACAACATCAGCAGCTCAGCTACTTCGTCTTCCTCAAACCCAAACATATGTCGAAGTTTCTGGGTTAGGTTTGCTTAACAGTGGCAGCTGCTCACGGAAGTTGAATATTTGCTTTGGATCTCACCACTCGGAATTCAGATCATCTACTCAAGTATTAGTGCTCAAGTCACTTTCTGGGCTTTTACCATCTCAAGGCTTAACAACTACGGGATGGGAACATTTAGTTGGCTTAACCCTAGCTGACCCCAATTTTAATCAACCATATAAGGTCGAACTACTATTAGGCAGTGATGTATTGGCTGACATTTTGCTACCAGAAATTGTCAAGCCTATCGATAAGAATTTACCCATTTCTCAGAACACGAAATTAGGATGGATTTTGTTTGGCAGAGCACCTACAGTATCTCAGCAACCAAAAACCTTCTTTCAATCATGCGGTGTCGAGGCTGAAATCCGAAAATTTTGGGAGTTGGAAGAGGTTAATTACCGTCCATATAAAAAACCGGAAGACATCGATTGTGAGACGTACTTTATCAAAAATGTTCGACGTCTTACTAATGGCCGTTTTCAAGTAGCTCTTCCATTCAAAGGAAATGTGTATCCCCATCTAGGAAGCTCGAGAGAAGGTGCTCTTAGTCGTTTTAAGAGTCTAGAAAACAAACTCGACAAGAATCCCACCTTGCGACAACAGTACAACGACTGTTTAGAAGAGTACCTAGACCAAGGTCATATGGAAGAGATCGAAGAAAGGTCCGTTGAAGGAGTCAACCATTACTTCTTACCCCATCACGCTGTTTATAAAGAGGGAAGTTCAACCACTAAACTCCGGGTTGTATTTGATGCCTCATTTAAGACTACTGACAACATCTCTCTAAACGACCAGTTAATGGTAGGCCCAGCGCTTCAAAGTAATATCATGGATATTATTCTCAAATGGAGATTCTATAGGTTCACTTTCACTGGCGATATAGAAAAGATGTACCGACAGATTACGGTCCCTGAAAGTGATGCAAATTACCAGCTCATATTTTGGCGCAAGAAACCTTCAGAAGCTTTAAAGATCTATAGACTTAAAACTGTAACGTTCGGCACCGCTTCGGCTCCCTATTTGGCTATTCGTACCCTTCACGCTTTAGCAGAGGAGATAAAACATCATCATCCCAGAGCTGCTGCTATGATTGAAAAGGAAATGTACGTTGATGATTTGATCTCGGGTGCTGATACCCTGGATGAAGCGGAAGCTAAAATGAATGAAATAAAAAATATTCTAGGTGGAGCTGGATTTCATCTAAGAAAATGGACAGCTAACAATGAACAGCTACTGAAAGGTGTTCCTATGTCGGATCACGAAGCGTCATTTTTGTTACCCTCTGATGACTCAAATAAAGTAAAGACGTTGGGAATACAATGGCTTCCTTTAAGCGATGAGTTTTCATTCAATTACATTCCCTCAGAAAATCAAAACCCAACAAAGCGATCCATATTATCTGCCATTGCGCGTTTATTTGATCCCATGGGTTGGATATCTCCATCCATAACTAAAGCGAAAATGTTAATGCAGCATTTATGGCAATGCAAGCAGTCTTGGGACGATCCAGTTGACTCTGATATTCTACAAGAATGGGAACAATTTCATAATAACCTAAAAGAAATCAAAAACATACGCATACCACGGTGGTTGAATACCACTGCAAGTTTCAACAGCAACCGCCTTCAGCTACATGGGTTCTGCGACGCTTCCGAAAAGGCGTACGGAGCAGTTGTGTATCTTCGAGTGGAAGATGAAAACCACCACACACAAATGCATTTGCTCATGTCAAAATCAAAGGTAGCACCATTAAGTCCAATTACACTTCCACGCCTGGAACTCTGTGGAGCTGTTATGCTTGCGAACCTTTTGCATCAAATTCACATAACTCTTGAGGGGAGAGGAATTCCCACATTCGCATGGACGGATTCCATGATCGTACTTTGTTGGATCCGGGCCGAGCCATTAAAGTGGGAAACCTTTGTCCGAAACAGAGTCGGGGAGATACAACGCTTAATAAAAACCGATATATGGAATCATGTTCCTACGCTTCAAAACCCAGCAGACTTAATCTCGCGAGGTATCCTACCATCTACGCTTGTTAAATCTTCTTTGTGGTGGAACGGTCCCGAGTTCCTAAGGTTCACATGGAACTTTAAATTTCCAGAAGAACCAGCTGATGGCAAAAGGGTCACCAAGGTGTATCATGTTGACACCAGCGTAAGCAATAACCGGCTTTGTCAACTGCTACATAATTCCTCGTGCATGCTCCGTCTGCTAAGAATAACTGCCAACTGTCAAAGATTTATATCAAACGCTAAAAGGCCGAGCTCGACACGAATTTTTGGACCCATCACTCCCGAAGAACTAAACCAAGCTAAGATTATTTTGGCACATTTATCTCAACTCGAAATGTTCACCAAAGGAATAGCAAAAACGAGAGGCATGCGTTCTTTGAATCCCTTCACTGATCAAAATAACATCCTCAGAGTAGGAGGAAGACTTCAAAACGCCGGTCTTCCTTACAATCAACAGCATCCAATAATATTGGAACCAACACATCACTTCACAAAACTGGTTATAGGCGAAGCGCATAAAACAACTATCCATCTTTTCGCAGATTCAGTGCTCGCAGAGGTCTTTGTCGCGAAATATATAGCGACTGTGGCACTAATTTTAAGGGATCTGATGCAGAGCTTCATCGTTTATTAAAACAAGCTACTCACGATTGGAAAGATGTTGCTGAAACCTTAGCAAATCAAGGGACTCAGTGGAATTTCATTCCCCCCGCTTCCCCTCACTTTGGTGGTCTTTGGGAAGCCGGTGTGAAGAGTGTAAAACACCACTTTAAAAGAGTCATCGGAAATACTACACTAACATATGAAGAGCTAAACACGTTTCTTACCCAAATCGAAGCGTGCCTTAGCTCGAGACCTTTGACTCCCCTGTCGGAAAATCATGACGACTTCCGAGCCTTAACACCTGCACATTTTTTTATTGGCCAAGAACTCCTCACTGTTCCTGAACCTGATTTTGAATCCAGAAAGGTAAGCCTAGGCGATCGGTGGAAAATAATACAATTCCACATGCAAACGTTTTGGACACAATGGAAACAGGAGTATCTTACGCGGCTGCAAAATAGGCCGAAGTGGCTGCAGGAACAACCTCAAGTAAAAATCGGAGACCTGGTTCTTCTTAAGGACGAACGACTACCACCTTCTCGTTGGAGCTTAGGGCGGATAATGGAAGTTTATCCAGGAGCCGACAACATTACGCGAGTAGTAAAAATTAAAACTCAGGTTGGCGAATTTAAAAGAAACATCACAAAGGTTTGTCCACTACCCATTAACATCACTAACACCGAAGACACATCAAATAAGCAAAATAGCTTTATTTCCAACAAAGCTTAACAATAAACTCGAATCATCCATTAGACAAATTCATAGCAAGAACATTTACATAAATGTACATTGTAACGAATTTAAAGATGTTAAATGATGTAGGCGACTTCTATTTCGGTTGACCTGAGAATATAACCTCAAAAATGAACAAACTTTGAATCTGACAATCCACTGAACTCCAACCTTTACACCCAATAGAAATCTCCTGCTAACCTTCCACCTTGGAAACCCACCATTAGGACCTAATGCTTACAGGGCCATTTGGTCCATCCTGGCAGCAAGGAAAAAGGGTGTCTGGACCACAACCGCTAGGCATGCTTGCTTTCGCACGGAGTAGCTCGTCGGAGGGGGGGTTTTTGCTGTTGTAGGTCTAGACGGTCGTCACGCATTTTCATGCCTATAAATTTAAAAACAAGAAGCGAGGCCTTCATTTGTTCCATTAGCTTACGTGTTTTGGAGGTGTGATTTTATGAGTGATGGAGAGCTTAGGTGTTGTTGCTCTCGGAGGAATACCCGCCCACATACCTTTGCCTTAAGGCTTCGGCACATCCATGGCTATCACGTCCTCGATTTTAGTGATAACCCCTAATTTGTAAATTATTACAAAAGAACTAAACCATTACTCGCAGTTATACCTCTATAACCAAATTAAACTTAAGCTCAAAAATATCTTCTGTATTTTTCATATTTACTTTCGGTCTGAATAAAAAAAAAACCCCAAAAGAGAACATATTCCCAAAAACACAAAATTTCGTATACCATCGCTGTGTGTCATCTTAAATTTGCATCATCACATCCACCGAAAAATCTCTTAAGCACAACAATTCATTTCAAAGAATCTTGATATCAAAAGCGTAATTCATATGCATGAATCAAAACAACCACTTAACCAATGAGAGGAAAAAAACTCGATGTTTTAACCTTAAATTTATACATATGAAATTCATGTATATGTTTATTAAATCCAAAAAAAAATTACTTATAAACTAAGAAGAATCCGAACAAAATTACCAAAAACAAATTAAATATGAAATTAAACAAAATAAAAGAAAAATGTTCATAAAAAAAATATAATGTTACTGAACGATCTATAGCAGAAACAAAATAGATCTGAATGGGAATTAATTTAGACAATAGAGCATATAGAGCACAAAATAGTACGTCATCAATTAATATCAACTTAAAATCAATGTTTACTTAAAGCGAAAGAGAGATGGCTGTACTATGCATTACACAAGATTTAATTATTTATGCGATAGCTTTTACTCAAATTACAGTAGAAAATTTTATGTCTTAATCCAACCAAAAAAAAAATTATTCAAATTATTATTTCATTTGTAAATAAGTACTTTTAAATTTTATGTAGTTAAACTGTAGATAGGTATTTTAAAATTTTAGATAGCTTAATTGTAGATAGGGATTTTTAATTATGTTTCATGTTTATAAAAAAGGGTAGTCAAATTTTTTGATCATAGCTTTAATTAAGGTGAGAATGAAATGCATGAATATTTATATCGTGATCTTTTTTTTTTTTTTGTATCTCAAACTTGGTTTTTTTTTTTTCTCTATAGCTAGTAAAGTTCGTTCGAAATATATTTAAGATTATCAAACTTACCAAAAACGATTCAGAAACTTTATAAATCCAATATGATGTGCGCACAGCATTCTTGGCAGGCAATTCATTACTGTACCTGTATAAATGAAAAGAAATATACCCGGCGAAATTCTGAACGAAATTTTGTTTACGTTTTGAATGAACTTTATATTTTTACTATTTTTGACTTTTGATTTTTTTTTTTTTTTTTTACAAAAGAGAAATTAACAAACTCCAATACTACAAACTACAATAACACTTAACAAAATATATACACTAAATTTAACATAAAAAACTGCAGCAGATGACTAAGAAGATGATGATCATGGTAGGGTTGTCGACAGGGAATGTCATTGTTTTTTTTTTTTCTTTTTGGAGACGTAGGAAAGGGACAAGTGACGTCACTAGTCAAATTGATTGAATCAAACTCTTTTTTTTCTTTTATTAGGTTCTGGATTACTTTCTTTTATTTTGACTTTTTACACATAGAGATTGGTAGGTCACTTTTTTTTTTGGTTTTTATTTCTCTTTTTATGGGATTTTTGGTTTTTCAAGGCAAAACAACAAATGTCACAGCACTTAGCGAGTGGAATTCTTTGTTGCGTTTTAGCAATTCTTGATTGTTTTCTATTGCATGAGTTTTATGTTTCTCGTATTTTTAATTACGAGCTCGCGTGGCCACAAATAGTTTTTTGGGGCACGTGTCGAATTTTTGTACGTAAGTTTTTTTTTCCGAAACGCAGCCTTTAAACTAATTTTCTGCACACAAGATGAACGAGGATTTTTGGGATGGCTTAACCCGAAAATTTTTTTAGATTACTCTTTCTTTATTTTAAACTTTTTTTTTTCTTTTAATTTGCCAGGTAGCACGCGATTTTTTATTAACGCTTTCGCCGGAGCGATCGCGGCTTTACTTTCTGAGGGTATTCGGTCGACTCGATGATTTAAATGCAAAAGAGGGCGAGTCCGACTTCGGGCACAGCTTTTATAGCAAAAATTTTGTGGATTTAGGTTCCACAAGCTTCAGAAAGGTGGTACTTCCGGGCACATCTTATATTTCGTAATATTTTAACCAAAGAAATATAATTTTGGCATCAAAAATTAAGTTTGAATTTATTACAAATAAGTGTGAGGTTTACAGATTTTTCAGGTTTAAATCCTACGAGATATAAGGTACCGGAAGTCTTCCATTACCCCATACATTGACATTCCTTTATGACGTGAGAGTTCGTTTTGGTAGTGTACAACCTCGTCATTCATTGACAGCTTAAACCAGAATCTCTTAAATTTTAAAGCGATCTCTTAAAGAGGAGTTTTTTTTTATGGAAAATTTTTCGACAACGATTCATAAAATCGTCTTGCACTAGGCACTACCTTATCGACGCATAAAGGTTATGTATAAGAATCTTGATTTTATTTTTTTTTTAAGATGTCGCAATATTTTGAGATTTCCTACAAAACATTTTCTTTTTATAAGGCCGCCCGCAAAAAACGAAAATGCAAACGAAACGGACCACTACTTTTAGAATTCGAAGACATTTAATCTAACCCACGCCCGAGAAACTGTCTCATGTTCACGCTGGCTAGCTGGATGTCAACAAAAATTGTATTCACTTCTTGATGTCTTTTGAATGAAATACCCCTAATCGTTTACCTTTCTCATCTTCCAGCTCATAGAGATTGTTTCCCACTATTGAAATTACCTTAGCTTTTATGAACTTGGGGCACAGTTTTGAATTCAAATGCTTAGATGCTTTACTCAATATGAAGTTTCTCTTAAAAACCTGATCCCCGGTCTTATATTTTGCAACTTTGCTACGAGTATTGTAGGTATTTTCGTAAGTTACATGAGCTTTTTGTAAAGATTCTTTTAGATTAGAATGCAGAATGTTCATTCTTGATGGTTTTGGAATCAAACGGATATCTGAACTGTTAACGCTGTTTAGTTTTCTGAGGAGCTTGAAATCGGATCCGTGTTCTATCATACGGTGCCCAAATAATGCCTCGTAAGGCGACATTCCAATTACCGAGTGGATAGAAGATCGTAAAGCACATCCGATTGATGGTAGGTGAAGGTCCCAACTCCTTTGATCTTGTTTGATGTAAGACCTTACTGCAGCCAATATTGAGCGGTTGACCCTCTCACTGGCGTTTGCCTGAGGGGCATAAGAAGCTGTTTTGATGTGTTGAACGCCGTAATTTGACAAAAACTTTTCGAAAACAGAGCTGGTAAATTGCTTACCATTATCAGTCATAAGAGTTTCTGGCACTCCAAAAATACAGAAGACCTGTTCATGCAGAAATTTTATAGCCGTGTCCGATGTTGCCGCTCTGAGAGATTGAATTGTTGTAAATTTGGTGAGTTGGTCGAGACAAATGATAATGTAAAGGTTTCCTCTGTTTGAACGAGGGTAAGGCCCTAAGAAATCCACGTAAACATGTTGATATGGGCGTTCTACAACAAAGGGTTTCCCCATAGGATGTCGCAAGGTTTGGTTCGATGCCTTCGACATTTTGCACACGTCACAAGAACCGATGTAATCTTTGACTTGAGCGGCCATGTTGGGCCAGAAAAAACGTTGACGAAGCCGGTAAAGCGTTTTGGCTATGCCACCATGCGAGGCTTTCGGCGGCCGGTGAGCCAGAGTGATCAGTTGGTTTGTTAGCACTGACGGAATCCAAAGTTTCCAGGTTAGGTCATCCTCAAGAGGATTCCCTGTGCTGTGGTTTACCTTTTAATATACGAAACCTTCCGATACAATCAGGTCTGGCAGCTGGTCTTTATTATTTTCGATGTTGTCTATGATCTTAGCATATTCCTCAGATTGAAAGCTGGGGTCTGCTAGATCTATTTGCAGCACATCGGAAGGACAATCATCTGATAAGGCATCTAGGCTCACAGCATCTGCCGCATATACTCTTGAAAGAGTATCTGCCACAACATGTTGTGAACCTTTCCGGTGCTCTATATCAAAATCATATCCTTGGAGCTTCAAACTCCATCGAGCCAATCGTCCACTGAGGTCTCTCTGACTCATCAGCCACTTCAAGCTCGCATGATCTGTTATTACCGTGAATTTGTAACCCTCAATGTATTCTCGAAACTTTTGAATACCTAACACTGCAGCCAAACATTCTCGTTCCGTCACACTATAGTTGCACTGTGCGGAATTCAATTTCTGCGAAAAGTAAAATATTGGACGTTCAACCCCATCAACCTTTTGACATAGGACAGCACCGACTCCACTAGCTGAAGCGTCGCATAATATAATGAAGGGTTTGGTGAAGTCAGGATGTATGAGGACTGAATCTGTTGTCAACCTATTCTTTATTTTTTCAAAGGCTTCTATAGCTTCACTTCCAAACTCGAACTTTTTACCTTTTTTTAGCGTGTCTGTGATCGGAGCAGCAAGAGTGGAATAGTCACGGATGAAACGTCTGTACCATCCGGACATTCCGAGAAACCTTCTAACTTGACGTACTGTTTTAGGTATAGGGAATTCACATATGGCGGCTACTTTTCTTGGATCAGTTTTAATACATCCATCGCTCACAACAAAACCTAAATAATCGAGTTCTCTATAACAAAATTTTGATTTTTCTACATTAATTGTAGGTCCGGCATCCTTTAAACGAATTGCAATCAACTTTAACAATCTCATATGTTCTTCAAAAGTTCGTGAAATGATCAACAGATCATCCAGGTATACAAAGACATTTGTTCTCAGTTCATGGGGTACCACTTTGTCCATTAACTGGCACATGCGTTGAGGAGCATTGCACAGGCCAAAGGGCATGACCTTGAATTGGTAGAGAGGTCTGCCAGGAACCGTAAAGGCGGTCTTTTCCCTTGAAGATCTCTCCAGCGGGATTTGCCAAAAGGCGTCTTTTAGATCCACACTCGAGATATAGTGTGTATCTGCCAGACGACTAAGGACTCCTTGTAATTGAGGAAGTGGATACGCACTCTTTTTGGTTTTTGCGTTTACCTTCCTGTAGTCCAGGCACAGCCGGTTTTTTCCAGGCTTTTGTACCAGAACTACAGGAGAACTCCACGGGCTGTTACTGATCTCTATCAAATCCATTGCAATCATGCGATCCAGTTCCTCATATACAAGTTTTTGGACCGCTGGAGATATCGGGTAGTGCCGTTGCTTAATCGGTTCCGCATCTCCCGTATCGATCACATGTTCCTCAAGCAATGTTCTTCCTAAACCAGAAGTGGCAAAGGACGGAAACGTGCTTATGGCTGCTTTTAGTATACTGGACTGCTCTGGTGTCAATTCATGCGCTTTTAAACATTTATTATCTACTTTTGGCTCTGTATCTAACGAAATTCCTGAAATTATGTGAGGAGCAATATTAAAAGCCTTCCAAAAGTTAACACCCAAGTATAATGGTTGTTTTAGGGAAGGGACAACAAACAATTCAATTTTCTTTGTCACTCCTTCGTATGTGACATCAACTTCTAATTTGCCTTTTATGGCTTGTTTTTGGCCATCCGCTGTTGTGACGCTTGAAACAAATCTTTCGAAAGGAATATTATTTTTTTCTAAATACTCAACACCTCCAAATCCCAAACAGCTTATACTTGCACCGCTGTCAAGCAGTCCTGACATTGTTTTTCCTAATACGGTGACAGAGGCATAAGGACGCGGATCATCATCGCAAATCAGAGTAGTTGCATCGATATGTCGATGATTACGTTTTTTCTGTCGAATTCTGGAAATTTTCGGTGAAACTGGTGCTTTCGAATAACCAAAGATTCTCTCCCTAGCCTTGTGATACGCAAGAAGACGTTCGTGTAATGTTTTAAAATGAGCACCCACTTGGTCTTTGCTATCACAAGTCTTCGGCTGAGAATCTAAGGTTCTTTCATGATTTTTTAAAATAGTTACTGTTTGATTGGGTTTTTGAAAGGAATTTGCATCTAAAATTGTTGTTGTTGGGGTTTGGACTCCGGTGTTTGATTGGGGGAGCAAACCGTCCCGGAAGTCGGTATGCTCCGCTGAGAATTTTTTGAGCATCGCGGGCATTGCGTCGAAATTGTGTCCTCTTTACCACAATTAAAGCAAAAGAAAGAAGTTTGCGGGAGAGAACAATCTTTACGCCTATGACCTGCTTTCCCACAATTCCAACAGACAATACTAATGGGTTCTTTTTTAACATGAACGGCTTCAACACTGGGTGTCGAGTACTTTAAATCTTCATGTACAATTTCATTCACGTATCGGCGAAATTGAGGTTGTACTGGACCTTTGGCTTTTGGTGGTTCGTGATCCATAATATATTTTTCAACTTTACGGCAGACATAAACTAACTCTTGTAAACTTGAAGTACGAAAAGTTACTAACAGTTCTCCGAGCCTACTATGAACGTTTTCTTTAAGGAGGCCGATAAGCTCGAAATCTGGTTTTGGGATCAACAGTCTGGTATTCATTTGCTGTATCGCCATGTAAAAGTCGTCGAACGACTCGGTAGGCCCTTGACGTCGATCAAACATTTTTCTGGATAGTTCAGTATCTGTCTCCAGACTACGAAACTGTTCCAGCAAAGCCATACGTAGATTCAACCAATCAATCTTTGGACGAAATCTAATGTAGACCCAATACCAGGATTCCACTTGCCCAGTCACGAACTGTTGAAAGTGAAAAACAATATCTGGCCAGGATACTCGATACGAATCCTTAAAACGCTCCAAGCGAAAAATAAAATCATCTACTGTCATGTTCTTACCGTCATATTTTGCTCCCCACCACTTGAAGAACGTAGTGTTCATAAAACCAGGACGAGTATCAGAAGGTCTTTGGTGACTAGATGTATCTCCGATCGTTCTCGATTGAGGTTCACCAAAATTCAGGTTGTGAAACTGAGCTAGAAATTCGTCTGCTGTACTTTGCGGTCTGGTAGCGTTCGATGCATTGCCAGTTGCAGAAGGTGGATTTGGAATTGCAGAAGATGAATGTTGAGTTGCAGGAGATAAATTTTGAATAGCAGAAGATGTATTAAGAGTAGCAGAAGCATTTTCAAAATTTTGCTCTGTGCGTCTTCGAACATCGTAATTTACTTCGGGAGGTGATTTTGACTGAGAAAGTGTTTCTCGAACTATATCCTCAACCATTTTTTTCAATCTGACCTCACTAAGTTCAAGTTCTTTCTGAATAAGCTGTCGATCTTCAGTTCTACTAATGCCTACAGTAGCTTTGACTATTTCTTGAATATGCTGTAGCATGTTACCAGTTCGAGCACTTGCATCTGTAAGTTTCTGAGGTGGATTGGTAGTGGAAGTATTACCTATGGCACCCTGTGCTGTGCTTGCTACACGTTGGCCTACATTTGAACAAGATGGCAAAGCATTATCATCAATGGGATTATCCCTATAAGGACGTGATCTTTCCGGATTTG
Organism: Melanostoma scalare; assembly: GCA_949752695.1. NCBI lineage: Eukaryota > Metazoa > Arthropoda > Insecta > Diptera > Syrphidae > Melanostoma > Melanostoma scalare. Next base: position 148,732,138 of record OX456985.1, on the reverse strand, counting down.
ACAAGTTAAGGGGGGAGTTTGGCACTCTCGCTTCCTCATCTTGGTCACTACTGTCATAAATTTCAACGTTTTTCCTGCTTCGACCTCTCCTAGGAATAGTCGAACGACCTGCACCTCTGCTTCTCATATTGTAAATTGGTAATGCACTATTTTTGTTGGAGCTCATAACAGTTTATTTTTCCAAATTGGAAAACCTATCAGATCGAAGATCGTTTCAGAATCGAAAAAAAAGAAGGAATATATGGCCCTAATTTGCTTGCAAAAATTTCTTAAACCTTTTATTTTATTATAACTTTATCTATAGTATTCAAGAAAATATACTGGAATATATTTATGAAATAATCAATCTCAGAAGTTTATTAAAACTACAACAACTAAAAAAAAATAACCTGTCTAAATATTTTTTTTTTCTCTATACATTATATGGTGGATGTGAGACTTAACCTAACGATGATACATCGATGGCAACTAAAATTTAATCTTATATCACACTCATAAAAATCAAGCTCGCACATAACTTAATTATGTGGTATAAAATACCTTGTATTTCTCTCAGGCACGCAATCTGATTATTTGTTGGGAAATTATGTTAAAAAAAAATAAAATGGAAAGAAAAAGAAAAAGATATGCCTTTTCGAAAAATGCAAAAATCTTGGGGACAAAGATCGACCCATTGACTAGACATCTGTTTATACATAGGCAATCTGCAAATAAGATGCAAGGCAGACACATCAGACTAAATGGAGACTAAGATCAACCCAGTTACTGGCTATCTGGCCTCAAATCTCAATTATTCTTAGAAAATAAGAACTAAACAAAATGTAAATAAAAAGTGAATTATATGTAAACAATAGTAACATAAGTAAGGCACAACAGACTAAATAAGGACAAAGTTCAACCTATTTACTGGATACCCGACGTTAAGTCACTTAGTCCATATTAAAATTAAACTTGAAAATGATCTTTTCGTCTTTTCCATAGCCCAAATACAGCAGACTAAATGAGGACTATATCACTCATACCCTGGATATTTAATTTCTGATCGGAAAATTCTATAAAATTGATCATTAACTAATGTCGAGAAAAAAAAAATTTTTATGAAAATGGAAATTAAAAAAAAAATTTAATAAACTAAACTATTGAAATTTTGAAACCCACAATAACATCAGGCATACAGAGAAAAGATACATTATCTGTATGTTACTATAAACTGTACAATTGGAACAAAATTGGGCCCCACGTTGGGCGCCACCTGTAACGAATTTAAAGATGTTAAATGATGTAGGCGACTTCTATTTCGGTTGACCTGAGAATATAACCTCAAAAATGAACAAACTTTGAATCTGACAATCCACTGAACTCCAACCTTTACACCCAATAGAAATCTCCTGCTAACCTTCCACCTTGGAAACCCACCATTAGGACCTAATGCTTACAGGGCCATTTGGTCCATCCTGGCAGCAAGGAAAAAGGGTGTCTGGACCACAACCGCTAGGCATGCTTGCTTTCGCACGGAGTAGCTCGTCGGAGGGGGGGTTTTTGCTGTTGTAGGTCTAGACGGTCGTCACGCATTTTCATGCCTATAAATTTAAAAACAAGAAGCGAGGCCTTCATTTGTTCCATTAGCTTACGTGTTTTGGAGGTGTGATTTTATGAGTGATGGAGAGCTTAGGTGTTGTTGCTCTCGGAGGAATACCCGCCCACATACCTTTGCCTTAAGGCTTCGGCACATCCATGGCTATCACGTCCTCGATTTTAGTGATAATCCCTAATTTGTAAATTATTACAAAAGAACTAAACCATTACTCGCAGTTATACCTCTATAACCAAATTAAACTTAAGCTCAAAAATATCTTCTGTATTTTTCATATTTACTTTCGGTCTGAATAAAAAAAAAACCCCAAAAGAGAACATATTCCCAAAAACACAAAATTTCGTGTACCATCGCTGTGTGTCATCTTAAATTTGCATCATCACATCCACCGAAAAATCTCTTAAGCACAACAATTCATTTCAAAGAATCTTGATATCAAAAGCGTAATTCATATGCATGAATCAAAACAACCACTTAACCAATGAGAGGAAAAAAACTCGATGTTTTAACCTTAAATTTATACATATGAAATTCATGTATATGTTTATTAAATCCAAAAAAAAATTACTTATAAACTAAGAAGAATCCGAACAAAATTACCAAAAACAAATTAAATATGAAATTAAACAAAATAAAAGAAAAATGTTCATAAAAAAAATATAATGTTACTGAACGATCTATAGCAGAAACAAAATAGATCTGAATGGGAATTAATTTAGACAATAGAGCATATAGAGCACAAAATAGTACGTCATCAATTAATATCAACTTAAAATCAATGTTTACTTAAAGCGAAAGAGAGATGGCTGTACTATGCATTACACAAGATTTAATTATTTATGCGATAGCTTTTACTCAAATTACAGTAGAAAATTTTATGTCTTAATCCAACCAAAAAAAAAATTATTCAAATTATTATTTCATTTGTAAATAAGTACTTTTAAATTTTATGTAGTTAAACTGTAGATAGGTATTTTAAAATTTTAGATAGCTTAATTGTAGATAGGGATTTTTAATTATGTTTCATGTTTATAAAAAAGGGTAGTCAAATTTTTTGATCATAGCTTTAATTAAGGTGAGAATGAAATGCATGAATATTTATATCGTGATCTTTTTTTTTTTTTTGTATCTCAAACTTGGTTTTTTTTTTTTCTCTATAGCTAGTAAAGTTCGTTCGAAATATATTTAAGATTATCAAACTTACCAAAAACGATTCAGAAACTTTATAAATCCAATATGATGTGCGCACAGCATTCTTGGCAGGCAATTCATTACTGTACCTGTATAAATGAAAAGAAATATACCCGGCGAAATTCTGAACGAAATTTTGTTTACGTTTTGAATGAACTTTATATTTTTACTATTTTTGACTTTTGATTTTTTTTTTTTTTTTTTACAAAAGAGAAATTAACAAACTCCAATACTACAAACTACAATAACACTTAACAAAATATATACACTAAATTTAACATAAAAAACTGCAGCAGATGACTAAGAAGATGATGATCATGGTAGGGTTGTCGACAGGGAATGTCATTGTTTTTTTTTTCTTTTTGGAGACGTAGGAAAGGGACAAGTGACGTCACTAGTCAAATTGATTGAATCAAACTCTTTTTTTTCTTTTATTAGGTTCTGGATTACTTTCTTTTATTTTGACTTTTTACACATAGAGATTGGTAGGTCACTTTTTTTTTTGGTTTTTATTTCTCTTTTTATGGGATTTTTGGTTTTTCAAGGCAAAACAACAAATGTCACAGCACTTAGCGAGTGGAATTCTTTGTTGCGTTTTAGCAATTCTTGATTGTTTTCTATTGCATGAGTTTTATGTTTCTCGTATTTTTAATTACGAGCTCGCGTGGCCACAAATAGTTTTTTGGGGCACGTGTCGAATTTTTGTACGTAAGTTTTTTTTTCCGAAACGCAGCCTTTAAACTAATTTTCTGCACACAAGATGAACGAGGATTTTTGGGATGGCTTAACCCGAAAATTTTTTTAGATTACTCTTTCTTTATTTTAAACTTTTTTTTTTCTTTTAATTTGCCAGGTAGCACGCGATTTTTTATTAACGCTTTCGCCGGAGCGATCGCGGCTTTACTTTCTGAGGGTATTCGGTCGACTCGATGATTTAAATGCAAAAGAGGGCGAGTCCGACTTCGGGCACAGCTTTTATAGCAAAAATTTTGTGGATTTAGGTTCCACAAGCTTCAGAAAGGTGGTACTTCCGGGCACATCTTATATTTCGTAATATTTTAACCAAAGAAATATAATTTTGGCATCAAAAATTAAGTTTGAATTTATTACAAATAAGTGTGAGGTTTACAGATTTTTCAGGTTTAAATCCTACGAGATATAAGGTACCGGAAGTCTTCCATTACCCCATACATTGACATTCCTTTATGACGTGAGAGTTCGTTTTGGTAGTGTACAACCTCGTCATTCATTGACAGCTTAAACCAGAATCTCTTAAATTTTAAAGCGATCTCTTAAAGAGGAGTTTTTTTTTATGGAAAATTTTTCGACAACGATTCATAAAATCGTCTTGCACTAGGCACTACCTTATCGACGCATAAAGGTTATGTATAAGAATCTTGATTTTTTTTTTTTTTAAGATGTCGCAATATTTTGAGATTTCCTACAACATTAAACAACACAAATTAAAAATAAATTACAGTCCATTGATGCTCATCCTTATATCATATCCTCATATCATATCGTTCAACTTTCAACTCGCACATCGAATAAGTAAAATACAACAATTAAAAGAATAACAAACAACTATCCAAACCAACGATTTTCCTTGAAAAGAACAAGTAACAAGAATAATAAATATAAATAGCTTTCCTGCGCATCTGTCATTCCACTCTGTCCTCTGTCCTCTGTGTATGAAAATGAATTTGTGCTGTTGCATGAGCAAGGTTGACAACAACAGTTTGTAGCATTTCGCTTTGTCTCCTTTGAATACACGTAAATTGTAGTTAACCTTTATTAATATTTCGTTCCATTTCATGTCAGTCCAGCAAACAGAATTCACCAGAGATGTTAAAAGGCAGAACAAATGTTTTATCAACACTTCACATGATGAAATCACCAGTGATGTTATCAGAACCTGGATGAGGAAGAAGTTATTTGTGAACGGAGTGTTCACGGCCGGGGAGAATGTTTATTACTAAAGTCAGCGCAACATCAAATGTTTCCAACTTAAATAACATTTATTTTGAATTAGTTAAAATGTAATCTATTGTGAACTATTCTCGAAACCATTGTTAACCTTCAACATCATCTAAAATTCAACGAAAGATTTTTGTATAAAAGGCATTACAAAGTTAAATAAATCTCTCTTTCTATCTTACAATTTACGAAGGTACATCCCGTCTTTTACTTTCAAAGTTTGAACGGACACCATTATCTTTTCTTTTGGCTTGCATAATTCACTCGCGAACAAGCATCATTATCATACCAGTTTAAACCAGATGAGATAACTAATTATCGGATTGCTTCATGCCCGTGTTTCCACGAATTCGACACTTTGACGAATTTGCTCGAGTAAGGGTATCCAAGTATCCATTTTTTTTTCATTTTCAATTCATTCAAACATCATTACATGCTAACAAAATGTTTAAACTAGCTTATATAATAACTTAATTAACTAACTGACCCTATGCGGGTACTCTAAATTATTCAATAATTTAATGGTAATGCCTTTCGGCCTAAAAATATTTTATGAATTTATAAACTATAGCTATAATTAAAACTAAGAAAATTGTACCCACTTAGTTCTTTAGAGCTACTTTTTTTTCTGCTTTTCTTAAAACTACTTACAACTACTTAAAACTAATTAGAACTACTTAAAACAAATTAAAACTAGAGCAGCCACAGGTAGCTTTTATGAATTTTTTTTTTTTGTGTTTTATATATTTTTTTTTTTTTGGTTGCCACTGTGCCCACCACCTATACCCTAGGACTTACACTCCAAACCTCTGTAAGCCAGCCATTGGCGACTCGCTATCAGTATCGTTTTCAATTTGTTGCTCCGACAACCACCAGAACAGTTTTGAAGTCTTAATAACGTCCCGTCGATCGCGATCTGAGACCGCTCTACTGAACCGGAGGAGCTCTTCAACGTCTCTGCCTACAGCGGCAACGTCTCGATTGTAAGGAAGCCGTCGTTCCACGGACTAACGACAGACGTGGTAGATTAGCGGAACCGCCAATCTATCCTGTGAAACTGTGAAACAGTCGCCTTGTCAGAGCAAAAGCTCCTCTAGCCCTGGCCAGAGCCGCATCCATATGTTTGTTAAAATATAGATACTGATCTAGCCAAAGGCCGAGGTACTTGACTACTACTTTGCTTGGCAGTGGGTGCTGAATCTTATCGAAGTCACTTTGCAACAGACTTCTGATATCTTCGATCTCTGAACCTGTTCTGTACGAAATGATGTCGGCGTACGCTATAGCATGGTGAATAGAACCAATTAGATTGCCGGTGAAAATGCTAAACAAAATAGGCGAATTCACCACCCCCTGTTGTAGACCGTTCTGTATTTTAATAGCTTGGTAGAAGTTATATTGCAAATTTTCACAACAAACGTTCTACCATGAAGCATGTCATTCAGAATATATAGCAGTGGTTTAGTCATGCCGTACCTGATCAACTTATAGAAAAGACCGTCTAACCAAACGTTATCGAATCCCTTCTCCAAGTCGACCAGACATGCACCCGTACACTGATTTTTAGCTTTGTTCCATTGAATATCAGATACTAGTTTAGACGCCGCATGTATGGTATCATGACCCGCCTTAAAACCGAACTGATTTTCAGGAATAATATGTTTGTCCTCCGCCCATGTGGACAGAGCTCTATTGAGAACTTTCTCGAATACCTTGCTGATAATCGGAAGAAGACTAATTGACCGGAGATTTGCTGGATTGGAACCATCCTTCACTTTTTTAAGGAGAGGATGGACCACTGCCGTCTTCCAATGCACTGGATAATATGCATTATTCAGCGCATAGTTGAAAAACGTGGTGTATATGTCCACCGCTTCCGAAGGGAGGTTTCGCAGCACAACATTGGGCATGCAGTCGACTCCTGCTGACTTCTTTTTCTTTATTTTGTGAAAGATGTCTTCGAGGTCCATCTTAGAAACGAACAGTGTGTTATCCTCGTTTCGCTGGGCGATGACTGCATTTGCAAGTCGGTCATCATTGAACCTAGTGAAACCAGGATTCTCAGATCGCCAACTCGAGATCTCGTCTCTAAGATAGAAGTGTCCGACAGAGGCTCTGTTCTCAAGGTCGTAATTCGGGCGAATGGACTCATTCTACTTATATACTTGCTCGAAAACAGCACCCACAGTCTCTACCTTCTCTTGAGCATCTTCCACTATAAAGTGGTCATCATCCAAGATAGCGTCACCTGGATCTATTCCTAGTGTCAGAAGTAAGTTTTCGTTCTCTATCGTCCTTTGGAGTTTGATACTCTGAAGGTCATTTTGATCTTTTCTTCAAAAGATTTTGTTTATTTCCGGAGACTTACCCGGGTTATTGGATTGCACAGCCCGAATTTTATTGTTCCAGAAACATGAAATGGTAATTTTATAACTTTCTTTAATAAGCTGTTGGAGACTTTTGATCTGTGACTTAAGAGTTCTAATCTCCAAATCGTGTTGGTCAGTAAGACTCCTGTGCAAGAGTTCGAGTCTCGACAGGAGTCTACTTTTTTGTTTGTAGAGTGCGTCTATTTTCGCGTTTCTGTACATGTTCGTTGGATCGTTTTGCCTATACTTAGGAATTGTCCTATTGTCCATTGTTCTACGAATTGCATCCTCCATACTTTGCAGGTATCCATCGATCTCAACGTTTGACAGATTCCTGTTGCATGGCGGCGCAATACCGTTCGAACGAAGTTCCCTTGAGACGGCACCGGACAAGCGCGGCCAAAGTGTCTTACCGTAGTTGTAAGAGTGCGTCAGCACGTACTCCTCCAATTCCACAAAGTCGTTCGGAAGCAGTATGACGGCGGCAAGTCCACAGTGATCACTGTCGTACTCAACCGTCGTCAAACAATTTTTCGTGCGTCGAAGAATGTCTTCGGTCAGTTTAAGTCTTGAGTCTAAAAGTAATAGATCCAAATATGAGCCACTTCGAGGATATGAAGGCCTGTCAGTAGTCAGCAGATCGACTTTACACTCAATACTGTGAAGCCCCAGCCATTTTAATAGCTGGGTCCCCCTTGGATTGGCTAATTGATTTCCCCAATCTTGGTGTTTAGCATTGTAATCACCGACCATAAGGAAATAGTTTTCTTCTGAGTTCAGTTTCAGTGTTCGAAAAAGTGATACGAGCTCTGTTATAAAGCCTGGCAAAAATCCTCGATCGAACCCTCCAAGTGGGTGCCGGGGGGGCAATGTTCACTACATATACTTATCAGTGTCTGTACGATGTCAGACGGTGACAGCCAAGGTTAGGTTGGATCGCTGGGTGGTTGTGACTTCTCAATAGCACAATCCTTAGAAATCCAATCTCACCATAGATACGAGGTTCCTAGTTTCAGTGGTGGTGTGAGCATTCATAATCCGTGCCGAAGAAATAAAGGTTGGGGGATAAACCAATCAATAACGAGCTCTTCTGGATGCTTGGCAGGGTCCAGAATAGACTAGCCTTACCCCGGTACACGGCTCTGCCGGGGCTGACCTTTTCCTTCCGTAGTTACTCGTGGGACTTTCTATGGAATTTTTAAAAACTAACAAACTAACAAACAAACAAACAGACAAAAAAACGAACAAAAAGACAAAAAAGAAAACTGGGGGGAGGCAACGAAAGTTGTACACATTCTCCGATTTGGCTGAAAAGTAGAAGCAGGAATGTGAGCCAACGGGCATACCTTCCACCAGTGGGATACAAGGTTCGCACACAGGCTCTGAACCAGCTGCAAAGCCAGTTCAGGTCTGTGCAGTGGGAACCAAGAATCCCGACTCTGGCGAGCAGCACAGCCCGCTGGAAACTGGTCAAGAGCATGCTGCAAGGCTAGTTCTAGCCAGTGAATCGGAGGGCAAACGGACCGCCACTGCTAATAGAGTTGATGAACTCCCCAATATTAGCTTTGAAAACAATTCGCCTGCTTTGGTGCTATCATCAAGACAGGACGAGATGAAACTTACAAAGAGGGGAAATGGAGGGGTGATCAACGACTCCGTCTCCACCTTGAATGCCCTTAAAATAAAGGACACGGGGAGGGCCGTTCAGACTGGCAGATTTTTAGAGGCGAATAGCAACCCTTACTCTGCGGGTCAATGAATCCTCCGGAGGACAATGAATCCTCCAATTGGTGGAGCGGGAGAGGTGATTAACAACTCCAGCTCGGCCAAGGGGGGGACTCAGATCAAAAAAACGCCCGCTCAGATACGTCGCCAAGCCAGAAGGGTAATTGAAACGGTGGGTGGTAAACCCGCAGGGGAGAGAACCCCGGGTGAGGTTGATAAATTGAAGTGGGCAAGTAAAATTGCAGAAGAGACCAGCCAAGACTCAACGTCGAAGCGAAACAGGTCGTTTGAGGTTGAAAAACCTCAACCAAAAAAGCCAAGAGTCGGGGTTAGCGTTCCATCGACACTGGTGCCGGGGCAATCCTTTGGTGACGTGGTAAAGGGACAGATTGTTGTCGCGGTCATCGACGAGAGCAATATGGATGGAAACATCTCTGCCGACAGGTGGGCGGACGTCAAGGCTCACCTCGCTTTCAGGTTTATACCTGTTATCGAGGCGAATCCGGGACCCCTCCCAAGAATTAGCGACGCTGGCTGGCATCAAAACCGCGTCAAGCTGATCGCCTGTCAAGACCAGAGATCGCTTCACCTATATAAACTTGCTGTCAGCGGTTTAGGTGAGATCTGGCCAGGTGCTAAGCTAGAGGTTGTGGCAAGGGAGGATATCCCAAGCAGACCGAGACCTCGTGCCTTGGTACCGGCCCTACATGAATCGCGGGAGATGGTTCTCCAGTTGATTAAATACAGCAACCCGGATCTGCCCACTCACGATTGGACGGTTCCGGTGATTGAAAAAGAGTCGGTGGGTCGTTATCGGTCGGCTCTTGTCATCCTGAATAAGGAGTCATTAGAACCCCTGGCGGCACGCGGGGGTGTTATTCAGTACGGCTTTGACAGCCCAGTGCTGAAAATATACAAAAAAGATGAGGACGCTGCAAAGCTTCCAAAGCAAGCGGCTGAATCCGAAGCCAAGGAGTCCACTGCGAGCGTCGAATCTTCCATCATGGAGACAGACGCGGCAAGTTGATCTGATTCTTTGGAACAGCTGTCTTGCTCGAAACTGGTCGAAAAGACTACAATAATAGTGTCTGATCAAGACGCATCTGAAATCAAATCGTCCGATAAGGACGACAACAACAAAGGTGGAGTCTTAGACTCCGACGATGAAATGCTTGGGGTTCTCCTTTCTGAGGATGAGTTGCTAGACTCTGCCTCAGATATGGAGGACCTTAATGCTACAGTGTTGGAGATTAAGCTGGATGATTGTAGCAATGCTGCAGATACTCCAGATTAATCTCCAACACTCCATCAAAGCCTCGGCCGGACTCCTTCTCCGACTAAGAAAGTCCGGCGAGGATATAGTCCTGATCCAGGAACCATGGATTAATAAATCCGTGGTAAAAGGACTCAGGACGAAAGATTATTCTCTGCTGTATGTGACGAACAAAGGTGAAGCAAGATCCTGCATACTGGCAAAGAAAATACTTAACGTATTTTTACTACCTAATTACAGCAATTGCGACACCACAACAGTAAAACTGCAGACCAACAGTGGGACTTACTGGCTCACGTCCGCCTATCTAGGCCATGACCAACCGGGGCCGCTACCAGGAGAGACGCTCGAGCGCGTAATAAAAAGCGAAACAAAGCTCAAAGCGGACCTTATAATAGGAAGTGACGTAAACGCACATCACGCAGTATGGGGGAGTACGGACGTAAATGAAAGGGGTGAGTCTCTTTTTAATTTTATACTAAGTACTAACCTTCTTATCTGCAATATCGGTAACGAACCAACCTTTGTCACAAAAAACAGATGAGAGATTTTAGATGTTACCTTTGTATCTCAATCAATCTATAACAAGATCAAAAACTGGGCTGTATCTAGGGATCACTCCTTCTCTGATCACAGATACATCCAATTTAGTCTAACAGATGACACACCAAAACCCATAGGCTTCCGTAATTATAGGAAAACTGACTGGGTAAAATTCAGGCAAATCTTCAAACATTGTTACAACTACAATGACAATAGCTTCCCTTCAAACCCCAAGGATCTTGACAGCAAAGTCGACGATCTAACTAGTGCTCTTAACCATGCCTTGTGTAACTCCTGTCCTCTTACCATAGTAAGAGGGAAGAAGAAACCACACTGGTGGACCAAAGAGCTAGAACCGCTCAAGAAAAGTTCTGCGAAGCTTTTCAATCGAGCCAAATCTTCCAGAAATCCCATAGACTGGGATCTATATAAGGAATCCCTTAGGATTTACAAAAAGAGGTTACGAATAAGCAAAAGATCCTCTTGGAAAGAATTCTGCAATAAAATTGAAGACTCCTCAGAGGCATCTAGACTTAGGAAAATCCTATCAACGAGTCCAAAAATGCCAAGTTCTATAAAAGATGAAAACGGCAACTGGACCAGCTCATATGAAGAAACATTAAACTTGCTACTGGATACTCATTTCCCTGGTAGCTCGTATACAATAACAGACGAGGAGCACTTGCCTCGACTCGCAAACCAATCAGGTAAAGGTCTTATCTCCAGAGATATACTGTTATGGGCAGTAAACAGCTTTGACCCTTATAAATCACCAGGGCCCGACGGAATCATCCCTGCGGAGCTGCAGCAGGTTTCAGACATCATCATCTATAACTTAGAGATGATCATGAAAGGATGCATCAGCTATGCCTATATTCCCAAGGCCTGGAGAGAAGCTAGGGTCGTCTTTATACCTAAAGCCGGCAAAAGCTCCCATGTAAATCCAAAAGATTTAAGACCTATTTGTCTATCATCCTTCCTCCTTAAAACACTGGAAGGAATGATTGACATACATTTAAGACAAGAAATTAAACCTAGTCTGATCTCAACGGCGCAACATGCCTATACAAAAGGTAAATCAGTGGAAACTGCACTCCACTCTCTGGTTTGCACCATTGAAAAATCCCTGCACTACAAAGAATACTCTCTCGTCGCATTCCTAGACATAGAGGGTGCATTTAACCATGTTAACAATTCAGCAATCACTAATGCTCTTGATGGGCTGCTCATAGAGGAACACATCAAAAACATGATAACAACAATGCTCAGCAGCAGAATCATTAGTTCCGAAATGGGGAACTACAAAACAAGCAGAATGGCCAATAGAGGAACCCCGCAGGGAGGAGTTTTATCTCCCCTACTGTGGAACCTGGTCGTTAACAAATTGTTAATCGACCTAGAGGACGAAGGTTTCATAACTATAGCCTATGCCGATGATGTAGCAATTGCCGTTTCAGGCAAGCACCCACAAACCCTAGCTGAGCTGCTACAAACAGCACTTAACAAGCTTAACAATTGGGCTGCAGATTGTAGTCTGAACATCAATCCACACAAAACGGAATTAGTTCTCTTTACGAGGAAATACAAAATTCCGGTCTTCAGACCCCCAACTATTAAAAGGGGAACTCTCACACTGTCAAATCAGGCTAAATATTTAGGGCTCATTTTTGACAAAAAACTGACCTGGAAAACCAATATTGAGGAAAGACTAAATAAAACCAAAGTTGCACTCTTCTCCTGTAAAAAAAACCCATTGGTGGCAAATGGAGTGTCTCCCCCCAAATCACCCATTGGCTGTTTACCTCCGTAATTAGACCGATACTCACATACGGGTTGATACTCTGGTGGACAGCACTAGACAAGATGATCAACTACAACAAGCTGGCCAAAGTTTAAAGAACGGCTAGTCTGTGTATTAGTGGCGCACTGAGGACAACCCCATCGGACGCCCTCAATGTACTACTAGATCTCACACCCCTAGATATCTTCAGCAAACAAGTCACAGCTAGCTCAGCTACTCGACTCAGAGCTACATCACAGTGGACCAATAATCAAATCGGCCACACTACCATTCTAGATAACTTTAGATTCTTACCGAATCGATCCGACTACATCACCCCCAAGTTGGTGTTTGACAATAATTTCCAAGTAACCATACCTTCAAGAGAAGCTTGGGAAAATGGCGCTCTTTTGGAAAGTGAAGCAATACACTTCTACACCGATGGTTCAAAAACCAGCGAAGGTGTGGGAAGTGGAATCTACTCAGAAAAACTGAATCTCAGTCTTTTCTTCCGCCTACCCGATCATTGTAGTGTGTTCCAAGCGGAAATTCTGGCGATTAAGGAGGTGCTGTCTTGGCTCAAAGAAAACGTCATATCCTCCATGGATATTCGGATCTTCTCAGACAGCCAAGCTGCCCTTAAATCTCTTGCCTCTGTCTCTACAAAATCCATCACGGTCCAAAATTGTCAGATGTCTCTGAGGGAGATGTCAAATCAGTTCAACATTCACCTTTCATGGCTGCCAGGGCACAGGGACATACCAGGCAACTGTATGGCAGACGAACTAGCCAAAAAGGGCATGACCACTTCCCTACGCTCAGAATGGAACAACATAGGTGTACCTATTGCTACATGTAAACTCCTACTTAGACAAGACGCTTCAAGGCTAACAAACACTAGATGGACTGAGAGTAACAACTGCCTTGCAACCAAAAAAGTTTGGCCGTGTGTTGACTCAAAACGCTCGAAGAGTTTGTTGGCCCTGAACCGTCTGTATCTAGTTTCTACCATAGGTGTTCTTACGGGACACTGTCTAATAGGGAGACACGCCAAAAGACTTGGTGTGTTTTCCAATGATTTCTGCAGAAGCTGCATGGACGACGAGGAGGAAGAAACCGTTCAACACCTTCTTTGCTCATGCCCTGCACTACTTCATAGGAGGAAAACTCATCTCGGTGATTTCTTCTTCGATGATACTAGCGACCTAGCTTACATAGACCCTAAAAGTCTTTCGAAATACATTAAAAGTTCCACGTGGTTCGACTAGCAGGTGATTAACCGGCTAGTCCCGTAATGGAAGATTAATAAGTGATCAACTCGTTAATCTTACATGGGGTTTCTGAGATCAGTAGGTGATTAACTTGCTGATCTCTGTGGTATCACAATGGGCCCTTGCGGCCTAAGTGTGTCAGGCAATGTACTCTTTGACTGACAGCCACTTCCACCTAACCTAACCTCTGTTATAAAACATGAGGGTTGAGAAGCCTCCGGCGCTTATATCCCGACCACATACAACCGCCTCCCCTGTTGGAGGGGGATGCATACGATACACGCTTCCAGCAACCGGAATCGGCGTACTTCACTACTATATCTATCTCTATATATAAATAGGCTAATGAAAATCTTTGGGTCCCTTTTTCTCTGTTGTTTTCCAACCGATTCTCTAAATTTTTTTTTGGTGGTTTGGTATTGATGAGAAAAAGTGTCATCAATCATTTTTACCTTTGTCTAAATGTCCTAATTGCTTAAGATCAACAGGTGCGTTTTACATGTATTTTATATGCGAAAGACATATTTCAGAGCTTTTTTGTTGTTTTCTTATGTACAGTGTGTTTGTGCAGTGTGTGTGAGGAGTGTATGTGTAGTGTGTGTGTGTAGTGTGTGTGTGCAGTGTGTGTGAGGAGTGTATGTGTAGTGTGTGTGTGTGTGTGCAATATAAATAAGTTGGAGTGAATAATGCATTTACTTTGTTGCTGTTTCATAAAACCTGCTTATATTGAATGACAGATGACAGATGACAGATGACAGATGACAAATGACATATGACAGATGACAGATATTTGATATTTGATATTTGATATTTATTGTTTAAATGACAACTGTACATCAAGAGAACTTATAACTAGGACAGGATATAAGATTAATTTCTTTTTGGAATGTGCAAGAACATATATTCAGTTTCAATTCAATTTCAATTTTATTGAGAATGTACAAGTAAGACGTAGTCTTTTATAGTACTTAAAAATACGGACTATGATGATAAGTAAACATTATCGATAAATAAACTTAAAACAAAATACAAATGTAATATAGTAAATTAACTGATTATAAATATAAATGTATATAAATTTAGTAATAGCAACAAATTTTAAAAATAATTTTTTTTTTTTTTTTTTAATTAATTTCATTGTACATTTTAATCTGTTTAAATTTAAGTTTTAGTTTTTACATTAGTCCTTAGCGAAAATGAGCAGTGATTGCATTTTTAAAGTTTGTTATTCCAATTATTCTTTTAATGGTAATCGGTAGAGAGTTCCAAAGCCTGATTACATACACAATAAAAAGCCGTGAAGAGTTCAAGTAGTTGTAAGTTGGTACTAAAAAATTCGTAGTTCTTAAAGATTGGGCAAATTGAAGTTTATTATTAATGTACAGAGGTGCCTTATTATGTTTAATTTTGTGTAAAAATATACAACGTCTGGCATCCAGAAATTGATGCAACGAACATCCAAGAACAAGTTGGTGGTAATGAGAAATGTGTTGGTGTCTCCGGAGACCATATACGTATCTTAACATATCATTAAACGCCACAAGCAATTTATGTTGAGAGTGAGAATCGGGTTTGCAATAGACTACACTTGCGTAGTCGATCAATGGCACGAGCAACGTTTTTATAAGCCTTAACTTTGTATTTACAGGAGTAGCGGAGGAGAATGGCCAAAGTCTACGTAGTCCAGAGTATATTTTTGCAACTGTATGATTAATATGACTTTCAGCTGAAAGTTTTCTGTTAATTTTGAAACCTAGACTTGTAACAGTTTCCGAAAAAGACAGCTGGAATGAAGACAGAAAAACAGGAGGTAAAAGTGATGTATCAACAAGCTTTTTGGAAATTGCAATAAGCTGAGACTTTTCTGGATTCAGACAAAGACCATTGTTAACTGACCATTTAAAAATTGCCATTAGATCTTCACTAATTCTGCATATTACAACCCCGTTCAGATACTGTCTCATTGTATCTGAAACAGTATCTGAACGGGGTTGTAAGACAATTATACCATCTTAGTATGTACTGCAATTTGCCGGTCTTAAAACTAGTTTACTGTGCTTTATTTAAATCTAAACTGGAATATGGAATTTCTTGTTGGGGAGGTTCTTATTTCAATAAAATAGAACCTTTACTGATTAAACAAAACCATGCTGTGAGGATAATTTTAAAAGCAAACCGTAGGACACCAAGTTTTGACCTATTTAAGAGACTTGAATTTCTTCCAATAAGACATCTGTACTGTTATAAAGTCTTAAAAATATTTTTCTGTGATTCTGGCTACTTCGTAGCTAGAGTGCAAGAGAACTATAGCTTGCGTATCAACACTAGAAATCTTGCAACTATACCTACCATCAAAAAAACTCATTTTTCCCAATGCTATTATGTCACTGCTCCACGATTATTTAATAAATTGCCTGAAAACATAAGGTGTGAGAGAGAAAAAACAGTATTTTTAAAATCAATCAAATATTGGCTATTTTCCATTGATCATTCTGAAATTGATGCTTTATTGAATCCAATGATGTAACTTAAAAATTTCCAAACATATTGTAATGAACACCCAACATTTATACCAATTTCCTAATCGAAAACGTTCAACCTAAAACACAACTGGCAACACTATAATGGAATGGTATAAAATGACAGGCATTGCTTGTAAGCCAGTGTGTGTGAGTGTAGAGATTTTTGACAGCAAATGTGGAAACCATGGAGAAGAAACTGGAACGCTCTAGATGAGTGTTGTTCTATATAAAGAGGACCGCTGACGCAACGAGCAGTCAGTTTTTGATTATAGAGTGATAAAGTTAAGAGTGAAACATTGTTAACCAGTGATAGTCCAATAGTCGAGTTGAGTTCGAATAAAGTATAGATACTGAATAAAGTGGTAGAAATAAAATAAAAGTGAAGTTTTATTTTGCGAACTAAGCGCACGTTACATTGGTGTCAGAAGTGTAAATAAAACTTATTTGACTAATAAAGTGTAAAAAAAAAAAAAAAAAAGTAAAAAGAAAAATAATAATTATATACAGTGAAAATGGGTAAGTTGTTAGAAGAGCTCAACTGCATTGAGCTTAAAAGTGAGTTAGGTAAGCGAAATTTTTCTAGAGCGGGATCGAAAAATGAGCTCGTCCTGCGCTTGCGTAACTATTTGGAACAGCAAGGGGAAGACGTAAACACTTTTGTTTTTGAAATAGAAGTGGAAGAAGAGGAAGTAAGTGAAAGTGTAGATTTTTCTAGTATGATGAAACTTTTGTTAGAACAGCGAAACGAGCAAAAGAAGGAACAGCAGAATGTTCTCGAACGACTCGAAGTACAACAAAAGAAGCTGATTGAAGAGCAACAGCAGAATATTCTCGGACGTCTGGAAGAGCAGAGAAACGATCAAAAGAAGGAACAACAGAATATTCTCGAAAGACTTGAGGCGCAACAGAATGTTTTGGAAGGTCAGAAAAACATTCTAGAAGGTAAATTGGGTAACATTGAGAAAAATGTATGTGCCCTAGACGAACGCGTTGAAGGTGTGGAAAAACAGCTTTCTGTTGTAGAGAATCGTTTCGAAATCGTAGAAACCCGATGTGATAAACAGTTCTCTGTTCTGACCAAGGAATTGGACCAGATTCGGAAAATAAAAATTCGAGAGTCTGCTGGGGAGTTTGCAAAGAAAAAGGAGATGAAACCCCCAACATTTGATGGACAGTCTTCTTGGCCAGTCTACAAGAGACAATTTGAGGCCGCCGCGACAATAAATGGCTGGGATGACGAAGACAAGTACATTGCACTGACTCTTGCTCTTAGAGGACCAGCAGCTGAATTACTTCAAACAGTTCCAGCTGGTAAGAGTGGCGATTTCAGTTCTCTCGTGGCAGCTATAGATAAACGCTTTGGCGATAGCCATTTGAAAGAAGTCTTCCGAGTCCAACTCAATAACAGAGTCCAGAAAAGGGGTGAAAGTCTACAGCAGCTCCAAGCAGACGTCGAAAGACTGGTTCACCTGGCATACCCGGATGCTGGAGAAGAAATCATCAACCAGCTTGCTGTTGAGTCCTTCGTCCGTGCCATTTCGGATATAAATCTTCAGAGGTCTGTGCGAACTGCTAGAACACGTACTCTTTCCGAAAGTTTAGCATTCGCATTGACAATTGAAGCAGCAGAACAGGCTTCTCAGGGAGTACATCGACTTAGAGAAGCCATAGTCGAAGAGTGCTCTTGCCATAGAGCTGAAATACAAAAGAACCAGCGGAGCGGACTAGCAAGATGTTGGAACTGCAACAAGACCGTGCACTTACAGCGTCAATGCCGACTACCATCAGGGAAACGAGTAAGAACCAACTTCGAGGGGCAGAGGCGGGTTTCTTGTATCGATGGCCCCAGAACCACCATCCAGGTCTCTCAGACCAAACGAGACAACAAAAGTCTGACTGTGGAAACTACTATTAACGGGAACAAACATGTGGCTACCATCGACACCGGTGCCACAGCCTCCATAGAACGTCGAGACCTGGTAAAGACGACGTGGCTTCATAACACCAATAGCTACCGTCTAAGAACCGCAACGGGAGAAGCAGCAAGAGTATATGGAGAAGTGTGTCTTAAGATCCGACTGGCCGATCTAGTGTTTACTCATCAATTCCTGGTGGCAGATATATGTGACGAGTGCATCATTGGAATCGACTTTATGAAACAGCACGGAGTTATTTTGGACATCGGTAATCAGGTTTTGAAGTACCAAAATAAGGAACTTCCAATGACTTATTCGAACGAAAGTACGTCGACACTGAGGACTGTCATCACGGAAGATCTGATTCTGCCTCCTTCTTCTGAAGTGTTCGTTTGGACAAAACTTGAAGGTGAGTTTGGAAGCCTTCGATACCTCATGGTGGAACCAGACCCAGAGTGTTCCTCCCAAAGCGTCATCATTGGGAAAACACTGGTAGCACCGAAAAACAAAATGGTCCCCGTATGATTACTAAACACCAGACCGTACGATGTAAGGTTGAAGAAAGGAGAAGTTGTTGGACGTTGCAAATCGGTTGCAACAATTACGAAGATCGCAAACGAAGCCTCGAGAAAAACTATAACTCCGGAGGAGCTCAAAACCATCAGAGCTAAAATACTGTATTCATCCAACCTTGATCACCAACAAACAAGGATGGCTGAAAATCTCCTACAAGAGTACACTGACATCTTCGCATCGGCAAAAGGGCAATATGGTAGGACACAGTTGGTGCAGCATCGCATCAACACAGGAGATGCAAGACCGATTCGTCAGCCCGCAAGACGCCTTCCACTGGCCAAACAAGGTGAGGTTGAGGAAATGAAGACGGAAGCACTCGTTTTTGTGTGGACTACCGAAGGCTGAACGATGTGACTAAGAAGGACAGCTATCCTCTGCCGAGAATCAGTGATACCCTGGATGCCATGGAGGGAGCCCAGTGGTTTTCGACGCTGGACTTGAAGAGTGGATATTGGCAAGTTGACATCCACCCTGATGATCGGGAAAAGACGGCGTTTTCGACAGGTAATGGGCTCTGGCAGTTTAAAGTTATGCCGTTTGGGCTATGCAACGCTCCGGCAACATTCGAGCGTTTGATGGAGTGCGTTCTTCAAGGACTGACGTGGAGAGCGTGCCTTGTCTACTTGGACGATGTCATTGTTTACGGGAAAAAATTTGACCAACATTGCAAGAATCTAAAAGCCGTGTTTCAGAGACCTCGAGAGGCTAACCTTAAACTGAATCCAGAAAAATGTGCACTTTTCAAAACCGAAGTTAAGTATTTGGGACACATCATCTCTTCCCAAGGAGTGAAGACTGATCCTGAAAAAGTTGACTCCGTCAAAAATTGGCCAACACCACAGGACAAACATCAACTCCGAAGCTTTCTTGGTCTTGCCACATATTACCGACGTTTTGTTTAGAACTTTGCTGGAGTTGCAAAAAGTTTGCATCAGCTCACCGAAAAACGGAAGCAGTTCAAATGGTCAGGTGAGTGTGAAAAATCTTTTCAGGAACTCAAATACCGCCTCTGTAACGCTCCAGTGCTGGCACATCCAACACCTGGCAAAACATTCATCATCGACGCAGATGCAAGCAACGTTGGAGTCGGGGCGGTACTATCCCAAGTGCATGATGGCGAAGAGAAAGTGGTGGCATATTACAGTAAGGTCCTCCCAAAAGCCTGAAAGAGACTACTGCGTGACCAGAAGGGAACTGCTGGCTCTTATCTTGGCAACAAAGCACTTCCATAAGTACATCTATGGACAGAAATTCCTTCTGCGGACAGACCATGGTGCTCTGAACTGGCTGTTGAACTTCAAAAATCCAGAAGGTCAAGTCGCAAGGTGGATAGAAAGACTGCAGACTTATAACTACCAGATTCAACACCGCAGAGGAGCATTGTAGGCGACAAGAAAACAAAGAAAATATTACCGCTCAGCGACTAAGAGCTGACCCCATATGCGGATGGAGCAATGAGGAAGTGAGGACCGCTCAACAGGAGGATCCAGATATCGAACCCATTCTCGCATGGAAAGAAAATGAAGAGAAACCTGAATGGGGAGACATTTCTGACCGGAGTCCAGTTCTTAAAGCCTATTGGGCACAGTGGGACTCACTATATGTGCAAGAAGGTGTCCTCAGGCGAAGATGGGAGTCCGTTGACGGTAAATCATATGTGATGCAGCTGATCGTACCGCAATCGAAAGTCAGTGAAGTTCTTCGGGAGATGCACGACGGACCTTCTGGAGGCCACCTGGGAGTTAACAAAACACTGGAGAAGGTGCGACATCGGTTCTACTGGTTACATGCTAGAGACGACGTGGAGAAGTGGTGCCGAACTTGTGACAAGTGTGCTGCAACCAAAGGACCTGGTAGGAAGATTCAAGGTAAGATGCATCAGTACAACGTTGGATCGCCTTTTGAGAGGATTGCAGTAGATGTGGCTGGGCCTTTTCCAGAGACCAACGCTGGAAACAAGTACATTCTGGTTGTAATGGACTATTTTAGCAAATGGCCTGAGGCGTATGCCATCCCAAATCAAGAAGCCAAAACGGTAGTCGACCAGATTGTGTTTAACTGGGTAAGTAGGTTTGGCGTACCTATGGAACTCCATTCCGACCAAGGGAGGAACTTCGAGTCAAACATCTTCCAAGGAGTGTGCGGACTACTTGGCATCAAGAAGACCAGAACCACACCGCTTCATCCACAATCTGATGGGATGGTTGAAAGATTCAACCAGACCTTGAAAGAACACCTCACCAAGGTCGTAGGCGACTACCAAAGAGACTGGGATAGGCACGTACCGCTATTCCTGATGGCCTATAGAAGTGCAGTACATAGCTCGACAGGACAAACACCATCTGACATCCTGTTCGGGAAAACCATGCGGCTGCCCAGCGAACTTAAATTTGGATGCCCCACAGAGGAGCCACAGGACACGAACGAGTATGTGGATGACCTCAAGGAGAGACTCGCTGACATCCATAAAAGAACAAGGGAACGGATGAAAACCTACAGCGACCGGATGAAGACACGGTACGACACAAAAGCGACAACGGCAGGATTCCAAGCAGGAGATCGTGTGTGGCTTTATAATCCTCATCGTCAAAAGGGATTGTCACCGAAACTTCAGCAGAACTGGGAAGGTCCTTATACTGTTGTCACGAGGATTAACGACGTGGTTTACCGCATCCAAAGAGGATTAAGAGGCAAGTTAAAAGTAGTTCATTGTGACCGGCTGCATCGATATAGTGGCGAGGCTGCAGATGGAATTATTCGGGACGAACAATCTTAAGGAGGGGGCAGTGTAATGAACACCCAACATTTATACCAATTTCCTAATCGAAAACGTTCAACCTAAAACACAACTGGTAACACTATAATGGAATGGTATAAAATGACAGGCATTGCTTGTAAGCCAGTGTGTGTGAGTGTAGAGATTTTTGACAGCAAATGTGGAAACCATGGAGAAGAAACTGGAACGCTCTAGATGAGTGTTGTTCTATATAAATAGGACCGCTGACGCAACGAGCAGTCAGTTTTTGATTATAGAGTGATAAAGTTAAGAGTGAAACATTGTTAACCAGTGATAGTCCAATAGTCGAGTTGAGTTCGAATAAAGTATAGATACTGAATAAAGTGGTAGAAATAAAATAAAAGTGAAGTTTTATTTTGCGAACTAAGCGCACGTTACAATATTTTATATTTGTATTTAAATTTTTTTTTTTTATATATCCTATTTAATCTTCTATTAATTGTTTTCCCCATCAACAGCTCTACTTGTCATAGTTTTAATTTGTAAAATATATACTATCGCCACTGTCTGTTAAAGACACAAGATTGTATTCAGCTATTTCTTTCAATATCTATTAATGTAAGTCATATTTATTGTAGCTACTTTTATAAAAATCAAAAAGATATTGTAATGAAATATAGAATTATCAAAAAAAAAAAAAAAAAATATTAAATCCTCTTGTAAACCAAGAGGACGCGATAAATATTTTTGTACATCATCTGCATACAGATGTACCAAAAAGCATTTGAACATACGTTTGGCAGGTCATTTATAAATATGCAAAATAACAACGGTCCCAAAATAGAGCCTTGTGGTACACCCATACGCAGATTCAGAGATCCTGATTGATTTTGAGCAATACAAACTTTTTGGCGGCGATTGTGCAGGTAACATTTAATTAAGTGTACTGCTCTGTCATTAAACCCAAAATAATGCTTCAGTTTCTTGCAGAGTATATCATGGTTAACTAACATGGTTAACACGACATACAGTTCTCACTTGTATGTCGTGGGGTGCGCATCTGTAGAACACTTTTAAATATACCTACCAATCTTAGTTCTCATAATGAATTGCTCCTGAGTGCCGTAGTTTTAAACTGTCAACTTGCCGCTGTTCGTCAGGCTTCTCCTCACCTACATTTCAATGTGATTTCACTTGTAGTGATAAATGTTTCGTAGTTGAGAGAGTTGACGAGTTCAAATATTTGGGACTGACTTTAGACTCTCGGATGTCTTTTGCAAATCATGCTGAATCCCTCAAAAAATATCTACGTTGTACCCTCAGACATTTTTACTATTTACGAAACGTGTGCTCAACTAAGCTATTGAAGGTAATTTACTATGGTATTTTCCATTCCAAGTTACAATATGGAATTGCTTGCTGGGGTGGTATTTATCAAAATAAAATACAACCAATATTGATTTTGCAAAAATACGTCGTTAGAAAAATTTGTCGTAAGCCTTGTAGACATTCTAGCTTTCCTTTGTTTTGTGCTCTCAAAATTCTCCCAGTTCGTCATTTATATTGTTTTAAGACATTAAAATTATTTTTTATGAAATCTGGTAACCTCAATTTTCGCTTAATTTCGAGATACAATCTTCGAGGAAACCTTTCGAACGTATTAGATGTTCCTTTTTTTCGCACCACTGCCTATCGTAATTTTTTTTCTATCATGTCTTATCGGTTATTTAATATTCTTCCTCAATCAATAAGGACAATCACTATACCTGGAGCGTTTCTTAAAAATGTTAAAACTTGGCTCTTTACATTAAACTATATTGCTCTGGAATCTTGTATTTCTAATGTTTTGGTATAAAAACTAAAAAAAAATTTAAAATTCTTGCTTAAATGTAATTGGTTTTTAACAACCGTTTATTATAATTTGTTTAATTCTCTCTTTTGTAAAATTTATTTTTGTATTATTAATTAACTTTGATTTTACTGTCTTGAATTTCTTGAAAATTTTAAGGGTCACCCCACCCATAAACTTTGAAATTTTTTAATTATTTGAAGTGGCATTCAAATCTATTTTCTTAATTGTTTTGAAAATAATGAATGTCACCAACCTTTCTTATTTTTTCTTAAAATGTTATTAATTTATTTTACTTTATATGAAAATTATCATGAAATTATAAGAAATAAACATTCTAATTCTAATTCTAACTCATTATTAAATAATAAATAGAATGTTCCTTTATGTTCCTTTCCTTAACTCTGTCAAAAGCCTTTGAGAAATCAAGCAGGCATAACAGAGTTAGATTGTCTTTATCATATTCACATCTTATATCATCAATTACTTTGATCATTGCAGTTTGGCAAGAATGATTTGCCCGAAACCCCGACTGAAATGGTGATAGCATGTTAAACCTTTTGAGATGACATGAAATTTGCGACGCTAGTATTTTCTCAAAGACTTTTGACAGACACGGAAGAATGCTAATAGGTCGAAAATCTGAACAAGAACTTGCATTATTTTTCTTGGCTACGGGGATAACCTTGGCTACCTTCCAACCATCCGGGAACGATGAAGAAGCAATACAGAAATTGAGCAATCCTGTTAAGGTACTTAAAACATGCAGTAAGATCATTTTAACGAGAAATAGTGGGACTCCGTCCTCTCCAATAGCATCAGACTTGATTGACCTAATGCTTTCAAGAACTTCAAATTCTGAAACGAAAACAAATTCAAAAATTATAGATGGATCGCAGAAAGCTTGATCATTAGGCTCAAAGTCTAGACACTGGGTGTCCGTCATGACAAACGCATGATTCAATTCATTGGGATCAGGAAATTTTTGGGTAGACTCCTTTTTACCGATTCCAATGGCTCAAAGATTACTCCAGAGCTTGCGAGAAGACTGGTTTATATCCAGCTTTGACATAAAATATCTTTTTTTTGCTCTCCGAATCACATACGTGGTGTGATTTCTAATTTGGCAAAAAATTTCCCAATTTTCATTAGTTGGATCGAGCTTCCATTTAGAATATGATTTTCTTCGATTTCGTATTGCCATTTCCACATCAGAAGTAAACCAAGGGCAGTTTTTGCTACGCAGTGAAACCGTTTTTATAGGAACATGTTTCTCAAATAGCTCAAGAACTAACGATTAGAAGCACTGAACCTTGTCGGAAGCATTTGCGAAATTGAGACAGAAATGCCAAGGAATCTCCATTGCATCATTCTGTAGGGCAATATTGTCAACTGATTTAAAATCTCGGAACTGAAAAGTTGTCGAAATCGGAACACGCGAAAAATCAATGTTGTATGTGCAAAAAAGAAGATCGTGGTCAGATATACCATCCAAGGACAGTTGATCTTGCAAAAAAACATTTGAAAGATCAGAGACAATCATAAGATCGAGAAGACTAGGAGTTGAGTTAGGTGCAAAACGAGTAGCATAAGAGTTTGATACATGCAGTCCATTTGTTGCGATTATGTCTCTTAGCTGGTTAGCTCGGATATCCGACAGTAAAAGATCTGCATTAAAGTCCCCACAGACAATAATGTGTTCATATAATGCAGAGTATGGTTGTAAGGCAGCAAAGAGGTTCGAAGTAAAAAATAGTTTTGAATTTCATGCATACTACTTGGAGTATCTGGTCTAAACCATGTCTCTGTAATGCAGATTAAATCTACCCCAGATGAGTCAAACACATACTTTAAAAAATCTAATTTGTTCATATTGAGACTACGAGCATTGATACAACATACTTTGAAACCTTCACGGGCACTTGAAAGTATTTTTACAGTGGATTTTACTGACATACAATTCATGATGAACGTCTATCCAACAATAATTAGAAAACAAACAGTACAACAATCAAGAACTATCAAATAGAAAAAAAGAATTAAAAGCAAAACAATAAGAACAATTAAACAAGTTTTACAATCAATAAGAAATCAGTTAAAATACAAGAACGATAAAGAGAGAAATTAAGAAAATAATAATAATAATATAGAAAAAACTAGTAAGAGTAATAACAAAATCCGCTCCTGGAGTCATTTAAAGATGTGGCATCGGAATTCGGGACTGCTATATTATATTAGAGAGAGTACTCGATGAAATTTTAATCTCCCTATCATCGCTGCTCTTCTTTACGTAAATAAAACCATTCTTCGATCTCACAGAGGAAATAATTCTTTCCCTTTTTAGTTGAAGAGCGTGTCGCATCAATGCACTATTACGAGGTGTTAAGCTTTCGTTTATGTATATGCGGCGGTTCACTGTGTTAGCATTGGTTGTGTTAGGTAAGTCTTCTCTGTTGAATAGCTGCGAAACTGTCAAACCTTAATTTGTTTGAAAAGCAGAAAGTAGTGCTTTTTTTCGGCCGGAGAGGACAACCTAATGAGCAACGGCGAATCACCACCACCAGTGCTGTTGTGGTTCTTCAAGCGAAAAGCATCAAAATGCGGTGTAAGCCTGTGTTGAAGTTTGTTTGCTATATCATTAGCAAGATCGGTTGGACTCTTGTTTGCTGTGAGTGGCAATCCACAAACAACAACATCACTGAGCCGCTGTTGACGTTGAAAATCTTCAAGTTGGTCTCTGATCTTGTCATTTTCTTGCCGCAATGCAAGAATGTCTGTCTCACATTGCTGTACTCTACCACATAAGGCTGCAATTGTTCGGTTGATCTCATCTTTCATATTCTCTTCAAAAGTTGAGAGTAAACTTTTAAATTTGTTAAAAAGACTTGACTCATAATCTTTAAGATGATCAGGCAAAAGCGTTCGGCCATTGCTTGATGTATTCAACGATGAAAATTTCATCGGAGAGTGGTTCTGGATTTGTGGCTGAACCCTTGAATTAGTCTTCGATCGTGTAGAATGGCTTATCGAACCAGCTGGACTGTTAAGGGGAATGCAAAGTGTTTTTGGGGTGGCAGTTTTGGTGTTTTTGCCACTAGTTTTGCTTGTTTTGGAAATAGTATTAGGTTGTTTATTGGTGTTTTCAGTGTTGTTGATACTTAGCTGGTTATTGTTGGGAGCATTTGGACGTTTTCCAGTTGTACTGCTGTGGGTTGTGGTTGTAGTAAGAATCATGTTAGTGTTGAATGCGGTGTTTGTTACTGGAGTGCTGTTGGTAAAGTTAGTACCTGTGTCGGTTGAATTGTTGGTGGAAATGTTAGTGGGGGTGTTGATCATGTGTGTGGTGTTGGTGGGTACGCTGGTGATGTCTGTGATGTTAGTTATTAAATTGGTGGGAAAAATGTTCTCACAGGTAGACATAATGGTGTTGAAGAAAAGTAGAAATGATGGACGGCTCAAAGATCAGAAAATGATTTACTCTGTTTTAGCGATTTTGTTGGAGTTTTTTTTACCACGCACAAATTAAATTTGATTCGGATTTTACTTTGTTGACTTTTCAATATTGGTAAAATAAACAAATCACGGATAAAAATCTTCAAATGTCAGGAGCGTACTAAAACACGTCTATACTTTACTCATTCTCTTGAGAGACTTCCTCTATATATATAAAAGGAAAGGAAAACATTAAGTCGCATTTTTACTTAAGCGAATTAAAATTATTATAATTTTTATATGTATTAAAGGAGATAACAACTGAAGTGTAATTTAAATGGAGACAATATTTGACATTATTAGAGAAAATAAAAACAAAAATATACTTATAATTAGATATATGCATTTAAGTCTATTATTCAGCTGCAAAAATGTTGAAAGGAAAATTTATGAAATTTTCTGTGATCAATTCTAGATCTTAGGTGACTGGGTAGATTATTCCACAGCCTGATAGCGTAAACGAAAAACTGCCTGCGTGAAGTTAAAGAGCCAAATGTGAAATAGCGCAACAATATATAATAGACTACTGGCCCATGCTGAAAAAATTATGGGTCATTTGAACCACCATCATTTGAAAAACCATTATGTATTATGTATTATGTATTATTTTGTATAATTAGGTAATTTTGTTGAATAAGTGAAATTGTTATTTACTACCCAATGTTAGGTACTATAAAAGACTAAGTCTTATTTGTTAATTTGAATTGTTAATAAATTGAATTGAATTGAATTGAATTTTCAGTACAGAATTTTCAGTACAGGCACCAGGTGACCTATCTAGAACGATATAAGAGCATAAAATAATAAGATTCAGCACTATGCCGTCACTTGTAAGCTGTCCAACTGAGTGCTGGTGAGATTTCGAAAGTACAGGTAGAGGGAGTACATTTTGGTCACATATTTTTGTGCGGCATTCTTACCACCGATAGATCCATGAAAAATAATAAGAAAACGCACAGTGCCGTAAAAAAATGGTGCGCCACAAGTCGGTTTTTTTTTTTTTCGACAATCACCAGGGTAAATTTGGTAATTTGATTTTATACGGCATCTATATCATACTATTTCAATACTGCTTCTAATCCGTTATTCCGCAACGCCGTACAAAAATCATGCGACAAGGGGAACAAATCGAGGGTTGCCACACCCTCTCTTTCCGTGGTCCAGGGGGTGATTTGAAAAAGTACGGCTTCGGTTCTAAAACATTATCTAGCACTCAAAAGTACCATTAAAAATAATGCCGTCAAAAAATGATTGTTCATTTGAATGTATATCAATAATTATCTTCATTTCATCGTATCCTTGATTTTTAGAGCTGTAAAATCATTTGATCCTGTACGGGAACTTTTTTTTTAGCATGATATTGTAAAATACAATTGTTACTTAGTATTGCCGTTTAAAAGAAACCATTCTAAAAGAATTATAAAGAAATACAAAAACTGAAATTTTGCAAATTATTGTAAAAGTTTAAATATCATAGATTAATGAAATATAGCAGTTTTTTACGTTGTATCCCTTGTTTTAAATAGTATTAACATAGATAAATTAGGAAAAATTATGCCGTACATTTTTATGCAGACCATATCTTTTAGACTGATGAAAGTGACGCTACAATTTTAAGGGTACTTTATGGCCATCTGATACAGTACGGCATTAACATATTTTTGAAGAGAACAATTGATAATATGATAAAACCACTATGACGTCTAACTGAACTGAAACGGTGTGTATATTATGTCCAAGAATTGAAACTGTCAATCCCAGTATCAACAGTTTTATATACTTTTTGGTTTAATATATACTTCAAACATTATTGATACATACATATAATTGATTTGTTTCATGGTAATGATGTGAATAAATAAAACAATAATTTTTTAGGAAAATTCTATATATTTTATGATAATAATTAAAAAAAATTTCATTTTTTAGAAAAATTCGATAAGTTTATTCAGTATCGGAATCAGTTGCTGAGTTGTCATCGGAATCAACGTCTTCATCGACGTCCGAATTATCTTCTCTATTATTTTCTGAAACATAAATATGTATTTGTCAAAATCAAAGTCTTACGTACAAATTAAAGATGTAAAGATTTATTTACCTATGACGTCATCATCTTCTTCGCCTGATTCCTCATCCGGTTCCGTTATGTCACAGACTTTTTGGGGGCATTCCTCGCCGTGAAACCAATCGAAATCGTACCGACCGTCATTAACAACCCAACCATAGTTTATTGGAAACAAGATCGACGGTACTTGTTTGTAGGCATTACACCAAATCTGTGCTATGTAGGTACTTCTCTTCAGATGTTGCTCCAACTCCCGGAAACAAGGGAGAAACGATGTTGCTTCCAATATCATAGCTGTCTTTTTGAAAGCTTCATTACTACTTTTCGGCGTATAAATCCTTTCAAATATGATACACCTTGCTTCGTTTACAGTTTTTCTTGCTTTTACGTTGTATAAAACGCATACATATTCTTGCAGAACATTAAAAGTTTGTTCCATGAGTAGTGGATCTGCAACAAACGTATTATGCCCCACCACGGTTTATTGTAATCAAGTAAATGAAAACGTAGATTTCAAACACACATCTACATAATTCAAAAAACTGTAAGCACAAATTCTTAAAATATTTTTTTTCCACTCATTCATTTCTGAAATAAAAGCTCAAATTTTACAGGTGTCTGCTAACTTCAGTGTCATGAGTACTTCTCAAAAATATGTTGTATTTTGGCATTATCAGTGACAACATAACTATATTTTAGTATAAATCGATAGTATACAAACCCATATTTAACATAGTTTGTAACTAGGAACCTAGAATCACGAAAAGACTATGAAAATTAGTACAAATAAACTATTTAAATGCCGTATAAAAAAAATTTCACCTTACATTTCGTTATATGAATTTTTTTTTTCAGTTTTTTTTCCCCTTTGGACCAACGAAAATGTACGGCATATGAAAAAATATTATCTATGCATAAAATACTTTCAAAATAAATTTATTACATGTTGTGTCAAATCACCCCCTGGACCACGGAAAGAGAGGGGGTGGCAGCCCTCGATTTGTTACCCTTGTCGCATGATTTTTGTACGGCTTTGCGGAATAATGGATTAGAAGCAGTATTGAAATAGTATGATATAGATGCCCTATAAAATCAAATGACCAAATTTACCCTGGTGACTGTCGGAAAATAAAAAAAAAATCCGACTTTGTGGCTCACCATTTTTTTACGGCACTGTGCGTTTTCTTATTATTTTTCATGGACCTATCGGTGGTAAGAATGCCGTACAAAAATATGTGACCAAAATGTACTCACTCTACCTGTACTTTCGAATTCTCACCTGCACTCAGTTGAACAGCTTACAAGTGACGGCATAGTGCTGGATCTTATTATTTTGTACTCTTAAATCGTTCTAGATAGGTCACCTGGTGGTTCAAGTGACCCATAATTTTTTCAGCATGGGCCAGTAGTCTATAACGATTTGAGGAGCAGAAATCTAGTTTTTCAAATAGATAACATGGAGTCTTGTTGGTAATAAGTTTGAAGAGAAAAGAACAACAACGATATTTTAAGAATGCTTCTAGGTTGCAGCCTAATATTTGATTAGCTTTAGATGAAACATGATCGTATTTACGAATATTAAAAACGAGCCGAGCAACTATCAATTGCGATAAGACGCACCGCGCTCGTGTCCGTTAAAACTAATCTGTGCACTTTTCCCCACAAACAAATAATAAAGAAAAAATAGAAAAAATATTACATCCATTTACCATACCCTTCAATACAAAAATAAATTCAATAAATACAATAAACAAAAAAATTTCCTGCCGCGTCGCGCTGAATTAACTAAAATCTGTGATTCAATTCTATTCAGTGCTGTGTCCCACTCAATAAAAAAAGAAAAGAAGAAAAAAAAAAATAGACCTAACACAGTGCGTTTCCTCTCACCCATCTCCTCCCCCACACCACTCGCATAGTTTCGTTGGCTGCACACACTTCTTCGATTTGATAATCTCTTATCTTATCTAGGCAGTGTGTGCAGGCAACGAAGCTGTGGGTTTGCTAGGCGGATAGTTGATCAACGGTGTTGATTCCGTTGGTTAACCAAAGTCAAGTTGCTGGCAGGGCATAACACCGCTAGTAATTTGCTTTGGTTTTCTAATAGATCTACACTTGTTGATTATACTTAGACAGCGTCTGCGATTGATATTTTGTTCTATGTGTTTTTGTGAATTGTAATGTCGGGTAAGTTTCGTGTTAGTTTTAGCAACATTAGGGGGTTGCGATCGAATTTCTTTGCTGTGTACGCTCACACTGCAAAATGCAGGCCAGCTGTTTTGGCACTAAGTGAAACACAGGTGGGTGTTGATTCTGATCCCACAGAGTTCAACCTGCCTGGATATAGCTTAGTGCCTTTATTCTTTTCTTCTCATGGCCTCGCCGTTTATATTCGGAATGATATTGCTTACCAGATTCTACCACAATACGGCCTCTGTTCTAATACGAACTTTAATTTCATGTGGTTAAAATTCACTGTCCGTAAGCATATCATTCATTATTGTTTTATCTATAGAAGCCCCAATTTAGATAGCAACTCAACCTCTAACGAGTTTGATGCGCTATCTGACTCCATAATAAGAATTATTTCCCAATATCCTCACACTGAAATCGCAATTGCGGGCGATTTCAATGTACACAATTCTGATTGGCTTCGACATTCTGGCCAGACAACACCCGAAGGAAAATGTGTTGAGATCTTCGCCGAGTTTAACGAATTAACTCAACTTGTTGATGAGCCCACTCGGGTTCCAGATATTGAAGGCCATGCGGCCAACACTCTTGACCTATTTCTAACTTCTCATCCCGAAAAATATAGGGTTATAGTATCATCTCCTTTAGGCAAATCGGACCATTGTGTCATATCGGTAGATTTTTCTACTTCCGTCACGGTAAAAAAAGATAAAGTCCCCAAAAGAACTGTGTGGCAATATGAGAAAGCCAATTGGGACGGCCTGAATAATTTCTTTCGAAATTTTAATTGGTCTTTGTGCTTTCTCGACGGAAACGTTGACACATCAGCTGATATGATATCTAACGTAATTCTCAACGGCATGAGAAATTTTGTTCCTCACAGAACAAAAAGTATCATCCCCAAAGAAAACTCGTGGTTTGATTCAAGCTGTAAAGAGGCGATTAGGGATAGAGAAAGAAGTTTTCGAACATTTAAAGATAACCCTACTGTAGAAAACCGAAATTTGTTCAAACGGGCCAGAAATATCTGTAATGCTCAAATACAAAAGGCTAAGTTTTTACACGACCAAAAGGTAAGGCAGAAAATACTGTTGTGTCCAAAAGGAAGTAAAAACTTTTGGTCTTTTGTCAAGAACATTAAGAACTCGACCACGTCATCGGTCCCAACGCTCGTCTTCAATGACTCTCCGTATGTCAGTTCCATCGACAAAGCCAATTTGCTAGCAGCTCAATTTGCTGCCAACTCGACACTTCCTCATAGCATAGTGGCTCCACCTGAGCTCGAGTCTGCAAATTCTCTGATGAAGCAGATATTTTTTCGAACTCGCTCGGTTGCGAGAGTCCTCAAAGATCTCAACATACATAAATCCGCTGGTCCAGATGGTATCCCCGCCGTTATTCTGAAGAGGTGTTCTTCTACGCTGGCAAAACCACTGCGTAAACTTTTCCATCTTTCCTATTCTGCTGGGATTTTTCCGAGCAGATGGAAAACTGCATTTGTCCAGCCGGTCCCTAAAAAAGGCGAATCTTCCTCCCCTTCCAATTACCGTCCAATTGCACTTACGTCCCTTCTTTCCAAGGTCATGGAAACGTTGATAAACCGTCAACTTATGAAATATCTTGAAGAACGAAAGCTTCTTAATGACCGTCAGTACGGCTTTCGTAGCAAACGGTCCACTGGTGATTTGATGGCTTATCTCACCGAAAAGTGGAACCAATCTTTACATTGTTTTGGAGAAAGTAAGATTATTGCGCTTGATATTTCTAAAGCATTTGATAGAGTTTGGCATCAGGCTCTTTTATCGAAAATGCGTGCTTTTGGTATCGATGAGTCTCTTCTTCGTTGGATTAGAAACTACCTTTCCGACCGTTCAATACAAGTTGTGTTGGATGGCTTCAAGTCTGATACCCACTTCATAAATGCTGGTGTGCCCCAGGGCTCCGTTTTGTCTCCGACTCTCTTCCTCATTTTCATTAATGATCTCTTGTCTGAAACTTCTAATCCGCTTAACTGTTTTGCTGACGACTCGACCCTCAGCTTTTCATATTCGTTTCCAAATTCACGTCCCTGCTCTTCGGATGTGGAACTGGAACGGTTGCGTATGATAAGCTCATTGAATTCTGACCTTGACAGCATTGTTGCATGGGGTATTATGAACCGAGTAGAATTCAATGCTTTGAAAACTCAATGCTGCCTCTTGTCGATGAAGCTTAACATTCCCCCATTGCCATTATCCATGAATGGTACCTGCATCGAAGAAACCGAAAAGCTGTCAGTACTTGGTATGTGTGTAAACGATGATCTTCGTTGGAATGACCACATATTTGAAGTCGCCAAAAACGCTGCTAAATGCTTAGGCTTCTTGAGACGATGCAGGAAGTTCTTCACCCTTTCTGATCTGGCTACAAT
This sequence comes from Melanostoma scalare, assembly GCA_949752695.1. Lineage (NCBI taxonomy): Eukaryota > Metazoa > Arthropoda > Insecta > Diptera > Syrphidae > Melanostoma > Melanostoma scalare. Next base: position 148,698,658 of record OX456985.1, on the reverse strand, counting down.
TTATAAGGCCTTCATCCGCCCAAAACTGGAGTATAATTCCCATATCTGGTCAGGTGCTTCTCAAACATCCTTGCACCTGCTTGATAGGGTACAAAATAGAGCGTTAAAATTGATAGGTGATAGTTCAATCGTAGAATCGATTGATTCTCTTGAACATCGTCGAAACGTTGCCTGTCTCACTCTCTTTTATCGCTTTTTTCACAAGCAGTGCTCTTGTGAAGTAGCCAGTTGCATTCCTCCCCTGAAACAATTTAGCCGCAACACTCGCCTCGCTAGGAATGCTCATCAGTTCTACCTTGAGCCCAACTTCGGGCGTACAGTCAAGTATAGAGATTCTTATTTTAGTCGCACCACCCGTATGTGGAATGCTTTACCTGGCTCTGTGTTTCCCCTTCATTATGATTCACAGAAATTCAAAAGCAACGTGCATCGGTGTCTCCTATTAAACCCTCTCCTACTTTCCTAAATGCTCGCACTGTGTTTATAACATTATAAGGGTATTCATAACCCCTTGATGTGCGCGCTAATTATAAAAAAAAAAAAAAAAAAAAAAAAAAAATCGAATTGAATGCAACTTTAAATTTTTGAAGTGATTGCGAATCGGGGTCTGCGAATAACTTGCATCCATATGATATAATTGGTATTGTAATGAACACCCAACATTTATACCAATTTCCTAATCGAAAACGTTTAACCAAGAACACAACTGGCAACACTATAATGGAATGGTATAAATGAGAGGCATTGCTTGTAAGCCAGTGTGTGAGTGTAGAGATTTTTGACAGCAAATGTGGAAACCATGGAGAAGAAACTGGAACGCTCTAGATGAGTGTTGTTCTATATAAATAGGCCGCTGACGCAACGAGCAGTCAGTTTTGATTATAGAGTGATAAAGTTAAGAGTGAAATGTTGTTAACCAGTGATAGTCCAATAGTCGAGTTGAGATCGAATAAAGTATAGTTACTGAATAAAAGTGGTAGAAATAAATTGAAAAGTGAAGTTTTATTTTGCGAACCAAGCGCACGTTACATTGGTGTCAGAAGTGTAAATAAAACTTATTTGACTAGTAAAGTGTAAAAAAAAAAAAAGTTTAATACAGTGAAAATGGGTAAGTTGTTGGAAGAGCTCAACTGCATTGAGCTTAAAAGTGAGTTAGGTAAGCGAAATCTTTCTAGAGCGGGATCGAAAAATGAGCTCGTCCTGCGCTTGCGCAACTATTTGGAACAGCAAGGGGAAGACGTAAACACTTTTGTTTTTGAAATAGAAGTGGAGGAAGAGGAAGAAAGTGAAACTGTAGATTTTTCTAGTATGATGAAACTTTTGTTAGAACAGCGGAACGAGCAAAAGAAGGAACAGCACAATGTTCTCGAAAGACTCGAAGTACAACAAAAGAAGCTGGAAGAGCAATGAAACGAACAAAAGAAAGAACAACAGAATGTTCTCGAAAGACTTGAGGCGCAACAGAATGTTTTGGAAGGTCAGAAAAACATTCTAGAAGGCAAATTGGGCAACATTGAGAAAAATGTATGTGCCCTTGACGAACGCGTTGAAGGTATGGAAAAACAGCTTTCTGTTGAAGAGAATCGTTTCGAAATCGTAGAAAGCCGATGTGATAAACAGTTCTCTGTTCTGACCAAGGAATTGGACCAGATCCGGAAAATCAAAATTCGAGAATCTACTGGAGAGTTTTCAAAGAAAAAGGAGATGAAACCACCGACATTTGATGGACAGTCTTCTTGGCCAGTCTACAAGAGACAATTTGAGGCAGCCGCGACAACAAATGGCTGGGATGACGAAGACAAGTACATTGCACTGACTCTTGCTCTTAGAGGACCAGCAGCTGAATTACTTCAAACAGTTCCAGCTGGTAAGGGCGGCGATTTCAGTTCTCTCGTGGCAGCTATAGATAAACGCTTTGGCGATAGCCACTCGAAAGAAGTCTTCCGAGTCCAACTCAATAACAGAGTCCAGAAAAGGGGTGAAAGTCTACAGCAGCTCCAAGCAGACGTCGAAAGACTGGTTCACCTGGCATACCCGGATGCTGTAGAAGAAATCATCAACCAGCCTGCTGTTGAGTCCTTCGTTCGTGCCATTTCCGATATAAATCTTCAGAGGTCTGTGCGAACTGCTAGAACACGTACTCTTTCTGAAACTTTAGCATTTGCATTGACAATTGAAGCAGCAGAACATGCTTCTCATGGAGTACATCGACTTAGAGAAGCCATAGTCGAAGAATGCTCATGCCGAAGAGCTGAAATACAAAAGAACCAGCGAAGTGGACTAGCAAGATGTTGGAACTGCAACAAGACCGGGCACTTATAGCGTCAATGCTGACTACCACCAAATAAAGTCGCTTGTCAACATTGTGGAAGCAAGAGATCCAACCTAGAGCAAGGTAAAAACAACACCAGCGTTGCCTATCAATCCAACTTGGAGGGGCAGAGGCGGGTTTCTTGTATCGATGGCCCCAGAACCACCATCCAGGTCTCTCAGACCAAACGAGACAACAAAAGTCTGACTGTGGAAACTACTATTAACGGGAACAAACATGTGGCTACCATCGACACCGGTGCCACAGCCTCCATAGAACGTCGAGACCTGGTAAAGACGACGTGGCTTCATAACACCAATAGCTACCGTCTATGAACCGCAACGGGAGAAGCAGCAAGAGTATATGGAGAAGTGTGTCTTAAGATCCGACTGGCCGATCTAGTGTTTACTCATCAATTCCTGGTGGCAGATATATGTGACGAGTGCATCATTGGAATCGACTTTATGAAACAGCACGGAGTTATTTTGGACATCGGTAATCAGGTTTTGAAGTACCAAAATAAGGAACTTCCAATGACTTATTCGAACGAAAGTACGTCGACACTGAGGACTGTCATCACGGAAGATCTGATTCTGCCTCCTTCTTCTGAAGTGTTCGTTTGGACAAAACTTGAAGGTGAGTTTGGAAGCCTTCGATACCTCATGGTGGAACCAGACCCAGAGTGTTCCTCCCAAAGCGTCATCATTGGGAAAACACTGGTAGCACCGAAAAACAAAATGGTCCCCGTATGATTACTAAACACCAGACCGTACGATGTAAGGTTGAAGAAAGGAGAAGTTGTTGGACGTTGCAAATCGGTTGCAGCAATTACGAAGATCGCAAACGAAGCCTCGAGAAAAACTATAACTCCGGAGGAGCTCAAAACCATCAGAGCTAAAATACTGTATTCATCCAACCTTGATCACCAACAAACAAGGATGGCTGAAAATCTCCTACAAGAGTACACTGACATCTTCGCATCGGCAAAAGGGCAATATGGTAGGACACAGTTGGTGCAGCATCGCATCAACACAGGAGATGCAAGACCGATTCGTCAGCCCGCAAGACGCCTTCCACTGGCCAAACAAGGTGAGGTTGAGGAAATGATAACAACAATGAAGAAGGACGGTCTTATCGAAAATTCCAAAAGTCCTTGGGCGTCACCAGTGGTTCTAGTGAAAAAGAAAGACGGAAGCATTCGTTTTTGTGTGGACTACCGAAGGCTGAACGATGTGACTAAGAAGGACAGCTATCCTCTGCCGAGAATCAGTGATACCCTGGATGCCATGGAGGGAGCCCAGTGGTTTTCGACGCTGGACTTGAAGAGTGGATATTGGCAAGTTGACATCCACCCTGATGATCGGGAAAAGACGGCGTTTTCGACAGGTAATGGGCTCTGGCAGTTTAAAGTTATGCCGTTTGGGCTATGCAACGCTCCGGCAACATTCGAGCGTTTGATGGAGTGCGTTCTTCAAGGACTGACGTGGAGAGCGTGCCTTGTCTACTTGGACGATGTCATTGTTTACGGGAAAACATTTGACCAACATTGCAAGAATCTAAAAGCCGTGTTTCAGAGACTTCGAGAGGCTAACCTTAAACTGAATCCAGAAAAATGTGCACTTTTCAAAACCGAAGTTAAGTATTTGGGACACATCATCTCTTCCCAAGGAGTGAAGACTGATCCTGAAAAAGTTGACTCCGTCAAAAATTGGCCAACACCACAGGACAAACATCAACTCCGAAGCTTTCTTGGTCTTGCCACATATTACCGACGTTTTGTTTAGAACTTTGCTGGAGTTGCAAAAAGTTTGCATCAGCTCACCGAAAAACGGAAGCAGTTCAAATGGTCAGGTGAGTGTGAAAAATCTTTTCAGGAACTCAAATACCGCCTCTGTAACGCTCCAGTGCTGGCACATCCAACACCTGGCAAAACATTCATCATCGACGCAGATGCAAGCAACGTTGGAGTCGGGGCGGTACTATCCCAAGTGCATGATGGCGAAGAGAAAGTGGTGGCATATTACAGTAAGGTCCTCCCAAAAGCCTGAAAGAAACTACTGCGTGACCAGAAGGGAACTGCTGGCTCTTATCTTGGCAACAAAGCACTTCCATAAGTACATCTATGGACAGAAATTCCTTCTGCGGACAGACCATGGTGCTCTGAACTGGCTGTTGAACTTCAAAAATCCAGAAGGTCAAGTCGCAAGGTGGATAAAAAGACTGCAGACTTATAACTACCAGATTCAACACCGCAGAGGAGCATTGTAGGCGACAAGAAAACAAAGAAAATATTACCGCTCAGCGACTAAGAGCTGACCCCATATGCGGATGGAGCAATGAGGAAGTGAGGACCGCTCAACAGGAGGATCCAGATATCGAACCCATTCTCGCATGGAAAGAAAATGAAGAGAAACCTGAATGGGGAGACATTTCTGACAGGAGTCCAGTTCTTAAAGCCTATTGGGCACAGTGGGACTCACTATATGTGCAAGAAGGTGTCCTCAGGCGAAGATGGGAGTCCGCTGACGGTAAGTCATATGTGATGCAGCTGATCGTACCGCAATCGAAAGTCAGTGAAGTTCTTCGGGAGATGCACGACGGACCTTCTGGAGGCCACCTGGGAGTTAACAAAACACTGGAGAAGGTGCGACATCGGTTCTACTGGTTACATGCTAGAGATGACGTGGAGAAGTGGTGCCGAACATGTGACAAGTGTGCTGCAACCAAAGGACCTGGTAGGAAGATTCAAGGTAAGATGCATCAGTACAACGTTGGATCACCTTTTGAGAGGATTGCAGTAGATGTGGCTGGGCCTTTTCCAGAGACCAACGCTGGAAACAAGTACATTCTGGTTGTAATGGACTATTTTAGCAAGTGGCCTGAGGCGTATGCCATCCCAAATCAAGAAGCCAAAACGGTGGTCGACCAGATTGTGTTTAACTGGGTGAGTAGGTTTGGCGTGCCTATGGAACTTCATTCCGACCAAGGGAGGAACTTTGAGTCAAACATCTTCCAAGGAGTGTGTGGACTACATAGCATTAAGAAGACGAGAACCACACCGCTTCATCCACAATCTGATGGGATGGTTGAAAGATTCAACCGGACCTTGAAAGAACACCTAACCAAGGTCGTAGGCGACTACCAAAGAGACTGGGATAGGCACGTACCGCTATTCCTGATGGCCTATAGAAGTGCAGTACATAGCTCGACAGGACAAACACCATCTGACATCCTGTTCGGGAAAACCATGCGGCTGCCCAGCGAACTTAAATTTGGATGCCCCACAGAGGAGCCACAGGACACGAACGAGTATGTGGATGACCTCAAGGAGAGACTCGCTGACATCCATAAAAGAACAAGGGAACGGATGAAAACCTACAGCGACCGGATGAAGGCACGGTACGACACAAAAGCGACAACGGCAGGATTCCAAGCAGGAGATCGTGTGTGGCTTTATAATCCTCATCGTCAAAAGGGATTGTCACCGTAATTTCAGCAGAACTGGGAAGGTCCTTATACTGTTGTCACGAGGATTAACGACGTAGTTTACCGCATCCAAAGAGGACTAAGAGGCAAGTTAAAAGTAGTGCATTGTGACCGGCTGCATCGATATAGTGGCGAGGCTGCAGATGGAATTATTTGGGACGAACAATCTTAAGGAGGGGGCAGTGTAATGAACACCCAACATTTATACCAATTTCCTAATCGAAAACGTTTAACCGAAAACACAACTGGCAACACTATAATGGAATGGTATAAATGAGAGGCATTGCTTGTAAGCCAGTGTGTGTGAGTGTAGAGATTTTTGACAGCAAATGTGGAAACCATGGAGAAGAAACTGGAACGCTCTAGATGAGTGTTGTTCTATATAAATAGGCCGCTGACGCAACGAGCAGTCAGTTTTGATTATAGAGTGATAAAGTTAAGAGTGAAATGTTGTTAACCAGTGATAGTCCAATAGTCGAGTTGAGATCGAATAAAGTATAGTTACTGAATAAAAGTGGTAGAAATAAATTGAAAAGTGAAGTTTTATTTTGCGAACTAATCGCACGTTACAGTATGATTGGTGCTTTAACCAACTTCAATTTAATATCTGTGGGCAAGAAGGTTCTCGTTACAGAAAGTCCTCTAAGTGAAGCATAAATTTTAGAAATTACTGAGTTTATGTGCGTATCCCAGGTTAAGGTATTGTTAAATATTAAACCAAGGTTTTTAGCCTGAGTCACATACTGGACTTGGCAAGAATTTAAGTAAAGTAGGGGAAGATCTGTAAAATTCGGTATATTTTTTGAAATTGGAATTGCTTTTGTTTTTTCAGGATTTAGCTCTAGCCCATTGCGTGTTGACCAATCAAAAATTGAACGTAAGTCACCGTTCATTTTGGTTATAGCATCTTCGATCACTCCGATAGGAAAACTGATGTACAGTTGGACATCATCCGCATAATTATGAAATTTACAAAAAGACAATACTGATGGCAAATCATTTATAAACATGGAAAACAGCAAAGGACCCAAAATTGATCCTTGTGGGACACCACTATTTACATTGAGGAACGAAGACAATCTACCATTGAACGACACAGCTTGAATACGATTGGCTAGATATGAATAAATAAGGTTTTTAGTTGTGTCAGAAAAATTAAAATAGGTAGTCAGTTTATCACAGAGTAGGTTTAAATTTACGAAATCAAATGCTTTGGAAAAGTCAAGTAGTGTTATCACAGATGTATATTTATTATCTAGAGCATGTCTTATGTCATCAGAAACTTTAATAAGTGCTGATGTGCAACTATGTCCAGATCTGAACCCTGATTGAAGTGGGACTAGGAGCTATTTTTCGTTAAGATTGTTTTTTATTTGGTTGCTTATGATGATTTCAAAAGCCTTCGATAAGAATGGGAGAATCGCTATTGGCCTGAATTCATTTTTGCCTCCCTTCTTTGGAATGGTGATAATCTTTAATTTTTTCCAGGAATCGGGGTAAACAGATGTCATTATAATAGTGTTAAAGGTGTGGGTTATATAAGGAAGTGTAAATGGTAAAAGAATTTTTATAAAGTCCGGATGCATATTATCTAAACCAACAGATTTGGATTTTATAGAGAATATAGCATTCCCTACTTGATATTCGTCTACTGCACTGAAAGAAAACGAATGATCTGAATTATTGTCAGCTTCTGAAAAATTGAAAGCAGAGGAAGATGTAGGCGGAGAGGAAAATCTTATGTTCAACTGTTCTACATCAATAGAGTCGTCGGTAGTAGAAGTGCGTTTACTGAGACCAATATTACGAATTTCCTTCGAGAATTTCGAGGAACGATTGGAGTTGAATTTGTTATTATAAAGGTTCAGCTTAGCGTTCCTTATTAAATAAGTAACCCGAATGCGTAAGGTTTTGAAATGTTTTAACATTTCTGCACATCGAAAACATTTCCAACGACGGTATGATGTGTCTCTATCTGTAATTGCTTTTAAAATTTCTTTAGTGATCCATGGAAAACTGGTAGATTAAATCTGCTGAGTCTTAATAAGAACATGCTTATCAAAAAGATATTGGGTGGCAGCAGTGAGAAAGTCGACTTGATTATTAACGTCAGATGTATAAAACATAGATCGCCAATCAATTTCAGAACAATCACTAAACAGAAAATCAACATTAATATTACGAAAGTCACGGTACTGGAAAGTATTTGAAATTTCAACCTCATTATGTACATTAAAAGTTGCAAAAACAAGCTCATGGTGAGAAAAAACAGGAAGCGATAATTGACTGGAACACATTACAAGACTTACATCGCTTACAATAAAAACATCGAGTGAGTGACGGGGCACAGTTTGGCATAAAGTGACTTGGCTCCGAGCTATTCAAAAATGATAACCCAAGAGAATGCATAGCTGTTTTGAAGGAATTGGATGAAGAAGAAAGAAGGTTTATATTAAAATCTCCACAAAGTATCACTTTCGGTGCACGGAAACACATTTCTTCTATAATCGGAGTTATTACACTAGAACTAGCTATACGAGGTGGCATGTAGATGGCACCTAAGCTGCATTTATTTTCACCATCAAATAAATCAATGAAATAATATTCGCAAGCTTGGTGCCATCTGAACACTTAACATGACAAGATTTAATATGACTTTTTACATATATTGCAACACCTCCACCTGTTGTTCGAATTCGATCAGCTCGATAAGGTTTTTTAAATCCTCTTAAAGTGAAAAAATTACTATTAATAGACGGGTGAAACCAAGTCTCCGAAACACAAATTACATCAATTAAGCTGTCTTCAAATATCATCTTGAACTCATCAAACTTATTAACAAGACTTTGAGCATTAATATGGCACATATTCAAGCCATTATGATTTTTACACAGAGTATTTAATAAAAATTTGATTTTTCGTTTACACTGAAAAAGCCATAATCATTGTTGGTAGCCATCCTGGCAACAAAAGTCTAGCTTCAAATCAAGCAAAGAAATTTTGTAAACAATCAATTTTTAAATTGAAGAGTGAGACAAAAAGAGCATACACAACAATCAGAGCTGAATAATAATGGTCATATCTATACCTATAATAAAAACAAAAAGAGAAAAAAAAGGTGCGACAGAGAAAAAAAAGCTTAAGGTAAACAAAAATTTCATAGAATTCTTGCACTAAAATATTATTATTAGCTACCATTAATTTGCACTTGCAGATTGCAGTTCAACATTTGCGCCTGGACCGACGGCATTCCTCAGATCGTCAAAGTTGTTGATTATGAATGGATGTTCGATGTTGGGTGTGCTGATATATATCTGACCGTTGAAAGAATGCACAGATTTGAGCAAAGACTTTTTTTTAGTCTAAGTGCATAACGCTGCAGTTGATAATTATTTTTAGTCAGGCAGTCGTTGACATAAAAGCTTTTTGGTGAATCGATGTTGATTGCACTGAGTTTGAGTTGAGCTTTTTTCATCTTACGAAAGCTCGCCACAGCATGCATGAACTTTTGTTTCTCACGCTTCTGCACAAACTTTAGTATTATGCTGGCATCAGTAGGAGAATGTCGTTTTGTTTTGGCGCGAAAAATGTTTTGAAGGTGTAAGGGCAGAACATTTACGGTTGAGCAGATATATTGGTAAATGGTCTCCAAATTTTCTCCAGGAGATTCTGGTACACCCACAACTACAACATCCGAATTGATCTTCTCTCTCTCAAACTGGCCAACAATGCTCTCCAGCCGTTTGACATCATATTTTGTTTTTTCCAATTGCCGCGAAAAAAATAATTTGTTATGACTTATCTGTGCATTTAGGCGATCTTCTAAGGCTAGCTGCCTTTTTGTTTGTCCTCCAGCGAGTGGATGAACGTATCCAACCATTTGTCTAGCTTTTCCTCCATGCGACTCCACAGTTAGTCAGCAACACCATTCGAATTGCTTACACCAACTTCTCTCGGAGATGAGACACTTCCTTGTTGTTGTGAGCGTGTTCCTCTGATAGGCATCTTGATATTTTGTTCGTAGAGTTAAAACAAAATCAAATGATTGTTTTAAAATGCAAATTTGCAAGATGAATTTAAACTCAGATGGAAGTTCAAGCGAATGATAAAACAATGTGCTTGTTGAAATGCACTCAAACTGGGGTATTAATGTTAAAAAATTGGAATTTAGTCGGACGACAGTAAAAACACGTCTAGTTGCTTTGACACATTACTTGTATTGAGATGACAGATGACAGATGACAGATGACAGATGACAGATGACAGATGACACATGACACATGACAGATGACAGATGACAAGTGACAGATGACAGATGACTGATGACAGATGACAGATGACAGATGACAGATGACAGATGACAGATGACAGATGACAGATGACAGATGACAGATGACAGATGACAGATGACAGATGACAGATGACAGATGACAGATGACAGATGAAAGATGACAGATGACAGATAACAGATGAAAGATGACAGATGACAGATGACAGATGACAGATGACAGATGACAGATGAGAGATGACAGATGACAGATGACAGATGACAGATGACAGATGACAGATGACAGATGACAGATGACAGATGACAGATGACAGATGACAGATGACAGATGACAGATGACAGATGACAGATGACAGATGACAGATGACAGATGACAGATGACAGATGACAGATGACAGATGAAAGATGACAGATGACAGATGAAAGATGACAGATGACAGATGACATATGACAGATGACAGATGACAGATGACAGATGACAGATGACAGATGACAGATGACAGATGACAGATGACAGATAACAGATAACAGATGACCGATGAGAGATGAGAGATGACAGAGGACAGATGACAGATGACAGATGACAGATGACAGATGACAGATGACTGATGACAGATGACAGATGACAGATGACTGATGACAGATGACAGATGACAGATGACAGATGACAGATGACAGATGACAGATGACAGATGACAGATGACAGATGACAGATGACAGATGACAGATGACAGATGACAGATGACAGATGACAGATGACAGATGACAGATGACAGATGACAGATGACAGATGACAGATGACAGATGACAGATAACAGATGACAGATGACAGATGACAGATAACAGATGACAGATGACAGATGACAGATAACAGATGAGAAATGACAGATGATAGATGACAGATGATAGATGACAGATGACAGATGACAGATGACAGATGACAGATGACAGATGACAGATGAGAGATGACAGATGACAGATGACAGATGACAGACGACAGATGACAGATGACAGATGACAGATGACAGATGACAGATGACAGATGACAGATGACAGATGACAGATGACAGATGACAGATGACAGATGACAGATGACAGATGACAGATGACAGATGACAGATGACAGATGACAGATGGCAGCTGACAGATGGCAGATGACAGACGGCAATATGACAGATGACAGATGACAGATGACAGATGACAGATGACAGATGACAGATGACAGATGACAGATGACAGATGACAGATGACAGATGACAGATGACAGATGACAGATGACAGATGACAGATGACAGATGACAGATGACAGATGACAGATGACAGATGACAGATGACAGATGACAGATGACAGATGACAGATGACAGATGACAGATGACAGATGACATATGACATATGACATATGACATATGACAGATGACAGATGACAGACGACAGATGACAGATGACAGATGACAGATGACAGATGACAGATGACAGATGAAAGATGACAGATGACAGATGACAGATGACAGATGACAGATGATTGATGACTAATGACAGATGACCTGTGTCTACCTGACCTAATTGCTTAAAATCAACAGGTGTGTTTTACATGTATTTTATATGGGAAAGACATATCGTCAGCGGAAAGCTCAATTGGTCTAAGTCACAAAAACAAATTTTCAAGTCACATTTTTTAGCTCATTTCTTGCTCATGTAATTTTTTTTTTGTTCTCTTGCCATTTTTGTTTTTAAACTAATAATAAAATCCCTATAAATCTTTTCCCGCTATTTTAAATATTCTAGAAAGCAAATAACCTAAAAATGGACATAGAACATATAAGTATGCATTCTCCCAAAAAAAAACTTGGACTTAGAACAAAAATATGGACTTAGAACGATTGGTCGTATGGTCTTGCAATAAATTTATTTTCTTATTTTCTTCATGTATTGTTCTAAGTCTAATAAATCAATTAAGAATTCTTTGGCGCTTAGAACAAAATGACGTTCTAAATGTGTTTCCAAAATTATTCTCTTTCATACAATTTTGTCTCTTAGATCAATTTGGAATTAACTTAGCATGAAAATTTGGCGCTTAGAACAAAGTGGGTGTACATTATCTGAAAAACTATAAGAGATAGACAAAAACAGATTTCAGATCCGGAAAGAGCATACCCAAACTAGTAAAACTGCATCATAAGTTCATTTTCGAAAAAAACTGGACATAGACCAATTGAGCTTTCCGCTGACGATATTTCAGAGCTTTTTTGTGGTATATATTTCATTGTTTGAACATTTACATTGAATAGTCATTTCTTTTTTATTTTGTCCGTTCTATTCTAATTTAATCCCAAGTCCAAAAATGTGCGACATTGTAATTCTGAAAATGCACCGTTCTTCTTTTTCAATTTTATTGTAAATGTCTTCTCTCATTTCTTCGCGTTGCTATAAGTCCACTAGAACACGGCACATTTAAATATTCAAATTGCATTTTTCTTTATAGCTTTGTGCTATAAGTTCTTCAAAATAACCAGCTGGTAAATAATTTGATTGCAACATGTTCACGACGGCGTGTACCACCGGTGGCTCGCATAGAACTGTCTCATCAGCTGAGCCGCCTGTGGGCGAGAAACATGAATTACAGTGCCGGCGTGTGGTCGAATTTCGACCACTGGGCGACCCTAGTATTACTTTATGAACAATGCCCTTACGTACGAAGATCGCAACCCCACCCGAGAAAGTCGAGCTGGGTCGGTCCTTTCCTGCTCACTTATTTGCCGCGAAAGTTCGCTCATTTGTGCCTGAATGACACGCAGAGCAACCATCACCTCTGACTCCCCAGCAGCAGCCTTTGACACAGATGAAAAAAAAAAAAAAACTTCGGGAACGACGGCCCTTGGAGTAGGTTTGCGCCTTCCATCATCCTTAGTTACTGTTGGAGCAGCTTTTATTGATTTTTTTATTACCTGGTTTTGAGGACAACCCCGATAGTTTGCAGGGTGTCCATTTCCACCACAGAGAACACATTTTAGTAGGGTCTTATCTTCGACCCTTGCCTCACCGAGCTTACACTCTTTGTCGTTGTGGTTCTCACCACACTTGACGCACCTCGACTGCATTTGGTAGTTGAATGCGGCGTGACCGAACCGTTGGCAACGAAGACATTGTAAAATGTCCCCGTGCCTGTTAATTTTCTCCCATCTCTCCATTTGGTAGTCGATGACGGAAATACTCCTGAGACTTTCCAGAAGGCTACTGGGTGACAAGGTGACGAGGAACGTCGGCAATATCCGCCTCTCCCGTCTTGCCTTGGCCGTGGTGAACGACTTGACCCCGATAAACTCGAGACCGTCGCTCGCCAACCTGCGGAGTTCCGCTTAGAGCTCCTCTGGGTCAGAGGTAGGATCTACCCCTTTTAAAAGCATACATTTAGGCTTCTCCTCTTTGGGAGTATAACTATAATATTCGGTGTTTGCCTTCGCTAACAACTTCCGAACGATTTTATGGTCACCAATGTTTTGACATTGTATCGCATGTCGATCTTAACCTAGACGTTTAATAACAAATTTATCGCCAATGGCGGACTTACACAGGCTTTTTGTGGCTTGCAATTCCATTTTTAACGTATTTATAGGGGGCACCCTGCTCTTCGCTGCGGTCTTCTTTGGCTGCTTATGTTGTTGTGCTGAATGTTGTTGTTGCTTCTGCTGCTTCTCGGCTGGCTGCTGCTAGCTGGGGATCGATGTCGAGGCTTTTTTAGCCGGCGTTCCCTCGTTGCTGCTCTTTTGAAGCAGTTTTCTTTGCATTTTTAACAGCAATTTTATTAGCTGTGGTCCCGCGTCGCTGCACGGGCGCAGTTTTATTAATTGCAGCCTTTGTAGTTGTAGGCTGCTGATGTTTATTGGCAGTTTTTTCTCCCGCTGGCAATCGTTGCTGTTGTTTGGCCTCACATTCGGCTTGCCTGCGGGCCACTTGCCTTGTTTTTATCATTTCAATTTCGGCAGACAGCTTCTCCACGGTTTTTGTTAGCTCGTAGAGACGCTTATCTTCCTCGTTATCTCCTATAACATTATCATTTTCATCGTCACCGTCCACCGCTAACGAAGCGAAAGAGTTGTTGCTGCCGGTGTAACGGTCATCGCCACCGTTCGACTCGTAGTCGTATGTTGAATTTAAACTCTCGACACTCTCCGAACTGGTCGACATACCATCTTCGTCCACCTCCTTATCAGTTCCCTTTGGTTTCAGTTTGCGGGACACTAAATTTTGCTGCACCTTGCACCGCCTCTTCTTTGCTGCAGTTGTTGTCGCTGCTGTTGTTGTGGTTGTTATTGCAATTTGCATTGCGGTTGTTGCCGCTGCTTTGCTTCTTGTTGTTGTTGTTGTTATCCTAAGTGTTGGATTCTCACCCAACACTTTTTTTTGATGTTGATGGCCCGGGATGGTTCACATAGACGACTCTGTCGCAAATTTTTTTTGCAATTTGTTTAAAAGCAAGAACAAAAATTTAATTGGAATGCCCCCTTTAAGACCAGGAACCATGACTTAGGAGGCTTTCATGTTCTGTTCAACATAGCTCGGTGCCTCTTTTGCCTCAGACCTTGTCTGTCCTGACGGTATTGTAGACTTTGAAGTCGATGTTGTTCCTTTTGGTGACAGCGCTGCCACTTAATAGACGGTTAGCGCAGTTTTATGTGAGAAAAGAGCAGTAGATTCAAGAAGAGCGCAGCAGAATTTACAAAATATTACAAATAATATATAAAATGAAGTTCACTCCACTTTAAATGCATTTTATTTGAAAAAAAAAAAACCAAATTTTAAAGGGAACTCAGCAGAAAAAAAACAAAATAGAAGTTAATTCAACTTAAAACAAAAAATCACATGTTAAAATGAACAATTATTTATTTCTCATAAATATTCGACTCAAAAATGACTTCATAAACGAACTCAACAGCAACAAAAAAAAAAAAAACACAAATTCTGTATTCTACAATCTACAATCGGAGAATACAGGGTGTCCCGTACTTCGTGTATTATCCTTTGGGGTATGATTCTTGGTCATATTCTAAGAAAAAAATTTTTATACAGTAAAGCTCGTTTCTCAACTTTGACATCACTTTTTGACAATTTAAAAAAAAGTCTAACTTTGGTGTACTATGACCTGTGTTAAATTCGATATCTCTGTCAATACTGATGATATAGACCTAATCTTAGACTTAATTTTTTGTTGAAATAACAACCTTTAAGACTGTGTTTAAGTTGAGTTTCCAAAGGTTTAGGGTTGCGCTGCCAGATTTTCAATTTTAAGTGCTGTTCAAATTTTCTTCCCGAAACAAAGTTTTGACTTTGAGGTCACTTTTTTTTAGAAAATGCCTTATAAACATAGAAATTCTTTACTTTTAACAGATGAACAAAACAATAATGAAAAAAAAACTTGGTAATAACTCATTCATTTTATGATACTTGAAAAAATACCAAACGCGTAAAATTAAAAAAAAAAAAAAATTCTACCTTTAAGGTTTTTTTGAATAAAACAATAATATGGGCACTTTTAGTAGTTTTCGTATGTATTTTACACAAATAAAATTATAACCCTAAAGTGCCCTCCTTCGTTTTTGAATGCATGCCAGAGCCCATTTTTGGATTTCATTGTGGGTGTTTGCTTTAAATTTGGGGTGTGAATGTTCAACAGGTAAATAAGTCGTATAAAAAAATAAGAAAACAAATTTGTTCATCAGTCTATCAAAATAAGTCACGATTGCAGTTTGATCAAAAAGCTTTTTGAAATGCCTTCATTTACGAAAGAAGAATACGCAGACATTTTTTTCTTATGAGTTTTGCAACGGAAATTTATGAATAACACAACGGAGATACCAGGAACTTTATCTTAACTGAAAATTTGGCAACTCTAAGCCTATAGGAATTCCAATTTAAGTACAGTTTCAAAGATTACAAGACTACAAGTAAAACAAGAGTTATCGACAGCAAACACCCACAACGAAATTCAAAAACGGGCTCTGCATGCATGCATTCAAAACGAAGGCGGGCACTTTGAGCACTTGTTTTAATTGTATTCGTAAAAAATACACAAGAAAACTACTAAAAGTGCCCATATTATTTTTGAGTTTTACTCAAAAATTACCTCAAAGGTAAAATTTTTTTTTTTTTAATTTTACCCGTTTTGTATTTTTTCAAGTATCATAGGTTAGGTTAGGTGGAAGTGGCTGTCAGTCAATGAGTACATTGCCTAACACACTTAGGCCGCAAGGGCCCATTGTGATACCACAGAGATCAGCAAGTTAATCACCTACTGATCTCAGAAACCCGATGTAAGATTAACGAGTTGATCACTTATTAATCTTCCATTACGGGACTAGCCGGTTATTCACCTGCTAGTCGAACCACGTGGAACTTTTAATGTATTTTGAAAGACTTTTAGGGTCTATGTAAGCTAGGTCGCTAGTATCATCGAAGAAGAATTCACCGAGATGAGTTTTCTTCCTATGAAGTAGTGCAGGGCATGAGCAAAGAAGGTGTTGAACGGTTTCTTCCTCCTCCTCGTCCATGCAGCTTCTGCAGAAATCATTGGAAAACACACCAAGTCTTTTGGCGTGTCTCCCTATTAGACAGTGTCCCGTAAGAACACCTATGGTAGAACCTAGATACAGACGGTTCAGGGCCAACAAACTCTTCGAGCGTTTTGAGTCAACACACGGCCAAACTTTTTTGGTTGCAAGGCAGTTGTTACTCTCAGTCCATCTAGTGTTTGTTATCCTTGAAGCGTCTTGTCTAAGTAGGAGTTTACATGTAGCGATAGGTACACCTATGTTGTTCCATTCTGAGCGTGGGGAAGTGGTCGTGCCCTTTTTGGCTAGTTCGTCTGCAATACAGTTGCCTGGTATGTCCCTGTGCCCTGGCACCCATGAAAGGTGAATGTTAAACTGATTTGACATCTCCCTCAGAGACATCTGACAATTTTGGACCGTGATGGATTTTGTAGAGACAGAGGCAAGAGATTTAAGGGCAGCTTGGCTGTCTGAGAAGATCCGAATATCCGTGGAGGATATGACGTTTTCTTTGAGCCAAGACAGCACCTCCTTAATCGCCAGAATTTCCGCTTGGAACACACTACAATGATCGGGTAGGCGGAAGAAAAGACTGAGATTCAGTTTTTCTGAGTAGATTCCACTTCCCACACCTTCGCTGGTTTTTGAACCATCGGTGTAGAAGTGTATTGCTTCATTTTCCAAAAGAGCGCCATTTTCCCAAGCTTCTCTTGAAGGTATGGTTACTTGGAAATTATTGTCAAACACCAACTTGGGGGTGGTGTAGTCGCATCGATTCGGTAAGAATCTAAAGATATCTAGAATGGTAGTGTGGCCGATTTGATTATTGGTCCACTGTGATGTAGCTCTGAGTCGAGTAGCTGAGCTAGCTGCGACTTGTTTGCTGAAGATATCTAGGGGTGTGAGATCTAGTAGTACATTGAGGGCGTCCGATGGAGTTGTCCTCAGTGCACCACTAATACACAGACTAGCCGTTCTTTGAACTTTGGCCAGCTTGTTGTAGTTGATCATCTTGTCTAGTGCTGTCCACCAGACTATCACCCCGTATGTGAGTATCGGTCTAATTACCGATGTAAACAGCCAATGGGTGATTTGGGGGGAGAAACCCCATTTCCCGCCAATGGCTTTTTTACAGGAGAAGAGTGCAACGTTGGCTTTATTTACTCTTTCCTCAATATTGATTTTCCAGGTCAGTTTTTTGTCAAAAATGAGACCTAGATATTTAGCCTGATTTGACAGTATGAGAGTTACCCCTTTAATAGTTGGGGGTCTGAAGTCCGGAATTTTGTATTTCCTCGTAAAGAGAACTAATTCCGTTTTGTGTGGATTGATGTTCAGACCACACTCTGCAGCCCAATTGTTAAGCTTGTTAAGTGCTGTTTGTAGCAGCTCAGCTAGGGTTTGTGGGTGCTTGCCTGAAACGGCAATTGCTACATCATCGGCATAGGCTATTGTTTTGAAACCTTCGTCCTCTAGGTCGATTAACAATTTGTTAACGACCAGGTTCCACAGTAGGGGAGATAAAACTCCTCCCTGCGGGGTTCCTCTATTGGCCATTCTGCTTGTTTTGTAGTTCCCCATTTCGGAACTAATGATTCTGCTGCTGAGCATTGTTGTTATCATGTTTTTGATGTGTTCCTCTATGAGCAGCCCATCAAGAGCATTAGTGATTGCTGAATTTTTAGCATTATTAAATGCACCCTCTATGTCTAGGAATGCGACGAGAGAGTATTCTTTGTAGTGCAGGGATTTTTCAATGGTGCAAACCAGAGAGTGGAGTGCAGTTTCCACTGATTTACCTTTTGTATAGGCATGTTGCGCCGTTGAAATCAGACTAGGTTTAATTTCTTGTCTTAAGTGTATGTCAATCATTCTTTCCAGTGTTTTAAGGAGGAAGGATGATAGACTAATAGGTCTTAAATCTTTTGGATTTACATGGGAGCTTTTGCCGGCTTTAGGTATAAAGACGACCCTAGCTTCTCTCCAGGCCTTGGGAATATATGCATAGCTGATACATCCTTTCATGATCATCTCTAAGTTATAGATGATGATGTCTGAAACCTGTTGCAGCTCCTTAGGAATGATTCCATCAGGCCCCGGTGATTTATAAGGGTCAAAGCTGTTTATTGCCCATAACAGTATATCTCTAGAGATAAGACCTTTTCCTGATTGGTTTGCGAGTCGGGGCAAGTGCTCCTCGTCTGTTATTGTATACGAGCTACCAGGGAAATGAGTATCCAGTAGCAAGTTTAATGTTTCTTCATATGAGCTGGTCCAGTTGCCGTTTTCATCTTTTATAGAACTTGGCATTTTTGGACTCGTTGATAGGATTTTCCTAAGTCTAGATGCCTCTGAGGAGTCTTCAATTTTATTGCAGAATTCTTTCCAAGAGGATCTTTTGCTTATTCGTAACCTCTTTTTGTAAATCCTAAGGGATTCCTTATATAGATCCCAGTCTATGGGATTTCTGGAAGACTTGGCTCGATTGAAAAGCTTCGCAGAACTTTTCTTGAGCGGTTCTAGCTCTTTGGTCCACCAGTGTGGTTTCTTCTTCCCTCTTACTATGGTAAGAGGACAGGAGTTACACAAGGCATGGTTAAGAGCACTAGTTAGATCGTCGACTTTGCTGTCAAGATCCTTGGGGTTTGAAGGGAAGCTATTGTCATTGTAGTTGTAACAATATTTGAAGATTTGCCTGAATTTTACCCAGTCAGTTTTCCTATAATTACGGAAGCCTATGGGTTTTGGTGTGTCATCTGTTAGACTAAATTGGATGTATCTGTGATCAGAGAAGGAGTGATCCCTAGATACAGCCCAGTTTTTGATCTTGTTATAGATTGATTGAGATACAAAGGTAACATCTAAAATCTCTCATCTGTTTTTTGTGACAAAGGTTGGTTCGTTACCGATATTGCAGATAAGAAGGTTAGTACTTAGTATAAAATTAAAAAGAGACAAACCCCTTTCATTTACGTCCGTACTCCCCCATACTGCGTGATGTGCGTTTACGTCACTTCCTATTATAAGGTCCGCTTTGAGCTTTGTTTCGCTTTTTATTACGCGCTCGAGCGTCTCTCCTGGTAGCGGCCCCGGTTGGTCATGGCCTAGATAGGCGGACGTGAGCCAGTAAGTCCCAATGTTGGTCTGCAGTTTTACTGTTGTGGTGTCGCAATTGCTGTAATTAGGTAGTAAAAATACGTTAAGTATTTTCTTTGCCAGTATGCAGGATCTTGCTTCACCTTTGTTCGTCACATACAGCAGAGAATAATCTTTCGTCCTGAGTCCTTTTACCACGGATTTATTAATCCATGGTTCCTGGATCAGGACTATATCCTCGCCGGACTTTCTTAGTCGGAGAAGGAGTCCGGCCGAGGCTTTGATGGAGTGTTGAAGATTAATCTGGAGTATTTGCAGCATTGCTACAATCATCCAGCTTAATCTCCAACACTGTAGCATTAAGGTCCTCCATATCTGAGGCGGAGTCTAGCAACTCATCCTCAGAAAGGAGAACCCCAAGCATTTCATCGTCGGAGTCTAAGACTCCACCTTTGTTGTTGTCATCCTTATCGGACGATTTGCTGTCAGTTGCGTCTTGATCAGACACTATTATTGTAGTCTTTTCGACCAGTTTCGAGCAAGACAGCTGTTCCAAAGAATCAGAGCAACTTGCCGCGTCTGTCTCCATGATGGAAGATTCGACGCTCGCAGTGGACTCCTTGGCTTCGGATTCAGCCACTTGCTTTGGAAGCTTTGCAGCGTCCTCATCTTTTTTGTATATTTTCAGCACTGGGCTGTCAAAGCCGTACTGAATAACACCCCCGCGTGCCGCCAGGGGTTCTAATGACTCCTTATTCAAGATGACAAGAGCCGACCGATAACGACCCACCGACTCTTTTTCAATAACCGGAACCGTCCAATCGTGAGTAGGCAGATCCGGGTTGCTGTATTTAATCAACTGGAGAACCATCTCCCGCGATTCGTGTAGGGCCGGTACCAAGGCACGAGCTCTCGGTCTGCTTGGGATATCCTCCCTTGCCACAACCTCTAGCTTAGCACCTGGCCAGAT
This sequence comes from Melanostoma scalare, assembly GCA_949752695.1. Classification (NCBI taxonomy): domain Eukaryota; kingdom Metazoa; phylum Arthropoda; class Insecta; order Diptera; family Syrphidae; genus Melanostoma; species Melanostoma scalare. The sequence goes on along the minus strand of OX456985.1, from coordinate 148,677,961 downwards.
CTCACCTAAACCGCTGACAGCAAGTTTATATAGGTGAAGCGATCTCTGGTCTTGGCAGGCGATCAGCTTGACGCGGTTTTGATGCCAGCCAGCGTCGCTAATACTTGGGAGGGGTCCCGGATTCGCCTCGATAACAGGAATAAACCTGAAAGCGAGGTGAGCCTTGACGTCCGCCCACCTGTCGGCAGAGATGTTTCCATCCATATTGCTCCCGTCGATGACTGCGACAACAATCTGTCCCTTTACCACGTCACCAAAGGATTGCCCCGGCACCAGTGTCGATGGAACGCTAACCCCGACTCTTGGCTTTTTTGGTTGAGGTTTTTCAACCTCAAACGACCTGTTTCGCTTCGACGTTGAGTCTTGGCTGGTCTCTTCTGCAATTTTACTTGCCCACTTCAATCTTTCAACCTCACCCGGGGTTCTCTCCACTGCGGGTTTACCACCCACCGTTTCAATTACCCTTCTGGCTTGGCGACGTATCTGAGCGGGCGTTTTTTTGGTCTGAGTCCCCCCCTTGGCCGAGCTGGAGTTGTTAATCACCTCTCCCGCTCCACCAGTTGGAGGATTCATGGTACTCGACGAGGGTACGTACCGACCCGCAGAGGTAGGGTTGCTATTCGCCTCCCCAACCCTGTCAGTCTGAACGGCCCTCCCCGTGTCCTTTATTCTAAGGGCATTCAAGGTGGAGACGGAGTCGTTGATCACCCCTCCATTTCCCCTCTTTGTTAGTTTCACCTCGTCCTGTCTTGATGATGGCACCAAAGCAGGCGAATTGTTTTCAAAGCTAATATTGGGGACTTCATCCCCACTATTAGCAGTGGCGGTCCGTTTGCCCTCCGATTCACTGGTTAGAACTAGCTTTGCAGCATGCTCTTGACCAGTTTCCAGCGGGCTGTGCTGCTCGCCAGAGTCGGGATTCTTGCTTCCCACTGCACAGACCTGAACTGGCTTTGCAGCTGGTTCAGAGCCTGTGTGCGAACCTAGTATCCTACTGGTGGAAGGTTTGCTCGTTGGCTCACATTGCTGCTTCGACTTTTCAGCCAAATCGGAGAAAGTGTACAACTTACGTTGCCTCCCCCCAGTTTTCTTTTTTGTCTTTTTGTTCGTATTTTTGTCTGTTTGTTTGTTTGTTTTTAAAAATTCCATAGAAGGTCCCACGAGTATCTACGGAAGGAAAAGGTCAGCCCCGGCAGAGCCGTGTACCGGGGTAAGGCTAGTCTATTCTGGACCCTGCCAAGCATCCAGAAGAGCTCGTTATTGATTGGTTTATCCCCCAACCTTTAATTCTTCGGCACGGATTATAAATGCTCACACCACCACTGAAACTAGGAACCTCGTATCTATGGTGAGATTGGATTTCTAAGGATTGTGCTATTGAGAAGTCACAACCACCCAGCGATCCAACCTAACCTTGGCTGTCACCGTCTGACATCGTACAGACACTGATAAGTATATGTAGTGAACATTGCCCGCCCGGCACCCACTTGGAGGGTTCGATCGAGGATTTTGCCAGGCTTCAAGTATCATAAAATGTATGAGTTTTTGAGTGCACTTATTACCGAGTTTTTTTTTTCATTATTGTTTTGTTCATCTGTAAAAAATAAAGAAAATCAGGCAACTATGGAAGCTCAACTTAAATACAGTCTTAAAGGTTGTTGTTTCTACAAAAAATTAAGTCTAAGATTAGGTCTACATCATCAGTATTGGCAGAGATATCGAATTTAACACAGGTCAGGGTACACCAAAGTTAGCCTTTTTTTTTAAATTGTCAAAAAGTGATGTCAAAGTTGAGAAACTAGCTTTACTGTATAACAATTTTTTTCTTAGAATATGATCAAGAATCACACCCCAAAGGATAATACACGAAGTTTAGGACACCCTGTATATTGGTATTGGCACGTTCATGTTAAATATAATTCCTATAATTTCTTGTGAATCTGAAATACCAACAATCTTTTTGGGATCTGTAAGCTCTTTGGCTAAAATAATTTTTTTATTTGTAGTGTTTATGTGCAAAGAGCGTCACCAAATCAACTAGTGAAAATTTTCTCTCAGCAGCTGCGCTACTGACTACTGTGGTGTAATGAACATAATAAAAGCATAAATTCTGAAAGTTCTGCTAGTACTAGCTCACCTAGCGCGTTTTTAATTGTACTCGCTGTTGACCAAAATTTTGTAATACGAGACGGCTCATTGGAGGGGAGTTCTGCTTAAACAGACTACTAAAAATAAAATAAAACTTGCACTCATAGCAATAAAAATAGGGTGAATTTAGTTTATTCGATTATTTGTCACAACAAAAAACTTAGCAGTTATTAAATGAAACGTTAATTAGTATTTCAATAAATTAATTTATAATTAGTTCACAGCCATGTCTAAGTTGACATACCTTTATGTAAGATGATATAGTGCCTTTGCATAAGATGAAATACCTCAATTTATTAGTCTTGGCTGCATAGCTCACATATAAATTGTTTTATTTTGTGGTCTACACCGGCGCACAATGCGTGGCACCACTTACACAAGCCTGACAGCAAAGGCAATGATCTCCTGGACTTGAAAAACTATAAAGCTCATTGTAGTAAATACAAGCTACATCATCTTTAAATTCCAGCGGAGTCACATGTAAATTTTAATAAGTTTTCTTATCGATAAAGTAATGGCTTAGCCACTGTTTTCCTTTTCAAAATAGTAAAGCATTTTGAAATTATTATCTCCGGGATCTCTTCGCTCCTCATATTTTTTTTTTTGCGATTACACTTAAAAGCGGCCATTTAAAATAAATAAAGTCAACCGAATGCATGGATATAAAACTGCCGACTAAAATGGACATTTAACACGAAAAAGTATTTACTAGCAAATGTTCAAGTTGGTTTTTAAGAACTTGAAAAAATTGCAGTATACATAATGTTGGAACAAAATAGTTTTTATGCATACCGATTAAAGTACTTACTGGTTTAATTCATCCGAGACCAGTAAATACTTTGTTACCTAGTTATACTCTTATTCCAGTATTTACTATGGTCTTATGCATACGAAAATTAGTATATACTATAGAAAATTACCAGTAAATGCATTTACTAGCCTTCATGCTCATGCATATGGCCCATAGACTTAGATTTCATTCACATAATATCCATGGGGAAATCTATGAACACAGGGGACGTCAAGGCATTATCTTTGGACGCAACGTAGCAAAACAGCAGTCATCTCGGTCGGAGATACGGCTAACTCGCATTCACTTGCCTAAATTTTATGGTGCGTATACCAGCTGGCGAGCATTCCATGATCGTTTTGGAGCGTTGGTGCACAACAACGGCAGTCTGGCCGACATAGACAAGATGCACTTTCTGCAATCGTGATTGGTTGCTGACGCCGAGCGTTTTCTGTAGAACTTGTCGGTCGAGGCGGCAAATTATGAAAAGGCGTGGGATTTGCTGAAGGAGCACTACGACTACACACGCACTCTGGTGCATTTACAGATGCAGGCTCTGTTTGGGCAGTCTCCTATGGCCCGGGAAACTGCGACAGGTTTGAAGGAGTTGTTGTTCACTACACGGGAGTTTATGTCAGCGCTGAAGAACATGGACGTTCCGGTCGATCAGTGGGACACGGTGCTTACTTGGTTCCGGCACGAGAAGCTGCCATCATCTACGCAGAATCTCTGGTAAGAAAATATGGGAAACAGGAAAGACTTGCCGAAATTCGTTGAGTTCGCGGACTATTTAGATACTCGTTTCCGCACTTTAGAAGTAGCTGACCAGCTATATTATATATTTTTTTATTTATAAAAAAAACCAAAATTTACATTAATCCCTAGGTGACAACCATATTAAAATTTAGCAGGTTATTATGACATTTAACTTATATAAAATTAAATAAAATTTAATTCACTCGTTCCTTTCGTCAACTCAATATCATTTACAGGTAAGTATCTATTTAATCATTTTATATAATTCCAAGTTTAATAAACTTTAAAATTTTAAATTACTTTATTTTCAGATGGCAACTCACGATTCAATTGCCAGGTAAATAGCTGTTTTATTTTCTTTTACAACATTTATAAAAATTTTTTTTTCTTTTTTTTTCAGATCCGATGGCAATTCTTTTTTCTACTAGGTACGTAGTTAATTCCCTTTCTTTTTTTTTTTTGGTTAATCTCACTTTCAAATTTATATCATTTATCTTTTTTTTCTCTCTTTTTTTTTTAAGGAAAAGAAGCGTAATAAAACCATAAAGAAAAAAATAAACGTTAAAAGGAAATGGTATTTTTTTTTTTTAATATAAAGGGAATATATATACAAGATTATTAGGTTACTCACCCAGCTTTTCCTCCAAAGTAGTGCACCACGTTGTTAATTTAGCGTTTCTAAAAATTCTAAATTTAGGTATCTGATTTTCCCCCCCTTTTTCCGCTTTATTTTTTTTCTCTGATTATTATTAGACTCTTTTTTTGTTTTAGGGATACACCGGTAAAATAGTTCTTCCTCTTTTTCTGTCTAATTTAAACTTTTTTTTTTTTTTTGAATTCCGGAAAACTACGCACCTTGAACAAAATTATTTCGGTATTTAGGTAAGTAAACTACTGAGTTGTATGGTTTGCCAGAATTAAATTTTCATTACTATTACATTATTCTTCTTTTTGTTTTCTTACTTCTAATACACGTAACAAAACGAATTCACGCACACCATTTTTGCAACACCAGCATAGACCGGAGTGGGGGGAAGGGGGTTGCAGAGGGCAATTATATGATGATGGGATATGAATATCAGGGAAGGGATACAAACACTGGGACACTTTATTTATAGGATGATGTTGTTTCGATGATGATGATGAGTTGGATGGTGTTGAAGATGATGATGCTGGTGTTGATGATGTTGAAGAGATGATGAAGATGTTGAATAGGATAATGAGGTAGGTGTTGGGGAATGCGACTGAATTCCCTTTTTCCAAACTTTATTAGTCTTTACCCAGATCTAAGTATGACGTAGCTTTGAACACTCTTTTTATATAATAAATTTTTTTTCTGTCTAGGTTTTCATATTTTCTTAAATTTGTTTATCGGGTTCTTTTACTTTTTCTTTTACTAATTTCCCTTTTTTTTCTATTTGGCACAGATCACTTTTTCTTTTGTATTTTTTTTTCTTCTCCCGCACAATAGCTTGTATTTTTTTTACTTCTTCCAGGTTTATTTTAGGTTCATTATCTTTCTTTTATTTACTTTATTTCAATAAATAAATACTTCGATTTATAACACTTTTGACCTTATTATTCTGAGGCAACAAAAAATTTAAAGAAGCCAAACTAAAAGAACACTCCATTAAGTAGGTATAGTCTCACGCACAATTTTTCAATTTCTTTGTTTTTTTTTTGTCTCTTCCAAGGTGTTCACTCTTTCAAATGCCGCAATCGATTGTCCAGTTTGACCTACTTCGATGGCTCAGCTGAACTTGTCATGTACCAACTCGACCGTTGTACATGTACATAGTCGGTACAGTTGGGTTGGTACATGACAAGATCACACCATCATCGCATCGGTTAGCGGCCACTCTTTCGGCTTATCTTTAATCGCCTAATCTTCCACTTGTGGGTGGAGATAAGCTCGCCGATGCGATCTGTTGCCAAGGGACATGTAACGCATGTTGTGTTTTTTTTGTGCAAATTCTTTTCTTAAAATGCGTAAGGGCAAGTAGGGTGGGTCAGGTAAGTTATGTATGTATATTTTATTATAGCTAATGGTAAGTATTACTAGGGTGTTTTATTATGAGTAAAAGATAAGTATTATGCGCGTTTTGTTATAACTAAATGGTAAGTATTATTAATTGTTTTATTATGAATAAAAGGTAAGTATTATGTATGTTTTGATATTATTTCGAGTAGTATTATGAGTGTTTTCTTTTTCCATTCTATTATCTTAGGTAAATATTATTATGCGTTTTGATATTATTTGGGTAAGTATTATGAGTGCTTATAATTTGGTATTATTTCAGGTCGGTATTATTATTGTTATTATTATTATTATTATTAGGTTATCGTTTCCCCACAAAACTTGTCCTTTCAACAAGGCCTGCCGACTTGACAAGGAGAAGAGAAAAGAAACGATGTATTCTCATTTTTTCAAATCCTTGCAATGATACACTCCAGCTTTCTGCCCATTTAGGTCTTCGAGTTCATACAAATTGTTTCCCATGACCTTGCGAACTCTCATCTGGACGAATTTCGGACCCAATTTTGCGCAGTACCTCTTCGACGCGTCGCTTAAGGTGAAATTTCTCCGGAAAACATTTTTGCTCCTTAGGTTATACATATTTTCATACTGGACATGCGCCTTTGCCAATGAGTTTTTTACGTGCGAGTGTATGATGTTCATTTGGGATGCTTTTGAGACTAGTTCCACGTTTGCATTATTTAATCCGTCCAACTTCCGAAGCAGTTTATAGTCTACACCATGCTCCACACACTTTTGCCCAAATAATGCTTCGTAGGGAGACATGGTGATGGCCGAGTGTATAGTTGTGCGGAGTGCACTAGCTATCGACTGTAGATGGCTGTCCCAGTTTCTTTTGTTATGTTATTTAAATTCAATAACATGAAGTTAACCTACTTGGCCCGTGTAAGGCGAGAACCCTAGTTCTGGTCAGGGGCACCTGACCACCAATGTACATTTGGATCCATACACATGGATCCAAGTTCAAAATTATAGGGGAAAAGGAAAGGGGATGTCCAGCGGATAAAGGCACACTGGGGCCAGTTAATATTTGAGGCGACGAGGCCTACTTAAGCAGAGATACCATTTGGTATCTCTGAATGCACCTGAGAATTAAAAGTTAGTTTATTTTGTTATAACAGAACTTACTTCTTTATTGGCTGCTAAATGAAATATACAAAAAATATGTTTACTAAATTGTTTACTGCAACTTACTGATTGCTACTGACTGGGAAACTTACTGATTGCTTATTACTAATTTCTTAAGCCTATTTATACCCAATTAATTGTCCATGAATTGATATCGATGTTATCGACATCAATTCATTTTCTGCTAAGTCAAGAATTTACTTTAATTGTTTTGCAAGAATTTGCAAAAACGAATTTCGTCACTGCCCGACTTTCATGAGTGCAATTCAACTCGTCAGCATTAGGTCTTTGACCTGTTGTTGGTTCATATGGTGGTCATATGAACCAGCAACGAGGTTTTTATTATTCTTTTTGCCCTTCCGTTTCGGTTTGGTGACAAACCGATGACCGGGCATTTGTGAATTATTAATGGTCTATCAAGCGTGCTCGTTTGTTTATTTACAAACGAACCGCTTGATGACCTTGATTCGTATATTTGAATCAGTTTGAGGTGGGTTAGGGTTTATTGTGTTGTTTGAGTTTTTTATGAAACTCTTAATGTGTTTCTCATACAACACAACACCTCCCCCCCTCAAAACCGCGATTTTTGTTTAGAAGAGACAAAAATTGCCAATCGAGTTTACCGCCCACATGAGAGTCCGACGAATTTATACAAAAATGTTTGTTAATATTATCATATGCCAAAATATCTACAGAAGGTATTCTTGACTCAGCATTCCAGACAAAAAATTTGAAAAGTCTTAAGGTAATCTTATAAATTAACACGGAAGGAAAAAAAAACTATAAAATAATTCTTAATTGTAATCCTCCAGTCAATGTAGTTGTTTCCAGGGGGGATCGACCGGTAGTGGTTTCTAGAAGTTGTTTTCTTCGGGTGTAATGGTACCTGGACGACGTCGGTTTCATTGGGATTTCCTTCGCTTTTTAGTTAATTTTATAAAATTTTGAAATATCATTATGTATTTTGATTAATATTATAAAATATCTTTCCTATTTTATATATATATTTTTTTTTTTTTTTTTTTTTAACTATTTTCATTAAAATTAAAAATGTTTTTAAATGTATAACTTTTTATTTTACTTACATTTGGTAGGTATTGTATCTCTAGTAAAATTTGTTTAATCAATGGGAAAAATATCTTTTAAATGTATAGTTTCCGATTTTACATAAATTTCAATTTATTTTATAAATATTGTATATATAATAGAATTTGTTTTGTGTAATTTTAGTCTAAATATTATAAGTTTTAAAACAATTTTCTTCTTATAGTAATAGAGGTCTATTATACTCTTTATTTTTTGATTTCTTTTTATTTAATTTTAGTGTAGTTTTAGCTTAAATATTATAATTTTTATTTAAATTAGTCTTCTTCTTATAGTAGTAGAAGTCTATTGTAGTCTTTATTTTTTGATTTCTTTTTATTTAATTTTAGTTTAGTTGTAGCTTAAATATTACAATTTTTATTTAAATTAGTTTTCTTCTTATAATAGTAGAAGTCTATTGTAGTCTTTATTTTTTGATTTCTTTTTATTTAATTTTTCATTTCTTACTAAGTTTCTTAAAAGAATACATATTTATAGTAACTCAAGTTTTAGTCTATTTTTTCATAGCATCATGGTTTTAAAATAATTTTTTTTTTTTTGTGTTTTTAAGTTTTTAAAATGGGTGTCATAAATTTTCAATATAATTTTAGCAATCTTAATGGATTTTAAATGAGTTTTTATTGTATTATTATTATGCTTGTGTTTTGTGTTTAAATCATTGGCGGGATGTAAGGGTTTGTTTGTGTATGAAATGTTGTGTGTACTTTATGTTGTATATCGGTTGAGTGTGTTTTGGGGCTCACTATCTCCCATCTTTTAAATTTTTTTTTTTTTTTTTTTTTTTTTTTTTTTTTTTTTTTTTTTATATATATATGTGGCGCTTTAATTCTTATCCTTAATATATATTTTTTTTTTTTTTTTTTTGTATTACATAATTTTTTTTTTTTTTTTTTTTTTTTTTTTTTTTTTTTTTTTTCAAAATTTTGTATCGAAATTCGGGATAATCCCGAATTTCTTCCTTCAGCGTTTCTGTGAATTTCTTCACATCGTCTTTTTGGGCTGATAATTTTTTCTTCTGTGTTATGTAACTTGCCACCATACATGTAATAATACCTCCGTCCCACCCCGATAGTAGGTCCGGCACCTTTACGTTGGAGCATTTATACTGCGGAACTTCCGTCGTTGGATTTCGTATAGTCCATTCCCTTTGTAGGAATATGTGTATGGCATTCATTGCCATTAGTCCCGATGCTCCTATAGTATTATAAGTTTTTATGGTTTTGTTGATGTTGTTTACAACTATCAGGTGCCAATGTAATCCCCGGACCTCTATCGGGAACATCAGTAGTTCATATTCGAATGGGTGGCGGCTACCTTTATGGCATTTGTAATTTTTATTATTTAGTATTTCCATTACCTCTTCTTGGTAATTTTTAATATTGTAGCTTATTTCTAATTTTTTAAATACGCAGTATAATTGTTCGCTTGTTATATAATCCATTGTTGTCCTAAAAAAAAATAAGAACACGGTTAATTTTACAATTGTAGTTTTTTAATTCCATAATAATCCTTTTTATTTGGGGGTGATTGGGTTCTTGTTTTGTTGGGAACATATGTTGTACTAGGTGGTGGTGGTGGTGGTGATTTTAGTGGCAATTCGTTTGGGTGGTGTATTATACTAATAGGTGTCGTTAGTCTAGGTCTCGGTGTTTCGTAGTCTGGTTTGTTGTTTCCTTTGCGTCTTGACAGGAATAATATTATTAAAACTACTGTTGTAAGAAGAAAAATGACAGTACTTAATGAAAATGATGTTATTGTCACCATTTTGTGTTTGTTTCTTTCATTACGTCTTGTCTCGAAGTCTACCATGTTTTTCTCTAGTGTTTCCATGTCCAATGTATTTTCTTTAATGGATTTGTTTGCGTTTACTCCTTTCAATATTATTATTTTCTTATCCATAATCTTATTTACTGTGTATTCACTTGTGTGGTTAAAGAAAATTTTAGGTATTTCTATTTCTGGTTGTGTAAATGTTAAGTTAATGTGGTCGGTTTTTTCATAAAGTATCGTTTGTTCTCCAATATGGAACAAACAGGGTTGGAGTAATGATATAATACCAGTTCCTCTCAGGATTGTACCATCTACCCTTCCAGGGCATTGAATTTTGATCTTACTTGAATTTCTCACCGAATAAAGCCATGAATTTTGATGAGTCAATTTTATCAAATAATTCATTTGATTTGGTTGAATTAAGTATTTACAGTTGTTTTCCTCATTGTATGGATTAAAAATTAATGAAATCGGACAACTCTGGGTGCTGGGTCCAGTAGTTATTGTTGACATCAATGGACCGACGTACCATGTTTTGTTTATTTCCATCGGTACTTTTTTTAATTGGTTGTAATCTTGTCTAGTGAGAAAGACAAATTCTTTTGATAATGAGTTTATTCCTAAATAATCTTCTTGTATATCCAAAATTGTTGTTACTGTATCCCTATTTTGAATTGGGAATAGATGTATTTGTTGGAGATCAAATGCTTCAACATTAAAAATAGGCATGATTATTCGAATGACTACTGATCCATTCATATAATGAGTTCTTATTTCCAGTGTCTTGTTTAAAAGTAATAGTAGTACTTTTCTATTTGTTACTGTTGGGTTAGGACATGCTTCTAGATATTTTTCTAGAAGTGTTTCGGAAGTTAATAAAAATGGATGCAATCTATTATTTGATAGAGATGTCAAAATTTCGATTATTGTTTGTTGTCTTGATTGTATATTCATGATGAGAAGGGTTATTGTACTTAGCATGTCGTGGAGTTTCTGTACCTTCATGGTTACGTTATTGATTTTGAGCAGTTTGTTTATACTGTCCGTTATGTTTTTCTGATTTTCTTCTAAATTGGCCAGTGGTACCTGTAATTTGCCTAGTGTTGATTTTATTACCGTTATCTGATTTTTTTTGAAGTTTGCTTATTATTTCTGTGTCGCTTTGAAGCTCTTCTATCTTGCTGTATATTTGGTTCTCATTTTCGTTGTCCATTGTTCCAAATAAATAGTGTAGTCCTCTTCCAATTCCATCGAATAAAGATCTCTTCGAGCGTTTTGTATTGAATATTGTTTCTATAATTTCAGTATGTCTTCTTACTAATGTGATCAGGTTGTTAAGTAATGGTGTCTGTCTTTCGCATATGTCATTTTCTTCTGTTGATTTGCAAATTGTGAACCAAGATTCCTCTGCCCTATTTATTATAGATGTGATTGCTTCTATTTCTTCTATTTTAAGTTCTGTTATAAGATTCCAGGTATCGTGATAGAAAATTACTTTTCCTATGTCTTCATAAAGTACTCCTGTATTATTTAGCGTTTGTGTCGAGTGTGTCTCGAAAGTTCCCTCTCCCATGTATATTGCCAATGTTATAATCGTTATCATCATCAGGATTGTTGTCAATTTGACCGGAATCATATTCTAAAAATAAATTTGTATTCAGACCAGTAAAAAAAATTCTATTTTATTTCTACATTAACTTCCGTAGTGATTCATTACTCCAAAAAAAAAATATCATTGGGTTAATGGTTACTACTATCACAAAGGAAACAGACAGCAATTGCTGATTTATACAAAAGTTTTGTTTCGTATTTTCGGTTTTCAGTTTAGTGGATGTGAATGTCATTTGATCGTTTATTGAAACTGTTTACTGTTGCGCTTTTGGCGTGTGCCGTTGATTTTTATTATGTTAATTTCAATGCGGTCTTTCTTTGATGACTTTAAACATGTGTTATTGAATGAATGTGAAATTCAAGAAGTGGTTTTAGGTAGTGACCTTGTTATTTATTTTTTTTTTCAAATCGACAGTTTTCGATTTTAAGGTAGGTTCAGTTTCTTTTACTTTTGTCTTGCCATTTTCACTTTATGATTGAAATGGAAACATGACTACAGACTTTCGTGGGGTTAGTAATATGCATTCGTAGGCATTGTAGTTATATATTTTTGGTTATAGGGGAGCGTTGCTTAGCAAAAAAAAATTTTTTAGTAGGAAAAAGAGTAGCTGTTATTCGTAATAATGTTTGAGACGATTATTATGAATGGTTACCTGTTTTTTCTTAATTAATATAACACTATCTGTGGGACTCGTAATTTGTACAACAGGATATGGTCCTGTCCATATTTCAGATAATTTGTGTTGTCTATTCTCGTTTTTCAAAAGTACTTTGTCTCCTACGTGAAAAGTTATAGTTCTTATTTTCTTGTCGTAATAATTTTTTGAATTCTTTTTACTAATAATCAAATTTTTCCTAGCTAAAGAATGTATTTTCTGTAATTTATACCGTAAAGTATAATAGTAATTTTCGTGGTCGTATATTGGTTCGGGTTCTTTTTTAAGGTTTGAAGGTATGTCGGAGGTGAAACCAAAAAGACAGTCCATAGGGGTAAACTTAGTACCCTCATGAATGCTATTGTTATAAACAAGCGCGGCGGTTCTAAGAAATTGATCCCAAGATCTTGGGTTTTCATCGCAGATCGTTCTTAAATATTCTACTAGTGGTCTATGTGCCCTTTCTAATGCACCATTCGATTGAGGGTGATAGGCGGTAGTTTGCAGTTTCTCAATTTTAAGTAATTTGCATACTTGTTTAAATAACTTGCTTAAGAAATTTGTTCCTTGGTCTGTAACTAGTTTGTTGGGTATTCTGTATCTTGTTATGATTTGTTCAAAAAATATCTGGGCTATTGTTACGGCTTCCTGATTAGGTATTGCGTAGAAGTCAACGTATTTAGTCAAGTTGTCTTGAAACGTCAAAATGTACTTATTTCCTGAGTATGATTCTTGCAGTGGCCCTACTATGTCTAAATAAACCTTGTCAAAAGGAATTTGACTTGTGTCAGTAATTATCATTGGCATTTTTGTTTCTGGACTTGATTTCATTTTTTGGCATTTTGGGCATTTCCTTATGTATTTAGATATGTCCTGGAACATTTTTGGCCAAACGTAATTCTTTCGGATTCTTTTATATGTGTTTATGACACCTTGGTGTCCGCCAAACGGGGAGTCATGATAATCTCTGAGTACATTCAATATTTCTTCGGGCTTATCGATCTTCTGTCTGTTATATTTGAAGTCTTCGATTTCATTTGTTGTCGATGTGTTTTGTTGGGTAATGTTCACGTCACTACAAGATTCGTCAGAGTCGTGTCGTTTAATATTAGTGTCTTCTTTATCTAGTAATTGTAAAGCTCTCTGAGCTCTTGTTACGGCTAAACAAGTTTTCTCACGTTCTTGGTTCTTGTCCTCATCAGATTCCGTTAGTGGTATCCTACTCAGTGCATCTGCATTGACGTTAGTCTTACCTGCTTTATATTTTAAACAACAGTCATACTCGGATAGTTTGTGGTGGAACCTTATTAACCTTGACGTGGGGTCTCTTACTCTAAAATTACCTGTCAATGGTTCGTGATCTGTGTACACTATAAATTTTCTTCCTAACAAGTAACATCTAAAATTCTTAGTCGCCCAAACAACAGCTAACATTTCTTTTTCTATAGTGGAGTAGTTTCTTTCTGCTTTGTTTAATGCACGACTAGCGTATGCAATAGGTTTGTCTTTCCCTACTTCTCCTTGCGAGAGAATTGCCCCTATTGCTTCATTGCTAGCGTCAGTTGTGAGAATGAATGGTTTTTTAAAATCGGGATAGATTAATAACGGGGGTGTTACTAGCAAGTTCTTTATTGTTTGGAATGCTTCTTGACATTTGTCTGTCCAAGTGAATTTAACGTCCTTTCGAGTAAGATTTGTCAGTGGTCGAACTATTTTCGAAAAGTTTGGAATAAATTTCCGGTAGTAATTTGCCAAACCAAGGAAGGATTGCGTTTGTTTCATCGTGCGAGGTACAGGGAAGTTTTGCACACAACTAGTTTTTCCTGGATCGGGAAGTGCTCCCTCTGCGGAACATTTGTGTCCTAAATATACTACTTCTCGTCTGAGAAATTGACATTTCTCTACGTTCAATTTTAAGTTATGTTCTCGCATTCTCTCGAAAATTAACTCCAATTTTCTGTTATGGTCTACCAGATTTTTTCCATAGACGACTATATCATCTAAATAGACAAAGCATTCTAGTCCTTGTAGACCAGTAAGGATATAGTTCATAAGTCTTTGGAATGTCGCTGGAGCTCCTTTGAGTCCAAAAGGCATTCGCTTAAATTCGTAGTGGCCATAGGCCGTACTGAAAGCTGTTTTTTCCCTATCTTCTGGATGGACAAGAACTTGATGGTAACCACTGGCAAGATCCAGTGTTGTGAAATATCTAGCATGACCAAGTTGGTCAAGTATGTCTTCGATACGAGGTAGCGGGAAAGCATCTCCTATCGTGCATTCGTTCACCTTACGGAAATCGACTACTACCCTCCAACGCACTTCTCCGTCGGGTCCTGCCTTTTTGGGTACCACTAAAAGTGGTGAGTTCCAAGGACTTTTGCTGGGTTGGACTATGTCGTTTTCTAACATTTCAGCAAGTTGTTCATTTATTATTCCCCGTTGTTTCTCAGGGAGCCTATACATTTTGGTGTTTATAGGGGCTTGGTCTTGGTTAATTGGGATTTTATGCAGCATGGTTGTAGTGTGAGTGAGTCTGTCACCCGGTAGGAAAAATATGTCATTGTATTTTGAACAAAGGTCTACTATAGATTCTTTTTCTTCTTCGTTTAGGCTATCATCTTTGTTCAATTTGGTTGTTAATTCTTGTATTCTATTGTTTACGAAACTATTTTGAGTTGTTGTATGATAACATACTACCTCGTCAGTACCAAAATCTTTTTGGTGGGTATTAATATCTACTACATCGAAATCTTTTAGGGAGGCCATTTCCAGCTCGATATGTGTTATTTTGATTTCATGTTGATGTGTATTTATTATGGGTACTACAACGTGTCTTTTATTGTCTCCTATCAAACAGCTACCCAAGAACACTCCTTCCTCAATTTGTTTGGATAGACAGATCATGGCTTCTTCACTTCTGTACGGTAGTTCTACAGTCATTCTCGATCTAGAGGGAATTTTCAACCCTTCCTTTAGATTGAGTAGAATTGTTTTATTGCTTATTGGTTGGTTTTTTATTACTAAATTTGTTTCAGAATTATTCTTTTCAACTATCCTACTGTTTTCGTCTTTGTTTTCTTGGTCAGACTCCCATCTTGGTAAAGATACAAATTTTTGTGTTGGGCCTAATTTGAACTCTAGATCACCTGAGTTAATAGCTTTAAGAGTTTTTAGTCCTGATTGGAATATTTGTCGACATTTATTATAGTCTGGTGTCTCATTGTACTTCAAAGAAGCGACATATTTTGTGAACTCCAGAATTGCATTTGGTGTTTGATTGTGGTATAGTTTTTCCAAACTTAATGTAACATTACCCATAAAGGTTTCTTTTGACTTTTGGACCCTTAAAGGAATTTTAAGAAGATTTTCTTGCTCCCAAGGCAACATCACTCCTGACCACTCGATAAGGTTATATCCAAGGATCTCGAAATCTCCTCGCATGGTGATTACACCTAGGTGAGCATCTCTAGAGGTGTACTCAATTGTACCATGGTGCATTTTCTTAGGATTTGGTTTGAAATTTTCTTGGGTGTAGTGGCTTGCTAAGCCGAAATCTACCAGATACGCTTGAGTGGTATTGTCTTTTTCACAACCTAATAAGATGTTTGTTCCTTTTAAATCTGTATGGGCATAGGTTCTGCCGTGAATGTATTCGTACACATCTAATATCTGTAACGCTAAACGGTAGATGGTATGTTCTGGAATCTTTCTTCCGTTTTCAATGAAAAGTTTCCAGATATTATCTCCGTACCGTGGCATGACCAAAAAACGGTATAAAACATTATCATAGTCGAGTGATCCAGTACCTACTAGATGGGGTATTCCTAAAGATTTTATATCGTGAAGTTTTTTAAACTGTGTAATGTCCTCTGAATGAGTATTATTCATATAGAAATGCATCTCCACAAAGAGTGTCCCACTATCGTGTGGTTCAATCTTCGCGACGTACTTATAGTCAGATGTTTTCTTTTGTGGGTTTGAGGCTTTACATGCTGAGTATACTTGACCAAAACTTCCTAGACCTATTAGTGGTCCTATTTTCCATGTATTTCTAAATGAATCTGTAATAATTTCTCCATTGGGAATCGGGTTTACCTCCGAGTTCTTGACTTGTAAGCTGTCCTTATTTTTTATTGGTTGTTTCACTATCTTAATTGTATTATCTAAATTTGACCTAACTAGTTTGTATGCTTCTCCTATTGTATTTATTTCAGCATTATTTAAATCTAATCTTTTTTGATTAATGGTATTTAGTATTCTACAAACTATCTCTTTTAATATGTCCGAGAGCATTATCATTATAAGAGTTATGAAGTAAAGTAAATATGCTTTAATTGGGTTGAAAATTTGCAATTTCAATTTTTCTTTTGTTTGTATATTTTGCAGGTCTTGCTGCTGTGATTCTCTTTCGGAGATAATTTGTGGGTCTGCAGTGTGCAGTGTCATATTATTTGTTTTGCTTTCGGTTGTATACCGAGTTTTATTTTTATTTTTTGGTTTGTTGATATCGGAGATATCAATAGTCATTATTCTATTTACTTCGTTTCGAAAGTTTCTTCCATCATAAGCCGGCACGTCTTTTTGCCTGAGAATGTGTTTTTTCTGCCCTTGCGAAGATACATTTTGCACATTTTCAGTCATTCTTCCTTTTTGTTTTTCTTCTCTCGTTTTCACTTTGCGAGGTGAACTTTGAGATTGCAAAACGGAAGTTGACTTCCAAACATTTAAATTTTTTGAAGATAAGCCTTCAGAGTCGATGTCTAGGCCGGTCGCGTTACAGCGCCGCAAACTACATTTCTCTTCTGGTGAATTGCTTGCAAAATTTAGTTTGGCTGGTTTTGGCTTCACCTTTTGGTCGTGGTTGTTATGAATCATCTGTTTAATTTCATTCGAGTTGTTCACATGCGAGTGATTCCCCGTGAAACAGCTACCATTGTGTGAAATGGGTAATTCATAATTTTCGGTCATGTTTGAGTATCTCAGTGGTACACAATATTCCTTCGAATTTTGTCCAAGAATTGTTGGGAATGTTAATAATCTATTAGGACCTTCTACGTTACAGTATTTTCCTAAGAAATTATACCCTAGAATTCCATCACCAGGGATGGCTAGGTCATTCTCTACGACTTGAAATTGACAAGAGGGGAGCGAGGGAATTTGTATAGTACCAGTACATTCTCCTAGAGTATAACCGATACCACAAGGTGTGTTGATGGTAAGTTTTTTATTGGTATTAACAAAAGTCTTACTATCTATCATCCTTCTTTTGAGGAGACTGACTTCTGAGCCCGTATCTATTAGTAGTCGGGTCAGTTTGTTTTCTCCTAACTCAATCTCGATTTCGATTGAGGGTAGGGAAATTTTCTTTTTGGGTTGCCATGATTTTTTCGTTTTAACGTTTAAAGTCGGGGGAGAGTCTTTTCGCCCGACTAACGGGAGTTTCCCGAGTGGTTTGATTGCCACTTGTTCCTAAATGTACATTGGTCGATTGAATGGGTGTTTCTTCCACACCATTCGCATAGTGCCCCCATATTGTATACTTTGCGTTCATTATTATTAGTATGAACTGTTGTATTATTTGGGAAATGTGGGTTATTCGTTCTAAATGGGTTGATTCGATTTGATTCCGAACTCACTCCATTATATTGTCGGGGGTAATTATTTTTATAATACCCGTTTTGGTTATTACCCCTTTGATTTGGGAAAGTTCTAGGTTCGTTGAGATTATCTCTCCTAGGTGCTTCATTCCTACTGAATCGGGGATTTGTATTTGTTCCGCAGGCCGCTGCCTCATGTCCGTACAGTTTACATAATTGACAGACCGGAGTATTCTGTCTTTTAAGACAATCACTATATGTGTGTCCCCTGTTTTTACAGAAATTACAGGTAATGTTTATCTTAGTTCTATTTTCTGGGTGTATCGATTCACGTTTTGGGTTAGACGGGGAATTATTTTTTTCGTTTGTTGAGAATGTCGAGTTACAAGCCATTTGTGAAAATGGTATCGTTTCCACTCTTTGAACATGCTTCTCCATGCTGAGGGCCGTTCGAACCAGTTCTTCGAAATTTTGAGTTCCCTGGGTGAATAGGTATTGTCCCAGCTGTTTGTTTGCAACTCCTGATGCGAGAGCCGATTTTGCAAAGTCTGAGAGCTGGGTCTTCACAATCTCAGAATTATCACCATATTTAATCTCTGCCGCTTCGCGGCATTGGGATAGGGCATGTCTTAGCCTGCTTATGAAAGTGTTCAAAGTCTCAAATTGACTTTGGCGACTAGTTATTAAGCAATTAACAAGATCGTTGTAATCCTCAATGGGTAAGTAAGCCCGGTTGAGTATATTCTCGAAGTCTTTGAAATCTACTGGCTTAGTAGTTTGGATGAGATCGAGCGCATCTTCTCGCAACTTGGTATCGAGAATTTGGAGGAAAAGTTTCTCGTCCTCAGCAGGTATGTGATTAATAATCGGGCGAATGCATGTCAGGAATGTCTGTAACTTTTGGGCTACCCTAGCATCGGTTCCTCCTGAAAATTCAGGTATTCCGTGCGACAATTTAAGGAGCTTCTCAAATCCTAACGACATTTTGATTTCCCTTTTCGCGTCTGAAAATTTGCTAATTTCCAATGGAGGTGTTTCCAATGTGGGTGTGTCGGCTTGTACTGAGGTTTGAGTGACTATAGTTTTACGAATGGTTTTATTTTTTCGTAAACCGACAACTTCGTCATTCAAAGATTGAATCTGATATTCGAAAATTTCCTCACGCCTTCTTAGTTTTTCTATCCCACTTTGGAACTCTGTCTCCTTATTTCTTAAAGCAACCTGTTTTCGTTTGACTTCCTCTTCCCTAGCCTCGAGGATTGTTATACGTTTAGACAGGTCTGAAATTATTTCTTCAGCCTGGCTGTTCGTATTTTCAGCTTCCTGTTGGCTTTTCTCTAATTTTTTTCGAGCTCGTAAGTGGTTGGTCAGCTCAAGCTTGAGGTCTCGGATGTCGTTTTCAAGTTTCGATTCGAGGGACTTGACGGATTCTATATACTCAAAGAGTATAGCATCCGTTGTTTCTAGCCTCGTGAGTTGTCCCCACTGCAAGCTTATTTGATTATATTTTAGATTAAAAACTTCTTTTCCCACAAGAGCCTTCCACTCTGCTAGTAGGGTATTATTGAAGTTTTTAATCTCTTGACCTTGCTCTTTCTTTTCCTTATTTAACTGCTGGATTTCCTCAAGCAGTTCCTCTACCTCGGAAGATTTAGACTCCATAAACAGTAGTTAGGAAAAGAAAAAAAAATAGAGATAAAGAAGAGAAAATTTTCCAAACGAATGAAACGTGCAACAGAAAAATGGCAAGAGTGAATCAATAGTAGGCAACTATAACCCTTCCGAACTGAAAATTGCAAACACACATTTTATATATATTTTTTTTTTTTTTTTTTTTTTTTATTGTTTCTTTCTTTTTTTTTTTTTTTTGTTTTTAAAACCTTGTTTTTATGTTTGTGATGGCTGCTTTTTTTTGTGCCATCTTGTTGATCTTTTTCTTATATTCTAATTTCTTCAGGAGGCTTGCCTCCTTCAGATACCGCCGCTTCTCCTCGCCTCGGCAAAGGCCTGCCAACATGTACAGTCTTCCCAACTCTTGTCGGACCCAGACCTGGTGGCCCCCTCTCTTCTTCCTTCCTTCGTATCCTCCGAATGGGATTTTTGGAGGATCGCTGGTTGCTTTGGACGACTTTGGTTCGTTGGCTTTGTTTTGGTTCCGCCGCCGATATTCGTCCAATGTAATCGGCTTGGGTCCTGCTTGGGGCTGTTTCCGGATTTCTTCGGTTATTTTAATTTGAGATGGGGAATCCATACTCTAAAGGGGAGACAATAAATTGAAAACATAATCGGAACCTTTGGTAAAAAAAAAAAGGAACTAAAAGAAAAAAGAAAGAGTAAACAAAAAAAACGGAATCGTACTAAACGGAAACCTTGGTAGAAGGTGACTAGGTTCGTAGCATAATACGCTGAAACATGGAGGGTGTTTCAGTTAACCAGGTTTTTTCTCCAACTGGTCGTACTATCCTACCGGCTGCGCCATTGTTATGTTATTTAAATTCAATAACATGAAGTTAACCTACTTGGCCCGTGTAAGGCGAGAACCCTAGTTCTGGTCAGGGGCACCTGACCACCAATGTACATTTGGATCCATACACATGGATCCAAGTTCAAAATTATAGGGGAAAAGGAAAGGGGATGTCCAGCGGATAAAGGCACACTGGGGCCAGTTAATATTTGAGGCGACGAGGCCTACTTAAGCAGAGATACCATTTGGTATCTCTGAATGCACCTGAGAATTAAAAGTTAGTTTATTTTGTTATAACAGAACTTACTTCTTTATTGGCTGCTAAATGAAATATACAAAAAATATGTTTACTAAATTGTTTACTGCAACTTACTGATTGCTACTGACTGGGAAACTTACTGATTGCTTATTACTAATTTCTTAAGCCTATTTATACCCAATTAATTGTCCATGAATTGATATCGATGTTATCGACATCAATTCATTTTCTGCTAAGTCAAGAATTTACTTTAATTGTTTTGCAAGAATTTGCAAAAACGAATTTCGTCACTGCCCGACTTTCATGAGTGCAATTCAACTCGTCAGCATTAGGTCTTTGACCTGTTGTTGGTTCATATGGTGGTCATATGAACCAGCAACGAGGTTTTTATTATTCTTTTTGCCCTTCCGTTTCGGTTTGGTGACAAACCGATGACCGGGCATTTGTGAATTATTAATGGTCTATCAAGCGTGCTCGTTTGTTTATTTACAAACGAACCGCTTGATGACCTTGATTCGTATATTTGAATCAGTTTGAGGTGGGTTAGGGTTTATTGTGTTGTTTGAGTTTTTTATGAAACTCTTAATGTGTTTCTCATACAACACAACACTTTGATCGGGGTCAATTTACGATCTTATGGCTGCCAATAGTGATCTGTTGACCCTCTCACTGGCATTTGCTTGCGGTGAATAGAAGGCGGTTTTGACGCGTCCCTACACCATACTGCGTCAGGCACTTCTCAAACTCACGACTGACAAATTGTTTGCCGTTGTCCGAGAGAATGGTCTCCGGCACTCCGAAAACGCAAAAGATTTGCTCGTGCAGAAACCGAAGGACAGTGTCAGTCGTGGCTTTCCTCGATGCTTTGACGAGTACAAATTTCGTCAGCTGGTCCAACGCAATCACAATATGTGTATTCCCGTCTCTCGAGCGCGGGTATGGCCCCAGGAAATCAATGTATAACATCTGGAAAGGTCTCTCAGCTAAAAATGCTTTTCCCATCGGAGGCCTAAAGTTGCATTCGGGGCCTTCGAAGCTTCGCAGATGTCACACCCACCAATATACGTCTTAACCTTGTAATGAACCATTACAAATTCACCCCCACATCAATCATACGACACCACCAAAACAACCTAAACATGCGATGCCCGATACATATCGCAACACAACAACACTACAGGCACTTCAGTATCAATACGTTGAATGGAATTTTCCATTTGGATTTCGTTCACCAGTACGACTCACACCCAGTTGTCGTCGAAAGGTGTATAAGACGACCAAGCCAAAACATGAAAAGTCAGTCTGCGCCGACCGTGGCAAGTGAGCGGTCATCTAGGGAAGGTTCAGGTGAGTGTAATAGTGTCCACCGCTATCTCGGTGTGAATTTAGTGTCCAACGCTATCTCGTTGTGAATTTAGTGTCCACCGCTATCTCGGTGTGAATTTAGTGTCCAACGCTATCTCGTTGTGAATTTAGTGTCCACCGCTATCTCGCTGTGAATTTAGTGTCCAACGCTATCTCGTTGTGAATTTAGTGTCCACCACTATCTCGGTGTGAATTTAGTGTCCAACGCTATCTCGTTGTGAATTTAGTGTCCACCGCTATCTCGGTGTGAATTTAGTGTCCAACGCTATCTCGTTGTGAATTTAGTGTCCACCGCTATCTCGGTGTGAATTTAGTGTCCAACGCTATCTCGTTGTGAATTTAGTGTCCACCGCTATCTCGGTGTGAATTTAGTGTCCAACGCTATCTCGTTGTGAATTTAGTGTCCACCGCTATCTCGGTGTGAATTTAGTGTCCAACGCTATCTCGTTGTGAATTTATAGTCCACCGCTATCTCGGTGTGAATTTAGTGTCCAACGCTATCTCGTTGTGAATTTAGTGTCCACCGCTATCTCGGTGTGAATTTAGTGTCCAACGCTATCTCGTTGTGAATTTAGTGTCCAACGCTATCTCGTTGTGAATTTAGTGTCCACCGCTATCTCGGTGTGAATTTAGTGTCCAACGCTATCTCGTTGTGAATTTAGTGTCCACCGCTATCTCGGTGTGAATTTAGTGTCCAACGCTATCTCGTTGTGAATTTAGTGGCTCCTGCTATCTCAGAGCAACCATTAACTCCCGCTTCCGAGTATCATTTCAGATCTTTACCAAGCACCCAGCGTGACCTCAAATCCGAGCCTAGGAACTGGAAGCCCAGGACAGGAAACAGTACACCGAGTGTCGCGAAGACCAATCCACAGGTAATCCAGGATAGGAGACCACCATTCGACTGGTCTGAAGACCCATACGAGAACCTGGTCGTAACTCCCGGACTAGACCACAACCGAACCCCAAGTGAAACTCCCCTTATCCGAAGACTACTTGGAATCTACCCATAGCAATACAACTAGAAACCTGAATTGAAATTATAAAAGCTTAAAACCATTGTACAAAATATTATAAGAATTGCAATATTGAATATCGGAAATAAAACTAACTTCATTAAACTAAAGTTTTGCTGCTTCTTTAGAAGACCTTGGATCCGCTGAGCCTACCTCAGCCTTTGATAAAAAGCATCCTCACAAATGGCGCCCGAGCAGGGACTTCTTTGAAGTTGGTTAACCGATTTACCGACCGACCGTTCCAGAAGAATCAACTTGTAAAGAAGTCCATACCGACCGACCTGTATTACACCGAATAAAGATTGATCCAGTCAGAGGAGTTATTTCTTATCCAGATTTACCGACCGACTGACCGTTCCAGAAGAACTAACTCTCTGAGGGATCATACCGACCAACCTGTCATACACCGAGGATACCGACCGATCAAAACCAGAGGAGCTCACTATCGAGCTAAAAAAGAAAGCTAAAATTTTAAAACCGTTGTCAGTGGCATAAAACCATGGCAAATACCGACAGTAATGTCAACATGGACGTCGAAGAAAATCTCGCGTCCATCTACCTGCTGAAGAAGACGGAACTCATTGAGAAAATGGCTTCCAAAAGGTTAGATACTAGTGGCACAGTGTCTACGCTGCGATCCCGCCTGAGTACTTACATCAAAGACTCCAGGACTCACCGTTCGACCCAGAACCTGTGCACGGAAATCTCACAGTTGGTTCAAGAACGGGAATACAAAGATGAAACCGAAGCACCACCGCAACCTGCCAATGCAACAGAGGTGACCGAAGAGTCTAACGCCCAACTACAGCTACATGTACCTCCAGCCGTAGGAGGCCTGTACCACCAGACTAGTGGCGTCGGTCCAGCAACAAGTTTAAGTTCCAGCACCTTGCGTCCGCCAACCCACTATCCCGATTTAGAGAGTAGCAACCAACCAGGTTCATACAGAATGTACCGAAGTCCCGAGACCGAGACCATGAACACCGTCCGTAAATGGGGCCTTAAATTTGACGGCTCGAGAAACGCCCTCGAGTTCATGGAACGCCTAGAGGAGTTGGTACATTGCTATTCGATACCAGCAGAGCACATCCTCCGAACCTTCCCAGAAATCTTCAGAGGTTCCGCCCTAGAGTGGCTACGAATCCACCGAGGAAGTTTTCAGACATGGGAGGAGTTTCGCCAAGCGTTCCTCAGGTACTTCTTACCGCCACGTTTCGTCCACAAGATGGAGGAGGAGATCTGGCGAAAGAAACAAGGGCCGCGGGAGAAAGCCAGAGACTTCATCCGGGCCATGGAATATCTTATCAGACAGCATCCCAAGATGAGTCAGGAAGACAACGTCGATCGGATATATGACAGCCTCCGCCCGGAATACCGAATTGCTGTGCGAAGGATGGATTTCCAGACGTTGGAGGAACTGACGGATCTAGCAGAAGAATACGAGTATGTCAAAAACGAAGAAAAGAATATGAGACCCGCCTTGGGCCCACCTCCTACACCCCGAGCACAATTTGGAGCAATATCGGTGCCGTATGACCGCAACACACATTGTTGGAATTGTAAACAAAGAGGACATCAGAAGAGGAACTGCCACCGACCCTTTCGATTATTTTGCTCAAACTGTGGAGAAGACGGATGCTTAACCAAAGACTGCCCTTGCAAGCGCCACACCCAGCCGACCCAAAACTGGAATAATCGAACTGCTGCTGTATTTGAAGCTGAGCATCATCCAACAAATAATACGGGACTTCACCAGATAGCAACTGTTTTCATGTCTCAATCTGAGGTTATATCTAAACGAAGCCCGAACCGAAGTAGGAGGAAACCAAGGAAGTCTACAACAGGCAGTCGATTTACCCGTTCGTGGGCACGGTATAATAAACGCTGCATGCAAGATGAACATACCGAAACGGGTGAGATGGATTCATCAGCAAGCCCAGAAGGGCCACAAAAAAACAAACCGAGACAACCTAATACAGAACTATGCATTGAAAATAGGGTATTTGTACCAATAAAAGTTGAAGAAAAGAATTTCAACGCGTTAGTGGCGTCGCGTTACCGGCTCTACGAACTCGTTTGTCGGTCCAGCGCTAAGAGACGAGCTCAGAGC
This sequence comes from Melanostoma scalare, assembly GCA_949752695.1. Taxonomy (NCBI): domain Eukaryota; kingdom Metazoa; phylum Arthropoda; class Insecta; order Diptera; family Syrphidae; genus Melanostoma; species Melanostoma scalare. The sequence continues at coordinate 148,653,149 of OX456985.1, read as the reverse complement.
TCTGGAAATTCCTGTGCGCTACCAGGAACGTGGAATTCGTTTAGCCAACGGAAGTCACACCACTAGCAGAGAGGTCTATTCAGTCGCCTTTGGTCTTGAAGGATGTTTGGTTCAGGGAGAATTCGCATTTTTACCAGAACTAACCAACGATGCGATTCTGGGAATGGACATATTTTTTTCTATGTCTCTTGCAGGGCAACCACTTGTGAAGCAATGCTCACAACGTCCTGGACCTGAGCCCCCACCCTTCCGGAATTAAAGTTGTAGCTTATCAGCTTATCTTCCGTCCACCACCCGTGGACCACCAGTCAAGACGAGAAGGTTCTCGTCTCCGAAAGAAAGGGGGGAATGTAATGAACCATTACAAATTCACCCCCACATCAATCATACGACACCACCAAAACAACCTAAACATGCGATGCCCGATACATATCGCAACACAACAACACTACAGGCACTTCAGTATCAATACGTTGAATGGAATTTTCCATTTGGATTTCGTTCACCAGTACGACTCACACCCAGTTGTCGTCGAAAGGTGTATAAGACGACCAAGCCAAAACATGAAAAGTCAGTCTGCGCCGACCGTGGCAAGTGAGCGGTCATCTAGGGAAGGTTCAGGTGAGTGTAATAGTGTCCACCGCTATCTCGGTGTGAATTTAGTGTCCAACGCTATCTCGTTGTGAATTTAGTGTCCACCGCTATCTCGGTGTGAATTTAGTGTCCAACGCTATCTCGTTGTGAATTTAGTGTCCACCGCTATCTCGGTGTGAATTTAGTGTCCAACGCTATCTCGTTGTGAATTTAGTGTCCACCGCTATCTCGGTGTGAATTTAGTGTCCAACGCTATCTCGTTGTGAATTTAGTGTCCAACGCTATCTCGGTGTGAATTTAGTGTCCAACGCTATCTCGTTGTGAATTTAGTGTCCAACGCTATCTCGTTGTGAATTTAGTGTCCACCGCTATCTCGGTGTGAATTTAGTGTCCAACGCTATCTCGTTGTGAATTTAGTGTCCACCGCTATCTCGGTGTGAATTTAGTGTCCAACGCTATCTCGTTGTGAATTTAGTGGCTCCTGCTATCTCAGAGCAACCATTAACTCCCGCTTCCGAGTATCATTTCAGATCTTTACCAAGCACCCAGCGTGACCTCAAATCCGAGCCTTCCTAGGCCCAGGACAGGAAACAGTACACCGAGTGTCGCGAAGACCAATCCACAGGTAATCCAGGATAGGAGACCACCATTCGACTGGTCTGAAGACCCATACGAGAACCTGGTCGTAACTCCCGGACTAGACCACAACCGAACCCCAAGTGAAACTCCCCTTATCCGAAGACTACTTGGAATCTACCCATAGCAATACAACTAGAAACCTGAATTGAAATTATAAAAGCTTAAAACCATTGTACAAAATATTATAAGAATTGCAATATTGAATATCGGAAATAAAACTAACTTCATTAAACTAAAGTTTTGCTGCTTCTTTAGAAGACCTTGGATCCGCTGAGCCTACCTCAGCCTTTGATAAAAAGCATCCTCACAACCTGTGCTGCCATGTTAGGCCAGAAGAATTGTTGCTGAAGTTGGTACAGAGTTTTTGCGATCCCACCATGGGAAGCTCGAGGAGGCTGATGAGCGAGCGCAATCAAGTGATCAGTCAGCGGTTGGGGAACCCAAAGCTTCCAAATCTGGTCATACTCTACAGGATTCCCTGTGCAATGTGAGACCTTCTTGTAGACGAAATTTTCCGACACTTGAAGGTCTGGTAGCTTTTCTTTTTGTTCTAGGATGCTATCAATAATCTTGAGGTAATCCGTAGATTTAGAACTAGGCTCAAGATTAATATGTAGTACATCTCCAGGCTTCATCACCATCGAGACATCGCAACTCAGGGCGTCTACTCTATGCACTCGCGAAAGAGCATCGGGTACAACATTCAGAGTTCCTTTGCGATGCTCTATGGTTAAGTCGAATCCCTGAAGCTTCAAACTCCACCGCGCCAATCGGCCACACAGATCTCGCTGGCTCATCAACCACTTCAAACTAGCGTGATCGGTCAAAATCTGAAACGCATGACCTTCGACGTACGCTCGAAACTTCTGGACTCCCATGACTGCAGCTAGGCACTCAAGCTCGGTCACATTGTTATTGCGCTGGGCCTAGTTGAGTTTTTGCGAGTGATAGTATATTGGACGTTCATTACCGCTCTCATCCAACTGACTTAGCACACACCCAATTCCAGTATTGGAAGCATCGCACAGAATTAAAAATTCTTTCGAGAGGTCCGGGTGTACTAAAAGTGGGGCCGTTGTAAGCACCGTTTTCATTTTCTCAAATGCCAAATTTGCTTCGTCGGTGAAGGTAAACTTTTTTCTTACCTTCAGGGTATCGGTAAGTGGGGCAGCTAGGGTGGAGAAGTCTCTAACGAACCGACGATACCATCCGGCCATTCCCAAGAAACGCCGTACTTGTTTGGCGGAAGTCGGTGTAGGAAAATCCGTAATGGCTGTCACCTTATCTGGATCCGTCTTCAAGCAGCCATCTCTAACAATGTATCCTAGGTATTTTAACTCCTTGTAACAGAATTTTGACTTCTGGACGTTCATCGTGAGACCCGCTTCCCTCAATCGACCAGCCAAAGTATTCAAAAGCTCCACATGCTCTTCGAAGGTGCTCGACACTACCAACAAGTCGTCCAGGTACGGGAAGATTTTTTCTCTCAGTTCATGGGGTACCATTTTGTCCATTAATCTGACCATGCGTTGTGGTGCATTGCAGAGACCAAAGAGCATTACTGTGAACTGTAACAGAGGCATGCCAGGCACAGTAACCGCCGTCTTCTCCCGGGATGATTTCTCCAGCGGGATCTGCCAAAAGGCGTCTTTCAGATCCACACTCGAAATGAAGTGTGTATCCGGAAGACGTGATAACAGTCCTGTAATGACTTGAGTGAGTCGTAAAATAATTAAAACCAAAATTACTAGAAATAAAAAGCGAAAAATAAAAATGCAAACTTTCTTTGTAATAATTTCAATTGGATTGTTCTTGCATATATTTCACACAGAAACTCTGTAATATTTCATTGTACTTTCGTACATTCTCCCGCCTCGAAATGGTGAATAGTAAAATTTTTTTGTCGCAGAAATATACAGCAGCTTGGCATCACCGTTTTCATTGGTTTCAGCCACAAAGTATACTACATATTATCTACTCTGTGGTTTCAGCATTGAAGTCAATTCCAATATGTTCCACGATAGTGGGACCATTCAGGTATACATGTAAATAGACAACAATGTTAGTGCATAATAAAAATTGTATTCCCATATACACCCGTGCCCAAATAGAGTTACAATGACAAGATTTATGATTACAGACATATGCATACTACGTAAACACAGTGTACAAACGAAGTACATAGTGTTTTTTCATTCACACTTGAATGAAATTTTGGTGGGTTGCTGGTAGTAAGCGTAGTACAGCAATATTATTAATGAATGGTGTTCGGCAATTAGTTGATTCTATGGCATTCAAATGCCATTCATATTCATGTTTCATGTCAAGTATTATGTAGTTTGTAGTGTAATTCTCAAATGTGCGGGTCGTTGAGTGAAAAGTGAATCGCGTCGTGTGTATTTTTTTTTGTGTGTTGTTTTTAAATTAATTAATTGTAAAAATGTAGTTGCGAGGTTAATCAGTTCAGCTCCAGTTTATTCAGGTGAGTTTCTAATTATGTAATAACTTTGATTTAAATTTAATAATTTTGATGAAGTTGTGTTGTCGAAAGTGTGTAGAATGCGTAGTATCTAGGTATCTCGTTCTCGTTTAACAAGCGCACGCGAAATTTGTATGTAATGTGTGTGTGCGCATGGATGAATTTATTAATTTTATTCCTTTAAAATTTTATTTGATGTGTTTTAAAATTCATTGATATTTATGTTATTGAAATGTGTATATATGTGAGTGAAATATACATTTCAATGGTGGGCTTGAACGCCGTTATTCTCCAAAATAATTATACGAATTTCGGTTTTTATGTGCAGTCAGCTATGTTACATTGACATTTCGCGATTGCCTTAAATTTGTTTTTGTGTGGATTGTATTTGCATTGTACGTAGAAGATCTGTTTTCTGTGCAAGTTTGACTTAGCTTGGAATTCGATATTTTATTATAATTGTGATTTAAAAGTGATCTTTTGTAAATTTTGTATGTTAGACATTAAGTTTTATAATTAATGCATGCGTTGTTGCAGTGCAATTACTTTTATTAAAGAACGTGCATTGTTTCAGTGTTCTATGTTTTTTTTTTTTTTTTTGATATTATAAGTTTATTTTTGTGTGTGCGGTGTTGTAGCACAGCATTTAATGATGAATTGTATTCATTGCAATTGTTTTGTACATTCTTATATCTTTAATAAAGATGATTTTAAACAAAGTTCTTGATCGATTTATTTTTCTTTTTGAACAGCTTTCAGGTGATTTAAAGTTGGGTTGATTGCTGTCTCGAATGAATGTTTTTTTTTTTTTTTTTTTAAATTTATAGGGTGAAGGTGAAAAATTACCTTTACAAGCACGTCGACCTGAAAGATCTTTTGTGCTGTTCCCTTAGGTTTAATTACACGTAGTGTATAGGTTTGTTCATTCGAAGCTGAGGTCATGTAAGAACCTAAGAATCTTCGAGGAAGAGGTGTTTCTGATATCAAGGGGACAGGGGAACCCTTTATTGAATATTTTAAGCCTGGATCTAGCTAAGGCAGGGCATTCGCATAAAATGTGTTCAGCTGTTTCTATAGGCGCGTTTTATCGAAATTCTATGTGAAGTTATGTTCATTTCAGTAAAACATCGCTCATGGAAAAACAACAACTCCTTATGTCAATAGCCTAAATGAACATAAATATCGCAGTTAGCTAACTGCACAACAGGGATGGTTGGTTAAATTTCTTTTTTGGCACCCAGAGGTTGGCAGTCTTTGGGTTGTGTTCGTTCATATTTTCTGATTTTCGACAACAGATTGAATAAGTCTGTTTCTTTACTTTTTGTGCACAGAAATTTTTTTTTTAAGGAATGGTTGTAAAATTTTTTCAGAAACTCTCTGAAAGAGCGTATTTGTCTTAAAAGTAAAGAAACGCCTTGAACAAAACATTCGCAGCAACGCAACGCTTGGAAAAACGTCTGTTTGACAGTTGTGGTATTTGTTTTGGCTGTGCACGATTTCTGTCCACAGAAATTTTGGTGGCGGAAATTCGCATGGTGGGGAAATTTTTTTATTCTCTCGAGAGCACTCTCTTTTTTGTGCACTGCTACGAAAAATTGGAACGGGATTAGACTGACTTTCTGCCGAATTTCGGTGCATTTCGTGCGAATTTTCAGTAAAGAAACACATCTAATAGCTAATAGAAGAGTCAGATGGTGACTTGGTGGGGACATAAATAGGCACGCAGTTACTAACACACACACACACGCACACACAAGGAAAGTTTCGCAATCGGTCAGAAAAAAAGAACATCAGACAGAACACATAAGAACATCAGAACCAAGGCAACCAAAAACTTGAGTCACAAAATGAATCTAATTGAACACAGCCATTGCGAAAAAAAATTAAAGTGACATTTGTTTTGTTTACATCGAAAGTAAAAAGTTGAAATGCGGCAAATAAATTGAGAATCGAGAATTAAATAGAGAAAAATAGAAATGGAAAATAAAAGGTATGCATTTATATCCTTCTGAATGCAAATTTTTAATGGTTCTTATCCTTAGAACAAGTGCAAAGGGTACCAACTTTGAAAGTGAAAATTGAAAGTGACGTGCTAAATGAATATAAACCAAAAAATCGTTTTATTCTAAATGAACATAACTGAATATAGAAAATTCCCAATAAAACGCGGCTTATGTCTTCAAGACAGAGACGACAGGTGTCGTCTTGGCTGATGCCCATGTTTTTAAGATGATACTTGAGAGAGCAGTGTCCAGTGAAGAGGTCCGTAAGTAACTTTGCGTCACGTTTGCTCATGTCAAGAATTTCTTTCATACGTTTGTGGGATAAGTCAATGAATAGTTTTGACTGACGATGGCCATTTGAGTTGTTCCAGGTGCTGATCATGTTCTGTCGTTCCCAGGTAGCTAATTCGTTTTTTAGGCTACTTATTGGGAGACCACAGTAGGGTTCAGGGCCTTTGAATTGAGACTGAGAGCCAAGTCTAGCAAGTCGGTCAGCCTCTTCGTTACCCGGTACGCCTTCATGACCAGGCACCCATGAAAGAGTTATTTTATTGTGAGTAGCTAATTGAAGTAAACAAGTCAGGCAGTTCCAAACTAGTTTGGATTCGATTTTGTTCGAGGACAGCGCCTTTAGTGCTGCCTGACTGTCAGAGCAGATTAGGATGCTTGATCTTCGGAGGTTTCTTCTAATGCATTCTCTAATACAGAATTCTATAGCCATTACCTCTGCCTGAAAGATAGTAGTTGTGTTACCAAGGGATGTAGATGATTTAAAGTTGGGACCGTAAATCCCTGCACCTACTCCGTTGTTTGTTTTTGAACCGTCAGTATACCAGATGTATTGGAAGTTATTTGTAAGAATTACAGGGTTCTTCCATGCTGAGCGGTTTGGAAAGATTACTTCAAAGGGGTGGTGTAACATTATGCGTTTAGGCATAAAGTCCGAGGAGTGTGCTGCAGACGATTTCAGTATTGGGAGCACCTGCAGAATACTCATATGGCCTTGTAAGTTTTCCTACTTGAGTAGTTAGTGAGATGAAGCTTTAGTCCGCTCAGTGCAGCAGTCTTCTTTACTCTTAGATGTAGCGGAGGAAAATTTAATAAACTTTCTAACGCTAAAGTTGGGCAGGTGCGCATTGCACCTGTGATACCTACACAGGTTAGTCTTTGTAACTTTTGCAATGATTTGCGGGCATAAACTTGTTCTGTTTTTTGCCACCAAACCAGCGAAGCATAGGTTATGATGGGTGTGATAATAGTGAGGTAAGTCCAGTAAATCATTTTTGGCCTAAGCCCCCACTTTTTACCAAAAAGTCTAGAACAGGCCCAGAAAGCATTTGTGGCTTTTGCTATGGTTTAGTCTAGATGTGGTTTCCAATTGAGTTTATTATCCAGGGTTACTCCTAGATATTTGACCTCTTTGGAAAAATTAATTTGAACACTATTTAGGGATAGTGTTTGGAGATCGATTTTTCGTCTCCTGGTGAATGGGATGATGACTGTTTTGGTGGGGTTGACCTTAAGCCCTTCTTTGTTGCACCAGTCATTAACTTTGTTCAGGGCCCTTTGCATACGGTTTGTGACCTGTGCTTCTGGATTGCCTTGAATAGAGATGACTAAGTCATCAGCGTAGCCTTGTGTATCAAGGCCCAGCTTATTGAGGTCATCCAAGAGCTGATCTATTACTATTGACCAGAGCAGGGGAGATAAAACACCCCCTTGGGGACAGCCTTTAACAGCATTAACTGTTATTGATGTTTGACCTAGTGTGGTGGAGATGATTCTGCCACTTAACATAGAGTCAATCCATTTAATGGTTGGTGTGTCAATTCCTTTGACAGTTGCAGTGGTTTGAATTGACAAATACGTAGTATTGTCAAAGGCGCCAGAAATATCAAGAAACGAGCAGAGTATGATGTCTTTCTTAGCAAACGCAGTCTCAATTTTGCTTACAAGCTGATGGAGAGCTGTAACAGTAGATTTACCCGTTTGGTAAGCGAATTGGTTAGCATTGAGAGGATTTGCTATTAAGGCCGTACTGCGAATGTGTAAATCAATCACTTTTTCCATGACCTTTAGGAAGAAGGATGTGAGACTGATTGGTCTGAAGGATTTTGGGTCTGAGTTTGATCTATTGCCAGGTTTTGGTATGAATACAACTCTCACCTTTCTCCAAGTTTGAGGGATGTAGCTTAATTCAAAACTGGACCTATAGATAAGTATAAGTGAGCAGATTATGGTATCAATTCCATACTGCAAGAGAGCAGGAAAGATACCATCTTCCCCGGGTGCCTTGAAAGGCTGTTGGGAGGATATTGCCCATTTAATGGAGTCTTCGTTAAAAATTTTTCTAGCTGGACTTCTTGTTGTGCTGTTAGGTGTAGTGTAACTCACATTTGTGGTTAGTGATTGATCAGTGGTATGTATACAGTCAGGAAAATGAGTGGCCAAAAGTAGGCTCAGAGTTTCACTGTAACTTTGGGTAAAACTACCATCCGATTTTTTTAAGAGACCAATACCATTGTTATGATCTTTAGCTAAGGCTTTTTGAACTCTAATTGAAGAAGGCAAGTTATCGATACTTTCACAGAAGTTTTTCCATGTAAGTCGTTTTTGCCTTCTTATCATCGAATTGTAAGTCGTTAGAGTTGTTCGATATTCGCTCCACGAATTGGTTCGCTTAGCTTTGTTGAACAACTTTCGAAGCTTTCTTTTTAACTTCTCCAACTCACTGTTCCACCAGGGAACATCGCGATTTGAGTTTATCTGTCTAATGTGACAGCTGGACTCCTATGCGCTTGTGATTTGTGAGCTTAAGCGTGTTGCTTCCCTTTCAAGTTGATAAGGAGAGTCAATGTTTGGATAGGAAGGTTCAAATTCACAACGGAGTGTTTCTGTGTAGAGATTCCAGTCCGTGTGTCTTGGTACCCTATTGTTTTCTATATTGTTGGGATTCGGCCTTGACAGATAAAATCTGATGTGCCGGTGGTCCGAGAATGATATCTCTTTCGAAACATGCCAATTGAGAATGTTGTTGGCTATGGCAAAACTTGCCACTGTCATATCCAACACTTCTTTCCTAGTGGAGGTGACAAAAGTAGGTTCATTTCCCTTATTTAGAATATCTAAGTTTGAGTGCATAAGAAAATCTAAAAGTGACTCACCTCTTTTGTTGATGTCTGTGCTACCCCATATGGTGTGATGGGAGTTGGCATCACAACCAAGTAGTAGTTGTCTTCCCCTTGCGTTGCAGTATCTAACGAGTTTTTTTGCCTCTTCTTGCTGGGTAGTAGGCTGAGGCTATTACAATATTTTGTAAGCCTCTTGCCGTGGGGATCTCAGCTAGTACCGCAACGAGATCATTAGTGATGAATTCTGGAATGGGAAGAAAGTTAGTTCTTTTATGGATAAGAAGCGCAGCTCGTGGTTGGAGTTGCGTGTTGTCGTATATTAACTTACACGATTGTGTTGGAAGGCCTTTTATTTGGCCTCTTACCACCCATGGTTCCTGGACTAGTAAGCAGTCCAGATCCTGCTTGACAAATTCTCTGCTAGCCGCAGCTGAGGCAGCTTTGGCGTGCATAAGATTTATCTGCAGGAATTTTAGGGTGGTGTAGCTCATTTTGTTTTTGGGGTTGAGGTAAAGCTCGCTGGTGCTTTTAATAGCCTCTGCCGAGCTTTACCTTTGGGCCTGGGGTCCCGTTTTGGAGCCCAAAATTTGGCTGAGCTGCTTCTTGCAGCTGGTGTGGCATTTACGCCTTTTGGTGTTGTTTTGGCGACGGTTGTTGAGCAGGGAGGGGGGGGGGAGTTGTTGTTGCGTTGCCAGAAGTACCTTTTGGTGAGGAGGGCCTAACGGCTGACTCTTCTGGTGAGGTATGTGTGGCATTAGCAACTGAGGGGGGAGGAACTAGGTTTAATGGAGCTGTCAGCCTGTTTTGTAGATCTGACGTTGGTGAAGGCTGTGGAGCGCTTTTACCTGTCGTCAGAGTCGTACAGGCTGTCTTGACAGGGGAGTTAGGTGGGGGTTTGGGGGCACCAGTTTTTTGAGGGGCTTTAGGATGGCGGAGTTGAACATCGCCAAACCTAAAGTCAATGATGTTTTTTCTTGTTTTTAGTAGAGCCGCAGATTTGTGGTCCACCGAAAAGGTAAGAACAGAGGCGGCACCTTTGGCTTCTCTTCTTATGATCCTCCATTCAGGAACGGGGAGACCCTCATTCTGGACCTTGATTGCCGTGAGGATCTGCTCGTTCGTGCAGGTGGGACCAGCGGGGAAATGGCCTACCAGAATTTGGTTTTTGGGAATTTCTTCCTCTTCAACCGCCTTCAATGAGGCATTCTCCCAAGGCTTTATTTTTGGTATTTCGCCTTTTAGCCAATCAGCCGTGACCCTATTTTTGCAGTTGAAGACAAGCCACCCTGGTCTGAAATTGGTGCCAAAGAATTTGGGGCTGATATCCCCTGTCTTTTGGCTGCAAATCAAACCAAAGATGGAGTCTTGCACTACTGTCATTTGGTCAGTGTTAAGTAGCGTTTCCGGGAAGTCTGAGGCAAGGATACCTATTTTGTAACTCTCCAGCGCTTGCTTTAAATTTTGTTGCTCTATTTTTTGTCGATTTGGAGGCGGATTTGATGTGGAAGGCACATCAACAGACCTCTGCTTGTGAGCAATGTTGGGTTTAGATATTTTGGCAGGATTTGTGTCCCTAGGGAAGGATTCAGAGCGATTCCTTTTTTCTCCCTTTGGAACAGCCGTTCTGGCTCTTTCTCTGGCTTCGGCTTCGTTAAGGCCGCTAGCAAGCAGGAATTTAAAGCGTTTGCGAGCAGCTCCACTAAGCTTGACGCGCGCTTTTTGTGTTGTTTTGATCGTTTGATCATTGTGTGTTGAATGAATGTTTCAGGTGCCTTAATGATGTTTTAGTAGGTTTTAGGTTTTCTATTAATTTTTTACGCGAGTGATCATATGATGTCGATTTGTTCGGAAGTTTTGTTAGTTGGTAATAGGCAAATTTTTGTAATAGACTGTTTCAACTGTCCGTTTTGTGTTTTGACTGTCACGACGCGTATCAATCCGTCCGATCCGGCATGGGTTGCTTGTATTCTGGCAAGATTCCAATATGTCGATGGAAGTCGCTCATCTTTAAGAAGAACTTAGTGTCCTACCTTCGGCATTTCTTTAATCTGCGTCCATTTGGGTCGTTGCTGAAGCCTTGCGAGACATTCTGAGTTCCATTTTCGCCAGAATCCTTCTGCTAACACCTGGACACGTTTCCAGCGATCTGCATGAGTGATGTTGATATTTAATTCGCCTTGTGGTATAGCGTGCAGTGATTCGCCGACTAGAAAGTGTGCGGGGGTGAGTGCATTTAAATCTTCTAAGCTGTCGGAGAGAGGGCAAAAAGGCCTCGAATTTAAACAAGCTTCTAATTGAGCGAGAAGCGTCATGAGTTCCTCGAAAGTTCCGTTCCAACGACTCGTTTTAAGTGGTATCTACTTGACCGATTTCACACCCGCTTCCCATAATCCACCAAAGTGTGGAGAAGCTGGGGGAATAAAGTGCCATTCGGTACCGTGATTTGCTAAGTCTTCCGCAATTTCCTTCCAATCGTGTTGTGCTTTTTTTTATTTATTTATTTATTTCAATATCGTTAATGCTTAACAACTGTAAGATTTAAAATCTTATAAGGTAGTTGTAAGCTTATTTTACAAAAATAATATTGCTGAGCAAATAAAAGAAAAAGTTAATTTAATTATTAAAACTATCATAAGAAAATACATCAATTATTAAATATTCATATTGAAAAATGAGATTAAATATTCATATTGAAAAATAAGATCTAAGCACTCTTTTTATGCTTGTTGCGTTCAGATTTTGTTTTATATTACGAGGTAAAGTGTTCCAAAGCTTAACAGAATTTACAAAAAACTGACGTTCCGATGTTAAATATGTGTAAGAAGGGATAATTAGCTGACGAGATCTGGTTGAGGACCCAGTTCTTACTCTTTCAAAACAATATTGTGGTTGGCGTGTGAGGAGTATATCGGAAAGCAGAATCAAACTACGAAGCTCGAAATATTTATCGAGAGGCATGCCTAGTAAGCGCGGAGCAAAATCAGATATCCTATCGTATCTACGCAGTCCAAAAACGTAACGAACGATTGAGTTGAAAGCTACATTAAGTTTTCGCTTGCTCGCGAAATTGCAGTTACAATAGATTTCACAACCATAGACCAGGATAGGAATTATCAAAGTTTTAGCAAGAAGCAAACGCGTTTTTAGTGGAGTGAAATGTTGTGCTACCCATAACGTACGAAGTGAACCATAAACCTTGCCAACGAGTCCATTGATATGATCATCCCAATTCAAAAAACGATTAAAAGTCACACCAAGGTTTTTTGCTGTTACCACATATTCGATTGGAGCATTACTCAGAACAATCGGTGGAAAATAAGAAAGGTCAAGAGATTTTCTATATATGACAAGACATTTAGATTTTTTTGGGTTCAAAATTAGTCCGTTTGACAATGACCAATTAGCCACTCTCTTCAGGTCTTCATTGACGCAGAAAGCACCATGTTCAATAAGGCCAAGTGGACAGCTGAAATACAGCTGAACGTCATCAGCATACAAATGAGAGCTACAATTTACTAATGAAGATGGAAGTTCATTTACTTTTTTGCTTCCTCCAACAATTTAACTAACTCGTTGTTAGCACCAACAAAATTAGTTCCGCAGTCGCTATATACCTTCGTAAAGGTTCCTCTTCTGGCAGTAAATCTTTTAAAGGATGCCAAAAACGCTTGAGTTGTCAGGTCTGACACGACCTCCAAATGAATAGCCTTTGTTGCTAAGCAAATAAATACAGCAAAGTAACCTTTGAGAATTTTTGCACCGCATGCCTTCCAGGACTTAATCTCGATGGGACCTGCATAATCCACACCAGTATGACTTAATGGTCTAGACATACGCACTCTCGCTGCAGGCAATTTTCCCATTAATTGTTGCATTTCAGATGACTTTTGTCGATAACATGAAGGACACCTGTGTAATTGGTATTTGACGCTTCTTCTTATTTGCCCAATCCAGTAGCGTTGTCGAATGTAGCTAATCATTTGCTGAATACCGCCGTGTAGTGTATTTTTATGAGCATCTCGGACAACCAAATTCGTGAAATGATGGTTGTTTTGAAGCAATATCGGATGTTGGGCATCATGAGGAAGTAGAGAGTTCTCCAAACGTCCTCCCACTCGCAGTACTCCAGTAGCATCGATAAAAGCATTTAACGCACTTAACGGTTTGGGTGTTTTATTATTGTGAATTTGTTGCATTTCGTTTGCGAACATTTCCTTTTGTGCTGCCTTAACGATGAGTAGATGGGCAGCTTGCAATTCATTGATTAGGTTTTAGTGGACCTGAAATGGGCCCCAGTTTGGGTCTACATTTTGCTATAAAACGACAACAGGTGGCAACAACTCTAACAACTTTGAGAAGGCTCGAAAAGTTACATATAATTTGTAGTATACTGTCGCTTTCTATTGCGTTTATGCTTAAAACTTTGATATTTCGTTGCTCTTCCAACGTATCTATTTCGATGGGTTGATCTGGAAGATCGAATACCCATTTTTCTTGTAGGAATTCTGGACCATTCCACCACGATTTAAGTGATTCCAATTCAGATGGATGTACTCCCCTGGACGCTAGATCGGCTGGGTTATGAAGCGTTGCGACATGTCCCCAGCAATCGATCCCCACTAACTGCTGGATTTCCGACACACGGTTGGATACGAACGTGGTCCATCGAGCGGGTGTGGCGCGTATCCAGGCCAATGCAATTTTGGAATCTGTCCACGCATAGATTTTGACATAAGGAATTAGCAGAACTTCCTTGGTGTATTGTAATAACTCTGCCAAAACTACTGCACCACAAAGTTCCAGACGAGGTAAAGTTATCGTTCACTGATTTGGTGCTACTTTTGTCTTTGACAAAATAAGATTGACGTCAATTTTGCCTTCACTATCCAAGACACGTACGTAAACTGCTGCACCGTAGGCCTTCATAGATGCATCACAAAACCCATGCAACTCGATCGATTTGTTGGTCTTGCTCATCTGGGTCCATCTTGGAATCCGAAACCGCTCGATCAGATGGAGTTCTCGGAAAAAAGCATCCCAATCCTTTTTCAAAGCAGCTGGAATTGGTTCATCCCAGTCACAGCCAAGCTCCCATAATCGCTGCATCATTAGTTTTGCGGTGATGATACATGGTGAGATCCAGCCCAAAGGATCAAACAATTTGGCTATAGTTGACAGCATTGATCTTTTTGTGGTTGATTCCGTTGCAGATTTTGGTACGAGAAGAATTCATCGATGGGAAACCACTTGATACCCAAGGTTTTGACGTGATTTGCTAGATTAAGCGGTAGTTCAAAATCAAGTTCCCTATCCTGAAATGGGATATCATCGATGAGTTCTCTCCTGTTACTAGTCCACTTTCTGAGGTTGAGTCCCGCTGTTGCCAAAAGTTGCTTTGCCTCATCTCGTTTCGTTCTCGCTTCTTCAATGGTGTCCGCTCCACTTATCAGATCGTCGACATACATATCTTCTTGAACAACCTTCGCCCCCTCCGGAAAATTTTCGCTCTCATCATCAGCGACTTTTTTCAAAATTTTGATGGCAAGGTATGGTGCACTCGCTGTGCCAAAAGTTACCGTTTTTAATTTGAAAATTTTCAAAGGTACGGTCTTCTCATCTCTTCACAGGATCGATTGATAATATCGATCTGCTTGATTGACCCAAATTCGCCGATACATTTTTTCAATGGCGGCGGTGAAAGTAGCTCGATGAGTTCGTTATTTCAAGACCAGATCAATTATACTTGACTGTAATTTTGGACCGTCAAGCAACCAATCGTTCAGGAATTTGCCATCCGTAGTTTTCGCTGCAGCATCGAATACCACTCGGAGTTTAGTTGTAGAACTCGCTTCTTTGAAAACCGCGTGATGCGGTAAGAAATAATGGAATAGGGTGTCTAAAACCGCATCATTACAATCTACTTCTTCCATTTGATCAAGTTCTTTGTATTCTTGGATACATTTCTTGTAGCCTTCAACAAGTTTCTCGTTAGAATCTAGCCACTTCTCCAGATGCATAAATCGTCGTAAGGCATTTTGCCGACTCGATCCCATTTCTGGATAGCCTCCACCTCTGAATGGTAACTTCACTTGATAACGACCATCAGGTAAACGTGTTGTGTGTTGGTTAAAGTGATCGTCACAAGCAATGTCTTCTTCAGTCTCTTGCTTTTGAAAAGGTGTCTCTTCAATAGTCCAAAATTTCTCTAATTGGGAACTCAGATCCGTTAGTTGAACAAAGCTTCGGACTTGTTGTGGAATTTCGGCTGAAACTTTCCCAAAAACAATCCATCCCAGTTCGGTGTTTTGAGCTACAGGACCATTTCCATCTTCTGGACGTCTTATTTCAGGAAGAAATATTTTGGCACAAACTTCACTTCCGAAAAGTAGGTCTATAGATGCAGGTTCATACAGATGAGGATCAGCTAACTCGCTGGGCCGGGAGATGGCCAGTCCACGACTTAAAAACCAACGCCTGAATGGTAGTCTCGAACGTCGAGTGACGGGAAGCAAATCTTACTTCGACGGAGTGTTGCGCAGTGCCGTTGTTGACCAACCCTAACCCAGATACCTCTACATTTGTACACCTTCGCTCCAATTTCATAAGTTGTGCCGCTGCTTCAGTGATGAAAGACTTTTCCGACCCAGTATCAATCAGAGCACGTAAAAGACGAATCTTACCATCTGCTGCTCGAACCTTTACCACCGCTGTAGCCATGTGCACCTGGTGTGCGTAACCACCTTGCGACGCGTGGTAACTAAGAGATTGTCCTACCGATGGCTAAAAGACAGGCGCATTCAGATTTATGGACGTCTGAAAAGTTTTCGCTTGAGACGAAGACGCGATGGAGCATGTTGCAGGAAATTGTTGTACATGTCTGTTGCTTGACGATTGTTGCTGTTGTTTGTCATGTAGCAGCGATGTCTTTGTTGGCAAAAGTAACATGAAGAAAGACAGTAACATGTTCCAACAAGATGTCCGTAAGACAAGCAATTGTCACATATCTTCAGCCTGGAAACAGTTTCTTGACGACTTTTCACATCCATGTTGAGGAATTGTTGGCATTTTCTCAAAGTGTGCTTGCCTTGACTGCACAGCTTACAGATCAGTTGCTCCACGGTGTTGTTCCTGTCTTCGGTGTGGTACCTGTCTACGGTGCTGTTTCTGTCTACTTTTTTGGATGGCTGTTTGACGACTTGATTTGCGTGCATAACTTTCGTCTTAACTGGCTGAAAAAGAGGCCTTGTTTTGACGTGTAGCTCTTCTTTCGTCCTGTGTGCAGCTTCATGTTCCTGTTGAGCCATCACTTCCAGAGTTCGGAAACGGATCTCCAAAAACTCGGTAAATTCTTTGAACGTAGGCAAGTCTTTCCTATTACCAAGATTTTCTTCCCATAGGTGTTGACAAGAATGTGGAAGTTTCTGGAAAAGGAACCAAATAAGGACGGTGTCCCAGTAAGACACAGGCACATTCATTTTCTCTAGCGCGAGAAAACATTCTCTGGTGGTGTACAGCAGATCTTTGGTGCCCGTGGCAGTCTCACGAGTCATTGATGGTTGACCAAAAAGTGCTTGCATTTGGGTGTGCACCAAAATGCGCTTATGATCGTTTTAAGCATAAACGCAATAGAAAGCGACAGTATACTACAAATTATATGTTACTTTTCGAGCCTTCTCAAAGTTGTTAGAGTTGTTGCCACCTGTTGTTGTTTTATTGCAAAATGTAGACGCAAACTGGGGCCCATTTCAGTCACTTCCAGAAGCTCTATACGATATTCGAGGTAAATTTCATCAATTTGTTCATATACCACTTTTAACTCTTCAACTTTCATATTCTCCTCCAGCATTCCACCTCCAACGATGGCTTCATAATACGTTTTTGCCGATGACATGTCCTCTTCCAATTTGCTCAGACGAGCTTACGCATACGCCTTTGTTCGCCGTTCTTTCGACGATTTCTTGAAGTTTGTAAAATCTTTAATAATTTCTGCCAAGAGGTCTTTTTGTAATTGACCGTATTTGAAGTTTTTAGTTTCACCCATAATAATATATTTCTTTTAATGTCAACAGAAATACGACGAAAATTAATCAGACAAGTTTACGACACGTAAAGCAGAAAACTTACTGCTTGTCTGCAATTGTTGCTGCTTTTTCTGCTGCTAATGCTGCTACTGCTGCTGCTACTGCTGCTAACGCTGCTTCTCCCAACGCCAAAAATGCTGATCGAGTACTATGTCGATTTGTAGTGTCTCCTCTGGACACTTTTGTTAAGAAATAAGTTGAATTAAACCACTTGTTAAAACGAAAAACACTTGTTATATATTTTAAGTTTATTTAATTAATGTTAAGCAACGAAAAAACTACTTTTTAAATGTACTTTTAAGTCACTTAATGCAGATTGTAAAATCTTTTTCCTTATGGGGTATATACCGCACACACTTTTAATGTTTATAATGTTTATCTTGTTAAAACTGATTCTTAAAGGCAAGAAGGACCAAATGTAATGACTTGAGTGAGTCGTTAAATAATTAAAACCAAAATTACTTGAAATAAAAAGCGAAAATAAAAATGCAAACTTTCTTTGTAATAATTTCAATAGGATTGTTCTTGTATATATTTCACACAGAAACTCTTTCATATGACCTCTAACTACATAGTTAAATTAATTTCTTGCAAATATTCTATGTTTTTGTTTACAAGTTTAGATTTGACATTTCTTGTGGATTCTAACTATAAGTATTGTTTGATTAAGTATTTTATTTTAACATTTGTAATATTTCCTTGTACTTCCGTACAAGTCCATTTATATGGGATAGAGGATAAGCATCCTTTTTTGTTACGGCGTTAACCATCCGGTAGTCGAGGCATAGGCGATTTTTGCCGGGCTTACGCACGAAGACTACCGGAGGGCTCCACGCACTGTTACTTTGCTCTATAACACCGAGTTTAAGCATACGATCTAATTTTTCGTATAGCAGTTTCTCTACCGCTGGAGAAACCGGGTAGTGACGTTGCTTAATGGGCTCAGCATCCCCTGTGTCGATGGTATGTACCTCTAGCGCGGTTTTTCCTAAGCCTTGTACAGCAGAGGGAGGAAACAAGCTAATGGCATCTTTCAACCGTTTGGTCTGTTGTTCAGTGAGTGTGTTAGCATTCGGATCCACTTCGGATGGGCAAGGATCTGAGGAAATTTCTGAGATCAAATGAGGGGCGATATCAAACTCCTTCCAGAAGTCAATACCTAAGTACAGTTTCTGCTGGAGGGATGGAACCAGATACAGAGGGATTTTTTTCGGCTTCCCTTTATAGGTAACCTCCACCACAATCGTTTGCCGTTTTCCATCCGCGGTTTTTACATCCGTCGAAAGTTTGGAGAAGTTTTGATGGTGTTTTTGAAGGAAATCAGCTCCACCCGCTCCCAAGCAACTGATGCTGGCGCCACTGTCCAGTAGGCCCAAGATCGCTTCTCCGAAAATTCGGACTCCAGCATACGGACGGGGGTCGTCTGAGCTACACAGCGTAGTTGCTTCGATGGCCTTGTAGGCTTCTCTTTTCCTTCCAAACTTACTCCTTAGCTTAGCCACTTAAGCCAATACGATGGTGTTTTGACCTCCGAAAATACATTTTCTAACGTCCATATAATTTTGGAGCCTTTCATGTAAGGGTAACAGAGGATTTTTGGAAGTGTTAGGTGGTGTAGATATCACGGGATTAGAAGGACGTTTAAGGACTCTTATGGCAGAAATAGGAGGGACTGGGGAGGTCTCACAAGGAAGTGGATAGGATTTGGATGGGAAGGTAGTGTGAGGTGGAAGGGTAGGTTTTATTTGGACTCCGGGTTCTTCTCCAGAGAGCAATTCCCCCGAGTCTTCAGACTGCTTTTTGGCTCGTTTACCGAGCATCGAGGACATTGCGGAGAGGTAGTGTTTTCCCATCCACATCTGAAACAAAAGAGAGATGTCTGCGGGTTAGGGCATTCAAAAAATGAATGGCCCTTACCCTTGCAATTCCAACAGGTGTAATTGTGAGTGTCCCTCTCCTGTCTTGAGTGGAATGCCTCTAACTCGGGCACAAACGGTTTTCCTTCAGTCGTTTCCACCACAAGTTCCGAAATGGCACTTTTGCGAGGTGGTGGTATATTCCCAAATCGGGTTTTCGGGGCTCCAGCTTCACGGTCAAGTAAGAGAAATATATTCTCAACCTTCCGACAGACATGAACAATTTCTGTCAGGCAGGTGGTGTGGAAGGTGATGAGAAGCGTTCCCATCTCTCTTCGAACATTGTTCTTAATAATGTCGATGATTTCGTCATCGGACTTCGGAGTTCTCAGCTTTCCATTCAACTTTTGTATCGCTGCGTAGAAGTCTTCGAAAGTTTCAGCGGGGCCTTGATGTCTGTCATATAACCTTCTTGACAGCTCTGAGTCGGTTTCTAAGCTCCTAAACCTTTCGATAAGGGCGTTCTTCAGCACCAACCAGGTTATATCAGGGTTCGCCTTGAGGTAGACCCAAACTACCGTTCCCGAAAAAAAGTGGTGGAAGTTGAGAACCACTTAGTCCAAAGTAGTTCCATAGCTTATTTTTAGCCGTTCCAGCCTAAACAAAAAGTCATCGACAGACATTTGACGGTTGTCATACTTTAATCCCCACTTGTGGAAACTCTGTCGCTTGTATCCTTGGCTTGTCTGAGACGGAGTATTGCTGACCGGATCGCTCAAGGTCAAATTGTGCAGTTGTCGCAGAAATTCATCCACATTCGAATTGTCCGCTGCTGTACTACGACGTGGAGGTGAGCGAGCTCGAGGAGGTGATCGGTTTCGTTGAGGCAGGCAATTTCTCGGGAGAGTTGGTGGTGGCACACCCGCTGGTTTGGAGAAGCCAGCTTGGCTCTCCTCTAGGGTTAGTCTTTCTCGTTCGTGACACCGAATAACTTCAGGAGTTGTCGCCAAAATCGTCTCTCGAACAATGCTCGCTATTTCTTCCCGCATAGCGCTTCTGGTTCGTTCCAGCTCACCCATGAAGAACCTGAAATCCTCGGCACGACTCGCACCAACAGCAGCGGTGACAACTCCCTGTATGTAGCTTGACAGTTGTTCTCCGCTTTCTTCTAGAGATTCCCGTTCTCGTGGTGTAAGAACCGGTAGACCTGACTGGGATCTTCGAGTTCCTCTAGGACCATCCTCTTGAGCTAACAACGACGCAGCTCCTTCTTCTGGTAGTATTGTGTTGTTCGGAGAATCGGACGTATTATTAACCTCGCCAAGGTCTCCAAAAGAGTCACTGAACAGGTGTGACCTGAGCACTCGGCCTCGCAGACTTGTGTTGGGCTTGTAGCCCTTTTTTCTGCCTCACATTATTATGTGTTTTTTTTATACCTTTAATAATCGCAAACCCAAAATGGTTTGTAAAACTAAAGGTTTGTAAAGCTAAACAAACAAATTTAAATTTTCAAAAAAAATTTCGATTGATCTATAAAGGTTTTTTTTCTAATTACTTCAGATATTTTTAGTTTAAAAATTCTTTTCCTTATGTACTTGCTTTATTTTTTTGTATTAAATTCTCAACTATCAACTCAATTCTATATCTGTATGGTTTTTTTTTTGTTTTTGTTTTTCTTTGTATGCTTTGTTTTGTTTTTTGTTTTTTTTTTTTTTTTAAATAGAGGCACGCTGGATGTGTGGATAAGGACAGGGTTCGCGGTAGGGCACCTATTTTGGTATTGAACCAATCCAAATACTGCATTCACTAAGCAATGCTTCGGCCTTGGATTCGTTTGTATTGATTCTGGCAATACTTCGCAGCCTTAACGCCAAACCCGCAGACCAGAATCAAACTCTTTCGGTGAATAAAAAATGTTTTACTGATATGCTAAACAACTACAGCGGAAGAAATTACCTCTAACTTAGGCTTTAGCACTCAAACAAAATTACCTGTTTTTATTTTTTTCTTTTTTTTGCATATACGCAACTGCGTAAACCGAGAGTTCGTTCCCATTTACCGGACGATAGCAACCCGTAAAAAATTTCATTACGTTTCAGTTGTTTCCCGAAAGCTTGAATCCAAGACCGAAAACTAATTGTGTCTACATTAAAAATATGCTTTAGTTCAAAAAAAAATATCCCACAGAGATGAAAAAAGACTAGACGATCGGGCCCCACGTAGGGCGCCACCTGTAACGAAATTGACCTATGCCCCTCTCTCCCCTTGTAGACTACCGTTACAACCTCATGGCTACAGGCGCATGAGGCTGATCCGGGCAGCAGGAAAGAGAGGGGTGTCCAGGCTACGACAATCTTTGGCATGCTTGAAGGTTAGGGCCTAGCTCGTCGGCGGGGTGGGTTCTTGGTCGCAGCACTGGACGGTCGTTACGAATTCATGCCTAATTTCGTAAAAAAAATTGAAGGGACCGATGTCCGTTGGGATGATATGTCGGGCCAGTAGGGGTAGGGTCCAGATGTTGTTGGACCTGGGAGGATTTTCCCACCCACGTATCCTTTTGGGATACTACCATGGCTACCACTACCTCCATGGTTGTGCGGTAGCCCCTACTCCCAAAAAAAGTAACCTACCGCCCCTGTCCTTAAACCACCAGCTTACCTCGTTTAAATCTTCGTTTCTACTCATTATTCCGGTTTTCTTTCTTCAAATTATAGCCATAGTTTAAATCGTTTTAATAATTTATATTTTTTTATTTACAAAAAAAAACCAAAAATTACATTAATCCCTAGGTGGCAACCATATTAAAATTTAGCAGGTTATTATGACATTTAACTTCAATAAAATTAAATAAAATTTAATTCACTCGTTCCTTTCGTCAACTCAATATCACTTACAGGTAAGTATCTATTTAATCATTTTATATAATTCCAAGTTTAATAAACTTTAAAATTTTAAATTACTTTATTTTCAGATGGCAACTCACGATTCAATTGCCGGTAAATAGCTGTTTTATTTTCTTTTACAACATTTATAAAAAAAAATTTTTTTTCTTTTTTTTTCAGATCCGATGGCAATTCTTTTTGCTACTAGGTACGTAATTAATTCCCTTTCTTTTTTTTTTTCGTTAATCTCACTTTCAAATTTATATCATTTATCTTTTTTTTCTCTCTTTTTCTTTAAGGAAAAGAAGCGTAATAAAACCATAAAGAAAAAAATAAACGTTAAAAGGAAATGGTATTTTTTTTTTTTTAATGTAAAGGGAATATATATACAAGATTATTAGGTTACTCACCCAACTTTTCCTCCAAAGTAGTGCACCACGTTGTTGGTTTAGCGTTTCTAAAAATTCTAAATTTAGGTATCTGATTTTTCCCCCCTTTTTCCCTTTTATTTTTTTTCTCTGATTATTATTAGACTCTTTTTTTTTATTGATACACTGGTAAAATAGTTCTTCCTCTTTTTCTGTCTAATTTAAACTTTTTTTTTCGAATTCCGGAAAACTACGCACCTTGACCAAAATTATTTCGGTATTTAGGTAAGTAAACTACTGGGTTGTATGGTTTGCCAGAATTAAATTTTCATTATTATTACATTATTCTTCTTTTTGTTTTCTTACTTCTAATACACGTAACAAAACGAATTCACGCACACCATTTTTGCAACACGGGGATAGACCATAGGGGGGGGGGGGGGGGGGGGTTGCAGAGGGCAGTTATATGATGATGGGATATGAATATCAGGGAAGGGATACAAACACTGGGACACTTTATTTATAGGATGATGTTGTTTGGATGATGATGATGAGTTGGATGGTGTTGAAGATGATGATGCTGGTGTTGATGATGTTGAAGAGATGATGAAGATGTTGAATAGGATGATGAGGTAGGTGTTGGGGAATGCGACTGAATTCCCTTTTTTTTCCAAACTTTATTAGTCCTTACCCAGATCTTTGAACACTCTTTTTATATAATTAATTTTTTTCGGTCTAGGTTTTCATATTTTCTTAAATTTGTTTATCATGTTTTTTTACTTTTTCTTTTACTAATTTCCCTTTTGTTTCTATTTGGCACAGATCACTTTTTCTTTCGTATTTTTTTTTTTCTTCTCCCGCACAATAGCTTGTATTTTTTTTTTAATTCTTCCAGGTTTGTTTTAGGTTCATTATCTTTCTTTTATTTACTTTATTTCAATAAATAAATACTTCGATTTATTACACTTTTGACCTTATAATTCTGAGGCAACAAAAAATTTAAAGAAGCCAAACTAACAGAACACTCCATTAAGTATAGTCTCACGCACAATTTTTCAATTTCTTTGTTTTTTTTTTTTGTCTCTTCCAAGGTGTTCACTCTTTCAAATGCCGCAATCGATTGCCCAGTTTGACCTACTTCGATGGCTCAGCTGAGCTTGTCATGTACCAACTCGACCGTCGTACATGTACATAGTCGGTACAGTTGGGTTGGTACATGAGAAGATCACACCATCGGTTAGCGGCCACTCTTTCGGCTTATCTTTAATCGCCTAATCTTCCACTTGTGGGTGGAGATAAGCTCGCCGATGCGATTTGTTGCCAAGGGACATGTAATGCATGTTATGTTTTTTTGTGCAAATTCTCTTCTTTAAATGCGCAAGGGCAAGTAGGGTGGATCAGGTAAGTTATGTATGTATATTAATGGTAAGTATTATTAGGGTGTATAAAAGGTAAGTAAAAGGTAAGTAGTATGCGCGTTTTGTTATAACTAAATGGTAAGTATTATTAATTGTTTTATTATGAATAAAGGTAAGTATTATGTATGTTTTGATATTATTTCGAGTAGTATTATGAGTGTTTTCTTTTTCTATTATTTTAGGTAAATATTATTATGCGTTTTGATATTATTTGGGTAAGTGTTATGAGTGCTTATAATTTGGTATTATTTCAGGTCGGTATTATTATTGTTATTATTATTATTAATATTATTATTATTAGGTTACCGTTTCCCCACAAAACTTGTCCTTTCAACAAGGCCTGCCGACTTGACAAGGAGAAGAGAAAAGAAACGATGTATTCTCATTTTTTCAAATCCATGCAATGAAACACTCCAGCTTTCTGCCCATTTAGGTCTTCGAGTTCATACAAATTATTTCCCATGACCTTGCGAACTCTCATCTGGACGAATTTCGGACCCAATTTTGCGCAGTACCTCTTCGCGTCGCTTAAGGTGAAATTTCTCCGGAAAACGATATCTCCTGCGGAGAACTTGACATTTTTGCTCCTTAGGTTATACATATTTTCATACTGGACATGCGCCTTTGCCTATGAGTTTTTTACGTGCGAGTGTATGATGTTCAGTAAGTTTGAGTATGATCAGCGCATAGAGGTGCAATTTGAGCTCCGCAAATTTTTATCGTTACTTAAGTTTTAAAGTTACACAATTAAATAAAATAGACTTTTCTTATAAAAATTCTTAAACAAAAGAACGTTCAAAAGAAAAACTTTAGTGAAAACAAAACAAACAAAAAATGTCTAGTGCAAGTGTTAGTGAACAACAGAGGAAATTAAAATCTGCAATGGAAAAATCTATCTCTGTCACACCATCACATGGATCCCCTTTGCCACCATCAAAATTATGGGAAAAAAAAACACACGTCATGATACCTTAAAAAAAGATCTAAGTGATTCCATTGTATCGCAGCTTAAAACTGAAATAAATAATGTTCACAAAAAATTGTCTGAACGTATCATGGCAATTGAACAAGAATTTGAAGCTAAATTAAAAGCTGCTGAACAAAAATTCAATGAACGCTTTAGATCTATTAGTCACTGTTTGTTTACATGCAACAGTAGAATATCGGAGGTAGAAAAGCAGGATGACAACATTAACATCTTTCAGGAACGAGTGTCTGTTTTAGAGACAATCTTGTATGAGAAAGAGACTGAAAACAACAATTTGCATGAACAAATTGACTTGCTTGCTCGCCAAAAGCTATCCGGTGATATGGTTCTTCATGGAATTCCCTTCATCGAAACTAAAAATCTTAATGAGATTTTCTCTAGGCTATGCAACAAACGAAATCAGCCTACAATTAAACCCACACACATTTTTCGCACAAATCCTGCAAAGAAGTCATCGAGTTGTCCGGTTATAGTGAAATTACCGCATGCACAAATAAAAAAAACTTATTCCGGGATACCTGTTGCATCGTAACGATCGTAAAAACAGAGTTGGAGGGGGTGTTTGTATGTTTATACGAGAGAGTTTAACGTCAAAACTTGTTTACACTTCCACCATGTCTGAAATTGAGTTTCTGTGCGTTGAAATAAGCAGTGAGGTCGAAAAGTGCTTACTTATTACTATTTATTGTCCACCATGCAAATTTAAAGAAGAGAACTTAAAGGAACTTGAGGAAACATTAGATATACTAAGTTCAAAATATAATGCTGTCCTGATTGGTGGGGACTTTAATGTTAATTATTTGGAAAACTCTGCTTCGTCACAATTGCTCAGGTTTTTCTGTGAAAAAAATGGTTTAAATGTTGTTAATAAACAGTGGCCTACATGTTTTCAGTCTCTTAGAAATCCGTTGCTCATTGACATGTTTTTAACAAGCACAATTAACAGAGTGGTAAGAAACGATCAAGTAAGGCTTACATCAGATTTCATTCATGATCTCCTCTTTTGCTCCTTTGATTTTAATTTGTTTGGTGCTCCACGTGCAAGGACGGTAAGGTACAGATCATATCATAACATAGATCTTGAACAAATACAGCAAAATATTGACAACTTTGGCCTTGATGATATTTATAATACCGCCGATATTGATTCTAAATTATCTGTGCTGAATAGGGTGACCACTGAAATGTATGAATGCTATGTGCCTGAAGTGAACACAAAAGTTTTATTTAAAAATTTAAAGAATGTAGGAGTGGTTTCAAATGAAAACTGTGATTGTTCCTTTGGACCCTCGGAGATGGCTGCAGTTCTGGTTCCAGCTTCATCTAACTCTTCCCCATTGGACTTACGGGGCCCTAATTTTATTGGCTCTGGACTTTCATTCAGATGCGTAACCAACATTAATGTTGAGTGGGCGATTCGTTCAGTTAAATCAAACGCAACAGGTATGGACGATATGTCACCAAAATTTATAAAACTAGTCCTTCCGTTTCTAATTTCATATTTTGTTCACCTTTTCAATTACTGCATCTACAGTTGTCATTTTCCGGAAGCCTGGAAGTATGCAAAAATTGTACCCATCCCAAAAAAGCCTAATCCAACCAACAGTGCAGACTTTCGGCCCATAAGTATATTGCCCTACTTATCAAAAGTCTTCGAAAAAATATTGGCTCAGCAGATTCAAGAGCATTTAGACACCTCTAATTTGCTCTCTAAGTGGCAATCTGGGTTTCGTAGAAAGCACAGTTGTGAATCAGCAGTATTGAAAGTAACAACTGACATAAGAAGAGCATTAGACCAGGATGAAATTTGTATAATGGCACTGTTAGACTTCTCTAAAGCCTTTGATTCCATTAATCACCCCATTCTTTTTCATAAATTAAAACAACAATTTCAGTTTTCTGACTCTTCCATTAAGCTAATTCACCAGTACCTTAGCAACCGTTATCAGACAGTGCACACAAGACTTGGCAGTTCTACGCCATTTTTGGTCAATAAAGGTGTACCTCAAGGATCTGTGTTAGGTCCACTTCTGTTTTCAATATTTATTAATGATCTTCCAGATATTCTTGAAAATTGTTGTGTGCATCTTTATGCGGATGATGTTATTATTTATTTAAATAAAAGGATGGGATTGATTGAAGATTGTGTTATGAGAATAAATGAAGATTTGTCAAATGTTAAAAGATGGTCTGATGAAAACCAACTATATTTAAACCCTGTGAAGCCGCTCGGAATCGTGTGCTCCCGAAGAGAAGTGTGTTCATTAAATGTTCCTCCCCTTGTTTTTAACGATGTAAAAATACCTTACGTGGACTGTGTTAAATACATAGGGTTCAAAATAAACCAGAAGATGAGCTGTTGTGATGCTACTTCTGACACCATCAAAAAAATTTACGCTGGACTTCGAAATCTAAGAGCCTCTTCACACATGCTCTTCCTAAACACGAAAATGGATCTCGTCAAAAGCCTACTTTTTCCATTTTTCCTATACAACTGTAATGTGTATCCATGGTTAGATGCTGGATGTAAGTATAAGATAAATATTGCTTTTAATGATTGCTTACGATACATTTATAATATACCAAGATATGTCAGCGTATCTCAGTATAAAAGATCTCTGTTAGGAATGAGTCTCGATGAATATTATGACTTCAGAATCATGATCAAACTCCACAACATTATACATAACAATTGCCTACAATATTTATTTGACTATCTTATGTTTGCTCGATCACCAAGATTACTTAGGTACACTTAATATTCCTCGGTTCACATTTACGGTGGGACAGCGATCTTACTTTGTCAAGGCAGAAAACTCCTTACCGACTGGTGGGGGGAAGTTAGTAATAAAACAAATTGCTTATGGCTCGCTGTTCTAGTAGCAAGTGAGATTTATTGAAATAAATATTGTTCTTTTATACTACTTAAATGCTTACGCGTAACTTAGTTTAGCTTAGGAATAATATGTACACAAAAATCAAATTGCCCATTAGACAAAACTGCAATTTGTGGGAAATAATAAATTTAATATGACCTGCGTTCGTGCATCGGTGCTGTTGAACTCGTTGTTCAGTTGTTGAAATTTGATTCTGAAAAGTGTGTTCTCATCGTTGTCATGTGTCATCGTTTATTAGAATTGTGATTCCGAATTCATTCATATTGTTGTCACAACATGCTGGGCCCCTTAGATTGATGATACGCAAAAGTCCATGTCTTCAAAGGAAGCTTGGCTGGTTCGTCGCTTGTTAAAAGATCTCATTGGCTTGTTGAGCGATCTCATTGGTATATCTCTTTTCGTCTGATTACAAACATTACGATCAGGATGATTCCAATGATTACAAAGGCATTGACTCCAAGCAGTGAGTATTGGTGAATTCGATGAGTGCTTATCTCGTTCAGTATGTATTCTTGGCTTTTTTGCAGCTTTATTGAGTCTTCTAATGTAGAAATGTCCAATGAAGCGTTCGTTGGTAAGACAGATTGTTTCTCTCTTTTGAAGTTAAACGATGTTAACTGCTCAGAAAGGTTGAACGATGGTAAAAATGACGATCTCAATTTGCTTGTCATTGTTTGTTTTCCCACAACAGTCATGGTTTGATCATGTACAATGCATCTTGCTGGCAACCTTAACATACCACTGCCTTGCAAAGTGATGGGTACCGTGTTAAAATCACAGTTCATGTTTACTGTAACCAGGTCGGGAGTACTGTAAATCCATGAATTCGGTTGATGCATCTCAATCCAGTATAACCTTGCTGGTATGTCCTTTGTATTACATGAACCCATAATTGGTTTGTTTTGAATTATGTTCATTTCACAGACACTGACTGCAGCACCAGTTGTGTACAATGGATGTTGAAGTGTGCACCATACGCTGTCCGAGGGCCTCATTTTGCATTTTGAAAATTCGTCTTTGTTGAGTGGATAGAAATGGTTAGCTTGTAGATTAACCATTAAATATTCCGATGATGGAATGATGCTTGTGAGGTTCCCGTTGTGTTCGGTTGGAACTGGCAATACTCTGTACAACTTGAACTCTTCATTGTACAGCAGTGGAAGGCTTATCTCAATTATAATGTTGCTATTGGTCACTCTAGCCCTTACACTTAGGATTTTGTATAGTTGCAGGATCGATTCATGATGTCGCTCTCCAGGAATCATTAAAGATTTTGGAATGTTTTCATGAATTTTCGTAAGTTCATCCTTAAATTGTTGTACCGAAAGTATAAGTGGATGAATTCTTCCAGTGTGAGTGGACAACAAGATATCCAACAATATGCTTTGAGTTGCCTTATAATTTATCATAATAAGTATCGCATTTAGAGCATTTGACGAAAATAACTTCATGTCCTCATATTTTCCGGTTTCATCTTCAAGTTTCGAAACAATCGAACTTAGAAGCTGTATTTGCTTCTTATTTTCCATTTGTTCTTTCTTAAAGATGTTGACAGTAGAATCAACTATGGTTGTCTGGTTCTTCATTAGATTTAATATGTGGCTTTCATTTTCCTTGACAGCTTCAATTGTTTGCTCATAACCTTTAGCAAATCTTTGGTCGAGAATTCCAAATAATTCATTAGAAATTGTTCCAATGAAGTCAAACGGTGATCGTTTTTGACGTCGTGTTGAATCCTCGTTCGTATGTAATAAGATCTCGTTGTTAAGCTGTATTTGTTGTATTTGATGTTGAAACTGGTTTCGGGAATTTCGATCACTGCATTCGTATTTTGTTCGTTTAAAGGCCAATTTTAGGAGTCAAATTTAAGCCAACTAGGTCCATTCCACCATAAATGATTGTTTGCCATCTTTTCTGGAAAGCAGCCTCTTGAAGCGCAATCAGCTGGATTTTCGGTTGAACGAACATGTCTCCAACAGTTTACGTTTGTTGCCTCTTGTATTTCCGAGACTCGATTCGCAACAAACGTCTTCCAGGTAGATGGACATTTTTGGATCCAGGCTAGTGTTATAGTAGAATCTGTCCAGGCAAAGGTTTCTTCTACTTGTAATCCAAAGGTTTTCTTTGTTTCCGACAATAATTTTGAAAGCAGATGAGCATTGCATAGTTCCAATTTCGGAAGAGGAAGTTTCTTTCTTATTGGTGCCACTTTTGTTTTTGAGGTTAAGATGGTGCAGGCATATAGGCCAGATGGAAGAATTACTCTTGCGTACACGACGGCTGCATATGCTGCTTCAGAAGCATCACAAAATCCATGGAGCTCAAACTGTTGATCTTTTTTGGACTCTATCCACCTTGGGATCCTGATGTCTTCGACTGCAGTAAGGTTCTTCTTCAATTTGTTCCACTGTTTTAATAGATCAGTAGGAAGAGGTTCGTCCCACTCGAGTTCTGCTTTCCAAAGCTGCTGCATTAAGATTTTCGCGCTCACAGTTACTGGAGCCAGCCATCCAAGAGGGTCGAATAGTTTGGCTATTTCGGACAAGGTTTTCCGTTTGGTAAGTATTTCCGGGGATGTTGTTGTTTCCAGGTTTACTTTGAATTGGAAGGTGTCACTTAAAGGGTTCCAGTGTATCCCCAACGTTTTAATTGTGTCGTCTTTCATTACGTCTTTCTTTTGTTGATTACGTAACTCAATCGGAATATGCTGAAGTAGCTCCTTGTTGTTTGCAGCCCATTTTCGAAGCTGAAATCCTGCTCCTCTTAGCATTTCATCAAGTTCTTTCTGAGCTCTTTTGCATTCAGAAATCGTATGTCCTCCGGACATCACATCATCCACATAGAAGTCGTGGTTGATTATTTCAGCTGCGGTTGGATACTTGGATTTATCGTCTTTAGCCAGTTGTTGAAGAGTCCTTATAGCCAGGTACGGTGCTGACGCTGTACCATACGTGACAGTCGTAAGTTTGTACTCCTTAATGGGTTGGTTGTTAGAACTGCGCCATAATATTCTCTGGTAATCCTGATGGTCTTCATGCAGTTCTATTTGGCGGTACATTTTTTCAATGTCCGATGAAAAAACGTATTTATGCTTTCTCCAACGCGTCAAAATTGTAGCGATATCGTCTTGGAGTTTAGGTCCTATCAGCATTAATTGGTTAAGGCTTACTCCAGTCGTTGATTTTGCCGATCCATCAAATACAACCCGAAGTTTTGTTGTTGTACTCGAAGGTTTAATAACGGCATGATGTGGCATGTAGAAACTCTCGTTTTTGGTAGATGAGTTGCTATTGACTATAACCATGTGCCCCAGGCTTAGAAATTCGTTTATAACTTTTGTATAGTCGTCTTTGAGTTTTGGATTTTTGTTTAGTTGTGACTCGAGCTGGCGAAATCTGGCTGTAGCTCTATTTTTCGATTCACCTAGTACCTTTGTCTGGATTATGTCGTCGTTAAATGGGATTTTTACGACATACCTCCCATTTTCTTTTCGGTAGTGTGCGTATCCTCATAGATTTGCTCGCACTGTTTGTCTTCTAGCTTTAGAAGCTTTGGTTGAATTATTTCTTCTATCTCCCAAAACTTTTCTAATTGGTCATCAATCGATGTTAGTGCCACCAATCCGGTAACACTGTATTTTTCAGACAACTCGTTCGAAGTCCGCCCAGAAACAAGCCATCCTAGCTGTGACTTTTGAGCGACCAGAGCATTAGACGTCACTCGTTTGATACCGCTGAGGATGATGTCACCGTAAGTATCAGCACCAATTATCATATCGATGGGTCCAGGAACATTAAAAGTAGGATCCGCAAGTTCTAGTTGAGTCAAGTATTCGATTGGTTTGGTTGTTTGTTTTGATGGTAACTGTCTGGTTAATTTTGGTAAAACAAGTGCTTCCATCTTCAGCTTAAATTTTGACTCGAAATGTGGCGCTATTGTTACTTCCACTTTGTTCTTCGCAATTCCTGCCTTTGTGGCTCCTAGCCCACTGACCTCAACACAAATGTTTTGTTTACTCAGTATAAGTGTTTGAGCAACTGATTCAGTAATGAGTGATGCTTGTGAACCAGGATCAATGAGTGCTCGTACTGTTATGCTTTGGCCATTATCATTGTGAACCGTTAACATCGCTGTAGCAATCAAAACATTCTGATTCTGTTCGGCATGGTTCACCTGCTTGGATGAAGGTTCTTCAAGATCGGATGATTTAGACTTCTCTGTCCAGTCCATGTGTAGAAAGGTATGATGTTTTTTGTTGCAGTGATGGCAATTCCTCTTACTGAAGCACTGGAGCTGCTTGTTATGACTTAAACAATTTAAGCATAACTTGGCTTGCTTGCTCTGATGACATCTTTCTTTTGGAGATAGCTTGAGGAATTTTGAACACTTGTATATTTTATGCTCCCCATTGCAAATTGGGCACTGATTTGCTTTAGCGTCTATGACGAAGTTACGAACTGCACTTTTTGGTTCGTCAGGAGTCTTTTGTTGTTTTCTTCCAAGGCCTGTTGCCATAACTTCTAAGGCCTGATACCGCCTTTCCAGGTATTCAAGAAGAGTTTTTATGGCAGGCATCTTGTTTGGTTCGTCAAGTCCTTGTTCGAATAGGTTTCTGGACTCTGTGTCGAGGGATTTTATTGTTAAGTGAACAATCATTGGGCCCCATGATGATGTGTCATATCCCATATAACCCAATGCCGCTAACCCTTCTTTGATCGCATCTAAGGTGTTCTTAACTGAAGTAGCTGTTGGTGTGCTACTATGTCCAGTCCTTAACATCTTTTCAATGTGCATTGATACTATCTTTCTTTCATTATTGTATCTTCCCTTTAGAATTTCCCAGGCACTGTTGTAATTTTCGCTGGAGAATGTTAGGTGTTTTATTAGTTGAAGGGGTTCGCCTTCCAAATGGGTCTTTAGGTACTCCATTTTCTCAGTGGTAGATAGGCTTGTTTTGGCATGAATTATATTTATGAACAAGTCATAAAATTGTTGCCATTCTAGATAATTGCCTTTGAATGTCGGAATTTTAAGTCTAGGCAGCACTGATTCGTGTTTATTCTTCGGCTCGCTATTGCTGGAACTTATTCTTGATGCCATTTCATGCAAGAGTCGATTTATATCTTGCTTTATCCCTCTGTAGTGGTTCTTTGCTACATACTCTACTTTGAAGTCTTCTTCCGTTGCATTGGATATAAAGTCTTCGTGAAGCTCAGTTAAGTTTTTTAATTGCTCCAGCAATATTTTTTGTTGGTACTCATAAATTTCTTTGGAATATTCGTTCAGAGTGCCTTCGAACTCATCCATGTTTTCCACAATTGATGTTATCTTCAATTGAAGAATTCGAAGCCTTTTTCCTTGGGCCATCTTCTCATTTACCATTGTATTTTCGCTGACTTTGGCGGCCCCATCACTTTTACTGGGTAATGCGGCTGGCGTGGTTGTAGCTGGAACAATATCCTCCAGCTTTCTCTTGTAGTCTTCGTAAACGGCTTTAACTTTGCCGAGTGTATCTCTCTGCATATATGGCGTATCATGCTTCAACTGACCAGCAACTTTATTATGGTTGCTTTCGAACTCCAACCATAATGCTTCAAGACGCTGTAGTCTTTCTTCCTTGTACTTCTGAGTTTTCCTCGAAGCACTATCTTTGCCAAAGTTTCGACTTTGGTTATCGATTTCCTCGGCGATTTTCTTCTGTTTGCTGATGATAATGAAAAATTCTGTCTCGTCAATCATTTTGTTATATTTTCTTTATAACTTTAGTTGTATGTAATTGACTGGATTTGTTTTCGTAGATTTATCGCACTTTTTAATTTTAATCTCACTTTTCGTTTTAAATTTATCAGTGTTAAGAGCCCTGATAACGCTTTTCACTAGATGTATTTATTATAAACCAATGTTAAGAGCCTTGGTTACGCTTTGCACTTTACACTTCGATTTTAAAAATTAATTCAAAATTAAACCAATGTTAGAAGCCCTGGTTGCGCTTTATTTACTGATTCTTTCCTCGAAGGACCAAATGTTATGTCGACAATTTGAAATATTAGAAAACTCCTTACCGACTGGTGGGGGGAAGTTAGTAATAAAACAAATTGCTTATGGCTCGCTGTTCTAGTAGCAAGTGAGATTTATGGAAATAAACTAAAAAATGCTTACGCGTAACTTAGTTTAGCTTAGGAATAATATGTACACAAAAATCAAATTGCCCATTAGACAAAACTGCAATTTGTGGGAAATAATAAATTTAATATGACCTGCGTTCGTGCATCGGTGCTGTTGAACTCGTTGTTCAGTTGTTGAAATTTGATTCTGAAAAGTGTGTTATCATCGTTGTCATGTGTCATCGTTTATTAGAATTGTGATTCCGAATTCATTCATATTGTTGTCACAACAGTTGTGGAATAATCTTCCACATCAACTGCAAAGATTAAACTCATCAACCGTTTTTATTAATAAACTTTTTTTACGTGTTTCACAACGTATTTGAAAAAAAATCAATAAAATTTGCTTTTTAAATTGCCATTCTGTGCAACCATTTCTCTATACTTTTCTTACTCTATACTTTTCAATATTAAATTTAATTATATTATATATATACTAAATTAATTTATATTTCAAAAAAATCTGTAACTTATTTTCGATGCTTATTTAAAAGATATCAATCTTGAAGTATCATGTTAATCTAAATGCTTAATAAATGAAATGAAATGAAAAATGAAAAAATTTGGGATGCTTTTGAGACTAGTTCCACGTTTGCATTATTTAATCCGTCCAATTTCCGAAGCAGTTTATAGTCTGCATCATGCTCCACACACTTTTGCCCAAATAATGCTTCGTAGGGAGACATGGTGATGGCCGAGTGTATAGTTGTGCGGAGTGCACTAGCTATCGACTGTAGATGGCTGTCCCAGTTTCTTTGATCGGGGTCAATGTACGATCTTATGGCTGCCAATATTGATCTGTTGACCCTCTCACTGGCATTTGCTTGCGGTGAGTAAAAGGCGGTTTTGACGTGTCCTACACCATACTGCGTCAGGCACTTCTAAAACTCACGACTGACAAATTGTTTGCCGTTGTCCGAGAGAATGGTCTCCGGCACTCCGAAAACGCAAAAGATTTGTTCGTGCAGAAACGGAAGGACAGTGTCAGTCGTGGCTTTCCTCAATGCTTTGCAGAAGAATTGTTGCTGAAGTCGGTACAGAGTTTTTGCGATCCCACCATGGGAAGCTCGAGGAGGCTGATGAGCGAGCGCAATCAAGTGATCAGTCAGCGGTTGGGGAACCCAAAGCTTCCAAATCTGGTCATACTCTACAGGATTCCCTGTGCAGTGTGAGACCTTCTTGTAGACGAAATTTTCCGACACTTGAAGGTCTGGTAGCTTTTCTTTTTGTTCTAGGATGCTATCAATAATCTTGAGGTAATCCGTAGATTTAAAACTAGGGTCCTCAAGATTAATATGTAGTACATCTCCGGTCTTCATCACCATCGAGACATCGCAACTCAGGGCGTCTACTCCACGCCCTCGCGAAAGAGCATCGGGTACAACATTCAGAGTTCCTTTGCGATGCTCTATGGTGAAGTCGAATCCCTGAAGCTTCAAACTCCACCGCGCCAATCGGCCACACAGATCTGCTGGCTCATCAACCACTTCAAAATAGCGTGATCGGTCACAATCTGAAACGCATTACCTTCGACGTACGCTCGAAACTTCTGGACTCCCATGACTGCAGCTAGGCACTCACACTCGGTCACATTGTAATTGCGCTGGGCCGAGTTGAGTTTTTGCGAGTGATAGTATATTGGACGTTCATTACCGCTCTCATCCAACTGACTTAGCACACACCCAATTCCAGTATTGGAGAAGTCCGGTTGTACTAAAAGTGGGGCCGTGGTAAGCGCCGTTTTCATTTTCTCAAATGCCAAATTTTCTTTGTCGGTGAAGGTAAACTTTTTTCCTCCCTTCAGGGTATCGGTAAGTGGGGCAGCTAGGGTGAAGAAGTCTCTAACGAACCGACGATACCATCTGGCCATTCCCAAGAAACGCCGTACTTGTTTGGCGGAAGTCGGTGTAGGAAAATCCGTAATGGCTGTCACCTTATCTGGATCCGTCTTCAAGCAGCCATCTCCAACAATGTATACTAGGTATTTTAACTCCTTGTAACAGAATTTTGACTTCTGGACGTTCATCGTGAGACCCGCTTCCCTCAGTCAACCAGCCAAAGTTTTCAAAAGCTCCACATGCTCTTCGAAGGTGCTCGACACTACCAACAAGTCGTCTAGGTACGGGAAGATTTTTTCTCTCAGTTCATGGGGTACATGGGTATAATGACCATCCGCATCAGGGCTAAATTCGCTAACACTAGCCTCATATGCGCCCACGCCCCCACAGAAGAGAAAGACGACGATTTCAAAGACTGTTTCTACGAGCTCCTCGAAGAAACGTATGAGCAGTGCCCTAGACACGACGTGAAAATCGTTCTGGGCGATTTTAACGCAAAGCTAGGGAAGGAGGACATCTTTGGAAACACAATCGGTAAGCATAGCCTCCATGACAAAACCTCCGAAAACGGACTGAGGCTAATCGATTTTGCTGCGGGGCTGAATCTTGTTGTAAGTGGTACGCGCTTCCCGCATCTCAAAATTCATAAAGGTACATGGCGATCCCCAGATCAATTAACCGTCAACCAAATTGACCATGTTGCGATCGACGCAAGGCACTCTTCCAGTGTGCTAGATGTCCGAACTTTCCGAGGGGCCAACTTTGATTCGGACCACTACCTTGTTGTAGCAAAGGTGCGAATGAGGATATCTTGTTCACGACCAGCGCGAACTAACGCTGTGAAGAGATATGACGTCGGAAAGCTACAATCGCAAGAGATTGCCAATGCCTTTTCCAATCGAGTGTCCCTTCAATTATCCTTGAATCCCATGCTGCCAGCATTAAACATTGAAGACCAGTGGCAGCAATGCCAAGAAGCCATCAGAACCGCTGCCTCTGAGGTTCTGGGTTTCACTCGGCCACCAAAACGAAACCCATGGTTCAATGAAGAATGCAGGCAGGCAAATGCAGCCAAACAAAGAGCACGACAGTTCAATTCAATTCAATTTTTTATTTTCTTCTTCTTAAACATAATAATATTTACAAATATGAAGGTACTATGAATTTACAACAAATAATTATCATATTTAGTTAAACAATATTATAATATATACAATATAAGTTTTAAGCTTTACAAGTGTACTTCAATATTAAAATGAATTAAGAAAAAGGAAAGGTACGATCTGTTGCCTAAAGACAAGTGACGAAAGTACCAAAAAGAAAACTAATAGTATACTACTAAGTTATATATTTAATCAACAAATATTGTGGGGTATTTTGTCGAGAAAATAAACAAATAATTATTTTTATTTACTTTAATCTATGTTAAAAATCAAAGAAATTTTTCAAAATGCTTCAAATTCATTGCAGGATCCTGATAATATTATTGATTGCATCAAAATCAAAATTTAAAAGCCACTTTTTAATACATTTATTGAACAAATGAGGTGAACGAAGGCATCGTATTTCATAGGGTAAATTATTGAATAGTCTAGGTGCTACTGCAGTATAAAAGTTGAGAAAGTTACGAGTATTGTGCGCAGGAATTAAAGCAAGATTTCTATCGCTACTTCGTAATGCGTAAGGTGTTATGTGGCTTGAGAGATAACCACTTCTACAGAAAAATATTTTCAATACTTTATAAAAATATAGATGTTTTAGCGGGAGAATACCTGAGCTGACGAACAAAGAGAAGCTGTGTTCATATCTTTTTTTCTTCCAGATTATTCTTAAAATATGCTTCTGGGTAACTAATATAGGTTGCAAATAGTTTTTATAAGTTCCACCCCAGCAAATTATACCATATTGAACTTTCGACTGCACCAATCCATAATAAACAGTTTCCATAAGTTTCTTGCAACAGAGATTTCTCAAATGGAACATGACAAACGTAGTTGACAACAAATATTTTTTTAATGCTAAGGTGTGAGTTTTCCAGTTCATATTGTTATCAATTGTTAAGCCAAGGTACTTATATTCAGCTACTGGATCGATACGAAAACACTTAGGTGAGCAAACCGAAACGATGTCATTAGTTGGACACACATTGGCAACACAGCAAGACAAATTACTTAGCATGAATTTACTACAGTCCATGCTATGCTGTACAAGAAGTGGAGTATTTGAATTGAAAGCAGGTGTATTGAAAAACATAATTCTTGTTTTGTCACTTATCACAAGCTTATGAATACCAAACCAATGTCTGAATAACTCCAAGTCATAGTTTATATCTGAAACTAGATCTAACATTGTATCACTAGAATAGACACAAGCTATGTCATCAGCGAACCCACAAACTTTTCCTTTTAGGTTAAGGCTAAATATACTATTAATATAGATAAGGAACAAAATTGGACCTAACACTGAACCTTGATGTTAATATTTCTGGTTTCACTGAAACTACCACCTAATTTCACCTTCTGATTTCTATTCTTAAGATAGGAAGCAAACCAGTTCAGTATAAAACCCCTAAAGCCAGCGTTTTCTAATTTACATAATAAAATACCATGATCAACTGTATCGAAAGCTTTCTTGATATCGATATAAAGAGCAGCAGTAAACTTTTTTTGATCAATACTATCGTAGATATAAGAGCAGTGTGTTAAAAGTGCATCTTCAGTTGATTTACCAGCTCTGAAACCGTACTGTTTTGAGCTGAGAAACGAAATTCTTTCAAGGTAGCTTACAACTCTACATTTGATAAGTTTTTCAAAAATTTTTGAAAACACTGATAATAAAGATATAGGCCTATAATTATTAATACATTTTTTATCACCTTTTTTAAAAATAGGAATGATTTCCGCTAATTTCAAACTTTGTGGAAATACACCTAGAAAAATACTTTTATTGAATAAATGAGTCAAAACATCAACTACATTAAAACTAATTTGTTTGACAAAGTTGTTTGAAAAGCCATTTGATGTAGAGCAAAACGAGTTATCCAGTGCTTGGATAACTTTGAAAACTTCAAAAGAAGAAATCGTTACAAAAAAGAAACTTGAGGCTTTAAGACAGTCATTAAAACAAGATTCTGGGCAGTTGACTGAATTTAATCCCGCTTCAGAAATAGTGTTACTAGCTATTTGGACAAAATGCTCATTAAAAATGTTAGCCATTACAGAATAATCAGAAATATCCATATTATCCACAGAAAGAATGGAAGGAATTTCAAATGTGTTTTTTTTATTAAAAATTTCATTTATAACACCCCATTCTTTTTTTGAATTGCCTTTGGCCTTATGAAACTTATCCACATAAAAATTTTCTTTGTAAATTGGAATTTCTAGACTTATTTCTTTACATAACAATTCACAATTTTCACGGACTAGAACGTTATTTGGATGTTTCTTACACTTGAGTCTTAATTTATTTTTATAATGGATTTTATTCAATAAAATATCATTCATCCATGGCTTTAACTTTTTTAAATTGCGGTTTCTGTTCCTTATTACTTCAGAGCTTTGTACAACGTAACCATTTAAAGAAAAAACAAATTTATCAAAAGCAGATGAAGGATCAGGATCAGCTAAAACACTTGACCAGTTTTCAAAAATCAAAAAAGAATTAAGACGTTCATAATTAACTTTGGAAAAATTCTCATTCACTACCAGTTTTTTTAGATTGTCATGACATCTTTCATTGAAATTAAAAAATAAACAAGTCATGCAATGATCTGAAATCTTAAAATCAGATACTGTGCTTGTTAAGATTAAATTCGCTTTCAAGTCAATTCTAGCTAAGATATGATCAATACATGTTTTAGATGTTGAAGTTATTCTTGTCGGTACATTAATGCAGGATATTAGACCATTGGCTGACACTAACGACTTATAATTCTCCACTGTTAAGGATTCAGACAGCAAATCTATATTTATATCGCCCACTATAAAAAGATGTTTAGAATTGTAGGTAGTTAGCAATGAGTTCAACTCCCCTATAAAAACATCTACATTAACGCCATGAAATCTGTAAAAACAAATAAAAACTAGTTTTATAGAATTGATAATTACTGAAATCTCAAGCATATCAGAGCTTAAAAGATCCTTACTAAAAAAATCACAGCTCAAACTTTCGTCCACAAAAACCGCAGTACCACCTGAGGCATAAGTATTATTGCACTTTGTAAACAAATTATAACCGGGAATCTTAAAAAATTCTTTTTCATGATCATAAATCCAAATTTCTGTCAGAAATATTAATTTAGGCTTATTAACAAATGATTCTAGATGAATCAAGAACAAATCAAAATTTTTGCGAAGACTTCTTATATTTTGTTGGATAATGAAAAAACTATTTTTGTAATGTTTGGAATGAAATACACTTTTACAAAGATCTTTATCAAAAAAGCAAAAAGGAGATACCAATGACGCATCATTAAAATCTGTGAACGAATTGACCATAGCTAAATAATTTTGTTAAGGTCATCAAAAGACGAGATGCGATAAGTGGTTTCTCCTTCATGCTTTTTCATTAATACTGTTCCATTTTTTATCCACAGAAACTGATATTGTTTTTCCATTTTCAGCTGTTTGGCTTTAGTAAGTAATAATCTATTATAAGTTGTTAAACTTTCATTAATATAAATAGGTTTTTTGCCAAGATTACTACCAAATAAACTAGCATTAATTTGTTTCTTTTTCTTTTTTAAAATAAGTTTCATCTTACATTCCATTTTTTTGAATTTAACGCATACGATATCCAAAGGTTTTGTTGCTGTTGTTGTTGATTTGACATTATTATTGCTATGTTCAGTAGGCATCTTACACCTTATAGTTTTTACAAAACAATAGTTGATATCATCCGCTGTTATACTATCACCGATGTCTGTTAGAATCTTCAGAGTTGAGGTCAATACATTGTCTTTGTTCACAGACGGTACACCTACAATGTCAATGCATTTGCGCAATTTGTTTTGTTGCATTACATTGACTCTGTTCTGAAGTATATCGACCTTCTCAATCAAACTGCGTTTCTCTTCTTCAAGTGTGCCAATGTGAGACAAAACATTGCGGTTAATCTCTTTCAAAGAAATTATTTCTTTATTCAAAGACACAATCTCTTTGTAGACAACTTCAAGGGTGATATGAGAAGTAGTGTTGCGGCTATCAGTGGATGGGAGAACAACTGATTGAGATTGGGATGATGGTGTAGCGGTGGCGGTAACTGATGATGGCTGAATAGGAGAAGAGTACTTGCTTTCGGAGTTTAGTTGCTGTTGGTTGACTTTGGATGGAGGTGGCTTGGACGTTTGCCGTGATGGAGATGTTTGTGGCGGTGAAGTGGTGTGTGGTTTGGAATTATTTTGAAGACTTTGTTGTTGTATTGTTGGTGGTGGTGGAGTTTGAGATGAAAGTGAATGTTTATGATTTTGTTGTTGATTTATTGTAGGAGAGGCTCGTAGTGATTCTCTTCTTTGTTTAGAACACAATGGACAGCGATATTCTATGTGATTTCGTTGCATATAGTCTTTATCACAAGGTTTTAAATTTACACATTTTAAATGAAAATAGCTATTGCAATGACTGCATTGAATTTTTGAAACGGTGCGCTCTACTTTAAGGCCACATATACAAGCCATTTTAACTTTTTTCTATAAAGCAAATTAGTATATCAAACAGCCGAAATGAAAGAACAATCCTCGACACGAGTGTACCCCACAACGTCACTCAGAGAGAACTGAACAATTGCTTATGCAAACACGAACAAGGGCTGCTTACGTTCAGTATAACGAGATTTACAAGGAGAGAAGAAGGGAAGAACACCGACTTCTCAAAAAGAAAAAGAAGCAGCATGAGAAGCGCTCGTTTGAGGAAATAGAGAGGTGCCATGACAGGAACGAGATTCGGAAGTTTTACCAAAAGGTAAAAAGATCCTGCCAGGGTGGCAAACCCCGAACTCAAGCCTGTAAAGACCAGCAAGGAAACATAGTTATAGAGTCACAGTCGCTACTGAGGATCTGGAAAGATCATTTCTGCAGACTGCTTAACGGCGATGAAGACACAAATTCCGCTGTCAGGCAGATTGCCCCATTCAGCTTGGACGATGATCAAGAATGCCGTCCTCCCGACCTAGAAGAGGTTAAGCTTGCCATATGCAAACTTAAATCAAATAAGACTGCAGGTGCAGATGGCCTTGATGCCGAACTTTTCAAGGCAGCTGGAGATCAGTTGGAAAGGAGCATGCACCAGCTGATCTGCATGATATGGTCGAAAGAAAGCATGCCCGATGAATGGAACCTCAGTATCGTATGCCCGATCCTAAAGAAGGGAGACCCTCACAATTGCGCCAATTACAGAGGGATAAGCCTCCTTAACGTCGCTTATAAGATCTTGTCTGCTGTAATATGTGAACGTCTGAAACCCCACGTCAACAACTTGATAGGTCCTTATCAATGTGGTTTTAGACCAGATAAGTCCACAATAGACCAAATTTTTACATTACGGCAGATCTTGGAAAAAACCCGAGAACATAATATCGATATTCACCACCTCTTTATCGATTTCAAGGCCGCGTATGACAGTATTTACAGAGACGAGCTGTACAGAGCCATGTCTAGTTTCGGCATCCCTGAAAAGCTCATACGACTATGCAGGATGACTTTAGAGAATTCACGCTGCTCCGTCAAGGTCGGAAAAGAACTCACCGAAACCTTTGATGTCGAAAAAGGCTTTAGGCAAGGCGACAAACTGTCATGCGATTTCTTCAACATCATACTTGAACAGATTGTAAGAAACTCAAACGTCAACACCAGAGGAACAACCTTTCAAAAGTCTGTACAATTACTCGAATATGCAGACGATATTGACGTAATGGGAATAAAAAAGCATGATGTTATAGGTGCTTTTGCGAGTATTGAAACAGAAGCGGCAAAATGGGTTTGATGGTTAATGAGGGCAAAACGAAGTATATGCTGTCATCAAACAAGGACACAGAACATCGACGAATTGGACAAAACGTCACAATAGACAGACATAACTTCGAGGTAGTACAGGACTTCGTCTACCTAGGATCCGCTGTAGACACGGACAACAACATCAGTGCGGAGATCAAACGGAGAATAACTCTTGCCAACCGTTGCTTCTTTGGGTTAAGAAGGCAATTGAGAAACAAAACCCTCTCTAGAAAAACCAAGGTGACCTTGTATAAGACCTTAATCATCCCAGTCCTGCTGTACGGCGCGGAAGCATGGACCTTATCGAAAGCGGATGAGGAAACTCTTGGTCGTTTCGAAAGAAAAATTCTCCGAATGATCTTTGGTCCCGTATGCGAAGACAATGTGTGGAGAAGAAGATACAACAACGAGCTGTATGAGCTGTACCGCGACATGGGCATAGCCAGAAGAGTACGCATCGCGAGGCTACGATGGTTGGGCCATGTAGAGCGGATGGACCCAAACGCTCCGGCTCGTCGGGTGTTCGAAAGCACATTGCAAGGAAATCGCGGAAGGGGAAGACCTCGTCTTAGGTGGCGCAATCAAGTGGATGAAGACCTCAACCGACTTGGAGTGCGAAACTGGAGAGAGCTCGCCCGAGATCGAAATCGTTATAGAAGGATGTTGGTTGAGGTCCAGGTTCACCCCGAACTGAATTGCCCACCTAAGTATTACTTACTTAGTTAGGCAATGGGGTACCACTTTGTCCAATAATCTGACCATGCGTTGTGGTGCTTTGCATAGACCAAAGGGCATGACTGTGAACTGTAACAGAGGCATGCCAGGCACAGTAAACGCCGTCTTCTCCCGGGATGATTTCTCCAGCGGGATCTGCCAAAAGGCGTCTTTCAGATCCACACTAGAAGTGAAGTGTGTATCCGGAAGACGCGATAACAGTTCATTTATATGGGATAGAGGATAAGCATCATTTTTTGTTACGGCGTTAACCTTCCGGTAGTCGTGGCATAGGCGATTTTTGCCGGGCTTACGCACGAGGACTACCGGAGAGCTCCACGCACTGTTACTTTGCTCAATAACACCGAGTTTAAGCATCCGATCTAATTCTTCGTATAGCAGTTTCTCTACAGCTGGAAAAACCGGGTAGTGACGTTGCTTAATGGGCTCAGCATCCCCTGTGTCGATGGTATGTACCTCTAGCGCGGTTTTTCCTAAGCCTTGTACAGCAGAGGAAGGAATCAAGCTAATGGCATCTTTCAACCCTTTGGTCTGTTGTTCAGTGAGTGTGTAAGCATTCGGATCCACTTCGGATGAGCAAGGATCTGAGGAAATTTCTGAGATCAAATGAGGGGCGACATCAAACTCCTTCCAGAAGTCAATACCAGAGTACAGTTTCTGCTG
This sequence comes from Melanostoma scalare, assembly GCA_949752695.1. Lineage (NCBI taxonomy): Eukaryota > Metazoa > Arthropoda > Insecta > Diptera > Syrphidae > Melanostoma > Melanostoma scalare. The sequence goes on along the minus strand of OX456985.1, from coordinate 148,609,422 downwards.
GAGGGATGGAACCAGATACAGGGGAATTTTTTTCGTCGTTCCTTTATAGGTAACCTCCACCACAATCTTTCCCACAATCGTTTGCCGTTTTCCATCCGCGGTTTTTACATCCGTCGAAAGTTCGGAGAAGTTTTGATGATGATGCCACTGTCCAGTAGGCCCAAAATCGCTTCTCCGAAAATTCGGACTTCAGCATACGGACGTGGGTCGTCTGAGCTACACAGCGTAGTTGCTTCGATGGCCTTGTAGGCTTCTCTTTTCCTTCCAAACTTACTCCTTAGCTTAGCCACTTAAGCCAATACGATGGTGTTTTGACCTCCGAAAATACGTTTTCTAACGTCCATATATTTTTGGAGCCTTTCATGTTAGGATAACAGAGGACTTTTGGAAGTGTTAGGTGGTGTAGGTATCACGGGATTAGAAGGACGTTTAAGGACTCTTATGGCAGGAATAGGAGGGACTGGGGAGGTCTCACAAGGAAGTGGATAGGATTTGGACGGGAAGGTGGAAGGGTAGGTTTTATTTGGACTCCGGGTTCTTCTCCAGAGAGCAATTCCCCCGAGTCTTCAGACTGCTCTTTGGCTCGTTTCCCGAGCATCGAGGACATTGCGGAGAGGTAGTGTTTTCCCATCCACATCTGAAACAAAAGAGAGATCTTTGCGGGTTAGGGCATTCAAAAAATGAATGTCCCTTACCCTTGCAATTCCAACAGGTGTAATTTCAATTTCAATTTCAATTTCAATTCAGTTTATTATAGCACAATTTTAAGATTTACATCTTGTTTATAATTTGGTTAAGAAAAGGAGTTTATAACAATGGTATTAAAAACTAAAATAATTTTTCTTAGCTAAATTAAATAACAAACTAATAATTAATATAAAAACAAAAGAAAAAAAAAAAACATTATAAAAAAATTTAAAAAATAACATTATGAAAACAATTTTGAGTGATACATTTGAAAAAAAAGGAGGAAGAAGAGAAAAAAAAAGAGAGAGAAAAAAAAAGAGAAAAAGCAAGTAGCTGACCCTACAGCTACAACGACAGAAAGAATATATAACAACATTACACTGAAACTTTGACAATGTTCTATAGTAGGAGTACACATTTTTTTTAAAAGTTTGAATGTTATTTGTGTTCCGCACATTTCGTGGTAAGGAGTTCCACAGACGTGAAGCATTAACAAAAAATTGGCGACCAGTGTTAAGGCAAGAATAATCATTTGATTAGTTCTAATAGACGACGAATGTAATATTTTTTCATGAAGGTAAGAAGGTTGACCTGTAACTATTATTTTAAAGAGCAAAGTTAAAGTTCTCGCTTTTAAGAGGTTTTCAAAAGACATTTCATAGATACGTTTAGCATAAGGCGAAATATGATCATATCTTCTTAAGTCGAAAACATATCGAACTACACAATTAAATGCTACATTAATTTTTCTTCGGTTGTAGCTGTCTAAACAGCCAAAGATCTCACATCCATGCATTAATATAGGAATAACTAAGGTTTTTGCTAACATTTTCCTGATATTAGGAGGAGTCAATTTCCTAGAAGGCCAAAGCAAGCGAAGCGCACCATAAGCTTTCCCAACGACTTGACTAATATGGTTGTTACAATTTAATGTCCTGTTAAAACAAACACCAAGATTTTTTGCTGTGTCCACAAATTCTACTTGGACATTATTTAGTTCAATAGCAGGGAAGTAAGACAAATCAAGCCGTGTTTTCGAAATTACCAAACATTTTGTTTTTTTAGGGTTGAGAGCTAAACCACACCCAGTAGACCATTGATTAATGATTTTAAGATCTTCATTAATCTTGGAAGTGCAGTCTTCAATGAGTCCGAGCGGACAGCTCCTGATTAGTTGAACATCATCAGCAAACATGTGGTACTTACACTAACGTATTACACTAGGAAACTCGTTGACATATAAAGAAAAAAGAATAGGACTGAAGACAGAGGTAAAAACTTTGATAAGCGTCCACTAATGAAAACAGCTTGCTTCCTTTCGGTTACTTACTTACTTACTTAGGTGGGCATTACAGTTCGGGGTGAACCTGGGCCTCAACCAACATCCTTCTATAACGATTTCGATCTCGGGCGAGCTCTCTCCAGTTTCGCACTCCAAGTCGGTTGAGGTCTTCATCCACTTGATTGCGCCACCTAAGACGAGGTCTTCCCCTTCCGCGATTTCCTTGCAATGTGCTTTCGAACACCCGACGAGCCGGAGCGTTTGGGTCCATCCGCTCTACATGGCCCAACCATCGTAGCCTCGCGATGCGTACTCTTCTGGCTATGCCCATGTCGCGGTACAGCTCATACAGCTCGTTGTTGTATCTTCTTCTCCACACATTGTCTTCGCATACGAGACCAAAGATCATTCGGAGAATTTTTCTTTCGAAACGACAAAGAGTTTCCTCATCCGCTTTCGATAAGGTCCATGCTTCCGCGCCGTACAGCAGGACTGGGATGATTAAGGTCTTATACAAGGTCACCTTGGTTTTTCTAGAGAGGGTTTTGTTTCTCAATTCCTTTCGGTTAGATATGACGAAATGAGTTTAGTAGCATCAAGGGAGAAGTTATACATTTGTAACAGTTTTTGACACATAAGGTCATGATTAGTTGTGTCAAAAGCTTTCGAATAGTCTAGTAGAGCCAAAAAGGTTACATGATTATCATCCAGGGCATTCCGGGTATGTTCAATGACATCAATGAGGGCAGTTATCGCACTATGGCCTTGCTTATAACCTGATTGCCTAGGTGCCAATATATTATTACATGTTAAAAAATTGTTCAACTGCCTTTGCATGATTTTTTCAAGGATTTTAGAAAGGAAAGGAGGGATTGATATGGGGCGAAATTCGGAATTGGAGCTATTTTTAGGGATGGGTATTACTTTGGAAAATTTCCAATGAGAAGGAAAAGTACTTTTTGTTAAAATTGTGTTGAAGGTGTGTGTTATGTATGGAAGGGTTATAGGCAATGTTGCTTTAAGGAATGCAGGATGAAGGTTGTCAAGACCGGTTTCATTGCTTTTCAACAGTAAAAACATTCAAGTACTTCTTCAGCTGTTACCCCTTTCTTACTTTCTTACTTAGGTGGGCATTACAGTTCGGGGTGAACCTGGGCCTCAACCAACATCCTCCTATAACGATTTCGATCTCGGGCGAGCTCTCTCCAGTTTCGCACTCCAAGTCGGTTGAGGTCTTCATCCACTTGATTGCGCCACCTAAGACGAGGTCTTCCCCTTCCGCGATTTCCCTGCAATGTGCTTTCCAACACCCGACGAGCCGGAGCGTTTGGGTCCATCCGCTCTACATGGCCCAACCATCGTAGCCTCGCGATGCGTATTCTTCTGGCTATGCCCATGTCGCGGTACAGCTCATACAGCTCGTTGTTGTATCTTCTTCTCCACACATTGTCTTCCCATACGGGACCAAAGATCATTCGAAGAATTTTTCTTTCGAAACGACTAAGAGTTTCCTCATCCGCTTTCGATAAGGTCCATGCTTCCGCGCCGTACAGCAGGACTGGGATGATTAAGGTCTTATACAAGGTCACCTTGGTTTTTCTAGAGAGGGTTTTGTTTCTCAATTGCCTTCTTAACCCAAAGAAGCAACGGCTGGCAAGAGTTATTCTCCGTTTGATCCCCGCACTGATGTTGTTGTCCGTGTCTACAGCGGATCCTAGGTAGACGAATTCCTTTACTACCTCGAAGTTATGTCTGTCTATTGTGACGTTTTGTCCAATTCGAATGAAACTAGACATGGCTCTGTACAGCTCGTCTCTGTAAATACTGTCATACGCGGCCTTGAAATCGATAAAGAGGTGGTGAATATCGATATTATGTTCTCGCGTTTTTTCCAAGATCTGCCGTAATGTGAAAATTTGGTCTATTGTGGACTTCTCTGGTCTAAAACCACATTGATAAGGACCTATCAAGTTGTTGACGTGGGGTTTCAGACGTTCACATATTACAGCAGACAAGATCTTATAAGCGACGTTACCCCTTTAAACCCAAATAAAGAGCGATTCGGTTCTATATTTGGAGTTTCACCAAAAAAAACAATCGATGGTAAGGAGACTCGCGGAATAGAGGAAATAAAACTATTGTTGATTTCGTCACAGTCAACATGCTCTAAGTCATTTAGCTTTTCATGTTTTCCAGCAATTTCCGATAGGTTTTTCCACAGTTTACGTCCACTTAGAGGCGTTCTAAGACGATTTTGGTACCACGTCACTTTCGCTGTACGAATAAGTTTGACCGATAAATTACGGAGACGACGATATTCGACCAAGTCCTCAGGTAATCTGAAACGTTTCCATCGTTTGTATACGAAATTCCTAAGTTCTATTTTTTCACGTATTTCACTATTGAACCATGGACACTCACCATATTTTACACGCAACGTTTTCAACGGAATATGATTTTCAAAAATTCTTCTTAAATTGCCTTGAATAAAATCAACTTGTTCGTCTACCGTTTCCAAAAAGCAAGCTCTTGTCCAATCAACTTGTCTCAAGTCAAATTCGAGTCTTGGACTTTCAGTGTTTTTGAAATCACGAAACTGAAATGTTCTTATTGGTCGTTGGAGAATAAAGACAAACGAAAGGTGTATTAGATCGTGTTTTGAGAATTCCGAAGCTTGAAGTTGGTTAAAATGAAGTACCTTGTTCAGGTCGCTAAGAAAAAACACGTCCAAGAGCGTACTAGCATTTTGCGAAAAATGAGTTGGGAGAGAGGTATTCACTGCATGTAAATTAAAAGATCTAAAGTTATTCAAAATGCTGTCATCACTCAAAATATCATTACAATCATTTTGGAAAAAAAAGCTAATATTAGCCGCGTTTTATTATCACAATGATCCAATCCGGATCAGATCTTGATAATAAAACAGCTTTAGATCATCATATTTCCAGTTGGAAGTTGTGAGAGATTCGCTCTCTCAACTGACATTTCGCAAGAGTTGCAGAGCTGCCCTACGAACTTTTTTTTCAATGGTTAATTTTTTGTTCTTTTTTTTAGGGAAAAATGATATTCATCCACTTTGTCAAATATATATTTTTTTGCACTAATTCTTATTAATTTCACGAATATATGTTTTGTTTTATAAAACTTTTTCATTATGTCATGTATTATACAAAAATGAATAAATGTGAAGTTTCTCGGTATCTATCTAAAATATATTTCATTTCACACAGATAAAAATGTTCATGTGGCAATACTGTTGTTATTGGAATTATTGGAAATGATACCAAAGTTTCAATGGAAAGTCTCCTCTTGTGTGAAATAGAAGAACTAATTTTTAGATCACAAAAATAGATCCAACTAAAAAGCAGGATTTCGCTTTGTTGTTGTAACGCTAATAAACCCATGATCTGATCCGGATCAGATCAATAATAAAACGCGGCTATTATTTCATTTGCCAAAATAAAGAAAAATAAATTAACTCCAATTAATTAATTTGATTTAAAATAAGTGATGAATTTACTCTTAATATATTCATAAGAAGTGATCTAGTATTAAGAAAAGCAAAATAAAAAAAAAAAACAACAAAATAATAGATAGATCTTTTTAAAGAGATAAACTAAATATCTGATGAGCATCTCATGATGGCAACTCCCGTAGTTTTTCGATTGACTCAACTTCTATGGCATCTTCACTTTCATTTCTCTTAACGTATACTTTCCCACGCATTGTAAAAACTGTTGAAATAAGTTTGTCTCTTTTCCGTGCAAGTGCAGCATGTAGTATTTTTTGTTGTGCTTGAGAAAGGCATTCTCTTAAATAGATAGGAACATTTGATTGTTTACCAATGTCAGACAGGCAGATTTGACGTTTCATTGATTTCCGAAAGTCAGCGATTGATTTCATTATAAAATTGCGATCGTAGGTGGAATAAAACTTAGTAATAATGGCAGAAGAATTTATGTTGTTGCTTTTGGTTCGTGTGCGGAAAACATTTTTTAGCGACGATGGTTTAACATTTAATGTAAGACATATCATGTTAAATATGTGGGTTAGATTTTCATCTTCTTGTGATGGAACATTGTACAAAATCGCATCGGATGAAACCCTCATGTTCTCCTGCATTTGAAAGGCGGCTTTAATCTTGGAGATCTCGGATGAAACGTTGTCGCCTGGTGGTCGAGTTTTTAGTGATATAACCTCAGCAGCTAAGGTGTCAAACGATCTTTTAAGGCTAGCGATCTCAGAGTGAAATGTTTCATTTTGTTTAGAAAGCTTGATGTTATTGTTTTCAACAGCCACAATACGCGAATTTATGTTTTTAATTTCAGATTTTAGTTCTTCTACCATACCATCAAGTTTAAGTGATAGTTTGTTTATAAACTCACTTTGTTTTTGCAGTTCAGTAAGAATGTTGAGGTAAGTGATAGCGCTGGACTCGGAGGTGTTTTTAGTTCCGGACTTCGTGGTGGTGACAGATAAAGATGAAAGTTTTGGTGTCAAAGGATTTACTGATGTATTTGTTGCAACTTGTTGTTTATGTTCAGATTCACTACAGTTCCTAGTTTTTCTCTTTTGAGACATGTTTATTTGTTAACTTATTTACTTTGTGCTTTCAATTATGTATTTGGAATTAAAACAGAAAAAAAATGGAGCAAGAAAATAAATAGTATTGCAACGTGCGCTTAGTTCGCAAAATAAAACTTCACCTTTCAAATTATTTCTATCTCTTTTATTCAGTATCTATACTTTATTCGAACTCAACTCGACTATTGGACTATCACTGGTTAACAACATTTCACTCTTAACTTTATCACTCTATAATCAAAACTGACTGCTCGTTGCGTCAGCGGTCCTATTTATATAGAACAACACTCATCTAGAGCGTTCCAGTTTCTTCTCCATGGTTTCCACATTTGCTGTCAAGCATCTCTACACTCACACACACTGGCTTACAAGCAAATGCCTGTCATTTTAAAATTCCATTATAGTGCTGCCAGTTGTGTTTTCGGTTAAACGTTTTCGATTAGGAAATTGGTATAAATGTTGGGTGTTCATTACACTGCCCCCTCCTTAAGATTGTTCGTCCCGAATAATTCCATCTGCAGCCTCGCCACTATATCGATGCAGCCGGTCACAATGAACTACTTTTAACTTGCCTCTTAATCCTCTTTGGATGCGGTAAACCACGTCGTTAATCCTCGTGACAACAGTATAAGGACCTTCCCAGTTCTGCTGAAGTTTCGGTGACAATCCCTTTTGACGATGAGGATTATAAAGCCACACACGATCTCCTGCTTGGAATCCTGCCGTTGTCGCTTTTGTGTCGTACCGTGTCTTCATCCGGTCGCTGTAGGTTTTCATCCGTTCCCTTGTTCTTTTATGGATGTCAGCGAGTCTCTCCTTGAGGTCATCCACATACTCGTTCGTGTCCTGTGGCTCCTCTGTGGGGCATCCAAATTTAAGTTCGCTGGGCAGCCACATGGTTTTCCCGAACAGGATGTCAGATGGTGTTTGTCCTGTCGAGCTATGTACTGCACTTCTATAGGCCATCAGGAATAGCGGTACGTGCCTATCCCAGTCTCTTTGGTAGTCGCCTACGACCTTGGTGAGGTGTTCTTTCAAGGTCCGGTTGAATCTTTCAACCATCCCATCAGATTGTAGATGAAGCGGTGTGGTTCTGGTTTTCTTGATGCCAAGTAGTCCGCACACTCCTTGGAAGATGTTTGACTCGAAGTTCCTCCCTTGGTCGGAATGGAGTTCCATAGGCACGCCAAACCTACTTACCCAGTTAAACACAATCTGGTCGACCACCGTTTTGGCTTCTTGATTTGGGATGGCATACGCCTCAGGCCATTTGCTAAAATAGTCCATTACAACCAGAATGTACTTGTTTCCAGTGTTGGTCTCTGGAAAAGGCCCAGCCACATCTACTGCAATCCTCTCAAAAGGCGATCCAACGTTGTACTGATGCATCTTACCTTGAATCTTCCTACCAGGTCCTTTGGTTGCAGCACACTTGTCACATGTTCGGCACCACTTCTCCACGTCATCTCTAGCATGTAACCAGTAGAACTGATGTCGCACCTTCTCCAGTGTTTTGTTAACTCCCAGGTGACCTCCAGAAGGTCCGTCGTGCATCTCCCGAAGAACTTCACTGACTTTCGATTGCGGCACGATCAGCTGCATCACATATGATTTACCGTCAGCGGCCTCCCATCTTCGCCTGAGGACACCTTCTTGCACATATAGTGAGTCCCACTGTGCCCAATAGGCTTTGAGAACTGGACTCCTGTCAGAAATGTCTCCCCATTCAGGTTTCTCTTCATTTTCTTTCCATGCGAGAATGGGTTCGATATCTGGATCCTCCTGTTGAGCGGTCCTCACTTCCTCATTGCTCCATCCGCATATGGGGTCAGCTCTTAGTCGCTGAGTGGCAATATTTTCTTTGTTTTCTTGTCGCCTACAATGCTTGCAATCCTCTTTGCAAGGTCTTCGGGACAATGCGTCGGCGTTTGAGTGCAGCTTTCCTCTGCGGTGTTGAATCTGGTAATCATAAGTCTGCAGTCTTTCTATCCACCTTGCGACTTGACCTTCTGGATTTTTGAAGTTCAACAGCCAGTTCAGAGCACCATGGTCTGTCCGCAGAAGGAATTTCGGTCCATAGATGTACTTATGGAAGTGCTTTGTTGCCAAGATAAGAGCTAGAAGTTCCCTTCTGGTCACGCAGTAGTTTCTTTCAGGCTTCGAGAGGACCTTACTGTAATATGCCACCACTTTCTCTTCGCCATCATGCACTTGGGATAGTACCGCCCCGATTCCAACGTTGCTTGCATCTGCGTCGATGATGAATGTTTTGCCAGGTGTTGGATGTGCCAGCACTGGAGCGTTACAGAGGCGGTATTTGAGTTCCTGAAAAGATTTCTCACACTCACCTGACCATTTAAACTGCTTCCCTTTCTCGGTAAGCTGATGCAAACACTTTGCTACTCCAGCAAAGTTCTTAACAAATCGTCGGTAATATGTGGCAAGACCAAGAAAGCTTCGGAGTTGATGTTTGTCCTGTGGTGTTGGCCAATTTTTGACGGAGTCAACTTTTTCAGGATCAGTCTTCACTCCTTGGGAAGAGATGATGTGTCCCAAATACTTAACTTCGGTTCTGAAAAGTGCACATTTTTCTGGATTCAGTTTAAGGTTAGCCTCTCGAAGTCTCTGAAATACGGCTTTTAGATTCTTGCAATGTTGGTCAAATGTTTTCCCGTAAACAATGACATCGTCCAACTATACAAGGCACGCTTTCCACGTCAGTCCTTGAAGAACGCACTCCATCAAACGCTCGAATGTTGCCGGAGAGTTGCATAGCCCAAACGGCATAACTTTAAACTGCCAGAGCCCATTACCTGTAGAAAACGCCGTCTTTTCCCGATCATCAGGGTGGATGTCAACTTGCCAGTATCCACTTTTCAAGTCCAGCGTCGAGAACCACTGGGCTCCCTCCATGGCATCCAGGGTATCACTGATTCTGGGCAGGGGATAGCTGTCCTTCTTAGTCACATCATTCAGCCTTCGGTAGTCCACACAAAAACGAGTGCTTCCGTCTTTCTTTTTCACTACCACCACTGGTGACGCCCAAGGACTTTTGGAGTTTTCGATAAGACCGTCCTTCTTCATTGTTGTTATCATTTCCTCAACCTCACCTTGTTTGGCCAGTGGAAGGCGTCTTGCGGGTTGACGAATCGGTCTTGCATCTCCTGTGTTGATGCGATGCTGCACCAACTGTGTCCTACCATATTGTCCCTTTTGCGTTGCGAAGATGTCAGTGTACTCTTGTAGGAGATTTTCAGCCATCCTTGTTTGTTGGTGATCAAGGTTGGATGAATTCAGTATTTTATCTCTGATGGTTTTGAGCTCCTCCGGAGTTATAGTTTTTCTCGGGGCTTCGTCTGTGATCTTCGTAATTGCTGCAACCGATTCGCAACGTCCAACGACTTCTCCTTTCTTCAACCTTACATCGTACGGTCAGTGTTTAGTAATCGTACGGGGACCATTTTGTTTTTCGGTGCTACCAGTGTTTTCCCAATGATGACGCTTTGGGAGGAACACTCTGGGTCTGGTTCCACCATGAGGTATCGAAGGCTTCCAAACTCACCTTCAAGTTTTGTCCAAACGAACACTTCAGAAGAAGGAGGCAGGATCAGATCATCCGTGATGACAGTCCTCAGTGTTGACGTATTTTCATTCGAATAGGTCATTGGAATTTCTTTATTTTGGTATTTCAAAACTTGATTACCGATATCCAAAATAACTCCGTGCTGTTTCATAAAGTCGATTCCAATGATGCACTCGTCACATATATCTGCCACCAGGAATTGATGAGTAAACACTTGATCGGCCAGTCGGATCTTAAGACACACTTGTCCATATACTCTTGCTGCTTCTCCCGTTGCGGTTCTTAGACAGTAGCTATTGGTGTTATGAAGCCACGTCGTCTTTACCAGGTCTCGACGTACTATGGATGCTGTGGCACCGGTGTCGATGGTAGCCACATGTTTGTTCCCGTTAATAGTAGTCTCCACAGTCAGACTTTTGTTGTCTCGTTTGGTCTGGGAGACCTGGATGGTGGTTCTGGGGCCATCGATACAAGAAACCAGCCTCTGCCCCTCGAAGTTGGTTCTTACTCGTTTCCCTGATGGGAAACTGATTGATAAGCAACGCTGGTGTTGTTGTTACCTTGCTCTGGGTTGGATCTCTTGCTTCCACAATGTTGACAACCTGCTTTATTTGGTGGTAGTCGGCATTGACGCTGTAAGTGCCCGGTCTTGTTGCAGTTCCAATATCTTACTGGTCCGCTCCGCTGGTTCTTTTGTATTTCAGCTCTTTGGCACGAGCATTCTTCGACTATGGCTTCTCTTAGTCGATGTACTCCATGAGAAGCCTGTTCTGCTGCTTCAATTGTCAATGCGAATGCTAAAGTTTCAGAAAGAGTACGTGTTCTAGCAGTTCGCACAGACCTCTGAAGATGTATATCAGAAATGGCACGAACGAAGGACTCAACAGCAAGCTGGTTGATGATTTCTTCTCCAGCATCCGGGTATGCCAGGTGCACCAGTCTTTCGACGTCTGCTTGGAGTTGCTGTAGACTTTCACCACTTTTCTAGACTCTGTTATTGAGTTGGACTCGGAAGACTTCTTTCAAGTGGCTATCTCCAAAGCGTTTATCTATAGCTGCCACGAGAGAGCTGAAATCACCGCTCTTACCAGCTGGAACTGTTTGAAGTAATTCAGCTGCTGGTCCTCTAAGAGCAAGAGTCAGTGCAATGTACTTGTCTTCGTCATCCCAGCCATTTATTGTCGCGGCTGCCTCAAATTGTCTCTTGTAGACTGACCAAGAAGACTGTCCATCAAATGTTGGCGGTTTCATCTCCTTTTTCTTTGCAGACTCTCCATTAGATTCTCGAATTTTGATTTTCCGGATCTGGTCTAGTTCCTTGGTCAGAACAGAGAACTGTTTATCACATCGGCTTTCTACGATTTCAAAACGATTCTCTACAACAGAAAGCTGTTTTTCCATACCTTCAACGCGTTCGTCAAGGGCAAACACATTTTTTTCAATGTTGCCCAATTTGCCTTCTAGAATGTTTTTCTGACCTTCCAAAACATTCTGTTGCGCCTCAAGTCTTTCGAGAATATTCTGTTGTTCCTTCTTTTGCTCGTTTCGTTGCTCTTTCAGATTCTTTTGTTGTACTTCGAGTCTTTCGAGAACATTCTGCTGTTCCTTCTTTTGATCGTTTCGTTGCTCTTCCAGACGTCCGAGAATATTCTGCTGCTGCTTGTTTTGTTCTAATAAAATCTTCATTATACTAGAAAAATCTACACTTTCATTTACTTCCTCTTCTTCCACTTCTATTTCAAAAACAAAAGTGTTTACGTCTTCCCCTTGCTGTTCCAAATAGTTACGCAAGCGCAGGACGAGCTCATTTTTCGATCCCGCTCTAGAAAGATTTCGCTTACCAAACTCACTTTTAAGCTCAATGCAGTTGAGCTCTTCTAACAACTTACCCATTTTCACTGTATATTATTATTATTTTTCTTTTTACTTTTTTTTTTTTTTTTTTGTTTACACTTTACTAATCAAATAAGTTTTATTTACACTTCTGACACCAATGTAACGTGCGCTTAGTTCGCAAAATAAAACTTCACCTTTCAAATTATTTCTATCACTTTTATTCAGTATCTATACTTTATTCGAACTCAACTCGACTATTGGACTATCACTGGTTAACAACATTTCACTCTTAACTTTATCACTCTATAATCAAAACTGACTGCTCGTTGCGTCAGCGGTCCTATTTATATAGAACAACACTCATCTAGAGCGTTCCAGTTTCTTCTCCATGGTTTCCACATTTGCTGTCAAGCATCTCTACACTCACACACACTGGCTTACAAGCAAATGCCTGTCATTTTAAAATTCCATTATAGTGTTGCCAGTTGTGTTTTCGGTTAAACGTTTTCGATTAGGAAATCGGTATAAATGTTGGGTGTTCATTACAGTATATATGTTTTCGGGGTGCACTTTAATACATTTTGTTAATTTCGTCAATTTTCACCATATGCTTTCAGAAAAACTGTGAAAAACTTGTTCAGAGTAACTTTAAGTCAATTTCACTTGATATTAGTTTATTTTTGGTACTTCACAAGGACAAGTTATTTATTATTTCTTAGCACTAGAAACAGACACGTCTTTCAACTTGAGTGTTTCATTTCACTTTGTAATTGTGAGTGTCCCTCTCCTGTCTTGAGTGGAATGCCTCTAACTCGGGCACAAACAGTTTTCCTTCAGTCGTTTCCACAACGAGTTCCGAAATGGCACTTTTGCGAGGTGGTGGTATATTCCCAAATCGGGTTTTCGGGGCTCCAGCTTCACGGTCAACGATATATTTCTCAACCTTCCGACAGACATGAACCATTTCTGTCAGGCAGGTGGTGTGGAAGGTGATGAGAATTGTTCCCATCTCTCTTCGAACATTGTTCTTAACAATGTCGATGATTTCGTCATCGGACTTCGGAGTTCTCAGCTTTCCATTCAACTTTTGTGTCGCTGCGTAGAAGTCTTCGAAAGTTTCAGCGGGGCTTTGATGTCTGTCATATAACCTTCTTGACAGCTCTGAGTCGGTTTCTAAGCTCCTAAACCTTTCGATAAGGGCGTTCTTCAGCACCAACCAGGTTATATCAGGGTTCGCCTTGAGCTAGACCCAAAACCAGGTCTCTACCGTTCCCGAAATGAAGTGGCGGAAGTTGAGAACCACTTCGGCCAAAGTAGTTCCATAGCTTATTTTTAGCCGTTCCAGCCTAAACAAAAAGTCATCGACAGACATTTGACGGTTGTCATACTTTAATCCCCACTTGTGGAAACTCTGTCGCTTGTATCCTTGGCTTGTCTGAGACGGAGTATTGTTGACCGGATCGCTCAAGGTCAAATTGTGCAGTTGTCGCAGAAATTCATCCACATTCGAAATGTCCGCTGCTGTACTACGACGTGGAGGTGAGCGAGCTCGAGGAGGTGATCGGTTTCGTTGAGGCAGGCAATTTCTCGGGAGAGTTGGTGGTGGCACACCCGCAGGTTTGGAGAAGCCACCCTCTCCTCTAGGGTTAGTCTTTCTCGTTCGTGACACCGAATAACTTCAGGAGTTGTCGCCAAAATCGTCTCTCGAACAATGCTCGCTATTTCTTCCCGCATAGCGCTTCTGGTTCGTTCCAGCTCACCCATGAAGAACCTGAAATCCTCGGCACGACTCGCACCAACAGCAGCGGTGACAACTCCCTGTATGTAGCTTGACAGTTGTTCTCCGCTTTCTTCTAGAGATTCCCGTTCTCGTGGTGTAAGAACCGGTAGACCTGACTGGGATCTTCGAGTTCCTCTAGGACCATCCTCTTGAGCTAACAACGACGCAGCTCCTTCTTCTGGTAGTATTGTGTTGTTCGGAAAATCGGACGTATTATTCACCTCGACAAGGTCTCCAAAAGAGTCACTGAACAGGTGTGACCTGAGCACTCGGCCTCGCAGACTTGTGTTGGGCTTGTAGCCCTTTTTTCTGCCACGCATTATTATGTGCTTTTTTATACCTTTAATAATCGCAAACCCAAATTGGTTTGTAAAACTAAAGGTTTGTAAAGCTAAACAAACAAATTTAAATTTTCAAAAAAAATTTCGATTGATCTGTAAAGGTTTTTTTTTCTAATTACTTCAGATATTTTTAGTTTAAAAATTCTTTTCCTAAATGTACTTGCTTTATTTTTTTGTATTAAATTCTCAACTATCAACTCAATTCTATATTTGTATGGTTCTTTTTTTTTAGTTTTTGTTTTTCTTTGTATGTTTTGTTTTGTTTTTTGTTTTTTTTTTTTTTTTTTTTTTAAAATAGAGGCACGCTGGATGTGTGGATAAGGACAGGGTTCGCGGTAGAGCACCTATTTTGGTATTGAACCAATCCAAATACTGCATTCACTAAGCAATGCCTCGGCCTTGGATTCGTTTGTATTGATGCTGGCAATACTTCGCAGCCTTAACGCCAAACCCGCAGACCAGAATCAAACTCTTTCGGTGAATAAAAAATGTTTTACTGATATGCTAAACAACTGAGCGGAAGCGAAGAAGCGGAAGAAATTACCTCTAACTTAGGCTTTAGCACTCAAACAAATTTTCCTGTTTTTATTTTATTCTTTCTGTTTGCATATACGCAACTGCGTAAACCGAGAGTTCGTTCGCATTTCCCGGACGATATCAACCCGTAAAAAATTACATTACGTTTCAGTTGTTTCCCGAAAGCTTGAATACAAGACCGAAAACTACTTGTGTCTACATTAAAAATATGCTTTAGTTCAAAAAAAAAATATCCCACAGAGATGAAAAAAGACTAGACGATCGGGCCCCACGTAGGGCGCCACCTGTAACGAAATTGACCTATGCCCCTCTCTCCCCTTGTAGACTACCGTTACAACCTCATGGCTACAGGCGCATGAGGCTGATCCGGGCAGCAGGAAAGAGAGGGGTGTCCAGGCTACGACACTCTTTGGCATGCTTGAAGGTTAGGGCCTAGCTCGTCGGCGGGCTGGGTTCTTGGAGTCGCAGCACTGGACGGTCGTTACGAATTCATGCCTAATTTCGTAAAAAAAATTGAAGGGACCGATGTCCGTTGGGATGATATGTCGGGCCAGTAGGGGTAGGGTCCAGATGTTGTTGGACCTGGGAGGATTTTCCCACCCACTTATCCCTTTGGGATACTACCATGGCTACCACTACCTCCATGGTTGTGCGGTAGCCCCTACTCCCAAAAAAAGTAACCTACCGCCCCTGTCCTGAAACCACCAGCTTACCTCGATTAGATCCCGTTTAGCTACTCATTATTCTGGTTTTCTTTCTTCAAATTATAGCCATAGTTTAAATCGTTTTAATAATTTATATTTTTTTATTTATAAAAAAAAATCCAAAATTTACATTAATCCCTAGGTGGCAACCATATTAAAATTTAACAGGTTATTATGACATTTAACTTCTATAAAATTAAATAAAATTTAATTCACTCGTTCCTTTCGTCAACTCAATATCATTTACAGGTAAGTATCAATTTAATAATTTTATATAATTCCAAGTTTAATAAACTTTAAAATTTTAAATTACTTTATTTTCAGATGGCAACTCACGATTCCATTGCCAGGTAAATAGCTGTTTTATTTTCTTTTACAAAACTTATAAAAAATAATTTTTTTTTTCTTTTTGTTCAGATCCGATGGCAATTCTTTTTGCTACTAGGTACGTAATTAATTCCCTTTCTTTTTTTTTTTTGGTTAACCTCACTTTCAAATTTATATCATTGAACTTTTTTTCTCTTTTTTTTTTTTAAGGAAAAGAAGCGTAATAAAACCATAAAGAAAAAAATAAACGTTAAAAGGAAATGGTATTTTTTTTTTTGTAAATATAAAGGGAATATATAAATACAAAATTATTAGGTTACTCACCCACCTTTTCCTCCAAAGTAGTGCACCACGTTGTTGGTTAAGCGTTTCTAAAAATTTTAAATTTAGGTATCTTTTTCCCCTTTATTTTTTTTCTCTGATTATTATTAGACTCTTTTTTTGTTGTCTTTTTCTGTCTAGTTTAAACTTTTTTTTTTTTTGAATTCCGGAAAACTACGCACCTTGAACAAAACTATTTCGGTATTTAAGTAAGTAAACTACTGAGTTGTATGGTTTGCCAGAACTAAATTTTCATTGCTATTGCATTATTCTTCTTTTTGTTTTCTTACTTCTAATACACGTAACAAAACGAATTCACGCACACCATTTTTGCAACACCAGCATAGACCGGAGGGGGGGAAGGGGGTTGCAGAGGGCAATTATATGATGATGGGATATGAATATCAGGGAAGGGATACAAACACTGGGACACTTTATTTATAGGATGATGTTGTTTGGATGATGATGATGAGTTGGATGGTGTTGAAGATGATAATGCTGGTGTTGATGATGTTGAAGAGATGATGAAGATGTTGAATAGGATGATGAGGTAGGTGTTGGGGAATGCGACTGAATTCCCTTTTTTTTCCAAACTTTATTAGTCTTTACCCAGATCTAAGTATGACGTAGCTTTGAACACTCTTTTTATATAATTAATTTTTTTTCTGTCTAGGTTTTCATATTTTCTTAAATTTGTTTATCGGGTTTTTTTACTTTTTCTTTTACTAATTTCCCTTTTTTTCTATTTGGCACAGATCACTTTTCCTTTTGTATTTTTTTTTTTTCTTCTCCCGCACAATAGCTTGTATTTTTTTTTACTTCTTCCAGGTTTGTTTTAGGTTCATTATCTTTCTTTTATTTACTTTATTTCAATAAATAAATACTTCGATTTATTACACTTTTGACCTTATTATTCTGAGGCAACAAAAAATTTAAAGAAGCCAAACTAACAGAACACTCCATTAAGTATAGTCTCACGCACAATTTTTCAATTTCTTTTTTTCTTTTTTTTTTTGTCTCTTCCAAGGTGTTCACTCTTTCAAATGCCGCAATCGATTGTCCAGTTTGACCTACTTCGATGGCTCAGCTGAACTTGTCATGTACCAACTCGACCGTTGTACATGTACATAGTCGGTACAGTTGGGTTGGTACATGACAAGATCACACCATCGGTTAGCGGCCACTCTTTCGGCTTATCTTTAATCGTCTAATCTTCCACTTGTGGGTGGAGATAAGCTCGCCGATGCGATCTGGGACATGTAATGAATGTTATGTTTTTTTGTGCAAATTCTTTTCTTTAAATGCACAAGGGCAAGTAGGGTGGGTCAGGTAAGTTATGTATGTATATTTTATTACAGCTAATGGCAAGTATTACTAGGGTGTTTTATTATGAGTAAAAGGTAAGTATTATGCGCGTTTTGTTATAACTATATGGTAAGTATTATTAATTGTTTTATTCTGAATAAAAGGTTAGTATTATGTATGTTTTGATATTATTTCGAGTAGTATTATGAGTGTTTTCTTTTTCTATTATTTTAGGTAAATAATATTATGCGTTTTGATATTATTTGGGTAAGTATTATGAGTGCTTATAATTTGGTATTATTTCAGGTCGGTATTATTATTGTTATAATTTATATTATTATTAGGTTATCGTTTCCCCACAAGCCCGTAGGCAAGTAGATAGGCCAGCAGTTCGGCCAACTTTTGATAGGGAGTTGGGAATGTGCAGTTTATGCAATCTGCAACAGCATTCCATAAGGAATTGTCATAGGTTCCTAAACATGGACATAGCGGAAAGGAAGCAGACTGCTCGACGCCTGGGAGTTTGCGACAACTGCCTTTCTTCAGGACATTTCGCGCAGGGTTGCCCCTCCCCTGGCTGCTGCAACTTTTGTCAACAGCGTCACCACACGCTCTTACATGCAAACGTGGCACAAAACGCATCTGTGCGTGGAAATAGCATGACACCGTCGAGGCTAACGACAACTTCAAGAGGTCAAAATGTAGTTCCTACATCTTTTAACGCAAATGCGCTGGAGTTTGAACCAAGAGAAGTACAACAAGCTTGAACAAGTGGTTAAGTTTTGAATTACCACACGTCGCGTGGTAGCAGAACGCAACAGGTGCTTTTAGCGACAGCAATTGTTACGGTGCGAGCAGCCGATGGTCGTCAACACCATTTCCGAGCTTTGATCGACCCAGGATCGGAAGCATGCGTCATTACTGAAGATGCAGCACAACAATTGAAGCGGAAAAAACGACATCCCTTAGTCGAGGAGTCAGTGTTGGGATTAGTCAGCAGTGGCACAATGCAAACATGCGTAGATATTGAGCTTGCGCCATGCAAATCAACTTATGGAGGCGCGCTGCCGGCACTGGTCTCCAAGTCACTGACTGGCCATCTTCCAGCCCAACAAATGATACCTGACAAATGGCAACACCTTAATAGGTTAACGTCGGCGTCGGCAGATCCAAATCTCCACGTTCCTGGACCTATCGATATACTTCTCGGTAGTGACGTACATATATGCTGATAAACTCCTTCCAGAAGTAAGAAGACCTGCAGATGGAGTCGGACCAACCGCTCAGAGCACGCAGTTAGGGTGGATTGTGCTAAGGAAAGTTCAAGCGGAACATCCCCGGCAAATACGCAGTTTTGTGCAGACTGCCGACCTGAATTATCAGCTGCAAAGATTCTGGGAGATGGAAAAATTGCCGTTCCAGACACATGAAACTGAGGAGAACATCGCATGCGACGCACACTTCGCTGAACACACGAAACGCCTTCCTGACGGGCGTTATGAAGTGAAGCTGCCGTTCAAGGGTGGATGTCTTCCAGCGATGGGATCCAGTAAGCAGAGCGCGGTTCGACGATTCCTGCACTTGGAGAAGAGGCTGGAGGCAAACCCAACTCTTCGGGCAGATTGGGCTAAATACATACAAGATTTTTGCTAAGTGCTCCCCAATATTAAAACAGAAAAAAAAATCAATAATAGACTTAACACTGAGTGCATTACCTACATATCATCTCCTCTTCCACACCACTCGCATAGTCTCGTTGGCTGCACACATTTTTTCTGTTCGAGCTTATCGTATCGAGGCAGTGTGTGCAGGTAATGAGGCTGTGAGTTTGCTAGATGAATAGTCAATCAACGGTGTTGATTCCGTTGGTTAACTAAAATCGAGTTGCTGGCTGGGCATAATACCGCTAGTAACTTGTTTTGGTTTTCCAATTAGATCTACACTTGTTGATTATAATTAGATTAAGCGTCTGCGATTGACACTTTGTTTTGCGTGTTTCTGTGAATAGTAATGTCGGATAAATTTCGGGTCGATTTAAGCAACATAAGGGGGCTAGAATCAAAATTCTTTGCTGTGTACACTCACACTGCAAAATGCAGGCCAGCTGTTTTGGCACTAAGTGAAACACAGGTGGGTGTTGATTCTGATCCCTCAGAGTTCAACCTGCCTGGATATAGCTTAGTGCCACTATTATTTTCCTCCCATGGCCTCGTCGTATATGTTCGAAATGATTTTGCTTACCAACTTCTACCAAAATACGGCCTAATTCGAACGTTCTAATACGAACTTTAATTTCATGTGGTTAAAATTCACCATCAGTAAGCAAATCATTCACTATTAATTTATTTATAGAATCCCCAATTTAGATAGCAATTCAACCTCTAACGAGTTTGATGCGCTTTCTGATTATATAATAAGAATTGTTTCCCTTTATCCTCACACTATTCCACACCTCCTCTGCTCATGTCCTGCACTCTCCCTTAAAAGAAAACGGCACCTAGGAAAATATTTACTTGATGATCTAAATTCTAAACGATCTGGCGAACACAGATATTCTGCATCTCTTCCGCTTCATAAAAAGCTCCAAATGGTTTTGCTAAGTGGGGTTCTTCCTCACTTAATTCTTGTGGTATCACAATGGACCTAATACTGGTCTAAGTGTGTCAGTTGTTTTCCTGACAACCATTTAACCTAGCCTAACCTTATCCTCACACTGAAATCGCAATTGCGGGCGATTTGAATGTACACAATTCTGGTTGGCTTCGACATTCTGGCCAGACAACACCCGAAAAAAAATGTGTTGAGATCTTTGCTGAGTTTAACCAATTAACTCCACTTGTTGATGAGCCCACTCGGGTTCCAGATATTGTAGGCCATGCGGCCACCACTCTTGACCTATTTCTCACTTCTCATCCCGAAAAATATAGGATTGTAGTATCATCTCCTTTAGGCAAATTGGACCATTGTGTCATATCGGTAGATTTTTCGTTTTCCGTCACGGTGAAAAAAGATAAAGTCCCCAAAAGAACTGTGTGGCAATATGAGAAAGCCAATTGGGACGGCCTGAACAATTTCTTTCGAAATTTTTATGGTCATTGTGCTTTCTCGATGGGAACGTTGATGCATCAGCTGATATGATATCTAACGTAATTCTCAACGGCACAGCATGAGAAATTTTGTTCCTCACAGAACAAAAAGTATCATTACCAAAGAAAATTCGTGGTTCGATTTAAGCTGTAAAGAGGCGATTAGGGATCGAGAAAGTAGTTTTCGAAAATTTAAAGATAACCCTACTGTAGAAAACCGAGATTTGTTCAAACGGGCCAGAAATATCTGCAATGCTCAAATACAAAAGGCTAAGTTTTACATGACCAAAAAGTAAGGCAAAAAATACTGTTGTGTCCAAAAGGAAGTAAACACTTTTGGTCTTTTGTCAAGAACATTAAGAACTCGACCACGTCATCGGTCCTAACGCTCGTCTTCAATGACTCTCCGTATGTCAGCTCCATCGACAAAGCCAATTTGCTGGCAGCTCAATTTGCTGCCAACTCGACACTTCCTTATAGCATATTGGCTCCACCTGAACTTCAGTCTGCAAATTCTTTGATGAAGCAGATATTTTTTCGAACTCGCTCGGTTGCGAGAGTCCTTAAAGAACATACATAAATCCGCTGGTCCAGATGGTATCCCCGCCGTTATTCTGAAGAGGTGTTCTTCTACGCTGGCAAAATCACTGCGTAAACTTTTCCATCTTTCCTATTCTGCTGGGATTTTTCCGAGCAGATGGAAAACTGCATTTGTCCAGCCGGCCCCTAAAAAGTTCGAATCTTCCTCCCCTTCCAATTACCGTCCAATTGCACTTACGTCCCTTCTTTCCAAGGTCATGGAAACGTTGATAAACCGTCTACTTATGAAATATCTTGAAGAGCGAAAGCTTCTTAATGACCGTCAGTACGGCTTTCGTGGCAATCGTTCCACTGGTGATTTGATGGCTATCTCCCCGAAAAGTGGAACCAATCTTTACATTGTTTTGGAGAAAGTAAGATTATTGCGCTTGATATTTCTAAAGCATTTGATAGAGTTTGGCATCAGCCTCTTTTATCGAAAATGCGTGCTTTTGGTATCGATGAGTCTCTTCTTCGTTGGATTAGAAATTACCTTTCCGACCGTTCAATACAAGTTGTGTTGGATGGCTTCAAGTCTGATGCCCACTTCATAAATGCCGGTGTGCCCCAGGGCTCCGTTTTGTCTCGGACTCTCTTCCTCACTTTCATTAATGATCTCTTGCCTGAAACTTCTAATCCGCTTAACTGTTTTGCTGACGACTCGATCCTCAGCTTTTCATATTCGTTTCCAAATTCACGTCCCTGCTCTTCGGATGTGGAACTGGAACGGTTGCGTATGATAAGCTCATTGAATTCTGACCTTGACAGGATTGTTGAATGGGATTTTATGACCAAGTAGAATTCAATGCTTCGAAAACTCAATGCTGTCTCTTCTCGTTGAAGTTTAACATTCCCTCATTGCCATTATCCATGGAATGGAATGGTACCTGCATCGAAGAAACCGAAAAGCTGTCAGTACTTGGTATGTGTGTAAACGATGATCTTCGTTGGAATGACCACATATTTGAATTCGCCAAAAACGCTGCCAAAAGCCCTCGTTCAAGTTTAACATTCCCTCATTGCCATTATCCATGGAATGGAATGGTACCTGCATCGAAGAAACCGAAAAGCTGTCAGTACTTGGTATGTGTGTAAACGATGATCTTCGTTGGAATGACCACATATTTGAATTCACCAAAAAAGCTGCCAAAAGCCCTAAAAAAAAAAATTTAAGCCTAATGCATGCTAAAGGATGGTACAGAGAGAAAGACGAAAACAGAATTTTATAACGCAACATGAAAAAACACTGCTGAGCGGTGTATCAAGGTGGTGTGTGTTGCTTCTTTTTCTTTCTCCTCTCACCTTGATACACCGCTTAGCAGTGTTTTTTCATGGTGCGTTATAAAATTCTGTTTTCGTCTTTCTCTCTGTACCATCCTTTAGCATGCTTTAGGCTTAAATTTTTTGTTTTTGCTTTTTTAGGGCTTTTGGCAGCGTTCTTGGCGAATTCAAATATGTGGTCATTCTAACGAAGATCATCGTTTTTTCATGCTGCGTTATAAAATTCTGTTTTCGTCTTTCTTATTAGTCTTGTTAAATGAATTGTTCTTCTGTATCTTGCCATAAAAATTCTGATTCTGGATTCTTTTGTGATTGGGATGATGCGGTTGCAGCTATTTTGGAAAAGGATTGGGATGCTGCTTTTCATCGATAACTTCCTATGATCGAGACTCTTCGAATACCACGCTGGACTCAAAAAAGCAAGACCAACAAGGATATCGAGCTACATGGATTTTGTGATGCGTCGATGAAAGCACACGGTGCCGTAGTATACGTTCGTGTGCTTCACAGTGATGGGAATATCCATGTTACGTTCTCCTGGCAAGGACGAAGGTAGCTCCAAGTCAGCGTATGATCACGTTTGGAACTATGCGGAGCAGTAGTGTTAGCGCAGTTGATGCAGCATACGATGGATATTTTGGCTGTTCCCGACATAGATGTTCACATGGACCGATTCAACCATTACGGTGACGTGGATACGAGCCAGTCCCGCCAAATGAACATCGTTCGTTGCAAACAGAGTGTCCGAAATTCAGCGGCTAGTGGGGATCGATTGCTGGGGACATGTTGCAACGCTTCATAACCCAGCCGATCTGGCGTCTAGAGGTGTGTATCCAGTACAACTGACGTCATTGAAGACTTGGTGGATTGGTCCTGTTTTCTTACGCAGTCAATGGGCTTTCGATGTTGCGCATCAACCTGTTGACATTAAAACTGATGACAAACGACGAACGGTTAAGGTATTAAGCGCTCAAGTCAGTCAGGATGAACGCGTACTTCAAACCATCTGCGACTGTTAGAGTTTGTTTAAGGTGATTCGAGTTGTCGCCACATGTTGTCGTTTCGCAACCGAATGTCGACGAAAGGTAGTTTCTAATGGCCCGTTAAGTCAAAACGAATTGGAAGCAGGGCGTATCATCGTCGTGAAGGCCGCACAGAACGAGATGTTCAAAGCAGAGCATCTACAAATTTTGGAAACTTCAAAGATACCCAAGTCACTCAAGACTTTGAACGCATTCGTTGATGCTGAAAGACTTTTGAGAGTTGGAGAACGCTTGGAGAATTCTCTCCTCCCCTACGACGCGCAACATCCGATACTACTTCAAAATAGTCACCATTTTACGAATCTGGTTGTCAGAGATGCCCATAAGAAGACCTTGCATGGCGGCATCCCACAGATGATCAGTTACATCCGTCAAAAATATTGGATTGGCCAGATACAAAGAATAGTGAAATATCAGCTTCATAGATGCACTTATTGCTACCGGCAAAAGGCATCAGAAATGCATCAGCTGATGGCGAATCTACCTGCACCAAGAGTTCAGATGTCACGGCCGTTCAGTGATACTAGAGTTGACTACGCAGGACCCATTGAAATAAAAAGCTGGAAAGCTCGAAGTGCAAAAATACTAAAGAGGTATTTTGCAGTATCTATCTGCTTGGCAACAAAGGCCATTCACTTGGAAGTCGTGTCTGACCTGAAAACCCAAGCACTTTTAGCAGCATTTCGACGGTTTACGGCCAGGAGAGGTAGCTGCAAACAAATCTACAGCGATTGTGGAACAAATTTCGTCGGCGCTAATAACGAATTCGCCAAAATGTTGAAGGACGCGAAGCACGAATTTAAGGAAATTGCCGAAAACCTTGCAAATAATGGAACAAATTGGCAATTTATTCCCCTAGCTTCTCCACACTTTGGTGGATTATGGGAAGCGGGAGTTAAATCGGTAAAATACCATTTAAAGCGAGTTGTTGGAACCGGAAAGCTTACTTTTGAAGAGCTCACAATGCTTCTTACTCAGATAGAAGCGTGCTTGAATTCGAGACCCCTATGCCCGCTCTCCGACAGCCTTGATGATTTAAATGCGCTAACTGCTGCGCATTTCTTCGTAGGCGAATCTTTACATGATGTGCCACATGGCGAACTCAACAACAACATCACGTATACCGACCGATGGAAAAGAGTACAAGCGCTGGCCTAAGGGTTTCGGAAAAGATGGAGTTCCGAATATCTTGCACGATTGCAGCAACGTCCGAAATGGACTCAAATACAAGAAGCTCCCAAAATAGGAGAACTTGTCTTGCTGAAGGATGAGCGACTTGCACCGACTTATTGGAGTCTTGCCCGAATCGAGGACACTCACGCGGGAACGGATGGACTCATACGTGTCGTCAACGTGAAGACACAAAATGGAAATCTGAAACGACCTATCGCGAAGATTTGTTCTTTACCGTTCAATAAACACCAGGAACAATCGGCATTAGTATAAAATTTGAGTTCCTTGAAAGTATGCTGTTTCAAAACACGGAACTATAAATTAGAAAAATAAATCAACACATCTTTTCACTCAAGAACAATGAAATAAACCACTTCGTTTGTAAACTTACGGCACGGTATTCTTTTCATTTCGCCTTTTGCATTTTACCTTTTTTTCGAAGTTTTTTAAAACTTAATTTTAGCTCGAAATAAGAGCTAGTTTGTAAAAAGTATTACAAATTTTCATGACACAACAATTAACAAATCTTTCAAACACCTGTAAATCGTCCAAAACACATCTTTAAAACTGCGAAGCTGTTCAAAAGGAAGAAAAAAATCAAACAAGAACTTGGTTTAAATAATTTTTTTAAGGATATAACAATTTATAAACAATTGCATGAAAGGCAATCAATACAATTCATCGTTGAATGCTTTGATGCAAAACAGCACACACAAAATTAAACTTATGATATATTTTTGTAAACACATTAGTTTTAAAACATCTCGGCATGTTCAAAGGGAACATCAAAAACCCAAACACCACAAGTCGAAATCAAATTCCCGTCGTCAAAAAAAAAAAAAAAACCATCGTCGACAAGACACATTTTAATAAAAATTTCTGTGCACTGCAACAACGCATACACAATATTAATTGATATTAAAATATGCTCGTAATTTAACAGATTAATAAATTATCACCGGCATAAAATACAAAATGCTCTTGTCATTTAAATTAAAAAAAAAAAAATCACGATCCACAGCACACAAAAAAACACGAAAGGTCAAATGCCGTCGGCAAATGCATTTGACCATTTTGCACACAGACCTGATTAATTTTAAGATCAAATATATACAATCCACTGAGCTTAAATTGATAAGCACTTCATAATTTTCAATCAATTTCAACACAACTAAAGACGGTATTACACTATCATATATATATTAAAAAAGTTGTCATATAATGTATGGCACACTTTCTGTAAATATTGCAAGTGATATTACACTATGCCATATAGTTATATATGTACAATTTGTATGGCAAACAATAATTTTTTGCTGAAAATGGTTCCTCACAGGTAGAGAACCATTTTCAGCAAAAAAAAGCATGTTGGAAAAAATGTGACTTAAGTGGTTTTTGAAATGACCGATTCAATTATATGACAAAGAAAAGTACCGCTATCACACTTATATGACAACTTGTGCCATATAAAGTATGGCAAGCATGAATATAGTGAACAAGCCATATAAAAATCGACTGATTTTATATGACTTGCGCTTGTCATACAATCGGCATCCTATGTTTTTTTATTTTTATTTCTCTATTTGTAGTTATTTCTTTATTTCTATTTGCACGTTGAATGCACGGAGTGCTTATGTGAAATCTGAAATGTTACTACACATGCATACTCGTACATAGATGTAAATTTCAATAAAAAGTGACAGAGATAATAATGAAAAAAAAAGAAGAAATATATATAGATATAAATTTCTACACTACTTGAAACAAGACGAACATACTTATATGGTGACAATTATAATTTTGTATTACACTACGCCAAATATATATGGCTCTAGAATCATTGTCATATATATGGAGACATACATATACTGCCATACATATATGACTATGACGAACTTATATGACGATGTCGTGCCTTATTTTTTTTGTCAACTTGCCATATTTATATGATAGTGTAATACCGCCTTAAGACTTAATCAAACTTATAAAATTCGCTTGTCTTCAAGTCACTGACTGGCCATCTTCCAGCCCAACAAATGATACCTGACAAATAGCAACACCTTAAAGGGTTAACGTTGGCAGATCCAAATCTCCACGTTCCTGGACCTATCGATATACTTCTCGGTAGTGACGTACATATATGCTGATAAACTCCTTCCAGAAGTGAGAAGACCTGCAAATGGAGTCGGACCAATCGCTCAGAGGACACAGTTAGGGTGGATTGTAATAGGGAAAGTTCAAGTTGAACATCCCCGGCAAATACGAAGTTTTGTGCAGACTGCCGACCTGAACTATCAGCTGCAAAGATTCTGGGAGATGGAAGAATTTTCGTTCAAGACACATGAAACTGGGGAGAACATCGCATGCGACGCGCACTTCGCTGAACACACGAATCGCCTTCCTGACGGGAGTTATGAAGTGAAGCTGCCGTTTCAAGGGTGGATGTCTTCCAGCGATGCGATGGGATCCAGTAAGCAGAGCGCGGTTCGACGATTCCTGCACTTGGAGAAGAGGCTGGAGGCCCAACTCTTCGGGCAGATTATGCTAAATGCATACAAGAATATGCAACCCTAAAGCATATGGAAAAAATTTACGTCGGCGACTCGGGTTTGGCAACCCCATACAACTATTTTTTGCCTCACCATGCAGTTTTCAAGGAATCGAGTTCCACCACGAAACTGAGGGTCGTGTTCCACGCAACAGCGAAGACTTTGGATGGGAGTTCGCTTAATGATCGACTTTTGGTGGGCCCAAAATTACAGTCGAGCATTTTTGATCTAGTTCTTCGATGGCGAACCCACAGAATAACGTTTACGGCTGACATCGAAAAGATGTATAGGCAGGTGTTGGTGGATACACCGGAAACATATTATCAGCTGATCCTGTGGAGAGACGAGCGTACATCTCCAATCAAGATGTTTCGAATTAAAACGGTAACGTTTGTGACGTGTTTTTGGTTTCCCATCCGAGGTACTGCTTACGGCTAGCCAGGGTTTAGTGAATAAAAACGCCAAAACTTCACAAAGGTCAAGAAATCTCTTTTATAAGAACTTACTATACTTCAATTACAATTAACAAAACCCAGTAGTATATATATATCGTTGTGTTCGCTGTAGACACTTCCGGTTGCGGTGATCGTACCGTAGCTGGTATCCTTCGGGACTCCCAGGGCTCTTTGTTGGGTTAGCCGCCTTGGTCTAAGAAACTCTTCTAGTCTCACGGTGGCGGCAGGATCCCTTCTGACACATTCGCCTTATAGGCAGTCGCAGGTAAGTCGGAGCGCGTAGGCGTCGTAAGGCTCTAGCAGGTGAAACTACAAGCGTCCGCAGACCTTGGTGGGGTGAAACTACGAGCGTCCGAAGACCTCGGTGGGGTGAAACTGCGAGCGTCCGAAGACCTCGGTGGGGTGAAACTACGAGCGTCCGAAGACCTCGGTGGGGTGAAAATACGAGCGTCCGAAGACCTCGGTGGGGTGAAACTACGAGCGTCCGAAGACCTCGGTGGGTGAAACTACGAGCGTCCGAAGACCTCAGTGGGTTAAAACTACGAGCGTCCGAAGACCTCGGTGGGTGAAACTACGAGCGTCCGAAGACCTCGGTGGGGTGAAACTACGAGCGTCCGAAGACCTCGGTGGGGTGAAACTACGATCGTCCGCAGACCTCGGTACAGACAGTAGCTGTAAGATCGGCAGGTATTAGTCGCTGCCTCTGGTGGCACTATACGTAAACAATATAATTTTATTTGATTAAACTTACTACGTTTTACCTTAAAACCAACGTTCCCTGGTTTCCTTCTTGGTCCAGAGACTATTTCCTTTAATCCAAGGGAGATGTGCACCACTTGACTGGTGTCGGTGAACTATACTTTTCCATTAGTTAGTAAGTTATATATATATACTTTTCTATACTAAACTATACTTATATATATATACTTATACAGTTGCGGTCAAAATAATAGTAGTGTGAGTAAAAGCATTGCACAGATTGATATTTTTCCACTTTGTATTGCGTTGATAGTGAAAACCCGTTATACTTTAATTGTTTTATATGGTGGAAAAGGATCTCGTCAATATGCAAGAAGACCTCCAAACACCGAATATAATCCACACTTTACAATCATAATGGTATGCGCATGTTTTTTCATCTACGAATTTGGACCCATAAAACGGATTGAAGGCATTGGGAATCAGCATCTCTATGTTAGGATAATGCAGGAAGTAATGCTACCGTATACTGAAGTTGAATGCTACCGTAAATGAAGTTTCTTCTTGCCGAAATGGGTCTTTCAGCAAGAAGCAATGGTTCCAGGAAAGTAAAGTAGATTAGATTAGATTAGATTAGATTTTTATTCAAGATAACAAGTTACAATTTTACATCATTGAGAAACATTGAATAATATAGAGGCATGACATAAAAGTCGTCTGCCTGAGTAGCAATTTTTCCAAAATTTTAACAATTTGTTTTTATTAGATACATGAAATTATATTGATAGAAAAGTCTGGTGATTAATTTGACTTTAATGTATGTGTATTTTTTTAATACTGTGGCTTGAGTTATGTTAAAACAAAATGAGTTGGGCTTTTAGTTTTGCTAAAACAGAACATGATTATTAAAAAAAAGAACTTTTAGTTTATTCAAAACAAAAAATAAGTAAAATCAAAAGTTTTTTTTGCTAGCAACTGATATAAGAATAATATTTGTTTGTTAGAAATTTTCAGTAACTATTCTCGTTCTATAAGAGTTGGCTGCGATGAAGTAGTCATAAAGTTGTTTCCAATTTTGGCCATTTAGAATGCTTTTTAATTCATTCAAATCAAGAACACTTTTTCCAAAGTAGAAACGCCTTAGCTCTCTCAATATAGGACAAACGCCAATAAAATGATGTACATCTTCCTTTTCCTGTAAATTGCAGATAGTGCAAATGCCAGATCCTTCGTTACGATATGGTGTAGAGTTCAGTCTTAACATTTCCCCTCTAATTTTGAAAATTGTTCCAATCATCAGGCACGAATAGTTGCTTTTAAAATAATTGTTTTGATTAAGGTTGTAATTTGCCCTCGAGTAGTATTGTCGCACTGTTGACTCTCGAGCTCTTTCAATAAAGCTGTATCTTTCATTTTCATCTGTTAGCTGTATAACTTCATAGAAACATCTTTTCCATTGGTTCGTATTTACTTCGCTTAGGTGTAACGGAATTCCACAATCCGCTGCTAATCTATACCAATCTTTTATAAAAAGATTTTTTTTCAACATTGCGTGCTGGAGAATTATTTTGGGCAGTCTGTAATCGTTCATTTTTGTTACTCTTACGAGATAATCAGCATGTAGTTTTAGGGTTGTGATAAACATAGTTGGGAGTCCGGTTTCTAAGTAGTACATGTACTTGGGTGTATTAATGGGTAAGTAGAAAATTTTTCGCAGAAAGAAACGAAGCAAGTACTCAATGATTTCAAATCTGTGCCCTCCCCAAACCTGTGCACCATAGAAAAGAATAGACTGCGCAGTAGCATTGAATACACTCATTTTTGAGCTTGCAGCTATGTGTTTATTGCTGAAAATCCTGTTCCAGTTCGAGCAGATTGCTGTCTTGGCTTTACCCAATTTAGTTTTCAAATGTTTTTCCATTTTTAAGTTGAACGTCAGCTCCATTCCTAAGTAATTGTATGTTTTTACCACTTCCAAAACGTGTTCACCATATTTCCATATTTCGTTTCTTGCTAATCTTCCAGATCCTTTTTGAAATATCATAATTTTCGATTTGTCTACGTTGACTTCCAAGCACCACGTTGTGCAGTACTCAAAAAGCTTGTTAATCATCATTTGGAGTGAACTAGGTGATTCCGCAAGTAACACGATGTCATCTGCAAACATAATGACTTTCATTTTCAAACTGCCGATCTCAACTCCACACGGCAGCCAATCAACAAGATCATCCAGAAACAGTGCGAACAGAAGTGGACTTAAATTACAGCCCTGTTTTACTCCGCTATTTATTTCGAATTTCTCCGATTTATCCCTGCCATTAAATATTTTTGCTGTAGTTTGTTGGTACAATTTTTCTAGTGCTCGCACGAACTTTGCTGATATTCCTTTGTTATAGAGCTTGTAGAACAATGCGTTTCGATTTACTTTATCAAAGGCCGCTCTAAAATCGATGAAGCACGTATACAGCTTCTTATTTTGATCCAATTTCATTTGAGCTGTTGATGTTAGTACGAATATATTGTCAATAGTAGAGTAGCCTGTTCGGAAGCCTGCTTGAAACTCGCTGAGTTTGTTATTCTCATTCACCCATGTGTTTAACCGTTTATAAAGCAATAAGGTATACGTTTTCAATGCGGAGTTTAAAAACGATATACCTCGATAATTTGATGCGTCACTTGGATCCCCTTTTTTGAAAATTGGCCAAATGAGTGATTCATAAAAGTGTTCAGGTAGAGTGCCGAAGTTGAAAATAATATTAAATGCATTTGTTAGATTTTCTTTGAATGTGGGTGTATTATATTTGATGAATTCTATCGGTATTCCATTGGAACCTGCTGCTTTTCCATCCTTCAAAGATTGAAGTACTAATTCAACTTCTTCCAAGATTATTACTTTATCTAAAGTTTCCTCTTTTAAACATGGTTTAGCAAAGCTCCAACTATTTTGTTCCGGTATGTTCAGTAAGGATATATAATGGGTCCGTAAATTTTCCACTGATAACGCAGCAACTTGTTTCGTGTTTGAGTTCCCGTTCAACTTTCTTGTCAAGGTCCAAAATTCTGCGGAATCTCTAATTTGGCTCAAACGAAATGCTAATTTTTCCTCATAAGCCCTTTTCTTTTCCTTACACATCTGTTTATATCGGGAGTTGGCTTCAACGTACTCTATTTTGAAACTTGGCGAATTATATCTTCGCAATAGATTGAGAAATGATAATGACTTTTTTCTTAATTTTTCACAAGCGTAATCATACCATTCCGATTTTTTATGAAAAGCTGGTGTTTTCTGCATCGATTCTGCAACCTTTATTATTATTCTATCAAGATCGCAAATAGGTAAGTAATTTACGACTGCGGTACTTTTCCTGACGTAGAGAATAGAATCCATTTTTTGTTGAAATTCATTTCTTTGTTTTTTATTCCAACGTAGATTTTCAGTTTGGATTTCGTTTGTTTCATTTTTCTGGTCTGTTCCACTTTTTACTACAATTGCTATTGGTAGATGATCAGAATATATTTGATCTTCCACCACAAAATCTTTCATAATTGCACGCCATTCACCACCAATGAGTCTGTAATCTATTGTAGATCTACCCTGTTTTCCAATAAACGTTAATTCCCCTCTTTTGTCTCCTTCAGTGCATCCATTTAAAATACTGAGCCCAAATTCATCACACAATTCTAAAATTTTTTTTCCTTCCACATTAATTTTTTGATCTTGAGACATTCGCTGACGATTTCCTAGCATCAGTTCGGGTTCACTATCCGCCGTCCTTGCATTTAAGTCTCCGATTATTGCAATATTATGAGATTTAAGGGAACACAAAGTAAATGTGATGGAGTGGCCCGCACAGTCTTCGGACTTTAATCCCATTGAAAACCTTTGGAGCGCTGTAAAAAATATGCTTCTAAATGTAAACCAAGCAACAACACAGTCCTTTGGGAAGCGTTACAGCAATCATGGGGTTCGATAAGCACTGGAAGGTGTGGAAACCTGATAAACTCTATTTAACGTCTTTGCACTGCTGTTTTAGCAAACAAGGGACATGCAACTAAATACTAATTAAAGGTACGAACATTCAGCCACATATTGTAATAAATGATTTTGACCTAATTTTTCGATTTCGTAACATTTCATGGTAGATTTTCCTATCACTACTATTTTTTTGACCGCTGAATTTCAACATCTGTTCAATAAACTTGCAACTATCGGATAATAATATTAAACTATTGCTTTTTTTTTTTTTTGTAATAAAAGCTTAAAACACCACTTTGAAAACCACGTTATTGGTTTTTTAAATTAGAATTGACGGATAAGTTTTTTTCAATTTTGTTGTTTCTTAAGATCTATACTACTATTATTTTGACCGCAGCTGTATAAATATATACTTATATACTTTTCCATGCGTTAAGCCGCCCTATTTATACTCACAGCTCACTGTGGTATCGTGCACAAATCCCATATAACTTAATGGGAAATGCCTTACTCCCATATAATCTTCCCAATTACACACGACATACTTATATGCCTGCCTATATGGCACCACTATGCCGTCAATGTAACTCACCATCGAGCTCTGCCGATGGTTATACTTTGCAGTGCACTGCTTGTGCATGGGGAGTTGGTTGTTGGGTGGTATTACAACCTACCCATTTTTTTTTTTTTTTTTTTTTTTTTTTTTTTTTTTATATTAACGCGCACATCAAGGGGTTATGACTACCCTTATAATGTTATTAAACACAGTGCGAGTATTTAGGAAAATAGGAGAGGATTTGAAAGGAGACATCGATGCACGTTGCTTTTGAACCTTTGTGAATCGTAATGCAGGGGAAAAACAGGGCCAGGTAGAGCATTCCACATTCGGGTGGTGCGACTAAAATATGAATCTCTATACTTGACTGTACGCCCGAAGTTGGGCTCAAGGTAAAACTGATGAGCATTCCTAGCGAGGCGGGTGTTGCGGCTAAATTGTTTCAGGGGAGGAATGGAACTGGCTATTTCACTAGAGCACTGTTTATAGAAGAAGCGATAAAAGAGAGTGAGACAGGTAACGTTTCGTCGATGTTCAAGAGAATCAATCGATTCTACGATTGAACTATCACCTATCAATTTTAACGCTCTATTTTGTACCCTATCAAGCAGATGCAAAGATGTTTGAGCGGCACCTGACCAGATATGGGAGTTATACTCCAGTTTAGGGCGGATGAAGGCCTTATAAATTGTAGCCAGATCAGAAGGGGTGAAGAATTTCCTGCATCGTCTCAAGAAACCTAAGCATTTAGCAGCGTTTTTGGCGACTTCAAATATGTGGTCGTTCCAACGAAGATCATCGTTTACACACATACCAAGTACTGACAGCTTTTCGGTTTCTTCGATGCAGGTACCATTCATGGATAATGGCAATGGGGGAATGTTAAGCTTCAACGACAAGAGACAGCATTGAGTTTTCGAAGCATTGAATTCTACTCGGTTCATAAGACCCCATGCAACAATGCTGTCAAGGTCAGAATTCAATGAGCTTATCATACGCAACCGTTCCAATTCCACATCCGAAGAGCAGGGACGTGAATTTGGAAACGAATATGAAAAGCTGAGGGTCGAGTCGTCAGCAAAACAGTTAAGAGGATTAGAAGTTTCAGACAAGAGATCATTAATGAAAATGAGGAAGAGAGTCGGAGACAAAACGGAGCCCTGGGGCACACCAGCATTTATGAAGTGGGTATCAGACTTGAAGCCATCCAACACAACTTGTATTGAACGGTCGGAAAGGTAATTTCGAATCCAACGAAGAAGAGACTCATCGATACCAAAAGCACGCATTTTCGATAAAAGAGCCTGATGCCAAACTCTATCAAATGCTTTAGAAATATCAAGCGCAATAATCTTACTTTCTCCAAAACAATGTAAAGATTGGTTCCACTTTTCGGTGAGATAAGCCATCAAATCACCAGTGGACCGTTTGCTACGAAAGCCGTACTGACGGTCATTAAGAAGCTTTCGTTCTTCAAGATATTTCATAAGTTGACGGTTTATCAACGTTTCCATGACCTTGGAAAGAAGGGACGTTAGTGCAATTGGACGGTAATTGGAAGGGGAGGAAGATTCGCCTTTTTTAGGGACCGGCTGGACAAATGCAGTTTTCCATCTGCTCGGAAAAATCCCAGCAGAATAGGAAAGATGGAAAAGTTTAAGCAGTGGTTTTGCCAGCGTAGAAGAACACCTCTTCAGAATAACGGCGGGGATACCATCTGGACCAGCGGATTTATG
Source organism: Melanostoma scalare (assembly GCA_949752695.1). Taxonomy (NCBI): domain Eukaryota; kingdom Metazoa; phylum Arthropoda; class Insecta; order Diptera; family Syrphidae; genus Melanostoma; species Melanostoma scalare. The sequence continues at coordinate 148,575,002 of OX456985.1, read as the reverse complement.
TATGTTGAGATCTTTGAGGACTCTCGCAACCGAGCGAGTTCGAAAAAATATCTGTTTCATCAAAGAATTTGCAGACTCGAGCTCAGGTGGAGCCAATATGCTATAAGAAAGTGTCGAGTTGGCAGCAAATTGAGCTGCCAGCAAATTGGCTTTGTCGATGGAGCTGACATACGGAGAGTCATTGAAGACGAGCGTTGGGACCGATGACGTGGTCGAGTTCTTAACGTTCTTAACAAAAGACCAAAAGTTTTTGCTTCCTTTTGGACACAACAGTATTTTTTGCCTTACTTTTTGGTCATGTAAGAACTTGGCCTTTTGTATATGAGCATTACAGATATTTCTGGCCCGTTTGAACAAATTTCGATTTTCTACTGTAGGGTTGCCTTTAAATTTTCGAAAACTACTTTGTCTATCCCTAATCGCCTCTTTGCAGCTTGAATCAAACCACGAATTCTCTTTGGGGATGATACTTTTTGTTCTGTGAGGAACAAAATTTCTCATGCCGTTGAGAATTACGTTAGATATCATATCAGCTGATGCGTCAACGTTTCCGTCGAGAAAGCACAATGACCAATTAAAATTTCGAAAGAAATTATTCAGGCCGTCCCAATTGGCTTTCTCGTATTGCCACACAGTTCTTTTAGGGACTTTATCTTTTTTTACCGTGACGGAAAGTGAAAAATCTACCGATATGACACAATGGTCCGATGTGCCTAAAGGAGATGATACTACAACCCTGTATTTTTCGGGGTGAGAAGTGAGAAATAAGTCAAGAGTGTTGGCCGCATGGCCTTCAATATCAGGAACCCGAGTGGGCTCATCAACAAGTTGAGTTAATTCGTTAAACTCAGCGAAGATCTCAACACATTTTCCTTCGGGTGTTGTCTGGCCAGAATGTCGAAGCCAACCAGAATTGTGTACATTGAAATCGCCCGCAATTGCGATTTCAGTGTGAGGATAAAGGGAAACAATTCTTATTATGGAGTCAGATAGCGCATCAAACTCGTTGGAGGTTGAATTGCTATCTAAATTGGGGCTTCTATAAATAAAACAATAGTGAATGATATGCTTACGGACGGTGAATTTTAACCACATGAAATTAAAGTTCGTATTAGAACAATGGCCGTATTGTGGTAGAAGCTGGTAAGCAATATCATTTCGAACATAAACGGCGAGGCCATGGGAAGAAAAGAATAAAGGCACTAAGCTATAACCAGGCAGGTTGAACTCTGAGGGATCAGAACCAACACCCACCTGTGTTTCACTTAGTGCCAAAACAGCTGGCCTGCATTTTGCAGTGTGAGCGTACACAGCAAAGAAATTCGATCTTAGCCCCCTAATGTTGCTAAAATCGACCCGAAATCTACCCGACATTACAACTCACAAAAATACACAAAACAAAATATCAAACGTAGACGCTTACTTAGTCTAATCAACAATTATCCACCATCAATGGTGGTGAGTTTAACTTTTTACCTCCATGGTACAACCTGAATACTTTCCACCACGAGGTACTGTGACTCGGCTACGAGATTAATTTCTGGGTTGTCGTCTTAGATTGATAAGCTTTTCTTCTTACCATTCCACTAGATGGTGATGACTGTTCCTTGGGGCGGCAAATGAGAAGCATGTAACGAGCTTTTAAAAATGCCTCGTTACACGTTTGGCAGAGCAAGTGCACCGTATCTTGCCATACAAATTCTGAAGTGTGTACCCGAAGATGAAAAATCAAATCAGTCGTTCAGCAACTGCTATATCGCGTAGACGTGTTGGCGACTTTGGCAGTAACAATTTAATTCGGAGAGTGTTTAAGAAGTTATTAGAAGCAGTGTTTTTTCATTAAGGGCATATTCTAGTAGCTAGAGCATTTCAGTGTCCAGTCGTTCAGCAAAAGCTATCGTGTGTAGACCTGTTGACGACTTTAGCTGTGAGTAATAATTTCAAGTGGAGTGCTTTAGTAGAGTTTAAAGTCAGTGAATTTTCATTAAGGCAGTAGCCGAACGAGCAGCGCAGCAGGTACCCAGTGTGGAGGAACGTGGGTTCAACTCCCAGCCGGGCCACCAATTTTTATTCTTGCTTTGAAGCAAATAGCTTAAATTAAGTAGAAAATCCTGAAAGACGGCGAAAAAAAGCGACACAGTCGTCTGTGATGGACCATACCGGTCAACAACAAAAAAAGTGTTGGATGAAAATCTAACACTTAAAACAACAACAACAACTAGCAAAGCAGCGGCAACAACCGCAATGCAAATTGCGGTGCCAGCAACAGCAGCAACTGCAGCAACCACAACTGGAAAAAAAGGCGGCGCATAAAAGCTAAGCCAAATTTGGTGTCCCGTAAACAAAAAACAACACCAACTGATAAGGAGGTCGACGATGACGGGATGTCGACCAGCAGTGAAAGTATCATATGTATGAGTTCTACTTATTGTGAAGGAGTCACAGCCAACGACCTCTTAATTAATTGCTCTACAATTATTAACAGGTTGTCAACTCTCGGCTGTGCCTCGATATCCGATCCTCTTACATTCAGTTGCACTGCATAGAAATGCATAGCACTTGACTTGCTTGTGTATCCATAGAGTGCATTGTACTCAGAACAATATGATTCACAACGGCAGGCCACTGCCAGCCGACAGAAGTAATAAGGGATCATATTGCTTTGACTGCATGCGCGCTGTTTATGTCACAGCAATAGTCTTTGGGTATCAGCATTTGTTTATGATATAGGTCATTGGCGCTCACCCATAAGAATGTGATGATGAAGCGTTTCAATCGGATATCTAAGTGTGGTCGATTGTTCGATAACCAGAATTGGAGCATAATAACTTTGTATAAATAGGGTATGAATTTGGAAATAAATATCATTAGTGATCGTGGACTCGATCGAACATACTCCCTGGTTTTAGTTAATATAAGGCATTGAGCCGACAACCATTCCAGAGAAGTTCAAAGTCGTTTCCACTACCATACCTCAACTTTGCAGTTAGTGAGAAGAGGTCTGACCCTACAGCAGTGAATGCTTGGCGAATTGGTAGTCGGAACACAGCGACATCACATTATGAATATGAATCCAACAGTGGTGAGGGCCGTTACACCGGCAGTGGCAATTCTTTCGCTGCACTGTCGGACGAAAGGGACGGTGTTGACGAGGAAGTCAATGAAGATAAGAAACTCCAAACGTTGACAAGTACCGTGGAGAAGCTATTCAAGGAAATAGAGGAGATAAAATCCAGGCAAGTGACCCGCAGACTAGCCGAAAGCGAGGCAAAAAAAAAACAACAACTGTCTTCAAAGGGCAATACTACTACAATTGCCAAGCAGCAACAACAACAACAACAACAAAACCAAATGCAAAAACGGCTCCCGTGCAGCAAAAAGGCACGACAGCTAATAAATTAGCTGGGGAGCAAAACGAAGGAAAGAAAACTGGCAGCTGGCAGCTAAAAGGGGGGGCACCCTGCTTGTAGCTGCCAGCCTGCTTTTAGCTGCCATCAACACCCACAAGATGCAACTTAAAGCAACAAAAAGCCTATGAAAGTCCGCCATAGGCGATAAATTTGTTATTAAACGTTTAGGACAGGATCGACATGCGATCCAATGTGAAAACATTGGTGACCACAAGATCGTTCGGGAGTTGCTTGCCAAGACAACCACTGAACATTATAGTTATACTCCCAAAGAGGAGAAGCCAAAAAGTATGCTTTTGAAAGGGGTAGAGCCTATCTCTGACCCAGAGGAGCTCTTAGCTGAACTCCGCAGGTTGGCGAACGACGATCTCAGGTTTATCGGGGTCAAGTCGTTCACCACGGCTAAGGCTAGACGGGAGAGGCGGCTACTGCCGATGTTCCCCGTCACCCTATCACCCAGTAGCCGTCTGGTAATCACCCAGTAGTCGTCTGGAAAATCTCCGTCCTAGATTACCAGATGATAAGATGGGAGAAAATAAACAGGCACGGGGACATTTTACAATGTCTTCGTTGCCAAAGGTTCAGGCACGCCGCATTCAACTGCCAAATGCAGTCGATGTGCGTAAAGTGTGGAGAGAACCACAAAGAAAAAGAGTGCAAGCTTGGTGAGGTAAGGGTTGAAGATAAGACCCAACTGAAATGTGTTCTTTGTGGTGGAGATGGACACCCTGCTAACTATCGGGGATGTCTTCGATACCAGGTGATAAAGAAATCATTAAAAGCTGCTCCAAGAGTAACTAAGGACGAAGGAAGGCATACAGCCAGACCGACTCCAAAGGCCGTCGCGTCGTTCCCCAAGTTTCCTACGCCCAAATGGCGGGTGGAGCTGGGAAAACGGTACAACCTCCCCAGAAAGCGGCCGCACAGCCATCTGTGTCAAAGGCAGCTACTGGGGAGTCAGAGGTGATGGTCGCTCTGCGTGTCATTCAGGCACAAATGAGTGAACTATCACGGCAAATAAGTGAGCAGGCGCGTAGGGTGGACTTGATCTACCGTGCAGTGCCGTCGCTTGCGCAATTTTTAAGTTAACGGGCGCGCTGCCGGAGAGGCCTTTTAAGATCCTAGCCGTGAATGTGAATTCGCTAGTTAGGAAAGAACGACGAACCAACTTCCTTCAGTTGTTAAAAGACCAACGTCCTGATGTATGTATGGTTAGCGAAACTAGGCTAAATCAGCATCACAAACTAACGGATAACAATTGCATTATCATAATTAGGGACCGACCCAATTCGACTTTCGCGGGTGGAATTGCGATCTTCTTACGTAAGAGTATTGCTCCTAAAGTAATATATAGTGGTGAAGTACGTCGATTCCGGTTGCTGGAAACGTGTATCATATGCATCCCTCTCCAACAGGGGAGGCAATTGTATGTGGTAGCGCTCTATGCCCCGCCGGAAGCTTCTCAAACCTCATGTCTTGTAACAGAGCACGAATCACTTTTCGAACTCTAAAACTAAACTCAGAAGAAAACTATTTCATTTTGGCTGGTGATTACAATGCTAAACACCAAGATTGGGGAAATCAATTAGCCAATCCAAGGGGGACCCAGCTATTCAATTGGCTGGGGCTCCACAGTATTGAGTGTAAAGTCGATCTGCTGGCTACTGACAAGCCTTCATATCCTCGAAGTGGCTCTTATTTGGATCTATTGCTTTAAGACTCAAGACTGAAACTGACCGACGACATTCTTTGACGGACGAAAAATTGTTTGACGACGGTTGAGTACGACAGTGACCACTGTGGACTTGCCGCAGTCATACTGCTTCCGAACGACCTTGTGGAACTGGAGGAGTACGTGCCATCGCACTCTTACAACTACGGTAAGACACGTTGGTCACGCTTTTCCGGTGCCGTCTCAAGGGAACTTCGTTCGAACGGTATTGCGCCGCCATGCAACAGGAATCTGTCGAACGTTGAGATCGATGGGTACCTGCAACGTATGGAGGATGCAGTCCGTAGTACAATGGACAGGACAATTCCTAAATATAGGCAACATGACTCTACGAACATGAAAAGAAACGCGACAATAGACGCACTTTACAAACAAAAAAGTAGACTCCTGTCAAGACTCAAATTCTTGCACAGGAGGTTTACTGACCGACACGATTTGGAGATTAGAACTCTGAAGTCACAGATCAAAATTCTCCAACAGTTAATTAAAGAAAACTACAGAATATCTATATCTCTCTTCTGGAACAACAAAATTCGGGCTGTACAGTGCAACAACCCGAGTATGTTTCCGGAAATAAATAAAATTTTTAGGAGCAAAGATCAAAATGACCTTCAGGGTATCAATTTCCAAAGAACGAAAGAGAACAAAAACGGTGCGGGGACATAAGGCCACGGGAAATAACCCCACTGATGGTTTTACTTCCCACTATGTGAGAAATAAGCACACTTTGATGAAGTGGACCTAGTTCCCACGACCGGTGGGAAATAAGTCCACTTTCTTATGGGAATTAAACTCACATGAAGAAATTCGAAAAGCGACCATATTTGTCAACAACCGCTGGTTATTATAAATATGAACAAAAACATTTCCATTATGCAAATATGGATATGATTTGTGATGTGAAAATTGAAAATTCGAGCGAATTTTCAATTTTCACATCACAAATCCATATTCCCCTGGCCAAAATTTTTTTCCGCTTCGCTTTTTGCTTTATCTCCGGTACAAAATACAATGTCGCACGCAAAGAAAATCCAAAGTCCGTAACGCGAATTTCACATTATAGTTTTATAAACTACTAAAAAACTAAATATCAATTTTTTATTTGTTCCTATTTTTCACAATTTTAATTAAAGCTCTTGAAGAACTTTTTTTTAATATAAAAACAATTCGTAGAACTCATAGGCATGGTTTCATGGTTTATATTTTCGTTGTTTTGAATTATTTAAGTTTCCAAAAGTTTTTGTCATTGCATAATGGAAATGTTTTTGTTCATATTTATACCTTTGATCCGAAATGTTTATAATTTTGTTGATTAAGTTTGGTATCATTTATCTATTTTTTCTTGCAATTTAATTATTATTATTTGTATATATAATAAAATTAAAAACATGCTTAAATGTTTGTTTGATTTTTTGTTCATGGGTTAAAATTTCTTCAAACTTGATGGGAAATAAAACCACACAGACATTTTGGGACTTATTTCCCACCTTGCATGGGAATTAAGTCCACTTCATGAAAGTGTCCTTATTTCCCACATAGAGGGAAGTAAAACCATCAGTGGGGTTATTTCCCGTGGCCTTATGTCCCCGCACCGAAAAAGGTGCGGGAATTTTCAATTTTCACATCACAAATCCATATTCCCCTGGCCAAAATTTTTTTCCGCTTCGCTTTTTGCTTTATCTCCGGTACAAAATACAATGTCGCTCGCAAAGAAAATCCAAAGTCCGTAACGCGAATTTCACATTATAGTTTTATAAACTACTAAAAAACTAAATATCAATTTTTTATTTGTTCCTATTTTTCACAATTTTAATTAAAGCTCTTGAAGAACTTTTTTTTAATATAAAAACAATTCGTAGAACTCATAGGCATGGTTTCATGGTTTATATTTTCGTTGTTTTGAATTATTTAAGTTTCCAATAGTTTTTGTCATTGCATAATGGAAATGTTATTGTTCATATTTATGCCTTTGATCCGAAATGTTTATAATTTTGTTGATTAAGTTTGGTATCATTTATCTATTTTTTCTTGCAATTTAATTATTATTATTTGTATATATAATAAAATTAAAAACATGCTTAAATGTTTGTTTGATTTTTTGTTCATGGGTTAAAATTTCTTCAAACTTGATGGGAAATAAAACCACACAGATATTTTGGGACTTATTTCCCACCTTGCATGGGAATTAAGTCCACTTAATGATAGTGTGCTTATTTCCCACATAGAGGGAAGTAAAACCATCAGTGGGGTTATTTCCCGTGGCCTTATGTCCCCGCACCACAAAAACTTACTTATGACAATAGGGATAGATTCGGATGAGGCCATCTTGGATGATTACCACTTTATGGTGGGAGATGTTAAGGAGAAGGTAGAGACGGTGGGTGCTGTTTTCGAGCGAGTATATAAGGTGAATGAGTGCATTCGCCCGAATTACGACCTTGAGAACAGAGCCTTTGTCGGACACTTCCATCTTAGAGACGAGATCTCGTATTGGCGATCTGAGAATCCTAGTTTCACTAGGTTCAATGACGACCGACTTGCAAATGCAGTCATCGCCCAGCGAAACGGGGATAACACCCTGTTCGTTTCTAAGATGGACCTCGTGGACATCTTTCACAAAATAAAGAAAAAGAAGTCAGCAGGAGTCGACGGCATACCCAATGTTGTGCTGCGAAATCTCCCTTCGGAAGCGGTGGACATATACACCACGTTGTTCAACAATGCGCTGAATAATGCATATTATTCAGTGCGTTGGAAGACGGCAGTGGTCCATCCTCTCCTTAAAAAAGGAAAGGATGGTTCCAATCCAGCAAATCTCCGGTCAATTAATTTTCTTCGGAGTATCAGCAAGGTATTCGAGAAGGTTCTCAATAGAGCACTGCTCACATGGGCTGAGGACAAAAATATTATTCCAGAAAATCAGTTCGGTTTTAAGGCGGGTCATGATACCATACATGCCGCGTCTAAACTAGTATCTGATATTCAATGGAACAAAGCTAAAAAGCAGTGTACGGGTGCATGTCTGGTTGACTTGGAGAAGGCATTCGATACCTTTTGGTTAGACGGTCTTTTCTATAAGCTGATCACATATGGCATGAGTAAACCACTGCTATATATTCTGAATGACATGCTTCATGGTAGAACGTTTGTTGTGAAAAGTTGCAATAAAACTTCTACCAGAACTTTTAAAATACAGAACGGTCTACAACAGGGGGCGGTCAATTCGCCTATTTTATTTAGCATTTTCACTGGCGATCTAATTGGTTTTCTTCACCATGCTATAGCGTACGCTGACGACCTCATTGCGTACAGAACAGGTCCAAAGATCAAAATCATCAGAACACTTTTGCAGCGTGACTTCGATAAGACCCAGCAATATTGCGATGACTGGAAGTTGAAAATCAACTTTCAGAAATCAGAAGTAATTGTGTTTAGAACCCCGTTGGGTCGGGCCTCATGGGATACGAAAAAGAACTGGCGCAAGCTGGTGATCGTTGATCTACATGGCCACCCACTGTCAAGCAAAGTAGTAGTCAAATACCTCGGCCTCTGGCTAGATCAGTATCTATATTTTAACAAACATATGGATGCGGCTCTGGCCAGGGCTAGAGGAGCTTTTGCTCTGACAAGGCGACTGTTTCACAGCAGACAACTTGATAGCAGAGTGAAAGTGATTTGCTACATGGCCCTCATAAGGCCAATGATTGTCTATGGGTGCCCCGTGTGGTTCAATGTTACAGCGTCTCAAATGGAAAAGATTCGGGTGTTTGAGAGACAGTGTCTGCGTACCTGTCTTGGATTGCACAGAACACCAGAGTCGGAGTACTAAAAATATTATCCTAATGAGGTCCTTTACAACGGGGCTCAAATAAACAGAACCGACAACTTCTTGATAAAACTGACTCGGGGTCATACTGCAAGGTCGATGTCTTCGAACAATGGCCTGATATTTGGGGCTTACTACCCCAACATAGAATATATGGAGAGAACACGTTTCAGTGGATTTGTCCCACCGGAGGCATTTCTCTATTTTGATATGATAGGTTTGATACAGGACAGATTGGCGGTTCCGTTAATCTACCACGTCTGCCGTAAGTATGTGGAACGACGGCTCCTTTATGGCCGGGATTTCGCTGCAGTAGGCGGAGAAGCTGAAGAGCTCCTCCGGTTCATTAGGGCGGTATCAGATCGCGATCGACGGGACGTTATGAAAACGTCAAAACAATTCTGGTGCTGGTCTGAGCAACATACGGAAAATGTTGCTGATAGCGAGTCGCTTATGGCTGGCTTGCAAAGGCTTGGGCACAGTGGCAACCAAAAAAAAATTGTAAAACGTAACAACAAAAAAAAAAAGTAAAAAACACAAAAATCAAAAAAAAAAAAAAACTTAAAGCGGCTTCAAAAATCAAAAAAAAAAAAAAAGTAAAAAATCAAAATCCAAAAAAAATAGAAAAAATAAAAAAACCAAAAAAAAAAAAATATAAAACACAAAAATTATAAAAAAGCTACTGTGGCTGCTCTAGTTTTAAGTAGTTTTATTTAGCTTTAAGTAGTTTTAACTAGTTGTAAGTAATTTTAAGAAAAAGCAAAAAATTATCAAGAAAGCTAAGTTTTTTACAATTTTCTTAGCTTTAATACTAGTTATAGTTAGAAATAGATATTAGATCATTAGGCCGAAAGGCATTAGAAATAAGTTATTGTGTAATTTAGAGTACCCGCCTAGGGTCAGTAAGTTAATTAAGTTATTATGTAAGCTAGTTTATACATTTTTGTTAGCAAGTAAGTAGTTATAAGAAAGGAACAATAAAATTGAATTTAAAACTAAAAAAAAAGAGCATTTCAGTGGGTGCGGAGATCCTTGGATCGACCCCCAGCGGTGGCATAAACAAAAGTTTACTTTTTTTCAAATATCGTCGGCGTGGAGGAACACGATCTCGATCCCGACGCGAGTTTAAAAGTCCATATATTCTGGTTAAAGAAAATAGCCCAACAAAAAGAGGGAGCGGCTCTTCAAAGAATTTGAGGAGTCAACTCGTACTTTGATGGACCTATCCGGTCCATCATCATCAAGAACATTGGAGTTGGAATCAACAGCAATTACAACAACAAATACAGCAGCGGCAACAACCGCAAACGAAGTAGCAGCAACAACCGCAACAACATCTGAGGCAGTAACAACTGCAGTTAAAAGAAGGCGGCGCTTGAAAGTGAAGCCGAATATGGTACCGCGAAGGCAAAAGCCAAGGGGAGCAGCAGACAAAGAGGTCGACAACGATGCGATGTCGACCAGCACTGAAAGTTTAAATTCCACTTACGACTACGAGTCTAACAGCGGAGAGGGCCGTTACACCGGCAGTGGGAACTCGTTCGCTGCATTAGGTGACGATAACGAAGAAATTGTATATGATGACGATGATAAGCGTCTCCAATTGCTTACACAAACAATTGAGAAGCTTACAAAGGAGATCGAGGAGATCAAATATAAACAAATGGCTCACAGGCAAGCAGAATGCGAGGCCAAACAAAAGTCGCAGCCAAAGCCACAGCGCAAAACTGCAGCAGTAAAACAACAACAGCAGCCCACAACATCAAAGGCAGCTGATAACGAAACTGCGCCTGTGCAGCAACGTGGGACTGCAGCTAAAGCTATAAATAATAAAAAAAACGGCTACAAAGGAGCAGCCACGAGGGACCGCGGCTAAAAAAGCCGCGACACTGATCCCCAGCCAGCAGCAGAAGAAGCAGCCAGCAGCAGACCAACAGCAGCAGCCACAACAACAACAGCTGGCGCAACAACAGCAGAAGCCACAGAAGACCACAAAGAAGAACAGGGTACCCCCAATTAATACTCTCAAGATGGAACTTAAAGAAACGAAAAATCTATATAAGTCCGCCATTGGCGAAAATTTCATTATAAAGCGATTAGGTCAAGATCGACATGCGATCCAATGTGAAAACATTGGTGACCACAAGGTCGTCCGGGAGTAGTTGAAAAAGACAACCACCGAACATTTTACGTATACTCCCAAAGAGGAGAAACCAAAATGTTATTAAAAGGGGTAGAGCCTACCTCTGACCCAGAGGAGCTCTTAACTGAACTCCGCAGGTTGGCGGGCGACGATCTTGAATTTATCGGGGTCAAGTCGTTCACCACGGCTAAGGCAGTGCTCTAGTGAAATGGCCAGTTGCATTCCTCCCCTGAAACAATTTAGCCGCAATACCCGCCTCGCAAGGAATGCTCATCAGTTCTCCCTTCAGCCCAACTTCGGTCGTACAGTTAAGTATAGAGATTCATATTTTAGCCGCTCAACCCGGATGTGGAATGCTTTACCCAACTCAATTTTCCCCACGCAATATAATGTACAGAGATTCAAGAGTGATGTGCATCGGCATCTCCTTTCTTATCCTTTCCTTATTTCCTAACACCCGCACTGTGTTCTAAACATTATAAGGGTAGTCATAACCCCTTGAAGTGCTCGTAAATTAAAAAAAAAGGCAAGACGGGAGAAGCGGCTATTGCCGATGTTCCTCGTCACCCTATCACCCAGTAGCCGTCTGGAGAGTCTGAGGAAAATCTCCGTCCTAGACTACCAGATGGTAAGAGGGGAGAAAATAAACAGGCACGGGGACATTTTACAATGTCTTCGTTGCCAAAGGTTCAGGTCACGCAGCATTCAACTGCCAAATGCAGTCGAGGTGCGTTAAGTGTTGAGAGAATAACAATGATAAAGAGTGCAAGCTCGGGGAGGCAAGGGTCGAAGACAAGACCCTGCTGAAGTGTGTTCTTTGTGGTGGAGATGGACACCCTGCTAATTATTGGGGTTGTTGGGATACCAGATAAAAAAAAAGCTGCTCCAACAGCAAATAAAGATGAGGGAAGGCAAACAGCCAGACTGACTCCAAGGGCCGTCGTTCCCGGAATCTCCTACGCCCAAATGGTGCTGGGGGCTGGGAAAACGGTACAGCCTCCTCAGAAAGCGGCCACACAGCCATCTGTGTCAAAGGAAGCTTCTGGGGAGTCAGAGGTGATGGTCGCTCTGCGTGTCATTCAGGCACAAATGAGCGATCTATCACGTCAAATAAGTGAGCAGGCGCGTAGGGTAGATGTGATCTACCGTGCAATGCCTACGCTTGCGCAATTTTTGGGTTAACGGGTGCGCTGCCGGAGAGGCCTTTTAAGATCCTAGCCGTGAATGTGAACTCGCTAGTTAGGGTAGAACGACGAACCAACCTCTTTGAGTTGTTAAAAGACCAACGTCCAGATGAGTGTATGGTTAGCGAAACTAGGCTAAACCAGCATCACAAATTGACGAATAACAATTACATTATCGTAAGGAGAGACCGACCCAACTTGACTTTCGCGGGTGGGGTTGCGATCTTCTTAAGTAAGGGCATTGCTCATAAGGTAATATATAGTGGTGAAGTACGCCGATTCCGGTTCCTGGAAGCGTGTATCGTATGCATCCCTCTTCAACAGGGGAGGCGGTTGTATGTGGTCGCGATCTATGCGCCAGAGGCTTCTCAACCCTCATGTTTTATAACAGAGCTCGAATCACTTTTTCGAACTCTGAAACTGAACTCAGAAGAAAACTATTTCCTTTTGGCTGGTGATTACAATGCTAAACACCAAGATTGGGGAAATCAATTAGCCATTCCAAGGGGGACCCAGCTATTCAATTGGCTGGGGCTCCACAGCATTGAGTGCAAAGTCGATCTGCTGGCTACTGACAGGCCTTCATATCCTCGAAGTGGCTCTTATTTGGATCTATTGCTTTAAGACTCAAGACTGAAACTGACCGACGACATTCTTCGACGGACGAAAAATTGTTTGACGACGGTTGAGTACGACAGTGACCACTTTGGACTTGCCGCAGTCATACTGCTTCCGAACGACCTTGTGGAACTGGAGGAGTACGTGCCATCGCACTCTTACAACTACGGTAAGACACGTTGGTCACGCTTTTCCGGTGCCGTCTCAAGGGAACTTCGTTCGAACGGTATTGCGCCGCCATGCAACAGGAATCTGTCGAACGTTGAGATCGATGGGTACCTGCAACGTATGGAGGATGCAATCCGTAGTACAATGGACAGGACAATTCCTAAATATAGGCAACATGACTCTACGAACATGTCCAGAAACGCGACAATAGACGCACTTTACAAACAAAAAAGTAGACTCCTGTCAAGACTCAAATTCTTGCACAGGAGGTTTACTGACCGACACGATTTGGAGATTAGAACTCTGAGGTCACAGATCAAAAATCTCCAACAACTTAATAAAGAAAACTATAGAATTTCCATTTCATGTTTCTGGAACAATAAAATTCGGGCTGTGGAGTCCAACAACCCGAGTATGTTTTTTTTTTTTTTTATTGTTTATTTGTTTGTTTCACCAAGTAGAGATTTATATTCTCATTTAGATTACAAAAAAAATAATATAGTATATTAGATAGTAGTAATAGTAAAAGTATAAGTAATAAATTAAAAAGTTTGCAATACTAACAAAACATTTTTCTTGAAAGAATATCTAGAACAATAGTTGAAAATGTCAATTAGGTCGACTACTTCGTTAGTTTCTTTGATGCAACGAGCTATTGGTCCATTCCAACCATAATTAGTAGGCATGAATATTTCCCGGAAATGAAAACGCAGACGGAGACTCCTACTGGGAGAATAAAAGTCAATTCGCTCTAGCAAGTTTGGGCAAATTATATGGGCTTTAATGACATCTGCTATTATCATAATTGAAAAATATTTCCTTCTAATCTCAAGTGTTCCTATGTCGAAAAGTAGGCACCTGACATTATATGGTGGCCTTTCAATATGCCAGTTTAGCTTATTAAAAGCATATCTCGTAAAGCTTTTTTGAATTTTCTCTATTCTATAAGAATGTGTATTATAACATGGATTCCATACCACGGAACAATATTCAAGAATAGACCTAACAAGTGCTACATAAAGCATTTTCAGTGTAAAAGGATCTGAGAACTCTTTTGCATTCCATTTAATAAATCCTAGCATCTTATAGGCTTTATTGACTATGTAATCAATGTGAAGTGTGAAAGATAACTTGGGGTCTAAAATAACTCCTAGGTCTTTTTTTTGACTAACCTTTTCTAGTGTTATACTATTGATAGAGTAATCAAAAGCTATATACGACTTTTTCCTGCAACATATAAAACTTTCACATTTGGACACATTTAGAAAAAGTTAATTTTTCTTACACCACTCAGCAAGCTTTGTTAAGTCTTCCTGGAGCAAAAGACAGTCATGGACTGTGTTTATGTATTTCAATATTTTTAGATCATCCGCATACAATAAATGTTTAGAATGCTGGAAAATATCTGGTATATCATTTATGAAAAGATTGAACAACAATGGGCCAATGTGACTTCCTTGTGGAACTTCTGAAGTAACTTTAATACATCTTGACATAAATTTACCTATCTTAACGTATTGCAGTCGATTTAAAAGATATGAAGAAATCCATTTAAAAAAAATTGAACTGAATCCTATTTTAGACAGTTTGTACAGTAAAATTTCATGATTTACCCTATTAAACGCCTTGGCAAAATCAGTGAATATAATATCAGTCTGACAACCCTTTATAAAACCATTTATAACTGAGTCACATAAAATCGTATGGTTTGTGGCTGCAGATCTTCCTTGAACGAATCCATGCTGTGAGTCAGATATGACTTGTTTAGTAAGAAAATTAAACTTGTCACACACAATCTTCTCAAACAATTTCGGAATAACCGATAATTTACAAATCGGCCGGTAATTGCACACTTTTTGCTTCAAGCCTGAATTGAAAATCGGAGTTATAAAAGTCTTTTTCCATTCGTCTAAAAACTCTCCAGTATTAAGAGATGCATTGAAAATCTTGCACAATGGTAAAGCAAGTGATGCAGCACATCTTCTTACAACCATTGGAGAAACGCAGTCAGGGCCTTCACTTTTGTTTTCATCTATGGCGTTCAGTGCTTCTATAACTTCTTCCACGCTAAAATGAAAGCTACCTATATCAACCATCTTTGCTGAAGAAAAATCTGGAAGATCTTTCGGCTTCATGGGGTCATATACAGACTCAAAATAATCAGCAAAGAAATAACATATTGTGGGCATGTCACCAGTTCCGATCTGCTATCGAACGTGTAATGACGTGCCGTGTTAAGTGTCCGCATTTTGCCCAACCAGTGCCATTTATTTTTTATTTACCATCATCACATCACCATATCTGCAATATCTTAAATTAATCCCCTCAAAAACAATACAAAAAAAAACCTAATTTTCCCGTGCGCCGCGATTAAAAACAAAAAACAAAAAAAAAAAAAAGTGCAAATCAACACCAGTGCCAGTGCTTGTGCGGTGCAATCCATTTAAATGCCACCTACCATCCATTTAAAATAATATAAAGAAAAAAAAATCCAACAATAACCCAAACACAAAGTGCGGTTCCTTATCTGTGTCATCTCCTGCCCTGCACCACTCTTGCAGTCATGGCATTTATACACATTTCATATGATTTGAATTTTTTCTTATCAATGCAGTGTGTGCAAATGCTGTGGCTGTGAGTTTGCTAGGCGAATAGTCGATCAACGGTGTTGGTTCCGTTGGTAAAACATAAGCAAGTTGCTGGCTGGGCATAACACCGCTAGTAATTTGCTTGTGTACTCCAATCGAGATCTATACTTGTTGGTTCGACTTAGGTAGCGTCTGCGTTTGATTCTTTGTTTTTCAGTTTTTGTGAGTTGTAATGTCGGGTAAATTCCTCGTAGGGTAAACTGTCCCACAGTGAGCCAGCAGATACAGTGAACCATTCCAATTTTCTCTCACCCATTCCAAGATAGAAAAGAAAAAAAGATAGAGAGACACGCGCATTATAATCCTTTTTGAGTACATTCTGAAGTTGAAGTTGTGTTCTAGCCGGTGTCGGTTGTGCGCATGGAAAAGTGAATCTGGCAGGTGAGTAAACTAGAAATTGTGGTTTTTATTTGTTTTTTAATTTTAAAAGTGGTTTATGAAGTGATGTGGTTTCATTACATATGTTTTGTTGGTTATTTTCATATATAAAAAACATCATTAAAGTTGAATATGTGCAATAGTTTTTTTTATTTTAATATTTTTTTAGAAAAAGTCACTATGTCCACAAGTGAACCAGTGCATCAAGTCCCACAGTGAACCATGGTTCCATGGTTCATGATTCCATATCGTTAAATAGTTTTAGTCCATTGATATATTTTTGTACCTACCTACATTTTCCTACGTTTATTTTACTTTAGAAGTGCTTTTTTGCTTTTTTATGATTATTTTGTTATTTAAGTTTGCAAGAACAATACCTTCACGTATTTTGATTGATTGTGTATTTTTTGTTGTTGTTCCTTTTTAATTTTTTAATTATTTTTTTTTTCATAGTTCTTAAGTAAAAGTAAAAAGTAAAAAGTCCATTAATTTTTTTTTTCAAATAAATGAATAAATGTTCGTAAAACGAAATAAAAATGTCTAATAAATTAAATGATTTCGGTTTTGAAATTTTGAAAAAAATGGTTTGAAAAAAAAATTATGTTTTTTTTCTTAAAAATTTTGACTTTGAAAATTAATATTTCAAAAACTATTCATTGAAACAACTTATTTTTAAATTTTAATTAATGTATAGGTTTTTGGCTTTTCAAAATGCAATAGCACGACTCTGTAGGTATTACCGTTATTTTTAAATAATTTTTTTTCCATTTTTAGTGATTTTTTTCTTAAATTGCCCCTCCCGCCTAAACGGGGGAAAATGGACCCCTTCCCCCCTGTCATACGATTTTTCGCTTGTCTAGGTCCAACCTACACACCCTATCTTTTTGTTGTAGTATCATCTCCTTTAGGCAAATCGGACCATTGTGTCAGATCGGTAGATTTTTCGTTATCTGTCACGGTAATAAAAGAGAAAGTCCCCAAAAGAACTGTATGGCAATACGAGAAAGCCAATTGGGACGGCCTGAATAATTTCTTTCGAAATCTTAATTGGTCATTGTGCTTTCTCGACGGAAACGTTGATGCATCAGCTGATATGATATCTAACGTAATTCTCAACAGCATAAGAAATTTTGTTCCTGACAGATTAAAAAGTATCATCCCCAAAGAGAATTCGTGGTTTGATTCAAGCTGTAAGGAGGCGATTAGGGACCGGGAAAGTAGTTTTCGAAAATTTAAAGACAACCCGACTGTAGAAAACCGAAATTTGTTCAAACGGGCTAGAAATATCTGTAATGCTCAAATACAAAGGGCTAAGTTTTTACATGACCAAAAAGTAAGGCAAAAAATACTATTGTGTCCAAAAGGAAGTAAACATTTTTGGTCTTTTGTCAAGAACATTAAGAACTCGACCACGTCATCGGTCCCAACGCTCGTCTTCAATGACTCTCCGTATGTCAGTTCCATCGACAAAGCCAATTTGCTAGCAGCTCAATTTGCTGCCAACTCGACACTTCCTCATAGCATATTGGCTCCGCCTGAGCTCGAGTCTGCAAATTCTCTGATGAAGCAGATATTTTTTCGAACTCGCTCGGTTGCGAGAGTCCTCAAAGATCTCAACATACATAAATCCGCTGGTCCAGATGGTATCCCCGCCGTTATTCTGAAGAGGTGTTCTTCTACGCTGGCAAAACCACTGCGTAAACTTTTCCATCTTTCCTATTCTGCTGGGATTTTTCCGAGCAGATGGAAAACTGCATTTGTCCAGCCCGTCCCTAAAAAAGGCGAATCTTCCTCCCCTTCCAATTACCGTCCAATTGCACTTACGTCCCTTCTTTCCAAGGTCATGGAAACGTTGATAAACCGTCAACTTATGAAATATCTTGAAGAACGAAAGCTTCTTAATGACCGTCAGTACGGCTTTCGTAGCAAACGGTCCACTGGTGATTTGATGGCTTATCTCACCGAAAAGTGGAACCAATCTTTACATTGTTTTGGAGAAAGTAAGATTATTGCGCTTGATATTTCTAAAGCATTTGATAGAGTTTGGCATCAGGCTCTTTTATCGAAAATGCGTGCTTTTGGTATCGATGAGTCTCTTCTTCGTTGGATTAGAAATTACCTTTCTGACCGTTCAATACAAGTTGTTTTGGAAGGCTTCAAGTCTGATACCCACTTCATAAATGCTGGTGTGCCCCAGGGCTCCGTTTTGTCTCCGACTCTCTTCCTCATTTTCATTAATGATCTCTTGTCTGAAACTTCTAATCCGCTTAACTGTTTTGCTGACGACTCAACCCTCAGCTTTTCATATTCGTTTCCAAATTCACGTCCCTGCTCTTCGGATGTGGAACTGGAACGGTTGCGTGTGATAAGCTCATTGAATTCTGACCTTGACAGCATTGTTTCATGGGGTCTTATGAACCGAGTAGAATTCAATGCTTCGAAAACTCAATGCTGTCTCTTGTCGTTGAAGCTTAACATTCCCCCATTGCCATTATCCATGAATGGTACCTGCATCGAAGAAACCGAAAAGCTGTCAGTACTTGGTATGTGTGTAAACGAAGATCTTCGTTGGAATGACCACATATTTGAAGTCGCCAAAAACGCTGCTAAATGCTTAGGTTTCTTGAGACGATGCAGGAAGTTCTTCACCCCTTCTGATCTGGCTACAATTTATAAGGCCTGCATCCGCCCAAAACTGGAGTATAACTCTCATATCTGGTCAGGTGCTTCTCAAACAGCTTTGCGCCTACTTGATAGGGTACAAAATAGAGCGTTAAGATTGATAGGTGATAGTTCAATCGTAGAATCGATTGATTCTCTTGGACATCGTCGAAACGTCACCTGTCTCTCTCTCTCTTTTATCGCTTTTTCTATAAACAGTGCTTTAGTGAAATAGCCAGCTGCATTCCCCCCTTGAAACAATTTAGCCGCAACACCCGCCTCGCTAGGAATGCTCATCAGTTCTGCCTTGAGACCAAATTCGGCCGTACAGTCAAGTATAGAGATTCTTATTTTAGTCGCACCACCCGAATGTGGAATGCTTTACCTGGCTCTGTGTTTCCCCTGCATTACGATTTACAAAGATTCAAAAGCAACGTGCATCGGTGTCTCCTTTCAAATCCTCTCCTATTTTCCTAAATGCTCGCACTGTGTTTTTATAACATTATAAGGGTAGTCATAACCCCTTGATGTGCACGCCAATTATAAAAAAAAAAAAAAAGATGTGGATCCAGTATATTCCATGCAGTTTGGCAAACCTGTGTTATTTCTTTTAGTATTTATAAAGCTCCAAAAATGTTTGCTGTTCTTTTTAACTAGTGATTCAGCAGTTAAAACATATTTATTATACAAAAACTTATTTAACACATCAAAACTTTTATAAGCCTTTAATTAATTTTGATGGCATATCACACTGTTTTTATGTTTTTTATATACTTTATAAGCCTTGTTTTTTCTATTCTTGAGGTTTGATAATCTTTTGTTAAACCATGGTGGATTAGAATTAAGAATTTTTGTTCTTTTGGGAATAAATCTTTCAGATATGCATACTTTAAATACAAATTGAAGTTATAGAACGATTGAGTTAGGTCTTGGTTTTCAATTAGAGCAGCCCAATTGATTGAATTAAAAAACTAATTCATAGCATCAAAGTTACCCCTTCTGTAATCATAATATACAATGTTTTGATTGGATAGAGGGATAAAAGTCATAAGTTTACAACTAATGGATAAGCAAACATGATGCTGTTTATTTTCTACAGCTGGAAATTCAAGTTTACGTAAGTTTACTTCAAAGTCTTTATTAACAAATACTAGATCCAATATTCGATTAAGCTAATTTTTAACATAATTCATTTGCAACATATCAAATTGAATTAAAAAAATCTATAAAAGTAATTTCCACTCGAGTTTTTACATTAAAAGGAACTAAACATTTTTCATCCGAATCAAATTTCCAGTTTACTTCTCCTATATTAAAATCACCAAGACAAATGGCATGGTCAGATGGAGCCAATGTATTAAGAATAGATCGGCAGTTGTGTAAATGAATATTGTAAAGTTCGACAGGACTTCTTGGAGGAATATAACTTCCGCTTATTAATAAATTTACATTTTTACTTAAGCTTACAACAACAATGAGTTGATCAACATCAAAAATTCTATCAATGTTTAAAGACAACAGATCAACTTGTCTTGATACAAACTTTACACGAATGGCAACAATTATGCCTCCCCCTCTATCTAAACTTGTTGTCACCGGACAACGATCTTTTCTAAAAACAACATTTTGATTGCTTTGAAATAATTCTGATGCGAGATGACTATCATTTAGCCAAGTTTCAGTTAATATAATTATTTCATGGTCTTGAGAAGCAAAATATAAATACAAATCACTTAATCTAGTTCTTACTCCTAAAACATTTTGGTAATAAATATTGAGTTCTCCAACGAGGGGTAGTGCACTAGGATATTTAACGTAAACAGCATCATCTATAGCCAAAACATCAACAGCAGCAGGGGAAACAGCAGTAGGAGAAACAGCAGTAGAGGTAACATCAGCAACAACAACGCCGTCAACAGAATTATTGACAACATCCACTTCATAAGCAGGGCCATCATCCGCAACAGCAACATAATCAACAAACATAATAACTTCATCAGCAGTGCCTGAGATGCGACTCAATCTCACGTTTGATTTTGTTTCATTGTGAGCGCCGAGTTTTTTTGTTGGGATGAGAAAAAATGTCTAATCCGAACACCAACTGGCCAAAAATTTTCGTTGAAAACCATCAAGGCAGCATCCACAGGAACACCAATTTTAAAGTTGACAAAGCGCAAGTTGTCCGCAGATTCATCATTACGCACCAACTTATAGCATGCAAGCTTTGAAACATCAATTTGTAATTTTGAAGCAGCATATGTAGCAATTGATTCATGAGTAGTAGTAGGACGAAAGCTTGATAGGTGAAACTATTTAAGTTTCTCAATAACGTCAATCCCATTAAAAGCATTGTTATTGTTTCCCACAAATACATTTTTTTTTTTAATGGATGAGCATTTTTTGCATTAGCCGCACAACCAGTTTCATTTGCATCGACAGACACATCATGATCAGTGTACAAAGTATGAGACAGAACAGGAGCGAGGGGCTCAGCGATAGCGGGAACTTCACTAACAGCAGTATTGTCTGTTATTACGGAAGATGATATCGGTGCATTCGGAATTGCTTTCGAGTTGTTCACTGCAGACACACCCAATGAGCGGGAGACAGTGCAGATTTTTTTTTCTTTTTCAATGTCTACATTTGAACGTTTTAGTGCAGGAGAAGACAAATTATCTTTTCTATTTAGAGAAGTTGATAAGCGATGGGTGTCATTGACCCCTGTCTTTTGATGCGAACGAGTAATGATTTGGGATTCACTTTTAGTTAGATGAGTTTTATCATTATTTAGGTTTAGCTTTAAATTATTTAATTCAGTTTTTAGTTCAATAAAAGCCTCAGAGAGTTCATTGAGTTTTGTTAAACACTTTCCGAGGGAACAATTTAAACAAGCATTACACCTCCAGCAAATGTTGTCATTAGCATTAAGAATTTCAACCAGATTTTTATTAATATTTATGCAGTCGAAATGAAAGTTATTAAAACAAATGCCACATGATATCATGCTTACATTATCAATAGATTTTTCGCATTTAACACAGATAAGAGCCATTTTTAATTGTTTGTAAATAACACAGATGCAAATAAGATACAGAGAGCAAAAAGAGAAAACACGACTGCACTGCACGACTACGAATCTGCGAGTGAAAAATACATTTCTTTCCGGAAATAAACAAAATTTTTAGGAGAAAAGATCAAAATGACCTTCAGAGTATTAAACTCCAAAGAACGACAGAGAACAAAGACTTACTGCTGACATAAGGAATAGGTCCAGATGACGCCATTTTGGATGATGACCACTTTATAGTGGAAGATGCTCAAGAGAAGGTAGAGACTGTGGGTGCTGTTTTCGAGCAAGTATATAAGGTGAATGAGTGCATTCGCCCGAATTACGAACAGAGCCTTTGTCGGACACTTCTATCTTAGAGACGAGATCTCGTATTGGCGATCTGAGAATCCTGGTTTCACTAGGTTCAATGACGACCGACTTGCAAATGCAGTCATCGCCTAGCGAAACGGGGATAACACCCTGTTCGTTTCTAAGATGGACCTCGAAGACATCTTTCACAAAATAAAGAAAAAGAAGTCAGCAGGAGTCGACGGCATACCCAATGTCGTGCTGCGAAATCTCCCTTCGGAAGCGGTGGACATATACACCACGTTGTTCAACAATGCGCTGAATAATGCATATTATCTAGTGCGTTGGAAGGCGGCAGTGGTCCATCCTCTCCTTAAAAAAGGAAAGGATGGTTCCAATCCAGCAAATCTCCGGTCAGTTAGTCTTCTTCGGAGTATCAGCAAGGTATTCGAGAAGGTTCTCAATAGAGCACTGTTCACATGGGCTGAGGACAAAAATACTATTCCAGAAAATCAGTTCGGTTTTAAGGCGGGTCATGATACCATACATGCCGCGTCTAAACTAGTATCTGATATTCAATGGAACAAAGCTAAAAAGCAGTGTACGGGTGCATGTCTGGTTGACTTGGAGAAGGCATTCGATACCTTTTAGTTAGACGGTCTTTTCTATAAGCTGATCAGGTATGGCATGAGTAAACCACTGCTATATGTTCTGAATGACATGCTTCATGGTAGAACGTTTGTTGTGAAAAGTTGCAATAAAACTTCTACCAGAACTTTTAAAATACAGAAAGGTCTACAACAGGGGGCGGTCAATTCGCCTATTTTATTAGCATTTTCACTGGCGATCTAATTAGTTTTCTTCACCATGCTATAGCGTACGCTGACGACCTCATTGCGTACAGAACAGGTCCAAAGATCACACTTTTGCAGCGTGACTTCGATAAGATCCAGCAATATTGCGATGACTGGAAGTTGAAAATCAACTTTCAGAAATCAGAAGTAATTGTGTTTAGAACCCCGTTGGGTCGGGCCTCATGGGATACGAAAAAGAACTGGCGCAAGCTGGTGATCGTTGATCTACATGGCCACCCACTGCCAAGCAAAGTAGTAGTCAAATACCTCGGCCTCTGGCTAGATCAGTATCTATATTTTAACAAACATATGGATGCGGCTCTGGCCAGGGCTAGAGGAGCTTTTGCTCTGACAAGGCGACTGTTTCACAGCAGACAACTTGATAGCAGAGTGAAAGTGATTTGCTACATGGCCCTCATAAGGCCAATGATTGTCTATGGGTGCCCTGTGTGGTTCAATGTTACAGCGTCTCAAATGGAAAAGATTCGGGTGTTTGAGAGACAGTGTCTGCGTACCTGTCTTGGATTGCACAGAACACCAGAGTCGGAGTACAAAAAATATTATCCTAATGAGGTCCTTTACAACGGGGCTCAAATAAACAGAACCGACAACTTCTTGATAAAACTGACTCGGGGTCATACTGCAAGGTCGATGTCTTCGAACAATGGCCTGATATTTGGGGCTTACTACCCCAACATAGAATATATGGAGAGAACACGTTTCAGTGGATTTGTCCCACCGGGGGCATTCCTCTATTTTGATATGATAGGTTTGATACAGGACAGATTGGCGGTTCCGTTAATCTACCACGTCTGCCGTAAGTATGTGGAACGACGGCTCCTTTATGGCCGGGATGTCGCTGCAGTAGGCGGAGAAGCTGAAGAGCTCCTCCGGTTCATTAGGGCGGTATCAGATCGCGATCGACGGGACGTTATGAAAACGTCAAAACAATTCTGGTGCTGGTCTGAGCAACATACGGAAAATGTTGCTGATAGCGAGTCGCTTATGGCTGGCTTGCAAAGGCTTGGGCACAGTGGCAACCAAAAAAAAATTGTAAAACGTAACAACAAAAAAAAAGTAAAAAACACAAAAATCAAAAAAAAAAAAAAAAACTTAAAGCGGCTTCGAAATTCAAAAAAAAAAAAGTAAAAAATCAAAATCCAAAAAAAAAATAGAAAAAATAAAAAAACCAAAAAAAAAAAAAAATATAAAACACAAAAATTATAAAAAAGCTACTGTGGCTGCTCTAGTTTTAAGTAGTTTTAATTAGCTTTAAGTAGTTTTAACTAGTTGTAAGTAATTTTAAGAAAAAGCAAAAAATTATCAAGAAAGCTAAGTTTTTTACAATTTTCTTAGCTTTAATACTAGTTATAGTTAGAAATAGATATTAGATCATTAGGCCGAAAGGCATTAGAAATAAGTTATTGTGTAATTTAGAGTACCCGCCTAGGGTCAGTAAGTTAATTAAGTTATTATGTAAGCTAGTTTATACATTTTTGTTAGCAAGTAAGTAGTTATAAGAAAGGAACAATAAAATTGAATTTAAAACTAAAAAAAAGAGCATTTCAGTGGGTGCGGAGGATCCTAGGATCGAACCCCAGCGGTGGCATAAACAAAAGTTTACTTTTTTTCAAATATCGTCGGCGTGGAGGAACACGATCTCGATCCCGACGCGAGTTTAAAAGTCCATATATTCTGGTTAAAGAAAATAGCCCAACAAAAAGAGGGAGCGGCTCTTCAAAGAATTTGAGGAGTCAACTCGTACTTTGATGGACCTATCCGGTCCATCATCATCAAGAACATTGGAGTTGGAATCAACAGCAATTACAACAACAAATACAGCAGCGGCAACAACCGCAAACGAAGTAGCAGCAACAACCGCAACAACATCTGAGGCAGTAACAACTACAGTTAAAAGAAGGCGGCGCTTGAAAGTGAAGCCGAATATGGTACCGCGAAGGCAAAAGCCAAGGGGAGCAGCAGACAAAGAGGTCGACAACGATGCGATGTCGACCAGCACTGAAAGTTTAAATTCCACTTACGACTACGAGTCTAACGGCGGAGAGGGCCGTTACACCGGCAGTGGGAACTCGTTCGCTGCATTAGGTGACGATAACGAAGAAATTGTATATGATGACGATGATAAGCGTCTCCAATTGCTTACACAAACAATTGAGAAGCTTACAAAGGAGATCGAGGAGATCAAATATAAACAAATGGCTCACAGGCAAGCAGAATGCGAGGCCAAACAAAAGTCGCAGCCAAAGCCACAGCGCAAAACTGCAGCAGTAAAACAACAACAGCAGCCCACAACATCAAAGGCAGCTGATAACGAAACTGCGCCTGTGCAGCAACGTGGGACTGCAGCTAAAGCTATAAATAATAAAAAAACGGCTACAAAGGAGCAGCCACGAGGGACCGCGGCTAAAAAAGCCGCGACACTGATCCCCAGCCAGCAGCAGAAGAAGCAGCCAGCAGCAGACCAACAGCAGCAGCCACAACAACAACAGCTGGCGCAACAACAGCAGAAGCCACAGAAGACCACAAAGAAGAACAGGGTACCCCCAATTAATACTCTCAAGATGGAACTTAAAGAAACGAAAAATCTATATAAGTCCGCCATTGGCGAAAATTTCATTATAAAGCGATTAGGTCAAGATCGACATGCGATCCAATGTGAAAACATTGGTGACCACAAGGTCGTCCGGGAGTAGTTGAAAAAGACAACCACCGAACATTTTACGTATACTCCCAAAGAGGAGAAACCAAAATGTTATTAAAAGGGGTAGAGCCTACCTCTGACCCAGAGGAGCTCTTAACTGAACTCCGCAGGTTGGCGGGCGACGATCTTGAATTTATCGGGGTCAAGTCGTTCACCACGGCTAAGGCAGTGCTCTAGTGAAATGGCCAGTTGCATTCCTCCCCTGAAACAATTTAGCCGCAATACCCGCCTCGCAAGGAATGCTCATCAGTTCTCCCTTCAGCCCAACTTCGGTCGTACAGTTAAGTATAGAGATTCATATTTTAGCCGCTCAACCCGGATGTGGAATGCTTTACCCAACTCAATTTTCCCCACGCAATATAATGTACAGAGATTCAGGAGTGATGTGCATCGGCATCTCCTTTCTTATCCTTTCCTTATTTCCTAACACCCGCACTGTGTTCTAAACATTATAAGGGTAGTCATAACCCCTTGAAGTGCTCGTAAATTAAAAAAAAAAGGCAAGACGGGAGAAGCGGCTATTGCCGATGTTCCTCGTCACCCTATCACCCAGTAGCCGTCTGGAGAGTCTGAGGAAAATCTCCGTCCTAGACTACCAGATGGTAAGAGGGGAGAAAATAAACAGGCACGGGGACATTTTACAATGTCTTCGTTGCCAAAGGTTCAGGTCACGCAGCATTCAACTGCCAAATGCAGTCGAGGTGCGTTAAGTGTTGAGAGAATAACAATGATAAAGAGTGCAAGCTCGGGGAGGCAAGGGTCGAAGACAAGACCCTGCTGAAGTGTGTTCTTTGTGGTGGAGATGGACACCCTGCTAATTATTGGGGTTGTTGGGATACCAGATAAAAAAAAAGCTGCTCCAACAGCAAATAAAGATGAGGGAAGGCAAACAGCCAGACTGACTCCAAGGGCCGTCGTTCCCGGAATCTCCTACGCCCAAATGGTGCTGGGGGCTGGGAAAACGGTACAGCCTCCTCAGAAAGCGGCCACACAGCCATCTGTGTCAAAGGAAGCTTCTGGGGAGTCAGAGGTGATGGTCGCTCTGCGTGTCATTCAGGCACAAATGAGCGATCTATCACGTCAAATAAGTGAGCAGGCGCGTAGGGTAGATGTGATCTACCGTGCAATGCCTACGCTTGCGCAATTTTTGGGTTAACGGGTGCGCTGCCGGAGAGGCCTTTTAAGATCCTAGCCGTGAATGTGAACTCGCTAGTTAGGGTAGAACGACGAACCAACCTCTTTGAGTTGTTAAAAGACCAACGTCCAGATGAGTGTATGGTTAGCGAAACTAGGCTAAACCAGCATCACAAATTGACGAATAACAATTACATTATCGTAAGGAGAGACCGACCCAACTTGACTTTCGCGGGTGGGGTTGCGATCTTCTTAAGTAAGGGCATTGCTCATAAGGTAATATATAGTGGTGAAGTACGCCGATTCCGGTTCCTGGAAGCGTGTATCGTATGCATCCCTCTTCAACAGGGGAGGCGGTTGTATGTGGTCGCGATCTATGCGCCAGAGGCTTCTCAACCCTCATGTTTTATAACAGAGCTCGAATCACTTTTTCGAACTCTGAAACTGAACTCAGAAGAAAACTATTTCCTTTTGGCTGGTGATTACAATGCTAAACACCAAGATTGGGGAAATCAATTAGCCATTCCAAGGGGGACCCAGCTATTCAATTGGCTGGGGCTCCACAGCATTGAGTGCAAAGTCGATCTGCTGGCTACTGACAGGCCTTCATATCCTCGAAGTGGCTCTTATTTGGATCTATTGCTTTAAGACTCAAGACTGAAACTGACCGACGACATTCTTCGACGGACGAAAAATTGTTTGACGACGGTTGAGTACGACAGTGACCACTTTGGACTTGCCGCAGTCATACTGCTTCCGAACGACCTTGTGGAACTGGAGGAGTACGTGCCATCGCACTCTTACAACTACGGTAAGACACGTTGGTCACGCTTTTCCGGTGCCGTCTCAAGGGAACTTCGTTCGAACGGTATTGCGCCGCCATGCAACAGGAATCTGTCGAACGTTGAGATCGATGGGTACCTGCAACGTATGGAGGATGCAATCCGTAGTACAATGGACAGGACAATTCCTAAATATAGGCAACATAAATCTACGAACATATACAGAAACGCGACAATAGACGCACTTTACAAACAAAAAAATAGACTCCTGTCAAGACTCAAATTCTTGCACAGGAGGTTTACTGACCGACACGATTTGGAGATTAGAACTCTGAGGTCACAGATCAAAAATCTCCAACAACTTATTAAATAAAACTATACAATTTCATGTTTCTGGAACAATAAAATTCGGGCTGTGCAGTCCAACAACTCGAGTATGTTTCCGGAAATAAACAAAATTTTTAGGAGAAAAGATCAAAATGACCTTCAGAGTATTAAACTCCAAAGAACGACAGAGAACAAAGACTTACTGCTGACATAAGTAATAGATCCAGACGACGCCATTTTGGATGATGACCACTTAATAGTGGAAGATGCTCAAAAGAAGGTAGAGTCGGTGGGTGCTGTTTTCGAGCAAGTATATAAGGTGAATGAGTGCATTCGCCTGAATTACGACCTTGAGAACAGAGCCTTTATCGGACACTTCTATCTTAGAGACGAGATCTCGTATTGGCGATCTGAGAATCCTGGTTTCACTAGGTTCAATGACGACCGACTTGCAAATGCAGTCATCGCCCAGTGAAAGGGGGATAACACCCTGTTCGTTTCTAAGATGGACCTCGTGGACATCTTTCACAAAATAAAGAAAAAGAAGTCAGCAGGAGTCGACGGCATACCCAATGATGTGTTGCGAAATCTCCCTTCGGAAGCGGTGGACATATACACCACGTTGTTCAACAATGCGCTGAATAATGCATATTATCCAGTGCGTTGGAAGACGGCAGTGGTCCATCCTCTCCTTAAAAAAGGAAAGGATGGTTCCAATCCAGCAAATCTTCGGTCAGTTAGTCTTCTTCGGAGTATCAGCAAGGTATTCGAGAAGGTTCTCAATAGAGCACTGTTCACATGGGGTGAGGACAAAAATATTATTCCAGAAAATCAGCTCGGCTTTAAGGCGGGTCATGATACCATACATGCCGCGTCTAAACTAGTATCTGATATTCAATGGAACAAAGCTAAAAAGCAGTGTACGGGTGCATGTCTGGTTGACTTGGAGAAGGCTTTCGATACCGTTTGGTTAGACGGTCTTTTCTATAAATTGATCAGGTATGGCATGAGTAAACCACTGCTATATGTTCTGAATGACATGCTTCATGGTAGAACGTTTGTTGTGAAAAGTTGCAATAAAACTTCTACCAGAACTTTTAAAATACAGAAAGGTCTACAACAGGGGGCGGTCAATTCGCCTATTTTATTTAGCATTTTCACTGGCGATCTAACTAGTTTTCTTCACCATGCTATAGCGTACGCTGACGACCTCATTGCGTACAGAACAGGTCCGAAGATCAAAGTCATCAGAACACTTTTGCAGCGTGACTTCGATAAGATCCAGCAATATTGCGATGACTGGAAGTTGAAAATCAACTTTCAGAAATCAGAAGTAATTGTGTTTAGAACCCCGTTGTGTTGGGCCTCATGGGATACGAGAAAGAACTGGCGCAAGCTGGTGATCGTTGATCTACATGGCCACCCACTGCCAAGCAAAGTAGTAGTCAAATACCTCGGCCTCTGGCTAGATCAGTATCTATATTTTAACAAACATATGGATGCGGCTCTGGCCAGGGCTAGAGGAGCTTTTGCTCTGACAAGGCGACTGTTTCACAGCAGACAACTTGATAGCAGAGTGAAAGTGATTTGCTGCATGGCCCTCATAAGGCCAATGATTGTCTATGGGTGCCCTGTGCGGTACAGAGTTACAGCGTCTCAAACTAAAAAGATTCGGGTGTTTGAGAGACAGTGTCTGCGTACCTGTCTTGGATTGCACAGAACACCAGAGTCGGAGTACAAAAAATATTATCCTAATGAGGTCCTTTACAACGGGGCTCAAATAAACAGAACCGACAACTTCTTGATAAAACTAACTCGGGGTCATACTGCAAGGTCGATGTCTTCGAACAATGGCCTGATATTTGGGGCTTACTACCCCAACATAGAATATATGGAGAGAACACGTTTCAGTGGATTTGTCCCACCGGAGGCATTCCTCTATTTTGATATGATAGGTTTGATACAGGACAGATTGGCGGTTCCGTTAATCTACCACGTCTGCCGTAAGTATGTGGAACGACGGCTAGTTTATGGCTTTAAGTAGTTTTAACTAGTTGTAAGTAATTTTAAGAAAAAGCAAAAAATTATCAAGAAAGCTAAGTTTTTTACAATTTTCTTAGCTTTAATACTAGTTATAGTTAGAAATAGATATTAGATCATTAGGCCGAAAGGCGTTAGAAATAAGTTATTGTGTAATTTAGACTACCCGCCTAGGGTCAGTAAGTTAATTAAGTTATTATATAGGCTAGTTTTACACATTTTTGTTAGCATGAAGAATCAAACCTGCCGGAGGGCGCGAAGGTTGTCCGAGAGGACATGTACGTGGCCGATCTCATCAGTGGTGCCGATGCTGTGGAAGAAGCACGAACAAAACGCGACCAAGCGAATCAACTTCTGGCGTCCGCGGGCTTCAATTTACGAAAATGAACAAGCAACGAGAAAGAACTCGTCGAAGATATACCAGCAGCAGATCAAGAGTTAGATTTTGAGTTGCCGTTCAACATGTCAAATCATGTCAAAACCCTTGGCATCAAATGGTTCCCCATAGACGAGTACTTTTCGTATTTCATCATAAGCAACAACAAAAAAGTCAATGTTGTCAACCATAGCCACACTGTTCGACCCGCTTGGATGGATATCACCATGCGTCATCACGGCAAAGTTAATGATGCAGCGGCTTTGGGAACTGATTTGTGATTGGGATGATGCGGTTGCAGCTATTTTGAAAAAGGATTGGGATGCTGCTTTTCATCGATAACTTATTATGATCGACACTCTTCGAATATCTCGCTGGACTCAAAAAAGCAAGACCAACAAGGATATCGAGCTACATGGATTCTGTGATGCGTCGATGAAAGCATACGGTGCCGTAGTATACCTTCGTGTGCTTCACAGTGATGGGAATATTCATGTTACTTTCTCGTGGCAAAGACGAAGGTAGCTCCAAGTCAGCGTACGATCACGCTTCCACGTTTGGAACTTTGCGGAGCAGTAGTCTTAGCGCAGTTCATGCAGTATACTAAGGACGTTTTGGCTGTTCCCGACATCAAGATGTTTACTTGGACCGACTCAACCATCGCGCTTGCGTGGATACGAGCCACCCCCCCTAAATGGACTACGTTCGTGTCGATCTGCTACCGAACGCGTAAACACGCACCGTGCCAAGTGTCCGCTTACCATTTCCTCGTTCACTTAATTATAAAACAATAGGTTCCTTACCCCAAAAAATTACAAACAAAATTATACCAAAAAAAAATCAATAACCCAATGTTATCTCCCGCAGCGCAGCGATTAAAACACATTCTGTGAAAAATTTTAATGTGCTAAAGTGATCAAGTGTCGGTGTGCCTGCCACAACCCAAAAAAAATAAAAAAAAACAATAAAAAAAAAAGTTTAATTGCAAATTAACACATAACACAAAGTGCGGTCCCTTTCCATATAATCCTACACCACTCTTGTAGTCTTGGCATCTGCATACATTTTTTTTTGATTTGATTTTTTCTTATCAAAGAGTGATGTGTGCAGTTGCTGAGGTTACGAGTTTGCTAGGCGGATAGTAGATCAGCGGTGTTGATCCCGTTGGTGAACCAAAGCAGGTTGCTGGCTGGGCATAACACCGCTAGTAATTTGCTTTGGCTTTCTGATTGGAGTCTACACCTGATGATTCAACTTGAGAGCGTCTGCGTTTGATTCTTTGTTTTTCAGTTTTTGTGAGTTGTAATGTCGAGTAAATTACTTGTAGAGTTTAGTTACATAAATGGGTTGCGATCGAATTTCTTTGCTGTGTACGCTCACACTGCAAAATGCAGGCCAGCTGTTTTGGCATTGAGTGAAACACAGGTAGGTGTTGACTCTGATCCCTCAGAGTTTAACCTGCCTGGATATAGCTTAGTGCCATTATTCTTTTCTTCCCATGGCCTCGCCGTTTATGTTCGGAATGATATTGCTTACCAACTTCTACCACAATACGGCCTTTGTTCTAATACGAACTATAATTTCATGTAGTTAAAATTCACTGTCCGTAAGCATATCATTCATTATTGTTTTATATACAGAAGCCCCAATTTAGATAGCAATTCAACCTCTAACGGGTTCGATGCGCTATCTGACTCCATAGTAAGAATTGTTTCCCTTTATCCTCACACTGAAATCGCAATTGCGGGCGATTTCAATGTACACAATTCAGGTTGGCCTCGACATTCTGGCCAGACAACACCCGAAGGAAAATGTGTTGAGATCTTCGCCGAGTTTAACGAATTAACTCAACTTGTTGATGAGCCCACTCGGGTTCCAGATATTGTAGGCCATGCGGCCAACACTCTTGACTTATTTCTCACTTCTCATCCCGAAAAATATAGGGTTATAGTATCATCTCCTGCCTAAAGGACCATTGTGTCATATCGGTAGATTTTTCGTTTTTCGTCACCGTAAAAAAAGATTAAGTCCCTAAAATAACTGTGTGACAACTGGCAATACGAGAAAGCCAATTGGGACGTCCTGAATAATTTCTTTGGAAATTTTAATTGGCCATTGTGCTTTCTCGACAGAAATGTTGAAGTATCAGCTGATATGATATCTAACGTAATTCTCAACGGCATGAAAAATGTTGTTCCTCACAGAACAAAAAGTATCATCCCCAAAGAGAATTCGTGGTTTGATTCAAGCTGTAAAGAGGCGATTAGGGATAGAGAAAGTAGTTTTCGAAAATTTAAAGATAACCCTACTGTAGAAAACCGAAATTTGTTCAAAAGGGCCAGAAATGTCTGCAATGCTCAAATACAAAAGGCTAAGTTTGTACATGACCAAAAAGTAAGGCAAAAAATACTGTTGTGTCCAAAAGGAAGTAAACACTTTTGGTCTTTTGCCAAGAACATTAAGAACTCGACCACGTCATCGGTCCCAACGCTCGTCTTCAACGACTCTCCGTATGTCAGCTCCATCGACAAAGCCAATTTGCTGGCAGCTCAATTTGCTGCCAACTCGACACTTCCTTATAGCATATTGGCTCCACCTGAACTTGAGTCTGCAAATTCTTTGATGAAGCAGATATTTTTTCGAACTCGCTCGGTTGCAAGAATCCTTAAAGATCTCAACATACATAAATCCGCTGGTCCAGATGGTATCCCCGCCGTTATTCTGAAGAGGTGTTCTTCTACGCTGGCAAAACCACTGCGTAAACTTTTCCATCTTTCCTATTCTGCTGGGATTTTTCCGAGCAGATGGAAAACTGCATTTGTCCAGCCGGTCCCTAAAAAAGGCGAATCTTCCTCCCCTTCCAATTACCGTCCAATTGCACTTACGTACCTTCTTTCCAAGGTCATGGAAACGTTGATAAACCGTCAACTTATGAAATATCTTGAAGAGCGAAAGCTTCTTAATGACCGTCAGTACGGCTTTCGTGGCAATCGTTCCACTGGTGATTTGATGGCTTATCTCACCGAAAAGTGGAAACAATCTTTACATTGTTTTGGAGAAAGTAAGATTATTGCGCTTGATATTTCTAAAGCATTTGATAGAGTTTGGCATCAGGCTCTTTTATCGAAAATGCGAGCGATGGCCTCGACCAATGGCCTGATATTTGGGGCTTATTACCCCAACAGAGAGTATATGGAAAGAACACGCTTCAGTGGATTTGTCCCTCCGGAGGCTTTTCCTCTATTTTGACATAAAAGGGCTGATTCAGGATAGATTGGCGGTTCCGCTATTCTACCACGTCTGCCGTAAGTCCGTGGAACGACGGCTCCTTTATAACCGAGACGTCACCGCAGTAGGCGGAGACGTTGAAGAGCTAATTCGGTTCAGTAGGGCGGTCACAGATCGCGATCGTCGTGACGTTTTTAGAACGTCAGATATGTTCTGGTGGTTGTCCGAGCAACAAATTGATGTTGATGATGATAGTCAGTCGCTAATGGCTGGCTTACAAAGGTTTAGCGTGTAAGTCTTGGGGGTGTAAGGGTAGTGGGTGGGCACAGTGGCTAACAAAAAACTCACAAAAATCCAAAAAAAAAATATAAAATCCAAAAAAAAAAAAAGATTACAAAATACAAAAAACCCAAAAAAAAAATTACAAAATTTCAAAACCAAAAAAAAAAAAAGCCAAAAGCTACTGTGGCTGCTCTAGTTTTAAGTAGTTTTAAGTAGTTTTAATTAGTTTTAGTTAGTTTTAAGAAAACACAAAAAAAATGATCTTTGAAACTTAGTTTTTTTAAATTTTCTTAGTTTTAACTAGTTCTAGTTTTTTTTTTAGAATTTGAATGACAAAGTTAATTTTTTTCAGTCCTCTATATATCAGTTATTTGATAACCATGTTCCTTTTAGGTCTGTGAATGTTCGTAATGTAAATATTCCCTGGTTTACATCTGAGGTTAACAACTCAATACGAAAACGCAGAAAGCTGTACCACAGGTGGAAAGTCAACCAAACGTCGTATTTCTGGGAGCTTTACTGTGAGGCTCGAAATCAAACAACTGCTTTGATTCGAAGAGCCAAAAAAACAATTTTACCAGTCGAAGCTTTGTATTAGATCAGCCGTCAAAAAAACTTTGGTCAAATTTGCGATCATTAGGAAAAGGAAAGAGGTACTCGCTAAACAATATACCGGATCCTAATGATCTCAACGATGCCTTTGCGTTGAGCACTGTAAGCGATACCTGTTTTGTATCTGATATTGTGAATGTGTGTGAGCGAGGTGTTGAATTTAATTTTGAAACTGTTTGTGAATTGGATGTTGTGGAAATTGTTCGTGACATTAGATCTAATGCTATAGGCGAAGATGGGATTCCTACTTCTTTTATAAAAATGATTTTGCCTCACATCTTGAGTTCTCTTACACATATAATCAACTCTTGACTTCTTCATTTCCTGACAGCTGGAAAGTGGCCAAGGTTGTGCCTGTAGCTAAGAAAGCAAATCCGAAAACCTGTAATGATTTCCGACCCATTAGCATTTTACCATGTTTGTCAAAAGTCTTTGAAAAAAATTTAGCTAAGCAAATGAATACTCATCTTGATCGGTATAGTCTTTTGTCTCCATACCAATCGGGTTTTAGAGCGAAACATAGTTGCGAAACCGCTATTGTTAAAGTCTTAGATGATATAAGATTGAAATTTGACTCGCAGGATGTGACCATTCTTTGCCTTCTTGATTTTTCAAGGGCTTTTGACAATGTAAACCACACAATTTTGTGTCAGAAACTTAGTACATATTTTGGATTTGGTGAAAGTGCTATGTGAGCTAAGACAAAGCAACTTGAATAAGGGAGCAACCATTTTCAAAATAGCCGCTCAGAGAAGGAGAAATGCGCAGGAGATTCGTTCGCCAAAGTTCATAAATGATGCTCAAGGACTGCTACTTGTGGATGACGACAAAATTCTTCACAGGTGGCGACAGTATTGTGATGATCTTTTGAATGAACAGTTTCCTCGGCGCCACTTTCCAACAGCTGCACCTAACTTTACGGAAGTATCCGACGTCACAGTCGAAGAAGTTAGGGAGGCAGTTAAGAACTCTAAAAAAGGCAAAGCGATTGGGCCAGACGAGGTACCATATGAGTTTTGGAAAAATATGGGAGACATCGGGTTGAGATGGCTCACGATTCTCATCTCCAAACTTATAAGAGGTGACAGTTTGCCTAATCAATGGAGGGGAAGTTTTCTTCTTCCAATGTACAAGGGAAAGGGAGATACCAGAAGCTGTGACAACTATCGTTCGATCAAGTTGATGTCCCACACTATGAAGATCGTTGAGCGGTTCTTGGATAGCCGACTGTGGAAAATAATAAGGCTTTCTGATGACCAATGCGGGTTTGTCGCGGGTAAGTCAACTACAGACGCAATCCAAAGTATAAGGATCATTATGGAAAAACACCGAGATGCCTTAGAGGATTTGCATATTGTGTTGGTTGACTTCGAAAAAGCATTCGATCGACAACCACGAGATCTGATATGGGTGGCCCTCAGATACCGAGGAGTTCCTGAAGCCTATGTGCGAATGATTATGGACATGTACGAGGGAGCAGTTACAAAAGTGAGATGCCCAGCTGGAGTCACCGAAGAATTCCAAATAACAGTAGGTGTACATCAGGGAAGTGTCTTGAGTCCACTGCTCTTTATTGCTGTTCTGGATTATTTGCTCGAAGGAAAAGTAACGGACAATAAAGTAAAACAATTATTCTTTGCTGACGATGGAGCCATCATAAGCGAGGATCCTACATCCCTGCAACGAGCACTTGACGTTTGGATTGATGTTCTGGAAGGAAATGGGTACCGTATTAGCGCTAAAAAGACTGAATACCTGTGCTGCCCTTTTTCTGATCCAGACAAGCCTGTTCCAGACATTTATTTGAATGGAAATGTGCTTCCCAAGTGTGAAAAGTTTAAATATCTGGGATCTATGATCAATAGTGAAGCAACTTGTGATGACGACATCAATCATCGAGTAAGCGTAGGGTGGATGAAGTGGCGAGAAAACTCCGCTATCTTCTGTGATCGAAAAATGCCCCCTAAGCTGAAGGGAAGACTCTACACAGCAGCTGCCCGTCCAGCTCTGACATACGGTTCACAATGTTGGACAATGTACAAAAAGTATGAGAGTAAATTGACGGCAGCCGAAATGAAGATGCTTCGGATGACAGCAGGAGTAACAAAGCTTGATCGAATTAGAAGTACTAAGATCCGTGGAAGCCTTCATGTCAAAAGTACCATCTTGGACAAAATTCAGCACGACCGGCTCAGTTGGTATTGTCATGTTCAAAGGAGAGATCCGCAGAACCCCGTCAAAAAGGCAATATCGTACAACGTTTCAACAAATTCGCGACGAAAAAGAAAAGGCAGGCCAAAACACTCCTGGTACAAGCAAATGCAAAAACAGCAGCATTTGGTTGGCCTCAGACATGGAACAATCCAAAACCGGGAGGCTTGCCGACGCTTTCTGAGGTCAACGCGGCGTACCCCACAGGCGGATCACTAGTGTGAAGCAGAAAAGTGGGAGAGTTGTGATCGCTTCAAGATCACTACTCGTAACGCCGGAAATGGAAAGAAGAAGAAGAAGAAGGTGAAAGTGCTATGTGTCTTATAAAAAATTACCTTTGTAACCGTAAGCAGAAATTTGCGTTTTCATAAATGATCTGGTCAAAGTCTGTAAAAATGTATCTATTCACTTGTATGCAGATGATGTGCAAATTTATCTATCCAGGCCGATCGGTCTGGTAGAAGGCTTAGTTTGCCGTATTAATGAAGATTTTAGTGCAATCTTAAAATGGTCAATTACAAATGGACTTTCTTTAAATCCGAAAAAGTGTCAAGCCATGATTTTATCTAAGAAAAAGTACAATCCTGATAATATTCCGTCGGTTTACTTAGGAAGTTCTCAGATTCACTTTGTTGACAAGGTAACAAACTTAGGCTTCAAAATAAATCACATTAATTGTGTTATTGGACAAATTTATGGTGGAC
This sequence comes from Melanostoma scalare, assembly GCA_949752695.1. Classification (NCBI taxonomy): domain Eukaryota; kingdom Metazoa; phylum Arthropoda; class Insecta; order Diptera; family Syrphidae; genus Melanostoma; species Melanostoma scalare. The sequence continues at coordinate 148,537,604 of OX456985.1, read as the reverse complement.
TACGAAAACTCTGGCTGTGTGCCAGCTTTACCCCCGAAAATACGAAGCTTATTCTGATAAAAGTCCTGTTGTTGCCTCTGATTACTTACGGAACAGTTGTATATTGTAAACCAGATTCCCAGTCGTATCATAAACTGTTAGTGGCCTTTAATGATATGTTGAGATATGTCTTTGGACTGCGACGTCATGACCATATATCGCACCTTCATTATAAAGTCCTTGGGTGCTCATTTCAACAATTTTTAAACATTAAGTGTAATACTTTTATGCACAAACTATTAATAACCCAAACTCCATCATACCTCTTTGAAAAAATACAACATTGTAACTCTCCCAGAACATTAAACCTCATCCCACCACTAACAAAATTCTTAAATTCTTCGCGATTATTCTTTGTTCATGCTACCAGACTTTGGAACAGTCTACCTTTTACAATTAAACAAATTATTTCTAGTCATAAATTTAAGAAATTGAATTACTTCCTAGATAGCAATATGCAACAGTTTTAAGGTTGATTCTCTGTTTTTAATTACATATATTAAGGTTAATCATAATATTGTCGTACTTTTTATTATTTATTTATTATCATATTATTATTTTGTCGTATTATTTCTATTTATCATTCATGTACCTTAAGTCATCAGTTCTGCTATTTATTTTTTGTACTATAAAAGACTTTCTTGTCTTACTTGTACTTCCATATGTTCAATAAACTAAACTAAACTAAACTAAACTAGTTTTTAATTCATAAGATATCTTAAGTCCGAAAGGCATTAGTAGTAAGATTTTGAATAATTTAGAGTACCCGCCTAGGGTCAGTAAGTTAATTAAGTTATTATATAAGCTAGTTTTACACATTTTTGTTAGCATGAAGAATCAAACCTGCCGGAGGGCGCGAAGGTTGTCCGAGAGGACATGTACGTGGCCGATCTCATCAGTGGTGCCGATACTGTGGAAGAAGCACGAACAAAACGCGACCAAGCGAATCAACTTCTGGCGTCCGCGGGCTTCAATTTACGAAAATGAACAAGCAACGAGAAAGAACTCGTCGAAGATATACCAGCAGCAGATCAAGAGTTAGATTTTGAGTTGCCGTTCAACATGTCAAATCATGTCAAAACCCTTGGCATCAAATGGTTCCACATAGACGAGTACTTTTCGTATCTCATCATAAGCAACAACAAAAAAGTCAATGTTGTCAACCATAGCCACACTGTTCGACCCGCTTGGATGCGTCATCACGGCAAAGTTAATGATGCAGCGGCTTTGGGAACTGATTTGTGATTGGGATGATGCGGTTGCAGCTATTTTGAAAAAGGATTGGGATGCTGCTTTTCATCGATAACTTATTATGATCGAGACTCTTCGAATATCACGCTGGACTCAAAAAAGCAAGACCAACAAGGATATCGAGCTACATGGATTCTGTGATGCGTCGATGAAAGCATACGGTGCCGTAGTATACCTTCGTGTGCTTCACAGTGATGGGAATATCCATGTTACTTTCTCCTGGCAAAGACGAAGGTAGCTCCAAGTCAGCGTACGATCACGCTTCCACGTTTGGAACTTTGCGGAGCAGTAGTCTTAGCGCAGTTGATGCAGGATACTAAGGACGTTTTGGCTGTTTCCGACATCAAGATGTTTACTTGGACCGACTCAACCATCGCGCTTGCGTGGATACGAGCCACCCCCGCTAAATGGACTACGTTCGTGTCGATCTGCTACCGAACGCGTAAACACGCACCGTGCCAAGTGTCCGCTTACCATTTCCTCGTTCACTTAATTATAAAACAATAGGTTCCTAACCCCAAAAAATTACAAAAAAAAATTATACCAAAAAAAATCAATAACCCAATGTTATCTCCCGCAGCGCCGCGATTAAAACACATTCTGTGAAAAAGTTTAATGTGCTAAAGTGATCAAGTGTCGGTGTGCCTCCCACAACCCCCAAAAAAAAAAACAATAAAAAAAAGTTCAATTGCAAATTAACACAAAGTGCGGTCCCTTTCCATATAATCCTACACCACTCTTGTAGTCTTGGCATCTGCATACATTTTTTTTTTTTTGATTTGATTTTTTTCTTATCAAAGAGTGATGTGTGCAGTTGCTGAGGTTACGAGTTTGCTAGGCGGATAGTTGATCAGCGGTGTTGATCCCGTTGTTGAACCAAAGCAGGTTGCTGGCTGGGCATAACACCGCTAGTAATTTGCTTTGGCTTTCTGATTGGAGTCTACACTTGATGATTCAACTCGAGAGCGTCTGCGTTTGATTCTTTGTTTTTCAGTTTTTGTGAGTTGTAATGTCGGGTAAATTCCTCGTAGAGTTTAGTAACATAAGGGGGTTGCGATCGAATTTCTTTGCTGTGTACGCTCACACTGCAAAATGCAGGCCAGCTGTTTTGGCATTGAGTGAAACACAGGTAGGTGTTGATTCTGATCCCTCAGAGTTTAACCTGCCTGGATATAGCTTAGTGCCATTATTCTTTTCTTCCCATGGCCTCGCCGTTTATGTTCGGAATGATATTGCTTACCAACTTCTACCACAATACGGCCTTTATTCTAATACGAACTTTAATTTCATGTGGTTAAAATTCACTGTCCGTAAGCATATCATTCATTATTGTTTTATATACAGAAGCCCCAATTTAGATAGCAATTCAACCTCTAACGGGTTCGATGCGCTATCTGACTCCATAGTAAGAATTGTTTCCCTTTATCCGCACACTGAAATCGCAATTGCGGGCGATTTCAATGTACACAATTCAGGTTGGCTTCGACATTCTGGCCAGGCAACACCCGAAGGAAAATGTGTTGAGATCTTCGCCGAGTTTAACGAATTAACTCAACTTGTTGATGAGCCCACTCGGGTTCCAGATATTGAAGGCCATGCGGCCAACACTCTTGACTTATTTCTCACTTCTCATCCCGAAAAATATAGGGTTATAGTATCATCTCCTGCCTAAAGGACCATTGTGTCATATCGGTAGATTTTTCGTTTTTCGTCACCGTAAAAAAAGATTAAGTCCCTAAAATAACTGTGTGGCAACTGGCAATACGAGAAAGCCAATTGGGACGTCCTGAATAATTTCTTTGGAAATTTTAATTGGCCATTGTGCTTTCTCGACAGAAATGTTGAAGCATCAGCTGATATGATATCTAACGTAATTCTCAACGGCATGAAAAATGTTGTTCCTCACAGAACAAAAAGTATCATCCCCAAAGAGAATTCGTGGTTTGATTCAAGCTGTAAAGAGGCGATTAGGGATAGAGAAAGTAGTTTTCGAAAATTTAAAGACAACCCTACTGTAGAAAACCGAAATTTGTTCAAACGGGCCAGAAATGTCTGCAATGCTCAAATACAAAAGGCTAAGTTTTTACATTACCAAAAAGTAAGGCAAAAAATACTGTTGTGTCCAAAAGGAAGTAAACACTTTTGGTCTTTTGCCAAGAACATTAAGAACTCGACCACGTCATCGGTCCCAACGCTCGTCTTCAATAACTCTCCGTATGTCAGCTCCATCGACAAAGCCAATTTGCTGGCAGCTCAATTTGCTGCCAACTCGACACTTCCTTATAGCATATTGGCTCCACCTGAACTTGAGTCTGCAAATTCTTTGATGAAGCAGATATTTTTTCGAACTCGCTCGGTTGCGAGAGTCCTTAAAGATCTCAACATACATAAATCCGCTGGTCCAGATGGTATCCCCGCCGTTATTCTGAAGAGGTGTTCTTCTACGCTGGCAAAACCACTGCGTAAACTTTTCCATCTTTCCTATTCTGCTGGGATTTTTCCGAGCAGATGGAAAACTGCATTTGTCCAGCCGGTCCCTAAAAAAGGCGAATCTTCCTCCCCTTCCAATTACCGTCCAATTGCACTTACGTCCCTTCTTTCCAAGGTCATGGAAACGTTGATAAACCGCCAACTTATGAAATATCTTGAAGAGCGAAAGCTTCTTAATGACCTTCAGTACGGCTTTCGCGGCAATCGTTCCACTGGTGATTTGATGGCTTATCTCACCGAAAAGTGGAAACAATCTTTACATTGTTTTGGAGAAAGTAAGATTATTGCGCTTGATATTTCTAAAGCATTTGATAGAGTTTGGCATCAGGCTCTTTTATCGAAAATGCGAGCGATGGCCTCGACCAATGGCCTGATATTTGGGGCTTATTACCCCAACAGAGAGTATATAGAAAGAACACGCTTCAGTGGATTTGTCCCTCCGGAGGCTTTTCCTCTATTTTGATATAAAAGGGCTGATTCAGGATAGATTGGCGGTTCCGCTATTCTACCACGTCTGCCGTAAGTCCGTGGAACGACGGCTTCTTTATAACCGAGACGTCACCGCAGTAGGCGGAGACGTTGAAGAGCTCCTTCGGTTCAGTAGGACGGTCTCAGATCGCGATCGTCGTGACGTTTTTAGAACGTCAGATATGTTCTGGTGGTTGTCCGAGCAACAAATTGATGTTGATGATGATAGTCAGTCGCTAATGGCTGGCTTACACAGGTTTAGTTATTTGATAACCATGTTCCCTTTAGGTCTGTGAATGTTCGTAATGTAAATATTCCCTGGTTTACATCTGAGGTTAACAACTCAATACGAAAACGCAGGAAGCTGTACCACAGGTGGAAAGTCAACCAAACGTCGTATTTCTGGAAGCTTTACTGTGAGGCTCGAAATCAAACAACTGCTTTGATTCGAAGAGCCAAAAAAACAATTTTACCAGTCGAAGCTTTGTATTAGATCAGCCGTCAAAAAAACTTTGGTCAAATTTGCGATCATTAGGAATAGGAAAGGGGTACTCGCTAAACAATATACCGGATTCTAATGATCTCAACGATGCCTTTGCGTTGAGCACTGTAAGCGATACCTGTTTTGTATCTGATATTGTGAATGTGTGTGAGCGAGGTGTTGAATTTAATTTTGAAACTGTTTGTGAATTGGATGTTGTGGAAATTGTTCGTGACATTAGATCTAATGCTATAGGCGAAGATGGGATTCCTACTTCTTTTATAAAAATGATTTTGCCTCACATCTTGAGTTCTCTTACACATATAATCAACTCTTGACTTCTTCATTTCCTGACAGCTGGAAAGTGGCCAAGGTTGTGCCTGTAGCTAAGAAAGCAAATCCGAAAACCTGTAATGATTTCCGACCCATTAGCATTTTACCATGTTTGTCAAAAGTCTTTGAAAAAAATTTAGCTAAGCAAATGAATACTCATCTTGATCGGTATAGTCTTTTGTCTCCATACCAATCGGGTTTTAGAGCGAAACATAGTTGCGAAACCGCTATTGTTAAAGTCTTAGATGATATAAGATTGAAATTTGACTCGCAGGATGTGACCATTCTTTGCCTTCTTGATTTTTCAAGGGCTTTTGACAATGTAAACCACACAATTTTGTGTCAGAAACTTAGTACATATTTTGGATTTGGTGAAAGTGCTGTGTGTCTTATAAAAAATTACCTTTGTAACCGTAAGCAGAAAGTGACAGTTGAAAACAAGTCTTCGCATTATAAAAACTTAATTGCTGGTGTGCTCCAAGGTTCCATTTTGGGTCCTTTATTATTTTGCGTTTTCATAAATGATCTGGTCAAAGTCTGTAAAAATTTATCTATTCACTTGTATGCAGATGATGTGCAAATTTATCTATCCAGGCCGATCGGTCTGGTAGAAGGCTTAGTTTGCCGTATTAATGAAGATTTAAGTGCAATCTTAAAATGGTCAATTACAAATGGACTTTTTTTAAATCCGAAAAAGTGTCAAGCCATGATTATATCTAAGAAAAAGTACAATCCTGATAATATTCCGTCGGTTTACTTAGGAAGTTCTCAGATTCACTTTGTTGACAAGGTAACAAACTTAGGCTTCAAAATAAATCACATTAATTGTGTTATTGGACAAATTTATGGTGGACTACGAAAACTCTGGCTGTGTGCCAGCTTTACCCCCGAAAATACGAAGCTTAGGCTGATAAAAGTCCTGTTGTTGCCTCTGATTACTTACGGAACAGTTGTATATTGTAAACCAGATTCCCAGTCGTATCATAAACTGTTAGTGGCCTTTAATGATATGTTGAAATATGTCTTTGGACTGCGACGTCATGACCATATATCGCACCTTCATTATAAAGTCCTTGGGTGCTCATTTCAACAATTTTTAAACATTAAGTGTAATACTTTTATGCACAAACTATTAATAACCCAAACTCCATCATACCTCTTTGAAAAAATACAACATTGTAACTCTCCCAGAACATTAAACCTCATCCCACCACTAACGAAATACTTAAATTCTTCGCGATTATTCTTTGTTCATGCTACCAGACTTTGGAACAGTCTACCTTTTACAATTAAACAAATTATTTCTAGTCATAAATTTAAGAACGCAATGTTGAATTACTTCCTAGATAGCAATATGCAACAGTTTAAAGGTTGATTCTCTGTTTTTAATTACATATATTAAGGTTAATCATAATATTGTCGTACTTTTTATTATTTATTTATTATCATATTATTATTTTGTCGTATTATTTCTATTTATCATTCATGTACCTTAAGTCATCAGTCCTGCTATTTATTTTTTGTACTATAAAAGACTTTCTTGTCTTACTTGTACTTCCATATGTTCAATAAACTAAACTAAACTAAACTAAACTAAACTAAACTAGTTTTTAACTCACAAGATATCTTAAGTTCGAAAGGCATTAGTAGTAAGATATTGAATAATTTAGAGTACCCGCCTAGGGTCAGTAAGTTAATTTAGTTATTATATAAGCTAGTTTTACACATTTTTGTTAGCATGAAGAGTCAAACCTGCCGGAGGGCGCGAAGGTTGTCCGAGAGGACATGTACGTGGCCGATCTCATCAGTGGTGCCGATACTGTGGAAGAAGCACGAACAAAACGCGACCAAGCGAATCAACTTCTGGCGTCCGCGGGCTTCAATTTACGAAAATGTACAAGCAACGAGAAAGAACTCGTCGAAGATATACCAGCAGCAGATCAAGAGTTAGATTTTGAGTTGCCTTTTAACATGTCAAATCATGTCAAAACCCTTGGCATCAAATGGTTCCACATAGACGAGTACTTTTCGTATCTCATCATAAGCAACAACAAAAAAGTCAATGTTGTCAACCATAGCCACACTGTTCGACCCGCTTGGATGCGTCATCACGGCAAAGTTAATGATGCAGCGGCTTTGGGAACTGATTTGTGATTGGGAAGATGCGGTTGCAGCTATTTTGAAAAAGGATTGGGATGCTGCTTTTCATCGATAACTTCCTATAATCGAGACTCTTCGAATATCACGCTGGACTCAAAAAAGCAAGACCAACAAGGATATCGAGCTACATGGATTCTGTGATGCGTCGATGAAAGCATATGGTGCCGTTGTATACCTTCGTGTGCTTCACAGTGATGGGAATATCCATGTTACTTTCTCCTGGCAAAGACGAAGGTAGCTCCAAGTCAGCGTACGATCACGCTTCCACGTTTGGAACTTTGCGGAGCAGTAGAGCTGTGTCAATCGCGATTGATTCGGTCTTTTTGACCCGTTCACTGGAAATGATTGATGATTGCAATCATACAAAACTAAAACAATCAATCACCATTTCAATCATTTCCATAGAACGCCACTGAAAGGAACTCAGTATTTTACAATTATATGCTAAATGAAAAGATTAGTAAAGTTTTTAACAGTTAAAACACTTATTTTATTTCCTCAGATGTACATTTCAGAAGCAATGCTTCCATCGTCAGTGAGATTTATAAAATTAAATTAAATTAAATTATTTGTCAAAAAACTAATAATAAACAAAAATGTTTCTAAACAAAATTACAGTTGAGTTGAGTTGAATCTATTAAAAATTTTTTTGAATATTGAATCTTTGATTGGTCCATCATCACTATTCATTAGATTATTTTTGTTTTTAAATATGTAAAATGATTCAAAAGCATCTAATTCATAATTGCTATTTACATTTCTTATTAGTTTTAAATTTTGCAAACTAAAGCTATGACTATTTTCTAGCATATGTTCTGCAACACTTGACTTTTCTTTTTCATTATATTTAAGATGTGCAAAATGTTCTTTAAATCTTTTTAGAATAGGTCTTCTTGTCTGTCCTATATATTCTTTTGCACAATCATTACATCCGATAGAATAAATTCCTGACTTTTGAAGTTGGTCAATTTTATCCTTAGATCCTCCAATCAGATTTTTTATTTTTATTTCGCTGCACTCACTCATACGGATATTATATTTATTAAAGATTGGTTTTATCTTAGATGTTATTTCTGGATAGAAATAAAATTTTGAATATTTCTTTTCGTCATTTCCTTCATTCCTTATTAGATCTAAAGTTGTATAATTTCTCAATTCTTGTTTTCTTCTATGTGCAATTGTTAAATCTTCAATCAATTCTTCAGTATATCCATTAATTTTGGCTATGTCTTTAATTTTTTGGAATTCTTTTATTTTTGTTTCTATAGTCATTGGAATATTTAGAGCTCTAAAAATCATTGAGTGAAAAGCTGACATCTTATGTTCAAAGGAATGGAATGAGTCTGATGTAATGTATCTCAGAGTATTCGTTGGTTTTCTGTATATATCCAATTCGAAATTGTCTCCATTCCGAGTTATACTTAAATCCAGAAAATTTAGTTTCCCTTCAATTTCTTCTTCATATGTAAATTTTATTGATGGGTATTTAGTTCTATTTAATTTGTTAATGAGCTGACGGAGTTCATGTTTTTTGATTATCGCCCATATATCATCTACATATCTTAACCAAATTCTTGGAAAATTTACTTGATTTAACATTTCAGTTTCTATATGCGACATAAATAAATTTGCTAAAAATGGGCTCATATGTGATCCCATACTGCAACCAAATTTTTGTCTGTAAAACTTTTCATTAAACTGGAACCAATTTTCATCCATGCACAGTTTAGTAAGTTTTACAAATTCATTTATTTCTTCTGGTTTAAGTGTATTTCTTTCTAGCCATTTTCTCAGAAAAACTAAAGTTTCATCAATTGGAACATTTGGATATAATGAAACAACATCGAATGAAACTTGAATCTCATTGCTAGCTATTTTTAAGTTCTTTACTTTTTCTGCAAATTCAATTCCATTTTTTATAGCTGCTGTTTCAAATTTGATTGGGAGATTATTTAGTTTTTCTAATAACCAACATTCAAGTTTTGATAATATTGATCTAGTTGTTGATGTAATTGGTCTTATTTGTTTTCCTGGTTTATGTAATTTTAACTGAGAATATAATCTTGGTAAAATTGGATTTGAAACATTTAATTTCCTTGATAAATTAGGATCATTATATGCCGTATTTGTATGAGATGGGTGAAGACGTCCGAAACCGAAACCAATGATTTGATAGAAACGAACGACCGAAACCGAAACCAATCATTTGTACGAGCCGAACGTCTGAAAATGAAACCAATCATTTGAACGTTGAAGCTTGAACGATAGGCGAACGACCGAAATTGAAACCAATCGTTTGAACGAAATGAACGACCGAGACTGAAACCAATCACCAATCACTTGAACCAAACGAACGACCGAAACTGAAACCAATCGTTTGAACGAGACCCGAAACGATTGACCGAAACTCAAACCAATCAAACAAGTACTACAGTACTCTGTCTACTTTGATGCTCATAGAATGGTGCTATTGCTGAGTAGGTGGGCGATGTTTTTCATTTCAGATGAAGCACATATACAAACTTAAGTTTGTTTTATATTTTCAGCTTTTAGAATTTCATAGATTTAGAACTTTTCTAGTCCTTGTTTTAAAGCGATATGGAAAGATTTCTACTTCAAATTTTTTAATGCGATTCTCACTGAAAATGTAAAATGAATGTAATGTGTGTATGTATATGAACATCTAAACAAGAAAACCATCCCCCATCTACAACTCAGTACCATACTATTGGTTCTTGCCTAATGCCTACGTTTCTGTTTCGATGTTGACTCGACTGCACCTATGTAGATATGTATGTAGGTAGACACGAAGCGCAAACAGAGAGTAATACAAATTAAAAAATACAACGCTGCACTGCAAATGATTGGTTTCAATTTCGGTCGTTCCTCGTTCTCGTGGGTCTATTGGTTTCAGTTTCGGTCGATCGCCTCGGCCAGTTCAAGTGATTGAATTGCAGTAGTCTTAGCGCAGTTGATGCAGTATACTAAGGACGTTTTGGCTGTTCCCGACATCAAGATGTTTACTTGGACCGACTCAACCATCGCGCTTGCGTGGATACGAGCTACCCCCGCTAAATGGACTACGTTCGTGTCGATCTGCTACCGAACGCGTAAACACGCACCGTGCCAAGTGTCCGCTTACCATTTCCTCGTTCACTTAATTATAAAACAATAGGTTCCTTACCCCAAAAAATTACAAAAAAAATTATACCCAAAAAAATCAATAACCCAATGTTATCTCCCGCAGCGCCGCGATTAAAACACATTCTGTGAAAAAGTTTAATGTGCTAAAGTGATCAAGTGTCGGTGTGCCTGCCACAACCCAAAAAAAAAAACAATAAAAAAAAAAGTTCAATTGCAAATTAACACAAAGTGCGGTCCCTTTCCATATAATCCTACACCACTCTTGTAGTCTTGGCATCTGCATACATTTTTTTTTTTGATTTGACTTTTTTCTTATCAAAGAGTGATGTGTGCAGTTGCTGAGGTTACGAGTTTGCTAGGCGGATAGTTGATCAGCGGTGTTGATCCTGTTGTTGAACCAAAGCAGGTTGCTGGCTGGGCATAACACCGCTAGTAATTTGCTTTGGCTTTCTGATTGGAGTCAACACTTGATGATTCAACTTGAGAGCGTCTGCGTTTGATTCTTTGTTTTTCAGTTTTTGTGAGTTGTAATGTCGGGTAAATTTCTTGTAGAGTTTAGTTACATAAGGGGGCTGCGATCGAATTTCTTTGCTGTGTACGCTCACACTGCAAAATGCAGGCCAGCTGTTTTGGCATTGAGTGAAACACAGGTAGGTGTTGATTCTGATCCCTCAGAGTTTAACCTGCCTAGATATAGCTTAGTGCCATTATTCTTTTCTTCCCATGGCCTCGCCGTTTATGTTCGGAATGATATTGCTTACCAACTTCTACCACAATACGGCCTTTGTTCTAATACGAACTATAATTTCATGTGGTTAAAATTCACTGTCCGTAAGCATATCATTCATTATTGTTTTATATACAGAAGCCCCAATTTAGATAGCAATTCAACCTCTAACGGGTTCGATGCGCTATCTGACTCCGTAGTAAGAATTGTTTCCCTTTATCCTCACACTGAAATCGCAATTGCGGGCGATTTCAATGTACACAATTCAGGTTGGCTTCGTCATTCTGGCCAGACAACACCCGAAGGAAAATGTGTTGAGATCTTCGCAGTGTTTAACGAATTAACTCAACTTGTTGATGAGCCCACTCGGGTTCCAGATATTGAAGGCCATGCGGCCAACACTCTTGACTTATTTCTCACTTCTCATCCCGAAAAATATAGGGTTATAGTATCATCTCCTTTAGGCAAATCGGACCATTGTGTCATATCGGTAGATTTTTCGTTTTTCGTCACCGTAAAAAAAGATTAAGTCCCTAAAAGAACTGTGTGGCAACTGGCAATACGAAAAAGCCAATTGGGACGTCCTGAATAATTTCTTTGGAAATTTTAATTGGTCATTGTGCTTTCTCGACAGCAATGTTGAAGCATCAGCTGATATGATATCTTACGTAATTCTCAACGGCATGAGAAATTTTGTTCCTCACAGAACAAAAAGTATCATCCTCAAAGAGAATTTGTGGTTTGATTCAAGCTGAAAAGAGGCGATTAGGGATAGAGAAAGTAGTTTTCGAAAATTTAAAGATAACCCTACTGCAGAAAACCGAAATTTGTTCAAACGGGCCAGAAATATCTGCAATGCTCAAATACAAAAGGCTAAGTTCTTACATGACCAAAAAGTAAGGCAAAAAATACTGTTGTGTCCAAAAGGAAGTAAACACTTTTGGTCTTTTGTCAAGAACATTAAGAACTCGACCATGTCATCGGTCCCAACGCTCGTCTTCAATGACTCTCCGTATGTCAGCTCCATCGACAAAGCCAATTTGCTGGCAGCTCAATTTGCTGCCAACTCGACACTTCCTTATAGCATATTGGCTCCACCTGAACTTGATTCTTTGATGAAGCAGATATTTTTTCGAACTCGCTCGGTTGCGAGAGTCCTTAAAGATCTCAACATACATAAATCCGCTGATCCAGATGGTATCCCCGCCGTTATTCTGAAGAGGTGTTCTTCTACGCTGGCAAAACCACTGCGTAAACTTTTCCATCTTTCCTATTCTGCTGGGATTTTTCCGAGCAGATGGAAAACTGCATTTGTCCAGCCGGTCCCTAAAAAATTCGAATCTTCCTCCCCTTCCAATTACCGTCCAATTGCACTTACGTCCCTTCTTTCCAAGGTCATGGAAACGTTGATAAACCGTCAACTTATGAAATATCTTGAAGAGCGAAAGCTTCTTAATGACCGTCAGTACGGCTTTCATGGCAATCGTTCCACTGGTGATTTGATGGCTTATCTCACCGAAAAGTGGAACCAATCTTTACATTGTTTTTGAGAAAGTAAGATTATTGCGCTTGGTATTTCTAAAGCATTTGATAGAGTTTGGCACCAGGCTCTTTTTTCGAAAATGTGTGCTTTTGGTATCGATGAGTCTCTTTTATTCGTTGGATTAGAAACTACCTTTCCGACCGTTCAATACAAGTTGTTTTGGAAGGCTTCAAGTCTGATACCCACTTCATAAATGCTGGTGTGCCCCAGGGCTCCGTTTTGTCTCCTTGACAGCATTGTTTCATGGGGTCTTATGAACCGAGTAGAATTCAATGCTTCGAAAACTCAATGCTGTCCCTTGTCGTTCTTAACATTCCCCCATTGCCATTATCCATGAATGGTACCTGCATCGAAGATACCGAAAAGCTGTCAGTACGTGGTATGTGTGTAAACGATAATCTTCGTTGGAATGACCACATATTTGAAGTCGCCAAAAACGCTGCTAAATGCTTAGGTTTCTTGAGACGATGCAGGAAGTTCTTCAGCCCTTCTGATCTGGCTACAATTTATAAGGCCTTCATCCGCCCAAAACTGGAGTATAACTCCCATATCTGGTCAGGTGCTGCTCAAACATCTTTGCACCTGCTTGATAGGGTACAAAATAGAGCGTTAAAATTGATAGGTGATAGTTCAATCGTAGAATCGATTGATTCTCTTGAACATCGTCGAAACGTCACCTGCCTCACTCTCTTTTATCGTTTTTTCACAAACATTGCTCTAGTGAAATAGCCAGTTACATTCCTAACCTGAAACAATTTAGCCGCAACACTCGCCTCGCTAGGAATGCTCATCAGTTTTGCCTTGAGCCCAACTTCGGGCGTACAGTCAAGTATAGAGATTCTTATTTCAGTCGCACCGACCCGAATGTGGAATGCTCTACCCGACTGTATTTTTCCCCTGCATTACGATTCACAAAGGTTTAAAAGCAACGTGCATCGGTGTCTCCTTTTAAATCCTCTCCTATTTTCCTAAATACTCGCACTGTGTTTTACAATATTATAAGGGTATTCATAACCCCTTGATGTGCGCGTTAATTATAAAAAAAAAAAAAACGTTCTTGGCCAACAGAGTGTCCGAAATTCAGCGGTTAGTGGGGATCGATTGCTGGGGACATGTTGCAACGCTTCATAACCCAGCCGATCTGGCGTCTAGAGGTGTGTATCCAGCAGAACTGACGTCATTGGAGACATGGGGGATTGATCCCGAGTTTTTACGTACCTATTCAATGGGCTTTCGATGTTCCGCATCAACCTGTTGACATCGAAACTGACGAGGAACGACGTACGATTAAGGTACTAAGCGCTCAAGTCAGTCAGGATGATCGCATACTTCAAACCATCTGCGACTGTTCGAGTTTGTTGAAGGTGATTCGAGTTATCGCCACATGTTGTCGTTTCACAACAAAATTTCGACGAAAGGCAGTTTCTGATGGCCCGTTTAGTCCAAACGAATTGAAAGCAGCGCTAATCATCGTCGTGAAGGCCGCACAGAACGAGATGTTCAAAGCAGAGCATCTACAAATTTTGGAAACTTCAAAGATACCCAAGTCACTCAAGACTTTGAACGCATTCGTTGATGCTGAAAGACTTTTGAGAGTTGGAGAACGCTTGGAGAATTCTCTCCTCCCCTACGACGCGCAACATCCGATACTACTTCAAAATAGTCACCATTTTACGAATCTGGTTGTCAGAGATGCACATAAGAGGACCTTGCATGGCGGCATCCCACAGATGATCAGTTACATCCGTCAAAAATATTGGATTGGCCAGATACAAAGAATAGTGAAATATCAGCTTCATAGATGCACTTATTGCTACCGGCAAAAGGCATCAGAAATGCATCAGCTGATGGCGAATCTACCTGCACCAAGAGTTCAGATGTCACGGCCGTTCAGTGATACTAGAGTTGACTACGCAGGACCCATTGAAATAAAAAGCTGGAAAGCTCGAAGTGCAAAAATACTAAAGAGGTATTTTGCAGTATCTATCTGCTTGGCAACAAAGGCCATTCACTTGGAAGTCGTGTCTGACCTGAAAACCCAAGCAATTTTAGCAGCATTTCGACGGTTTACGGCCAGGAGAGGTAGCTGCAAACAAATCTACAGCGATTGTGGAACAAATTTCGTCGGCGCTAATAACGAATTAGCCAAAATGTTGAAGGACGCGAAGCACGAATTTAAGGAAATTGCCGAAAACCTTGCAAATAATGGAACAAATTGGCAATTTATTCCCCTAGCTTCTCCACACTTTGGTGGATTATGGGAAGCGGGAGTTAAATCGGTAAAATACCATTTAAAGCGAGTTGTTGGAACCGGAAAGCTTACTTTTGAAGAGCTCACAATGCTTCTTACTCAGATAGAAGCGTGCTTGAATTCGTGACCCCTATGCCCGCTCTCCGACAGCCTTGATGATTTAAATGCGCTAACTGCTGCGCATTTCTTCGTAGGCGAATCTTTACATGATGTGCCACATGGCGAACTCAACAACAACATCACGTATACCGACCGATGGAAAAGAGTACAAGCGCCTGCCTAAGGGTTTCGGAAAAGATGGAGTTCCGAATATCTTGCACGATTGCAGCAACGTCCGAAATGGACTCAAATACAAGAAGCTCCCAAAATAGGAGAACTTGTCTTGCTGAAGGATGAGCGACTTGCACCGACTTATTGGAGTCTTGCCCGAATCGAGGACACTCACGCGGGAACGGATGGACTCATACGTGTCGTCAATGTGAAGACACAAAACGGAAATCTGAAACGACCTATCGCGAAGATTTGTTCTTTACCGTTCAATAAACACCAGGAACAGTCGGCATTAGTATAAAATATGTGTTCCTTGAAAGTATGCTGTTTCAAAACACGGAACTTTAAATTAGAAAAATAAATCAACACATCTTTTCACTCAAGAACAATGAAATAAACCACTTCGTTTGTAAACTTACGGCACGGTATTCTTTTTATTTCGCCTTTTGCATTTTACCTTTTCTTCGAAGTTTTTTAAAACTTAATTTTAGCTCGAAATAAGAGCTAGTTTGTAAGAAGTATTACAAATTTTCATGGCACAACAATTAACACATCTTTCAAACACATGTAAGCCGTCCAAAACACATCTTTAAAACTGCAAAGCTGTTCAAAAGGAAGAAAAAAATCAAACAAGAACTTTGTTTAAACAATTTTTTTTAAGGATATAACAATTTATAAACAATTGCATGAAAGGCAATCAATACAATTCATCGTTAAATGCTTTGATGCAACACCGCACACACAAAATTAAACTTATAATATATTTTTGTAAACACATTAGTTTTAAAACATCTCGGCATGTTCAAAGGGAACATCAAAAACCCAAACACCACAAGTCGAAATCAAATTCCCGTCGTCAAAAAAAAAATAAACCATCGTCGACAACACATTTTAATAAAAATTTCTGTGCACTGCAACAACGCATACACAATATTAATTTATATTAAAATATGCTCGTAATTTAACAAATTATCACCGGCATAAAATACAAAATGCACTTGTCATTTAAATTTAAAAAAAAAAGAACACGATCCACAGCACATGAAAAAACACGAAAGGTAAAATGCTGTCGGCAAATGCATTTGACCATTTTGCACACAGACCTGATTAATTTTAAGATCAAATATATACAATCCACTGAGTTTAAATTGATAAGCACATCATAATTTTCAATCAATTTCAACACAACTAAAGACGGTATTACACTATCATATATATATGAAAAAAGTTGTCATATAATGTATGGCACACTTTCTGTAAATATTGCAAGTGATATTACACTATGCCATATAGTTATATATGTACAATTTGTATGGCAAACAATAATTTTTTGCTGAAAACGGTTCCTCACAGGTAGAGAACCATTTTCAGCAAAAAAAAACATGATGGAAAAAATGTGACTTAAGTGGTTTTTGAAATGACCGATCCAATTATATGACAAAGAAAAGTACCGCTATCACACTTATATGACAACCTGTGCCATATATAGTATGGCAAGCATGAATATAGTGAACAAGCCATATAAAAATCGATTGATTTTATATGACTTGCGCTTGTCATACAATCGGCATCCTATGTTTATTTATTTTTATTTCTCTATTTGTAGTTATTTCTTTATTTCTATTTGTACGTTGAATGCACGGAGTGCTTATGTGAAATCTGAAATGTTACTACACATGCATACTCGTACATAGATGTAAATTTCAATAAAAAGTGACAGAGATAATAATGAAAAAAAAGAAGAAATATATATAGATATAAATTTCTACACTACTTGAAACAAGACGAACATACTTATATGGTGACAATTATAATTTTGTATTACACTACGCCAAATATATATGGCTCTAGAATCATTGTCATATATATGGAGACATACATATACTGCCATACATATATGACTATGACGAACTTATATGACGATGTCGTGCCTTATTTTTTTTGTCAACTTGCCATATTTATATGATAGTGTAATACCGCCTTAAGACTTAATCAAACTTATAAAATTCGCTTGTCTTCAAGTCACTGACTGGCCATCTTCCAGCCCAACAAATGATACCTGACAAATAGCAACACCTTAAAGGGTTAACGTTGGCAGATCCAAATCTCCACGTTCCTGGACCTATCGATATACTTCTCGGTAGTGACGTACATATATGCTGATAAACTCCTTCCAGTAGTGAGAAGACCTGCAAATGGAGTCGGACCAATCGCTCAGAGGACACAGTTAGGGTGGATTGTAATAGGGAAAGTTCAAGTTGAACATCCCCGGCAAATACGAAGTTTTGTGCAGACTGCCGACCTGAACTATCAGCTGCAAAGATTCTGGGAGATGGAAGAATTTTCGTTCAAGACACATGAAACTGGGGAGAACATCGCATGCGACGCGCACTTCGCTGAACACACGAATCGCCTTCCTGACGGGAGTTATGAAGTGAAGCTGCCGTTTCAAGGGTGGATGTCTTCCAGCGATGCGATGGGATCCAGTAAGCAGAGCGCGGTTCGACGATTCCTGCACTTGGAGAAGAGGCTGGAGGCCCAACTCTTCGGGCAGATTATGCTAAATGCATACAAGAATATGCAACCCTAAAGCATATGGAAAAAATTTACGTCGGCGACTCGGGTTTGGCAACCCCATACAACTATTTTTTGCCTCACCATGCAGTTTTCAAGGAATCGAGTTCCACCACGAAACTGAGGGTCGTGTTCCACGCAACAGCGAAGACTTTGGATGGGAGTTCGCTTAATGATCGACTTTTGGTGGGCCCAAAATTACAGTCGAGCATTATTGATCTAGTTCTTCGATGGCGAACCCACAGAATAACGTTTACGGCTGACATCGAAAAGATGTATAGGCAGGTGTTGGTGGATACACCGGAAACATATTATCAGCTGATCCTGTGGAGAGACGAGCGTACATCTCCAATCAAGATGTTTCGAATTAAAACGGTAACGTTTGTGACGTGTTTTTGGTTTCCCATCCGAGGTACTGCTTACGGCTAGCCAGGGTTTAGTGAATAAAAACGCCAAAACTTCACAAAGGTCAAGAAATCTCTTTTATAAGAACTTACTATACTTCAATTACAATTAACAAAACCCAATAGTATATATATATCGTTGTGTTCGCTGTAGAAACTTCCGGTTGCGGTGATCGTACCGTAGCTGGTATCCTTCGGGACTCCCAGGGCTCTTTGTTGGGTTAGCCGCCTTGGTCTAAGAAACTCTTCTAGTCTCACGGTGGCGGCAGGATCCCTTCTGACACATTCGCCTTATAGGCAGTCGCAGGTAAGTCGGAGCGCGTAGGCGTCGTAAGGCTCTAGCAGGTGAAACTACGAGCGTCCGAAGACCTCGGTGGGGTGAAACTGCGAGCGTCCGAAGACCTCGGTGGGGTGAAACTACGAGCGTCCGAAGACCTCGGTGGGGTGAAACTACGAGCGTCCGAAGAACCTCGGTGGGGTGAAACTACGAGCGTCCGAAGACCTCGGTGGGTGAAACTACGAGCGTCCGAAGACCTCGGTGGGTGAAACTACGAGCGTCACAATCCACAATCAAGACCAAATCTCAAAAGGAATGTAAACAATATCATAGAATTTGTCACTTTAACTTCTATACCATATACAAGAAATAATATAAAACCGATTGTACAGAAACCGAAGTGGACGTGTCTTTTTTTCTTAAGCAAAGTTTTTTAATCCTTTTTTTTCCCTAGTTTAGGTTTCTGTACAATCGGTTTTATATTATTTCTTTTATATGGTATAGAGGTCAAAAAGACAAATTTTATGACATTGTTTACATTCCTTTGGACATTTATTTATAGTACGAGCCTCCTGCTCTAAAAACTTTAAACGCGTTTTTCTCAAAACTGCATTTTTCAAGTGTGCCGCAGCTGTAACTCACGCAAATGTTAACGAATAGTCTTGAAATTTTAACCGGATACTCTCCATATGTTTTTACATACAGCCATCTACAACTTTAACGATCGGATGAAAATTGTAATCTTGGCAGCCATTGAAAGACAATTTTTTTTGCGAAATTTGGACTTTTTTTAAATTGCTGCCATTTTGTCAATTTTCAATTTTTCACTACAATTATAGATGGCTGTATGGAAAAAAGAGTCTACTTTAAGGCCACGTTTTTATTTTCTTGTACAGGTACCAGAAAAATTCAAAAAAATGCGGCAAATTGACGTCTTCTAATTACAAGGAGTTCTAGAAATGGCCCATATCTCTCTTGGATTAAAATATTTTAACCCGAAATTTCTTGAAAATTTACATTAATATATGTATTATAAGATAACAGACCATTTGAATGAAGCTATAGTTTTTTTTACACGCCTTCAAAAAATCACCTCCATTTGAGCTCGAGAACGAGCCCCTTAAAGTACAGAAGAATATTTTCGTGTTACTGTTTTCAATCCAATCTCTATTTCTATGTAATAAACCTCGGAGAAAAATTTACAAACCATGAAAACATACTAGATAGGTTTACGGTTCTTTTCATGAACTCTCCGTCTGAAATCGACAGAGCAGTTAAAAAATTTAATGAAACAGTTAAGTTTTACCAAACGACTTTGGCTGCCTTACAGTGGCGAGGGGTGAAGAATTCCAAAAGGTAACTCGAAGGAAACTTAGTCACCAACAAAAAAAAAAGTTTACTTAAAACTTTTTTTGTGCAATGTCTGTCTTCGTATCAAGCCAAAAAGTCAAGTATTTCAAACCAACTTTGCTATTAGGTAGAGCGTCATAACTTTTTTTTTCATAAAACTAAGCTAATTAAAACTATTTGTTTCCTCTAGACTCAGACTTCTTGCACTTTTCAATTTTTAAAGCCTATATTTGTAGTATTTAAAAAATCACGAAAAGCACTAAATCAATTTAAATAAGTATTGCACTGCGTTCTGCTAGTAAACTGCGTTTTCCAAATAAAATACGGCTCATTGGGAACTGAATTCATTTAAGCCAGTTGTGCCACTTTAGAAAAATTCCAATTATTTTTTGCATTTTCTGCCAAAAAAATGCTTTATGCTATGAGATCTAATATCCACGCATATTTGTTATCAAAGTGGCAACCTTTGACACATCAGTCCAATGCAGAGACACATCTAAATTCATGAAATAAGTCGGAGACCAGCGTGTTATTTTCTTGTTCTTCAAGCAGAGACCTACCTCAACCTGCAAAACCTGCCATATACATTTTTGTTTATAAGCATGTGTCCATGGGAAGAAATTCAAACGAAAAGCGTTTTTTTCTTTTATTAAACCAATATCATGCAAACACCGATGTGTGCAGAAGCAATGCTGCAAATGAGCACTGGGTAGGGTTGCTCAAAAAACATCGATACATCGAAAACATCGATGTTTACTATTCGATGTATCGAATAAATCCGATGTTTCGCACCCTTTCGATGTTTACCGATACATCGATGTTTTTTTATTCGATGCATCGAATGCAGCAAGCATTAAAAAGACTCACTGAAAGTGCCAAATCTACAGTGAAATTTATTTCACATGCTCTCTCTTTTCTTTCAATTTATGTATCAGTTGGATGGTGTATTTCATTCGATCCATTTTGAATAAAGCAAGCATCGTACAAAACACACTCACAACTCACAGTTACAGTACCTAACCAAATCGATTTCAGTGTTCTGTTTCTGTTTAATTAATGTCATACATAATTTATGCTCTCTTCTCCTTTTTTTATATATCCAGTAGGGCTATTCCAGAAAGCGCGGCTGATCGCTTTTGGTGGCGGAAATGAATTTTCGTATTCTCAAAAGTGAATCGCTTTTAATTTTTTTTCCTGTGGAAAGCGTAAGCGCTTTCCAAACGTCATTCTTTTCTTTTGTAGAAACTATACCTTTTTGACATAATTCATTTCGTTTTCAAAAGCGATAGGTGTTGTAGTTTCGAATTACAAGCGGATTGATAGAAAAATGTAAATATAATGAAAAATTTAATTATCATCAATTGAATTGAGAGTAATTTTCTTTTTTTTTATTAAAGGAGTCAAAAACACACCACGACACAACGATTTTTGATGCTTGTTGAATTTATGCAACAACACGAAGGGATAGCAATTTCCTACAGCTATTAATGATTTGAAACAAACTTTATGCAAGGTGGCACACACGTTAGTAATCCAGGCTCCTTTTTCCGGCTGGTAATACAGCTGTCTTGAGTGCAATAGGCATCGGAACCCTCCTTTGAGAACTCCAAAACATCTCTCTAAGTACTTCGACATTTTAAGTGCACCGTATTGTACTTTGCTTCACTGATGTTCCCAAGAGCTGCTCTATAAGGTTTAATTAACCACGGTTCAAGAGTATAACCAGCATCACCTTCAAATGTATAAAACAATAGCATAGAAAATATAACTGCATTTAAAAATTTGTTTGATTACCAAAAATTTTGCTTTTATCTCCGTTCTTGAAAATATTTTCTGCGGATACTTAGGGAAACTTGGAATTTTCATTGGAAAAATTTGGAAATAGATGACATTTGAGTGGATGCATAAGACTTCCAAATGGAAATATTGGAAGTTTAATTTCTAACCATGTTCGCTTTTCAGAATAACCTAAAGCCCTCGCAATTGAGTTATCGCTTTAAATACGATCCGCCGCGCTTTCTGGAATAGCCCTACAGAGACAGACTACACGATGTGCAGCTGCACACGCGACGCGTACGCTTTGCTAAAAAAACATCGATACATCGAAAACATCGATGTTTTTATGCGATGCATCGACAAACATCGATGTAAGGTTACGATGTATCACATCGAATAAAACATCGATGTTTTTTTTCCATGAGCATCCCTAGCACTGGGCTACTGCGCCGGCGATCTGCACAATATTCATTCACCTGCTCAGAGCGCAAAGAATAAGAAGAGAAAACAAACAGATTTACCGAAAATATGACGCTAGAACACCGGGTTATTTTCTACCATAAGAAAGCATGTATTGAACAGAGAGGTGCCTAGCGCTAGGCACCTCTCTGTTCAATACATGCTTTCTTATGGAAGAAAATAAGACGATGTTCTAGCGTCATATTTTTTGGTAAAAGAAAAGAGAGGAAAGAACACAAATTTGTTCTATCCAGCAACAAATTTTATAAGACGTAATATTTGGGGTTAACTTGTATGTTGCTAAAGTTTTGTGTTTGTTTATGAAGTGAGTTGAAGAGCCAACATGTGTGTAGAATAGGACGGAAAGCAAAGTGGTAGTTGTTAAAAAAATGTTGGCAGCGAGTTCATGTGTATGATTAAGTTTGATTCATGTTGCCAGAAGTCTAAGATGTTCCGGATGTGAATTTCAAAAGGTAAGTCGGAAATAATCGTTTATATGGACGCTTCGCCACTGCTGCCTTACCATATTCTGTTCTTGAAGAATTAAAACTTGGAAGAGATATTTAATCCGAGCGAATAATACTTCCTCTAAGAATTTATTGGAAGCGCTCGATAGCAGTCCCGAATAAAGCTCTACTAATATATATATATTTTATTAAAGACATAAGCTACACTGCCGGTTTCAACGTCAACTCCCGAAAAAACTTTCTTCAGTTTAAAGAGAATAAAAACAATAGCCGAGTTTTATTGGGAATTTCTAAATTCAGTAATATTCTATATATTCTGATCTGATTCTGAAATATTCTATCCAGCAACAAATTTTATAAGACGTAATATTTGGGGTTACCTTGTATGTTGCTAAAGTTTTGTGTTTGTTTATGGAGTGAGTTGAAGAGCCAACATGTGTGTAGAATAGGACGGAAAGCAAAGTGGTAGTTGTTAAAAAAATGTTGGCAGCGAGTTCATGTGTATGATTAAGTTTGATTCATGTTGCCAGAAGTCTAAGATGTTTCGGATGTGAATTTCAAAAGGTAAGTCGGAAATAATCGACTTATATGGACGCTTCGCCACTGCTGCCTTACCATATTCTGTTCTTGAAGAATTAAAAACTTGGAAGAGATATTTAATCCGAGCGAATAATACTTCCTCTAAGAATCTATTGGAAGCGCTCGATAGCAGTCCCGAATAAAGCTCTACTAATATATATATATTTTATTAAAGATATAAGCTACACTGCCGGTTTCAACGTCAACTCCCGAAAAAACTTTCTTCAGTTTAAAGAGAATAAAAACAATAGCCGAGTTTTATTGGGAATTTCTAAATTCAGTTATATTCACTTCACTTGCGAGTTTCAATAAAACGCTTTATATGGCTATATTTACCTACCAAGTTCATTTTCACAAACTCCATTTACCAACCATCCCTGTTGTTCACTTCTGCAAGTGAGTTATTTTTGTCCACTTACGCTATTCAATTATATTCACTTAAGAGTTGTTTTTTTTTTCATGAGCGATGTTTTGCGATGTTTTGCTTAAGTGAATATAAGTGAATATAGATTCCCAATAAAACTCGGCTAATCAAAAAGCCGAGTTTAATTGGGAATCTGTATTCACTTCAACAAAACATCGCAAAAAATCGCACATGGAAAACAACAACTCCAACTACATCCGTAGCCGCGTTTTACCGAAAATTTTCTATATTCACTTGTGTTCACTTACAATAAAACGATTTTTGGTTTATATTCACTTAGCACGTCACTTTCAATTTTAACTTTCAAAGTTGGTACCCTTTGCACGGATAAGAATCATTAAAAATTTGCATTCAGAAGGATATAAATGCATAGCTTTTATTTTCCATTTCTATTTTTCTCTATTTAATTCTCGATTCTCAATTTATTTGCCGCATTTCAACTTTTTACTTCCGATGTAAGCAAAACAAATGTCACTTTAATTTTTTTTCGCAATAGCTGTGTTCAATAAGATTCATTTTTATTTTTAGGATCGGATAATCGAATCGAATTAGGATTCAGATCTCGATGCAGGTATTTATTTCAGTTGCTAGTTTGTGAATTAAAAACTCATTAAGTCATAACTTAGTAAGTGACTTATGAATTAAATAAGTCAAAAGCTTAAAAGAATAAACAACAAGAGGGAAAACCATTGCTTCTCCTGCCATCACCAACTTAACACCACTTTATTTTCGGAATACAAACTGGTTTTGAAAGCTGAAAATAAAGTGGTATTTGTGAAGTCAGTTTGAGGACAGCTGCCGTGGTGTGTGTGTGGTTTTGCCTCTTCTTGTATCACCTCTGTGGTCAGAAGTCATAAGGTGTGTTTCTTTACTGAAAATTCGCACGAAATGCACCGAAATTCGGCGAAAGTCAGTTTAATCCCGTTCCGATTTTTCGTAGCAGTGCACAAAAGAGAGTGCTCTCGAGAGAGTAAAAAAATTTCCCCGTCCTGCGAATTTCCGCCACCAAAATTTTTGTGGACAGAAATCGTGCACAGCCAAAACAAATACCACAACTGTCAAACAGACGTTTTTCCAAGCGTTGCGTTGCTGCGAATGTTTTGTTCAAGGCGTTTCTTTACTTTTAAGACAATTACGCTCTTTCAGAGAGTTTCTGAAAGAATTTTACAACCACTCCTTAAAATATGGCAGATTGTGAATTTCTGTGCACAAAAAGTAAAGAAACAGACTTATTCAATCTGTTGTCGAAAATCAGAAATATGAACGAACACAACCCAAAGACTGCCAACCTCTGGGTTCCAAAAAAGAAATTTACCAACCATCCCTGTTGTGCAGTTAGCTAACTGAGATATTTTTGTTCACTTAGGCTATTCACATAAGGAGTTGTTGTTTTCCCATGAGCGATGTTTTGCTTAAGAGAATATAAGTGCATATAGAATTTCGATAAAACGCGGCTCATGTTGTTCACTTCGGCAAGTACATATTTGTTCACTTATCGTTGTTCACTTTAGAGTTATTCTCTTCCCATGTGCGATGTTTTGCGATGTTTTGCTGAAGTGAATACAGATTCCCAATGAAACTCGGCTAAAGAAGAATAACCAACGATGTGAGGTTTTTAAAAATGTGTCTCTTTTAGTAACAGTGTGATGAGGTTTGGATGTTTACTTATTTGCAGGATCGTTGGAATGGTTTGGCTGCTTTGGCTATATTTATCGCGAAATACCTATAACAGCAGACGAGGTTATAAGTGTTTTATCTAAAACTAGCGTTCCGTCCCGGCTTCGCACGGGCACTAAACATGACATCTACAGACTAATTCACAGTTTTTCGAGTTAATTTTTTATAATAAAAAAAAAAAATAGGAAATTTAATTCTTAGATATTATTTAAGAAATTTTTTATACTTTTTCATTGTTTTTTTTTTTTTTATTAGTGTTTTAATTTTTTTTTTGCGTTTTAATGTTTTTGTTTAATACGTTTCTTTTGTTTGTTTTTTCTCTACATCAGGTTTTTTTGTTTACTGCAAATAGGTCGTAGCCCCCCCCAAAAAAAGCTTTTTATTGTGTAAGAGCTTCCCTGTAAACAATATTTGATGTTGTTTTATTTTGTGGCAACAAAATAAATTGATTTTCATGGGCTCCGACCCGCGATAGTTCAACATACAGTTGACCATGAGTAAAACATTTTTTTCGCTGGTCGATCCTTCCCAAATCGAAGGATTGTCCTTGAAACTTGTTAATTTTTAATGCGAAAGATGATTTTACCGGAATCTGAAGCCGTTTAAATGGGATTGGCAGATCACTCGGGATCATCGGTATATGAGCCAGTTGACCGGCTGCTGGGCCAGTGATAAGAGTTACATACAATTAAATTGTCCTTTAAGTCTTTAATTAGCAGCCTCGTCCCATTACACATGTGCGAAGGGCTTAAATTTTTTAAAAGCATTATTGGGATTCCGATTTTTAACGACAACTCATGTGGTGGCAGTGCAGAAGGGTTCAACAAATTTAAAAATTCCTGTGGATAATGGACTGCGTCTTCGATATTAGTCACAGTGTCGATCAATTTGTATGTTTTTATTTTGCCGTGGACTTTTTGAACTATTAGATTGTTTATTTCATTAACAGTATCATTCGATATCAGGGTATGTATAGCATCTATTAAGTTTTCCAAAGTATGGAGTATTTGACCTAGAGACTCATCCATAGGAATGTCACAATGACCGCTTAAATTTGGAGTGGGAAAAATTCCTTCTCCAAATTTTAGCAGTTGTTGTGGGAAATCGCTATCAGTAATTATATGAACATGAGCTCTCATATTCGTTCGTAATTGCAATGTTTCAATCGAAGCCCATAAGTGTGACAATTTCAAGCATGCCTTGATGATATCTGCTCGCATACCTCTGTTAATAACGGGGAGAGTTTGTCGGAAATCTCCCGCAAAAACAAAAGTTATCCCGCCCATGACTGCAGAGGAATTCCTTAGATGGTGTAAAGATCTGTTCACGGCCTCTATAAATTTGCTCTATGGCTTATCGTGCATTTGTCCCACATAATCATTGAGGCGTTTGCAGCTGCAAGCGCTCAGTATTTGAATCTCGTGCGTGTCTTTGAGAAGTTCTCATGTTTTTTTCAGCGAGCCGTTGCGATCGCTCGGTACTCGACTCTCTGAGACACGCGTTTGCACCACATATTCTCTCTGATTTAAAGGACGATTTTCAGTTTCAGATGAAGATTCTTTATTTCGACATATTTTTTTGGCCCTGGCCTGGGAATTGTTTCTAGAAAGTTGAGATCTTGATCTTTTGGGCATTTTAAAATGTTAAAAAAAAAACGCCTTTGGACTAAATAATTACCTGTCATATCTTTGAGCTATTTACAACTGCCTACTAACAACGTACACAACTAAGTAAGATTATAAGTTATCGGAGCTTTGGCTCTATACTCTTTTTTTTTTTTTTTTTTTTTTTTTTTGAAACCTAAATATAGCCTATGTCACTCAGGGATAGTGTAGCTTCCAACGGTGAAAGAATTTTTCAAATCGGTGCAGTAGTTTCGGAGCCTATTCGAGACAAACAATCAAACAATCAAACTTTTCCTCTTTATAATATTATTATAGTAAGACGAACAGAAAACTGGATTTCATTTTAAGATTTGTTTTTTAAATTCATTATTATTTTACTTATTGCATCGATATTTTTCATGTTCAAACTAGTGCTTATAATAAAGGGTTTTCCAATAGGTATGATATGATTTTGCAGTGGCGTTTCGGCCATTTGTAGTATGTCATGATTTCTCATTTGTTTTTTATTGCATTCAGAAGTGTTTACATTTTACCAATGGACCATCGTAAGCGTCGTGAACTTTCTAATTTTACCTTGAAACAACAACTTGAAATCGATAACGATTTTTTTATGAAAATCATCTTTTCCGAAGAGGCTTACTTTTATTTGACTAGTGCAAAACTGGCGATGGAAATCCACAAAATATTCATGAAAAACCATTACATTCACCTAAATTGACAGTTTGGTGTGGTTTTTGGGCTGGTGGAATCATCGGTCCGTACTTCTCTCAAAATGAAGCTGGTAACACCATTACTGTCAATGGAGAGCGGTATAGATCGATGATAACCAACTTTTTATGGGCGAAATTGGAAGAGATTGATTTTGACATTTGGTTTCAACAAGACGGGGCTACGTGTCACACAGCAAATGCAACAATTGAATTATTGCGAGAAAAATTTAGAGATTCGAATATTTCAAGAAATGGTGATATTGAATGGCCTCTAAGAAGTCGTGATTTAACACCATTAGACTATTTCTTGTAGGGTTATTTGAAGTCATTGGTCTATCAAAATATACCAGATTCACTTCAAGCTTTACAAGTCAATATTGAACGTGCCATTCATGATATACGACTTGATTAGTGGAAAAAGTGCTCGAAAATTGGGTTCATCGAATTTGTTGCTGCAGAAGATAACGTGGTGGCCATTTGAATGACGTTTTATCTAAAACTTAATTGTATTGATTGAACAGCACATTAAGTAAATAATATTTGAATTTCCTTAACAAAAAGTGTGTTTTTTTTTTTCAAAAAAGAAATCATATCACTCTTATTGGAAAACCCTTTATATTACATATCGAGATGATTTATTAACCAATTTTTTGGATATAAGTTTAAGTGGAGATCTGTTAATCTGTTAATCTTTCCCAACGTTTCGGCGAGGGTTACTGCCTTCTTCAGGGGAACTTTATTTGAACAAAAAAATTCAAATATATGTGTAAATAAATTAATTTTTGACAAAATGACAATAAATACACTCACTTGTATAAAAAGGAATAAAAGAAAAAAGAAAAAATTATATGTTTAATCATTGATGCAAAAAAACTTAACAAGCACTTTTAATAATGAAGTTGAGTCGGTGTTAACTGAGACAGAGAAATTTTGGATGACAGGAGAGAACAATAAACGGCCGAATGTTTTGAGTGTCTTCTTTTCTATTCATGTTGTTGTTGAGAAAATGTAGTGTTTCTAACGTGTATCGTTTAGAAACATGTTTCTCCATTTGTAAAATTTTAACGCCATCAAAGTCTGGAGAATGGCCGCTCTCAATACTGTGATACGCCAGAGCTGTCTTGTCCGGATTTTTGAGTCTTATGTCTGACTTGTGATTAGACATACGGTGTCGTAGAAAGTGTTTGGTGGTTCCAATGTATCGTTGGGTTTACCATTGCAATTTATTTTGTAGATGACATCAAATTGTCTGTCCTTTTCTGGTTTTGTTTTAAGTTATGTGAAGCATTGGTCTAGTGTTTTATTTGATTTGAAGGAAAGACGAGTTTTCTTGAAATTGTCAGTCAGCGCTGGGACGTATACCATGCTTTTATGGTAATCGTTGATTGGTTCTGCAGTATTATTGTTCCGTGGAATTTTTATTTTGTTTCTCAACAAAAGACTGCGAATAACTGTAGCCGGATAGTTATTATCCCTATGGATTTTTATGACTGTCTGCGCGTTGGCAGGGTGGAATTGTGTTTCGCTAATTTTGAAAACTTTGTTAACAAGATTGGATGTAGTGTTAATGATGTTTTGCTTGATTAGATCGAAAACTAATCAATCTTCCCGACGCTGTAGGTTTTTGGTACCAATAAAAGAGTAAGTGACTCCCGTCACGGTGGATTTCAATGTCTAAAAATGGTAGTGCTTTATTATGTTCGTTCTCAACCGTGAACTGGATTTTTGGGTGGAATCCGTTGAGGATCTGCAGTACTCTTTATCGTTTAAAACGTTTCTCTTTAAAACTCAATTTTCTTTCTAACTCTTTTCTAAAAAACTCGCATATATTTTCTCAAACTCAAATCAATAATTAAAACACATCCAAAAACCTTTAGTATAAAACTTCAAGTGAAGTCCTTTATTTAACCTTCCTATTTTGGTGACATAATTTTCAAAGTCATTGGAAGTTGTTTATGTTTACGTTCAATATTGAATATGGGTGAACGTGTACAGCCTAAGGGATGACATCCAATCGATGATAGCGTTCAACATTCTCCCCCCCCCCCCCCCCCCCAGTGACGAAGTAAACGATCATGTCCTTGTGGTCCAGCTCAATTTCTTCCATTACATTCAAACATCCAGACTTTCATATCTCACATGGAAAGAGAAAATTTATTTAGTACTGTTTTCGAAAAACTAATATAAATCAATCAAAATAACAAGGCGATAAGTTTGTAAGATGAGTATTTATTTCAATTTGATTTCAACTTTATAGCAACTCTAAAGTGATTTGTGCCCAAATTATAGTAGATTCCATGTATTCAAATTTGTGAGCCTCATTGAACACGGCCTGAGCTATTTTAATTGAGCGCATTTTTAAAGGTCGACACTCGTTTGTTGTTTCGATTATCGAACTTATTTTGACAGATGTTTGTGTTTCGTTTCGGCGTCGGCTTACTGCCCGAACACGATGGTGTAGCTGTAGCTGTAGTACGTCGCGCTGTCAAAGTCGAAAGTAGGCAAATGCCATAAGAGTGAACACAATGCGTAGTAGTAGCTGTAGCGGTAGCTGAAGCTGTAGTACAAGTTGACTCAACTTCAACTTTTGAGTGCGCTGCAGCGCTACATTTTGACGTTTCACAAAGAAAAAAAAACAAAACAAAGCAAAATGGCTCAGCAAAATTGACATCTTGCGCTACACCATTGTGGACGAGCTGTGCTACATTTCTCAGCTGCACTCTGACTTTTAATTTGACAGCGCGGCGTACTACAGCTACAGCTACACCATTGTGTTCGGGCAGTTAATTGTTTATCTGTTTGTTCTTAGTTTTCATTTCATTTATTTGTTGTTAATTTGCTATTAGTTTATCATTTTTATTTGTAAATGCTGTTATTAGTATTAGTTGTTTATTCTTCATTGGATAATTTTGGTTGCGGACAATTTAACATGCACTGAGTGCACTTATGATGGATGTGGTACATACCTACATATTTCCTTTCAGCTATTCCTTCAACTGGGTGACTATGGTATTTATGTATATAATATGTTTGTTTAATTTGTTTAAACTATGTTACTTTTTGTTGAAATTCTATTATTACTATTGTTTTATGCTTCCCTTTAATGTTTCCTTACGTCTATAATATATAAGTTCATTGGTTTACTTCCATTTCAAGTCAAGTCCAAGTTTGCTATCTAAACTCACGGCGCCTTAGGACTTATATGCCGTGTATAGATATGTGTAGTGAATCGTTGGACAAATTGACCAGCTGACTGGGGTCGTTGCCCTTCCTTGTTCAGTTGTTGGTTTGTTTCATATGAGGTATATTTAGTAAATCATACTGGATTATTTTGTGTTTTGTTTTCTTTTGTGTATACAATATTAATTTCTTATGACATATGTTCTATTGTGCGAACTATTAATTCTTTTTTAGCATAGTATGATTGCTACTTGGGTGTGGGTTTGGGGTGTGATTCCACCCTTCGGATTCTTTGTCCTGGCACTTCTATCACTAGGAGTGCCTGAAAATTAGTCTATTTGAATACGTTCCGTATCGGTTTTTTAAGTATACGATAATTTTAGATTTGATGTACTGAGTGTGTTTGGATTTAATGGTTTTAAAGATGTGAAGTAAGAGTGTTATATGTATGATTTTGAAAATTCGAACGATGTATATTATGAGTGAGTGATCCAAAGTATGATTTCAAATCCGAATGTTTTTTATTATGAGTGGGTGACCTCGAGTATGGTTTTAGATTCGAATGATGGTATTATGAGTGGGTGATTAACGTATTGTTTCTGATTCGAATGATTTTGTATGTGATGATTTAGTTCTTGAAGTGGTTTGTTGAAAATTCTGGATCGGTGAGTTGATTGATGAGTGAATGAGTTAGTTTGTTCGAAAAGGTATGAATGTGTGTGTATGCTTTATGCTTGACGGTTTTAAGTGGACTGTATATTGTTAATAAGGGTTGATTTTGTGTGGTTTGTTGATAATGAAATGAGTGAGTGAGCTGTTGAATTGCTTCAGCAGTGATTTTTATGTTGAGTGAGTTTTGTATGGGTATGATATGATATGCCTTTAATTTCGGTTTTGGGTGTGATAAATGAATTTTGTTATTTGGGTTAAATAATTAGATTATTGTTTCTTCGGTGTTAGTGTTGTTTGACGGTAAAGGACTTATTTTTGTAATTGGACGTTTTAGTTCTCCTTGTGTTGTCTTCAGATTGACGACTCGTATTAGATTGTCTGATCCGGGGTACGATGCGATGATACGTGCTAGAAGCCATTTCGATGGTGGAAGTCGTTCATCGCGTACAAGTACCAGGTCTCCGATTTTAGGTTGCTTTTCGCTTTTTAGCCACTTCGGCCTATTTTGAAGTCGTGTCAGGTACTCGCCGCTCCATTCTTTCCAAAATGTTTGGAGTGATGCCTGAATACGCTTCCATCGCTCCAAGTATCCAATTTTTTGGGTTGATAAGTCTGCTTCTGGCACGACATAGCTTGAAGTGCCTATCAAAAAGTGCGCAGGTGTTAATGCAACGAAGTCTTCGAAATTATCCGTTAACGGGCAGAGGGGTCTGGAGTTAAGGCATGCTTCTATTTGGGCTAGAAGCGTGCTGAGTTCCTCAAATGTTAGCGCTTCATTTCGGGCAATTCGTTTCAAATGGAACTTAACGGATTTCACTCCGGCTTCCCATAATCCTCCGAAGTGGGGAGAAGCGGGAGGAATGAAATTCCATTTGGTGCCTAAGTTGCTAATTGATTCAGCTATTTCGTTATAATCGTGTTTCGCAGCCTTTAACATCTTAAAAAGCTCCGTGTTAGCGCCTTTGAAGTTGGTCCCACAGTCGCTATATAAGTTGGAACAGATTCCACGACGTGATGTGAATCGCCGGAAACCCGCGGTGAAAGTTTGTGTTGTCAAATCTGTCACAGCTTCAATATGAATAGCCTTCGTCGCTAGACAGATAAATACGGCAAAATATCCTTTAAATTTCTTTGACCCTCTTCCTTTCCAGGCTTTTACTTCCATGGGTCCAGCGTAATCGACGCCTGTATGCGTAAACGGCCTTGACATGGTGATTCTTGGAGCCGGTAGATTTCCCATCAGTTGTTGCATGGGTTTCGGCTTATACCTATAGCATATGACACACTGATGCAGAAACTTTTTAACTGCGTTCTTGATTTGAAATACCCAGTATTTACTTCTCAAGAAATTGACCATTTGTTGAAATCCGCCATGCAGTGTTCGGTCATGTGCATCATTTATGAGCAGGGTTGTTAAATGATGGTTTGGTTTTAAGATTATTGGATGCCTCTGATCGTAAGGCAACTCTGATTTTTGAAGCCTACCTCCTATCCTAATAATCTTGTCTCCATCAATGAAAAGATTTAAGCCTGTGTAGTGCTTTTTTGTTGTTCCTGTCTTCCTAAGTTCTTCAAATAGCTCAGAAAACATTTCCGTTTGTGCTATTTGAATAGCTGACTGAAGAGCAGATTGCAGCTCCAACGGTGATATGACGGTGTTCAACTTTATTCTATTAGTTTTTCGTGTGTTGTGTGTAAATCTGTGTATATATGCCAAAATTCTTAAAAGTTTTGGAGGTTTGGAGTTATTGTGGATTAATCACGATATGTCATTTTCATTGTTGTTGCAGAAATATGCTTGAACAGCTTTTGCTTCTTTTTCTGTTTCAAGTTGTGTTGGTTGTGTTGGTATAGAGAAATCCCATTTCTCTCGAAGAAAATCTGGACCCTCCCACCAGAGAGCATTGCGAACTAACATTGATGGTAGAGCCCCACGGGATGCTTGATCCGCTGGGTTTAATTTTGTTGGAATATGTTTCCAAATTGTGTCTGCTGATCTTTGTATTTCAGCCACTCTGTTCGATACAAAGGTTATCCATCGGTGTGGTGATGCCTTAATCCAACAGAGCGTAATTGTAGAGTCGGTCCAAGCGTAAGTTTTGTTAACTTTACAGGGCAGTACAGAATTTATATAACTCAATAGATTCGAGAGTATCACTGCTCCGCACAGCTCTAATCTTGGCAGTGAAACTGTATTGAGTGGGGCTACTCGGGTTTTGGACATCAGCAAATGAGTGTAAATGCAGCCGTTGTTACCTAAAACCCTAAGATACACTACAGCTCCATAAGCCTTGATGGAAGCATCGCTGAAACCATGTAGTTCCATTTGTTGATCTTCTCCATGGGTGTTTATCCATCTAGGAATGCGAATATCTCCTAAACTTGTTAATTCTTCTTGGAACGATGACCATTCCAGTTGTAATTCCGTTGGAATCGTTTCGTCCCACGACAGACCACGCAGCCATAATTGCTGCATAATTATTTTTGCTTTGACTGTGCAGGGTGATATCCATCCCAAAGGGTCGAACAGCCGTGCGATCGTCGAGAGTATTGTGCGTTTTGAGATAACTTCTTCAATTTCAACTTGCTTAAACGAAAATGAATCAGCCGATGGATACCAGCTGATACCTAATGTTTTCGTGTGTTCTACTTGTTCTGACGCACCAAATGTAAGTGACACACTTGTCTCCCGATCTTCCATTGGTATTGGGTTTAAAAATTCTTCGGAGTTGCTCATCCATTTTCGAAGATGAAACCCAGCCGAAGACAATAACTTTGTTATTTCTTTATATTTTCTCATCGCGATTTCGAGAGAGTCTGCACCAGATACCAGGTCATCGACGTACATGTTGTTGCGAACCATTTGTGCAGCGAGTGGATAAGTTGCTTCCTCATCGGTGGCCAGCATCTTCAACGTTCGGTTTGCCAGGTATGGTGCAGGAGCTGTACCGAACATCAAAACTTTAACTTTATAAAGTTTAATGGGTGCCATCGGGTTTTCTCGCCAAAAGAGAAGTTGATAGTATGCGTCTTGGGGATGTATTTGTATTTGACGGTACATTTTAGCTATATCGGCCGTGAAAGTGATTTTATTGGCCCTCCATCTCAACACTATTGACGTAATATCCGTTTGAGTTTTTGGCCCAGTCAATAAGTGGTCATTTAGAGACCTACCGTCTGAAGTTTTAAAGGCCGCATTGAAGACCACTCGCAGCTTGGTGGTTGTACTGGACTCCTTTATGACGGCGTGATGTGGCACGACGTAGTGATACGGTGACAAAAGTGTTTTATCTTGATGCTCATCAACTTCTTCCATCTGATCAAGTTCCAGATACTCTGCTATACATGCATTGTATTCTTTGTGTAGTGCTGGGTTGATAAGAAGTCTCCTTTCCTGTTTATAAAACATTTTTAACACATTTTCTTTTGTAGATGGAATTGCTGGACGTTTATTTTCTTTGAACGGAAGGGACACTTCAAAGCGCCCTCCCGGCACTCGCTTGGTGTTTTGTAAAAAATGTTGTTCACACACCACATTTTCCTCATCTTCTGGTTTTTGGTAAGGTAACTCCTCGATTTCCCAAAATTTTCTAAGTTGTGTTTCCACATCAACAAACTGGGTGTATACTTGTATATTTTGTGGCGTTTCCTTAGGAATTTTGCCAAGTATCAACCATCCAAATTGTGTCTTTTGTGCAATTGGAGAAATCGGGTCTTCACCCCTAATTATGTGAGGTAAAACCATCTCACAAAAAACGTCGTTACCAAGTAACAGATCAATGCCTGACGGCTGATGAAAAGTAGGATCTGCCAGCTTCAATCCTTGAATGTGTTTCCACTTGTTTGGAAATACTTGCTGGTTTGGCAAAATTCCTGTCAATGTTTTAAAAACATACCCTCGAGTTGATGTTTCGAAGTTTGAATATTTTGAACCGAGGTGCAATTCAACATAGTTTTGACAAGAACCATTCTTTACTTGTCCTAAAACTGAAATGTCAAGGGATGTGCGATTTTTCCTTAAATTTAAGATCTGTGCGGCGGATTCCTTTATGAACGTCGCTTGTGATCCCGGGTCAACAAGTGCTCTCATGTTCAAATATTCTCCACTAGCGGATTTAACTTAAACGATGGCTGTTGCGAGCAAAATCTGAGCATCAGATTGCTGATTATTTGCGTGAAAGCAATTTGCGCATGGATGTATTCCATTTCGCTCTTCAGAGGGTTGAAATGGTTGTGCATATGGATTTATTTGTGTTGTTATATGATTTGTTTGAGATTGTAACTGATTGCTTGGGTTTGAGTGAGTACATGAGTTTTGTTTTGTTTTTGAGTGAGTATGGTTACTTGGGTGTGCTAATTGACTGCAACCATAAGTACTAGTATTGTTTGGGTTGGATGAAAATTGGTTTGAATGCGAGAATGAGTTTTGTGAGTTAGTATTGTGTGGTAATGAATTAGAATGAGCGATTGATTGTGAGCGTAAGTTATTGGGTTTTGTGTTGTTATTGTTGCCAAAATGCAGCAACGAATTGTGTGGCCTTTGACAAAAATGGCAAGTTTTGTTACTAGGGCAACTATTTGTCCTGTGGCTATAGGCTAAACAATTAAAACAATTGCCAAATTGTTTAACTACTCGCTGCCTTCCATTCACGTCCATTTTTTAAAATTTTGCGCATGTGCGTAACGAGTGAACGCCTTTATGGCAAACCTTACATGTGAAGCTTTCGGTTGCTTTCGAATCGACATGGAAAACGTTCTTCGGGAATTTTCTCTCTGTCGTTGATGATGGTTTTCCACTCTTCTGCTGGTCAACCATCTCCAGGGTTCTAAATTTTGTTTCCAAGAACTCTGCGAATTCCTTAAATGTGGGTATTTCTTTCTTTGTTCCCAGAGAAGTTTCCCACAAAGATTGCACCTTTGTTGGGAGTTTTTTCACCAACAAAAAAATGATGATAGCATCCCAATGTTGCACTGGCAAATCTAAATTGCGTAATGCATGTAAAATTTTTGTTGAACCGTCTAACAACTCACGGATGTGTTTTGCATTTTCTTCATGGACTACTGGTAGATCGAAAAATAGTTTTAGCTCATGATTTACTAAAATTCTCTTAAAATCATACCGAGACTTAAGAAGTTCCCACGCCTGGTCGTAGCTCACATCATCTACATTGACGTGATCAAGTAAGTTGCCTGCGCTTTCCTTGCAACAAGTTTTTAAATAATGCAACTTTTCAATTTTAGATAGCGAGGTGTTGCTGTGCACGAGTGACACGAATTGGTCGTGGAATGAACGCCAATTTTCGTATTCACCTGTAAACGTGGGTGGTTGTATTTTCGGAAGGCGAACATCACGTTTCGGTTGAACATTTGTACTTTCATTAGACGCATTTGACGTCGTGGGTACCGAAACCTTCTCTAATACATCTAAAAGTTGCTCTTTATAATCAAGGTACACTTCTTTGATCTGTTCAAACAGTGCGTTGAATGGTGTAAACTCTTCGTCCTTTAAATCTTTACAGACGATCTCATTGTAGCCTGCATTGATTTCTGACATGCTCGTCTCCAACATATCGAGCCGCCCGCTCGCATAATTTTTT
Organism: Melanostoma scalare; assembly: GCA_949752695.1. Taxonomy (NCBI): domain Eukaryota; kingdom Metazoa; phylum Arthropoda; class Insecta; order Diptera; family Syrphidae; genus Melanostoma; species Melanostoma scalare. Next base: position 148,500,676 of record OX456985.1, on the reverse strand, counting down.
GTCCGACGAGCCGGCCCCGTCTTTTTAAAATTTTCGAAATCCTTGCTCATTTGTTTGCAATTATTTACAAATAATTTATTATTACTCATCTTGTTAGTTAGATTTAAAATTAGATTTTAAGATATGATAGACGATTAGTTCTAAGGTATATATATATATTAGTAGTTGTAAGTAAGGTATGATTGACTCACTCGTTTTCCTTGTAATTCAGCAGCTTTTTTCCGTTTTCCAATAATGTATTTCTCCGTTTTCGTGTTGTATTGTGTTGTTTTCGTGTTGTATCTGAAACTCACTTTAATTTACGTTTTTTTTTTCGATTTTTCAACAATAAAATGCCAAAAAAATCACGACAAAATGTCGGCACAATGTCTTATTCTTTATGGGTGGGTGTAAAACACTTGTTTATTACCAAAATGTTTATTTTTGCTGGTTAGCAATTTTTGGCGTAGAAGGACCAAAATGTTTATCGTTTAAAACGTTTCTCTTTAAAACTCAATTTTTTTTCTAACTCTTTTCTAAAAAAAACTCGCATATATTTTCTCAAACTCAAATCAATAATTAAAACACATCCAAAAACCTTTAGTATAAAACTTCAAGTGAAGTCCTTTATTTAACCTTCCTATTTTGGTGACATAATCTTCAAAGTCATTGGAAGTTGTTTATGTTTACGTTCAATATTGAATATGGGTGAACGTGTACAGCCTAAGGGATGACATCCAATCGATGATAGCGTTCAACAAGTACCTTATCAACATTTCGTTTATCCATAATGCAAAATATGTCATCTACATATTTGGAGATGAAGGTGGGTTTTTCTTCCATGTCTTTAAAACATTCATCTAAAACACGATCTAGAACTTGGTCTGTAATCGTGGAGTTACGGAGTGGCTTGATTTTGTTGTGACATACTGTAGAATTTAGCCAACATGTTTTGATAATTCATAGAATGGTAGTTTCATTGATGACGTAATGGGACGCAGAGGCATGCTTGTCTTATGAATTTTTGGCAAACCGCAAATAGATGGAAGCTCTGCTGTGAAGGTGGTCATCTTCGTTTTCTCTCGGCCATCGATGCAGTTGATTTTTTTAAGCCACTTTACTAAATCGTTGTTGCGAGTTTGTAGTGAAGTGGTGGGGTTATTTCGTATTTTTCTTTATGTGTTTCGATCTGATAATAATTCACACATTTTCTCTTCATACTCATAACGTTGCATCGCGACTGTGACGTTTCTTTTATCAGCTGGTACTATGACGATATTTTTGTGTTGCTTTAGAAAACTGATTGTTGTTTTGTGTACATAAAGCACATACTTAACAAATAGATCATTCTTATGGTGCCGTTTGAACGAGTGTAACATGTTGCTGTAATGTGCTCTCATGACCTCTTGTTGTTTTTCGTCTTGTATGTCTCTAATTACTTCTTCTCCATCGGCTATTAATTGAAACAGAGGAAAACTTTGTTTATCAACTGGGAGTGTGAATTTTTTGCCAAGTGATAGAAGCCATTTAACATCTAAAGGAAATTGGATGTTGGTGCGATTTTCGAACCATTTTTCATGCATTTCAATGTTAAACTTTTTCCACAGTGATAATTTTAGAGTGTCAATTTTTTGTGCGTTGGATTGCTGTTTTTTGTTATACAGTCACTCACACTCAAAGTGGGACACCTAAGAAATAAAATCTTCAATAAACTTCTTTAAGAAAAACAATGCAGAGTTGCTCACTTTTTTAAATAATTTTTATTTTTATTACTTAATATTGACCTCAAATTATTATAAAATAAAAAAAAAAATATCAAAAAACAACTCCGATTTGTTTAAAAAAAAAGATGAAAATGATCTGTCTAGTATTTTTTTTTTAATGCAGGTCACACTCAAAGTGGGACACCTGCTGTTTTCTAAGAAAACTAACTGTAATTGCCACGTTATCTATATTATTTAGTTGCAGATTTTGTAGAGCTTTCATTGTGGTAGTTTAAAAAAAAAATCGAAATTTCAAGGCAAACAACCTTTGAAGAAAGGCAAATTGTGATTTTCAATTACCAAAAAGGAAAATCCGTTCGCAAAATAAGTGAAGTTGTTAAAAAAGTAAATCTATGGTGTTTAATGTAATAAAACGTTTTCGGAAGGTCGAATAGGAAATAAACCAAAAAATGTTGAAAGTACAAAAAAAAAAAAATAAGCGATAGAGGTGTGTGGTTTCTTTTAAGAAAAATAAGAAGTGATCCCTTTCGATTTATTAAGCTTACTACAAGCGATTAGAACAATAGATTTATACTTAAAAATAATTAAACTTAAAAAAGAAAATATAAACAAATAAATAAATAAATATATTTGCAAATATACAATGCTTTATTCTAAGTTGAAGTGCAAGGTTTAGAAGTTGAAAGGGGAAGCGGAGTACAGATTTTTTCTTAGAGAAGAGAAACTGAGGGAAAAGTCAAAGGTATTTCTAACAGCATTCGCATAACGTAGCATTCTGCATATGGGGTTGAAATAAGCGTAATTTGTGCGGAGAGTAGGGAGGTGGAAGAAGGGGACAGAACGAAGGTTACGTGGATTAGTGTTCATGTAAATCAGCTCAAGTAATTCCGGGGAGTCTGTGGTACCGGCCAAGATCTGATGGACGAAAATTATGTCGGCGATATGACGACTGCTTAAATGTTTTAAACGAAAGAAAAATAAATTGCAAATTCGAAAATAAGAACACGACAATTTCAACTCAAACCACTCAAGAGAAACACGACTGTTGTATTTTAACGTTAGACAGGTAATGATTTTATTCTTAACTAGCTACAGGTACAGAAAATATTTTGGGAGAGCTACTGTGTGAACCATGTTGATTATAAGTTCCAGTCAATACGTGGGAATCGCAAACTAAACAAAACGTGCCAACAAAAATACGCAAGTTTCCTATTACGTCTGGCAAGTTGTAGGAGCAATGGTTCACACAGTGGCTCTCGTTACTAGGTGAACAAACAAAAGTATTGAATTCTTGCACATGCAAGTTGCAAGATGAAATTATGAATGAAAAATAAAAGTATTAAATTCTTATACGTACAAGTTGTTGAAATAAAATAATAAATGAAACTTAAACATACTCCCCCCTTTTGAGGGTTCTTAACTCTCTAAATTTGAACTTTAAAGTAAATATAGCTTAATCTTAAATGTTGACCTCGAAGTTTCTTGGCCGAGGCGTTGGTCTTCTTGTGCGACGAAAAAAAATGATGAAGATCCCAATCATGCATGCCAATAACAACAAACTGCTTCCATAGTGATGATAGTCATGGGCGTTGATGTCAGTAGTGGGGGCAGGCAGTTTCTTAGAATGTTCAATTACTTCTCTGATTTTGGACTTCAAGCTCTCAAACTCGGATTGGTCAATGCGATCCGGTATTTTCATATCTGTTGTATTTGCTGTTTTTCCTTGGCTTATAGTTATGTTCCAGCTACTTGTATTTAATCTCGGAATAAATGGTGAAGTTATTTTGCTCTCATAATTCATTTTACCTTTGATGATTACATTGGGCAGTTGAAGAACACAAGTTTTCTTGAACTCCAGAACACCGTTTCCATATAAATTAATAGCTGTACTTACATCGTTGCAAATCAGATGGCCAGAAACCTTTGATGGTGTTGTATTTCCTAATAAAACACAATGGTAAATTTAATACAATATAATTCTTTATTCTAAGATTAATTCAATGTCAAAAAACTAGGTGTTGTTCAGTTAGCGGATTACAGTTGTCTGTCCTCTGGGGGAAAATTCCGTTCATTCTTTTTTACATGTGTGTTCTTCTTCTTATTCTTTAGGTGGAAAAGTAGTTGATACATAATATAATGGGTACAGTAAGAATAGAAATTTAATAGGGTAAACATACAATGCAACAATCTTCCCTTTCTTAGCTTAAGGCCACCTAGTTACAATTACAATTCAATATGCCTACTTAATTTATTTAATGCATCATATATTAAGTAGGTACAAATCTGTTTGGTTTTTGCTTAGTTCGTTCAGAGCGCCTTAACGGAGTTAGGGAACTAGTTTCGTACTCTTTAGTTTTTTGCTTTTTATTTTCTTTTAAATCCGTTATCTTGTTACCTTCATGTACATTTTCAAATTTTACTTTAGTTTCAGTGCATACACTTTCTTTTAAATTTTTTGAACAGGAATCTGCTATAAAAACTTTATCGTTTAAACTAGAAAATCTCAACTGATTTTCATGTACGAATTTAATATAATCGTTTAGTTTTATTAAATATGTTAGCCTACTCAATACTTTTTCAACTTTTGCAGGAATCCATCGAACAAAGCTTTTAAAATCGCTTTTATACATTACAAACTCTCCTACCTTAAATTTGTTGCTACTTTTGAATTTTAAGTTTTTTGACTTTTTTACATTTTTTAAAATTTCATTTGAATTATTATTTACACAAAACATTTTATTATAATCCAAGTTCGCTTTAACTTTACTATTCAATATATCAAAATAAAATTTAGGCTTATAAGAAAATATTAATTCTGAAGGTGTCTTGGAAGTTGAAGTTGTAGGCGAATTTCTGTACGTGAATAAAAATTTTTGTATATTTTCTTGGCAAGACGTTTCCTTTTCGAGACAAAATTTTTTCAAAACTCTTTTAACATTTTGTACTGCGCGTTCAGCAAGTCCATTTGATTGGGGGTGGTAAGGAGGCGAATGAGTCAACTTAATTTCGAATTTAGAACAGTAATTTTGAAATTTAAAAGAACCAAACGGTGGTCCATTATCACAAACGATTTCTACGGGAAAGCCAAAGACGCCAAAAAATTCTTCGAGTTGCGAAATCGTATTTTCTGCGGTTGTATTTTTCATTAATTTTATGTCACAAAATTTGCTATAAGAATCGACAATAATAAGAAAACTTTTCCCGGAAAAATAAAAAAAATCAATATGAACGCGTTCTAAAGGTGAACTAGTCTGCGGCCACTTAGTTGTCACTATTTCTTTTTTTATGTTTTGAGTCTTTTGACAAATTTCACAAGACTTTGAAAAGTTTTCAATATCCTTATCACAATTAATCCACCACACATAGGAACGCGCAATCATTTTCATACGTTCAATGCCCGTGTGGTTTGTATGCAAAATATTCAAACATGACTTGACTAAGCACTTTGGTAAAACAATGCGATTCCCTCTATAAATGCAACCACCCTCTGTGGAAAGCGTATTTTTAATTTTGAAAAATGGTGAACAACACTGTGAAATTTGTTTTGGCCAACCATTCATTAAAAAGGAATAAACACAATTAAGAGCATCGTCATGTATTACATGCTCTTTAATGAGTGCAGGCTGCAGAAAAAAATCTTTTTCAGAAGAAAAAAAATTTATGCCAACTGAATCTATGTCTGTAGATTCTTTTATTGGCAAACGAGAGAGACCGTCAGCGTTTGACATGAGTGATCCGCGTTTATACGAGATTGTATAATCATACATGGACAGTATAACTGCCCAACGCTGAAGACGGGATGCAGCTACAGGGGGAGTACCTTTTTTTGGATTAAAAATCTCGCGGAGCGCTTGGTGGTCCGTATAAATGACGAATTTTTGACCATATAAATAGTTATGGAACTTTTTGACTGCGAACACGATTGCTAACGCCTCCCTGTGAAGCTGGGAGTAGTGCTTTTCAGACTCAGACAAAGTACTCGAAGCGAAAATGACAGGCTTCTCGACGCCATTGACCAAATGTGAAAGCACTGCTCCTACACCATACGGACTGGCATCAGTTGCTACAATTATGTCTTTTGACGGGTCGAAAAGTTCAAGAATGTTGTTTGTTAAAAGCAATGTCTTGCAATTGTGGAAAGCATTTTGTGCCTCGGCACTCCAAATAAAATCAACATCCTTACGCAGCAAATTATACAGAGGCTTTAATTTGGTAGACAAATGTGGTATAAATTTACCATAATAGTTAATAAGACCTAAAAATGATTGTAACTGAGTTACATTTTGAGGTGCTGGTGCCTCAGAAATAGCTTTAACTTTATCATCTTTTGGCGTAATGCCTCGGACAGAAATATTATGACCCAGATATGTGACTGACTCTTCTAGAAACTTACATTTGTCAATGTTTATACGAATATTATGTCTATTCAATCTCCCTAACACTTCAAACAAGGTTTTCTTACACTCATCCTCTGAAGCACCGCCAATGAGAATATCATCGATATAACAGAATACCCTTTTCAACCCAAGGAGCACACGATCCATTACGGACTGAAATATCGCCGGACCACTCCCGACACCTAAAGGCAATCGAAGACAACGATATAACCCTTTTAACGTGTTAATAACTAACAAATCTTCACAAGCTGGATCGATGGCTAGTTGTTGGTATGCACCTGTAAGGTCAATTACGCAAAATACCGAACAATTTGCTAAGTTTGCATAAATATCTTGTGGATTAGGCAAAGGATAAAACGCGGTTTCTATAAATTTGTTGATGGTAACCTTAAAATCAACGCAAAGGCGAATATCACCATTTGGTTTAGGCACAACAACTACTGGACTCGCCCAACGACTATATTCGACTGGCTCTATGACTTTATCATTACACATTTTAATTAATTCGGCTTCGACTTTCTCGCGTAGTTTATATGGAACGCTATACGCGGCGTGAAATATAGGTATGGAATCTTCTTTTAAAACAACACTAGCTTTGAACCCTACAATTGGACTTGTTAAATTTTTATCTAAAATACCCGGATACATTTGTTTTATTTCACTAACTACGTTCATTTTGTTGTTACTTACAACTTGAATACTTCTACCCAAACAAAAATGTTGTCTCCAATTAGGAAATAGGCTATCTAACCACGTCCGACCAAGAAGCGGCTTTTTGGGCCACTGACCTTCGACCACGATTAATGTTAAAATGAAACTTCCTTCACCAAGACTGACTTCAGCATTCATACTTCCTAGTTCTTTTATAATGCTACCTGTAACAGAACAAAGATTATTTTCAGAATTATTTAATTTTTCTTTAGGAAATCTTAAAATAAACTCAGCTTCGCTAATGATTGATGCCGTGGCACCCGTGTCGATTTCCATTGTGACAGGTTGACTATTTACAAATAGTTCACACTGGAGTGGTCCTTGTGTACAGGTTGTAGTTGACTTGATGGTATTTATGCTCATCGCTGGAACTTCTTTCTCAAATGTGTTGATAGAATTTACATGACTCCGTTTTTTGTTTTTACAAACAGTAGATGTGTGACCTTTTGACTGACAGAGAAAGCATTCCCAATTTTTTGCGGGGCATGTGTTTGGGTTATGATTTCTTCCGCAGCGATAACAAGATGAGTTGCTGTACTCGACACGCCGATTTGACTGACTGCACTGACTGGACTGACTGGACTGATTTGACGGGGCTGCTGGGGTATGCGATTTTGTTTTTCTCGCGGCACTTTGATGACTTTGACGATTGAACTTGTTAATTCTTTGTTGACGATAAATTGCTTGTTGAGGCACAGCTTGCAATGACTTTGACGTTTTTTGTGACAATTCCATATTTAATGCTTTTTCACAGTATTTTTCGAATGTGAGAGAATCGTCATTCAGGAGCACTTGTTGAATTTTTTCATCGCGAAGGCCAATAATAAAACGATCTGTGAGATTTTCATCCAAAATTTTAAGCATGTGATCAGCCACCATTTTGTCTGTGGTGTTGGTTTTCAGAAACCCACCAAAATCACATGTTTGTGCCAAAGATTTTAATCTCACTATATAATCGTTTATTGGCTCACCTTCCTCCTGTTTAGCTTTGTAAAATGCATACCTTTCAGCTCGTTTATTTTTCTTAGGTGAAAAATGATTCCGCAGCAAAGACATCAAGGTTGAAAAATCCTTTGTACTTGGAAGGTCAGGCATAGTGAGAGACATCAAAACCTCATAAATTTCAGCTCCAACAATTGTGATGAAAAGCGGAGTCTTAGCTTCTTCTTGAAGATCATTTACTATAAAAAATTGTTGGACTCTGTCTTCGTATGCCTTAAAATTCGCACCCGGCACAAATGGCTCGATATGGCCAATCAATCGATTTGACATTATAACTTTTTTTATTTTTTTTTACACGACTTTTTATTTAGTTTTTCCTCGTCGCCAGATTTGTTGTATTTCCTAATAAAACACAATGGTAAATTTAATACAATATAATTCTTTATTCTAAGATTAATTCAATGTCAAAAAACTAGGTGTTGTTCAGTTAGCGGATTACAGTTGTCTGTCCTCTGGGGGAAAATTCCGTTCATTCTTTTTTACATGTGTGTTCTTCTTCTTATTCTTTAGGTGGAAAAGTAGTTGATACATAATATAATGGGTACAGTAAGAATAGAAATTTAATAGGGTAAACATACAATGCAACAGATGGAATAGAGAAAATCCAACTGTTTGAAAACTTGAGTGCTTTCCATACGTTTTGTGACTGCGTTTCCCTCAAGGTACATTTGTTGAAACTCTCTTCTTTATGATTTAGTAAAATCATTTCGCAGACCTCCAAAGTTCCTTGTTGGATGTTAGTAGGATGAACTTGATTACACATGTAGTTGGTTGACGTCATTCGTTTGCATGCTCCCAGCTCGAGATCACTCAATAAAAAATGTTTATCTCTAGGTAATGACACAGCTAGATATGGCGCAGATGTTTTTACTATAAAAGTATTGTTTCTGTGAATAATAGGAATGGGAACAAGATTAAAAAGTTGAAATTCTTCAGAGTCCGTCAATGGCAGTAGCATTTCAAACACAATTGAATCATTTAAGTACCGACCTTTCACTGTTGAGATTTTGTACATATCAGTAACTGAACCTTCTGGCAATGATAAATAGGAAGGAAAATTATTCCTTACAAGCTGCAACTGCTCACTTAATTGTTTGGGTGTAATTAGTTGTGGATTAATTTTTCCGTGATTTAAGTCCAAAAGAACATCTAAAAGCATTTCTTGTATATGCTCGAAATTTGTGAGAACAAGAATTAGATAAGAGGTCAATGCTCCGAGGTTCTGCTTTATCCCATTAGTCTTTTGTTTCTCGTTGATGATTGCAAAAGTCTTTTGGAGATGTTCATTTAAAGCTTTAAATTGATCCTGTACTTGAATGTGATCACGTTTTAAAATATTTGACGTAGCATCTGCAATTGAACTTTGTTTTCTCAAAAGCTCAATCAAATGATTTTCATTCTTGAAGGCATTGTTGATTTGACCCTGAATGTTGTCTGCACTTTCTTGGTCAAGGATACCAAACAAACTATGTGCCAGAGTTCCTACAATGTCAAATGGTGATCTTGCCATCCTTGTTTTTTCATATTTTGGTGCATGATAATTTTTAAGCAACTCATTGTTGTGTTCGATTACTGCGATTCTGTTTCGTAGTGTGTCTATTATTGGCTTGTAATACATTTGAATAGCAGGAGCTTCTGTGCTTATATCTTGCATTCTGTTGACATATGCTTTAAGCTCATTGAATTCTTGCCAGTACGTAGTCAAATTGTAAAATACAAAAATTTTCCAGTACGTGTTTACCGTGCGAATCCTGCCAATATCTTCAAAGTACATGCCAACACCATCATCAAGCTTCTTGATATTTACTTGTTCCTGTGTCAAAGTCTGACCTAAGGATGCAGGTATCATTATAAGTGTTACAAGTAAAACCGAAAGCAATGTCAATTTTTTAGCTTTTCTAGGTCTTAAACGACTCGTGCTTCTAGTTGGTTCAACACTGGAGCAATCTGTATTTTTGTTCTCAATCTCCGGTTCATTTATTGGAAGTGGGCAAAGATTATGTATTGCTCTTTTGTACGTACCGGTTTGAGTTCTAACATTAGCTACGCGTACTTTATCATCACTTCCCTTGAAGATTTCAATCACACGTCCTAGTTTCCAGCGCATTGGAGGAATATTTTCTTCTTTGATAAGCACCAAGGTGTCAGGCTTGAGGTTGTTTGATTCAGTCTTCCACTTAAATCTTTGCTGCAGAAGATGTAAATACTCATCTGACCACCTTTTCCAGAAGTGCTGTTGAATATGTTGAATTCGCCGGAATTTATTTAGGCTATTCAGTTCGCAGTTTGTTACATCTGGTTCTGCCATTGCTGTAAGAGGACTTCCTATTAAGAAGTGACCGGGTGTAAGAGCTTCCAGGTCGTTTGGATCAGATGATAATGGTGTCAAAGGTCGAGAATTCAATATAGCTTCGATTTGTATGACAACAGTTAGCAATTCTTCGTACGTAAGTGAAGCTTCACCTAAGTGACGAACGAGTAGGGACTTTGCAGATTTTACGGCAGCCTCCCAAAGGCCTCCAAAATGAGGTGAACGTGGCGGAATGTTTTTCCAAGTTATTCCTTCCTCGAGGCAATGTGTCTGTATTGCCGCTTGCATTCTACTGGAATTGAATTCTCTTGTTAGCTCTGCTAATTCATTCTTGGCACCAACAAAGTTCGTTGCATTGTCGCTAAATATTGTGTGGCAGAGTCCTCGCCGTGCTATAAATCGTTTTAGAGCATATATGAATGATTGAGAAGATAAATCTTCTACCACCTCTATGTGTATGGCTTTAGTAGAGAAACAAACGAAAATACCTAAATATGACTTTGTAGGAGTCTTACCTCTGACCTTGTAGTGAGTTTTTATGGGACCGCAAAAGTCCACCCCAGCATAATAAAATGGTCTTGCTGAATTCACCCTTTCCACAGGCATGTTTCCCATCACCTGATTGATGAATTTTGGCTTTGTTCTAAAGCATATGATGCATCTGCTAATTACTTGTCGAGCTGCATGTCCAACACCTAAGATCCAGTATTGTTGTCGAGAGATGGCTATTAACGCTCTATGTGCGGCGTGCATGTGCTTGTCAATTTTCTCTCTCTTTGGAATATTGTCCTTGTTAATTGGCGTCATGTGACCCAATGTCTTATATTCCTCCATGAAGTTGATGTAAGATATTTTTAACGTTTCATCCTTGCTCAACTTGTTTTCTAATGAAAGAAACCTTTTTCTTGCAACTTGAAGAGAGTCACCTAATGCTATGGTAGGATCGTCTTTAAATGGTAATTTAACAACAAATTTACCTTCAGAATTTTGCACTGTGTATTTCTGGAAATGTTCTTCGCACTGATGTTCTTCTTCGCTCTGGGTGTTAGTTGGAGTGTCATGGCTTTCTGTTTCCCAGAAAGAGCGAACGAGTTTATCCAACGATGTTAACGATGGCTTTGTAACTATGTAACAATGAGCACATGAATTTGAAGCTGGAGCACTTCCGGCTACTATCCATCCTAGAACTGTTTTTCGTAAGATTGGTAGATCGTTCGAAACTCTATGTTCTCCTGGTAGAAATAGATCAAAGAATAGTTCGGCTCCCAATAGCATGTCGATTTGCTTGGACTTGCAGAAAGATGGATCAGCCAGTTCGATGTAAGATGGAATCTTCCACACTGAGACGTCGATTTCTTGACTACACTGGTAATCACTTATTCGAGGCATGAGGTTCGCTTCTATTGTTGTTTGATAGGTTGACGTCCTAGATTCCAATTTTATTGTGGCCGCAAACTCAGATCTGCATTCATTGCCACCTATTCCGCAGATTGATGTGTCCTTGTAATGTTTCTTGATTCCTAGCTGCTGTAGTAACGATGTTGTTACAAAATTCAGTTGTGATCCAGAATCAAGAAGCGCTCTGCACGGGATTCGTGTACCGTGTGATGAAATCACATTGACCACTGCCGTTGCTAAATAGACATGACGTTTCTTGAAGTGTGTTCCTGCTGCTGCATTGACAGCTTGAAGTGTTGGTTGTGAACTACCCTTCTCACCCAACTGATGCGTACTTGGTGAGTTTTGCTGCTGCTTCTGCAAGTGAAGTAGTGTGTTGTGTGGCATGTTGCATTTTTGGCACTTTCGAGATGAGCATGATTGGGAGTAGTGGCCCTTCTTTAATCAGTTTCTGCATAACATCAGCCTGTGAACAGCCTTTCCTCGGTCCGAACCTGAAAGTGAAAAGAATTTAATACAATTGTAAATCCCATGCTTACCAGAATTGCAAAATTGGCAATTCAGTGTCTTATCCAGATCCATCTTGGGGGCTATTGACTTCCGTCCATTGTGGCTGCTAGTGGTGACCTCTAGGCTCTGGAACTTTCTTTTTTCGTCTCGGGAGTTGATTGCTTCGAGTGTTTGGAATCGGGACTCAACAAACGTCAGGAACTCTTGGATGGTGGGACTGTTTCTCGGATCTTTTAACACGAACTCAAACCTTTCTCTGCTCTCCTTGTCGAGTTTTTGCAGCAGAAGATGTACCACTATTGGGTCCCAGCTTGCGATATCATAATTCATATTTGTTATAACTTGTAAACACTCTTTTGTAATGTCGTGAAGCTTTCTTAAGCTTGAACTCGTCGATGTTGTAATTGACTGTGTTAGCAGCTTGTTTAGTTGAGCAGTCAATAGCAATCTTTTGTTGTTGAAGCGTTCAACTAGTACTCCCCAAGCTACCTCGTAGTTACTGTCTGTTGGCTTGAAGTTTTGTATCAAATCCAGGGCCTTTCCAGTCACATTTGCCCTCAAAAAATATAATTTTTGTGCCGGCGGTATTGGCTGATCATGGATCATTTGTTTGAACAGGTCATGAAACTGCAACCAATTCAAATATTCACCGTCAAATTTAGGCAGCTCGATTTTGGGAAGCTTCATCATTACATTCGGCAGCCTTGGACCACCTTCACTTTTTTGCACTGCTGGAATGTCCATGAAAAGCTTAAGTAACGTCTCCTCAACGCTCTCTTGCAGATTGAAGTATTCTTCTACTTCCACCGTAGTCAACTCCTGGTCCAACTTACGATATAGATTTGCAATCTCCTCCCAATTCTGCTCCAAACTTCTTGCCTTTATTTGGGAGAATTGTTGAGTATTATTCATGGCTGACTGCCCATGAATCTTGATAATTGACCATTTTAATATATTAGTCAACAACATATATCGTGCCTTGGAGTTCATTGGCGCGCCAGGAAAGGTTGACTCTTGATTAGAATTTGTAACAATCCTCTTCTTGGGTTTGGGAATTGCACCTTGTTGCTTACCAACTGCAGAAACTTCATCTGCAGGTTTCTCCCTGAGTGGTTTTACTCCTCCTGAACCTTGTATCTGCATCTGAAGATCACCTTGGTTTGGAGTCTCATGTCGTTTAAAATCTTCTATTCTCGAGTAAATGTCGGCAGTCAAGCATTCTGCTGCCTTTCGTACCATTTCGAAATAATCCTTTTCGAAATATGGATGATTCATGTGTTCTGAGAACCTCTCTCGCAGAATCGAATCATTCTGGTCGAATTGTTCCCAGAGAGGTTCTAGTTGCGCCTTCTTCTTATTTAGGTATTCCAGCGTCTTCCTGGTTGAACTATCCTTGTTATAGTTCCGGACTATGGTGCAGATGGATTCGCCCACTTGCTCTTGCTGAGCGGCGATCTCATCGATGGTGTGGTTTTCTTTAGAATAAGCCATTTTTTTTTAATTTTGGTATTTCTTATTACGCGGATAATTACACTTGCACTTGCACCTTCCTTTTTATTTAAATAACACACAAACTGATACAGGCTACTAAAACTTTTTTTAGCGTGTCCTGTCACGGTCGCCAATGTTTAAATGTTTTAAACGAAAGAAAAATAAATTGTTTTGAAAGGGTGACCATGTCAATTAGTCGCAAACGGCTAAGGAGGTAAAATGAACGGATTAGACCAAGGCAATCCACGCAAAGCGAATCTAAGAAATCTTCGTTGCACAGCTTCAATTCTACGGGATTGAGTTATTTGGTAGGGAGACCAGACCTGACTAGCGTATTCAAGGATTGGTCTAACATAAGTATTGAATAATGATTCAGTGACGTAGGGGTCGGAAAATTCTCTAGACCAGCGTTTGATAAATCCAAGAGAGGAGTTTGCTTTCGCTATAATATAGTTAATGTGAGAGTGGAAATTCAGCTCTTTATAACAAATAACCCCAAGATCACGAATAGACGAAACTCTGGGGATAGGCACGTTACTGAAGTAGTACGTTCGAGGACTAGAGGGTATGCGTTTACGCGAGAAAGTCATAGATTGACATTTATTAACGTTAAGCTCAAGAAAGTTCTTATTGCACCAAGTAAGAAAAGCTTTTAGGTCTTTTTGAAGAAGAGAGGAATCTTGAGAAAAGGATTTGACTTTTATAATTTTAATGTCATCTGCATAAATTGACAGATCAGAGAGAGAAATAATACTAGCGACGTCATTTATTGCAAGCACAAACAGGAGTGGACCTAGACGCCAGAAGAGGCAAATATCGGGTTAGAAACTGCTTTTCTAAAAACTACTCTATACACACGGTTCTCTAGGTATGATTTGATCCATTCGATAATTGAAGGTGGGAAGCCAAAGGCTTTGAGTTTGAGATAGATAATTTGATGGTTAATTTTGTAGAGTGCTTTACTAAAGTCTGTAGTAATAACATCGATCACGTTGCCCTTTTCCATGGCCAAGAGAGTCTTCGATACGAATTGGGTAAGGTTAGTCGCAGTAGACCTTCCTTTTAGGAATCCGTGTTGAAGTGAAGAGACAATTGGTTTACAATGAAAATACAGAGAGTCGTACACAATGCTTTCGAAAAGTTTAGGGATGGCGAAGAGCTTAGCTATCGGTCGATAGTTCGAGATTTGGTTTTTACAGCCTTTTTTGAAAGAATGATAAAAGATTCTTTTTAGAGAGAAGGGAAAACAGCCTGGGAAAGAGAAAGTTGAAAAATATTAGCAAGGGGTTGATAGAGCACTGATGCGCACTTTTTAAGGAAAATTGCTGGGACTCCGTCTGGACCAGGTGAGAAATCATCATCCAGTAACCTTAATTTATCACAAACAGTCTGGGGACAAACATTAAGAAAGACAAGAGATGTTTGCGGGCTATTCATTAGAAACCTGTGATAGTCAAGGTCAGGGTCATTCAGATCATTGGCATATGATTGTCTGAAAAAGGTAGCAAAGAGATTAACAATTACTTTGGGGTCATCGGAAGATTTGTCAAGGAAATTAAGTGTTGAAGGAAGACCGTCAGATTTTCTCTTGACGTTAATAAATTGATAAAAACGCTTCGGATCAGTGATTAGAGAGAATTGCATTTTATCAATATAGGTTAAGTATAAAGATTGGCATAAAGTTGAGAAGTTAGAAGAGGCCTGTTGGTAGTAATAGTAATAGGAAGGGGTCTGGGATTTTAAATATGTTTTCCAAAGCCTGTTTCTGATGTTACGGATATTTTTTAACTCTGTTGTGTACCAGGGAGGAGATGATACACAGGTTTTTTGAGATGTATAGGGAACACATTGTATAAAACATGCAAAAATTGAAGAATAGAAAAAGGAGAGAGCATTATCAATGGGTGTAGAGAGATTAATAAAGAGATTAAAGTCGATTCCGCTTAAAAGATGACTAAGCATAATGAAATCGGCTTTACGGAAGTTAAAACTAGAAGTGTTCTCAGATTCCATAGTTGGAGTGCTAAGATCAAGACAATGATTAAAAGATAGAGGAGGATGAATATGATCAAGGGTGGATAAAAGTTGTGAGTTTTTTAGGACGGCAGAATTGAAAGGATCAGAGCAGAAAGCAAGGTCTAGTTGTCTCCCAGGATTGTTTAAAACGCAGCTCATTTGAAAGAGGCCTAATTGAAGAAATCTGTCGGTGAATATGAATTATCAGAAGACGGATTAGAGGGAACGAAAGAAGATTCGTCCTCAGAAGGAGTCCATTTCAAATCGGGCAAGTTAAAGTCCCCAAGTACTATAAAGTCATCATTGGAGTCTACACTCTCAATTAAAGGACCTATTGAGTCAACAAATTGTTGAAAGACAAGACAGGGTTGTGAAGGGCGAATATAACAACAAAGAAGGTAAAGCCAGCGTTTGGGGAAAGACAATTTAATACATACAAATTCAAATAGAGGAGATTTAGATGTTTCGACCAGACATGCATTGAACCGAATATGTACGGCAAAAAGAACACCACGCCCAGTAGGAGCAATGTCATTTATTTGACCATCCGCACGAAAAACAGCAAAATCAGATGTGAATAATTCACTATCTAGAAAATCAGAGCACAGATTTGTTTCAGTGAGGGCAAAAATATCATATGGGAGACATTGGGAGTTCATGTACACGTCAGAAGTTTTAGTTCGAAGGCCTCTAACATTCTGATAATATAAGGAAAGCATAGAGACAGGTGGATTGGAGTTAAAGACTAGGCTTGTTATTGGAACGGGGGAAAGGTAAACGTTTTAAATCAAGGTGGGAAGCGTATGTGGCAAGATCATTTGAAACAGTGGATGGGGAAATATTCTGTCCGCCATTGATCCTTAAAAAATGTCAAAGGACACTGAAAATGTTGATTTAAGTGCAGAAACCGTTTGCCCGTTTCTAAGGAGAAACGAATTGAGCGGCTGAGTCGCGTCCAAAAAACCGTTAGTATAAGAAAAGAATCGTCGCTTAAGAATGCAATTGGCCAAAGAAATATCAGAAAAGAATAGTCGTTTAAGAATGCAATTCGCCAGAGAAAATGTGACAAAGGATATGAGTTTCTGGTCAAAGGTAAGTCGCATTTTGTTCTCCAACTTCAATCATAATTCGGTCAATTAATTAAAAGTCCTTTTTACGGATGAAACCAAAACTTATCTTTTTCATTCTGATGTCACATGCCCTTTGGCGAATTGCATTCTTAAACGACTATTCTTTTCTGATATTAACTGCTTTTTGTGCGCAACTCAGCCACTCAATTCGTTTCTCCTAACAAACCGGCGAACTCTTTCTGCCCTTAAGTCAATATTTTAAGTGTCCTTTAACATTTTTTAAAGGCCAATGGCGGACAGCAGAGAATCACTTCTTATTTTTCTTAAAAGAAACCGCACATTTCTATCGCAAATTTTTGTTTTGCTTTCAACATTTTTGGTTTATTTCCTATTCGACCTTCCGAAACCGTTTTATTACATTAAACACCATAGATTTACTTTTTTAACAACTTCACTTATTTTGCGAACGGATTTTCCTTTTTGGTAATTGAAAATCCCAACTTGCCTTTCTTCAAAGGTTGTTTGCCTTGACATTTCGATTTTTTTTTTAAACTACCACAATGAAAGCTCTACAAAATCTGCTAACTAAATAATATAGATAACGTGGCAATTACAGTTAGTTTTCTTAGAAAACAGCAGGTGTCCCACTTTGAGTGTGACCTGCATTAAAAAAAAAATTCTAGACAGATCATTTTCATCTTTTTTTTTTAAACAAATCGTGGTTGTTTTTTGATATTTTTTTTTGTATTTTATAATAGTTTGAGGTCAATATTAAGCAATAAAAATAAAAATTATTTAAAAAAGGGAGCAACTCTGCATTTTTTTTCGTAAAGAAGTTTATTGAAGATTTTATTTCTTAGGTGTCCCACTTTGAGTGTGAGTGACTGTATGTATTTCTAAGCATTTGTTATTGTTTATTCGTGAATTAAATGTACTCGTTTTCAGAAAGGTTGTCTTTGATGCGTTGTCCAAGAAAACAAAGAGCATTGTTTGTACGTTTTATTTTGTTATACATTTCAGAGATTTCAACGTTAAGAACTATTTGGAGGAATTTTATCTTAATTTTCTCATAAATATCAATGGATTCTTTGCTAGAATATATTTGTTTTGTGTTTTTTGTGGAGTTTTTTAGATGGTTGGATATAAGTCCGGTTTGTCGAAAAATTATCAGGAATTTGAGGTTTTGTTTTTGGGACGCTAATGATTTTTGTGAGTTACTATATTGTTATAAATTGTCACATACTTGTTAACGGTATTTGTAATTTATATGTTCGTAGTAGTTCTTCATGATGATGTTCGTTGCTGCTTGGCTAGCCGTCGGATGATTATAATAGAATTGATTTATTGACTAATTTTTTGGATATAAGTTTAAGTGAAAATCAGCGAAAACGAAGATGATCACCTACACAGCAGCGCTTCTATCTATTTACGGTGTGCCAAAAATTTATAAGAAAAACATGCCTCTGCGTCCCATTCAATGAAACTACCGTGCTATGAATTATCAAAACATGTTGGCAGAATTCTACAGTACGTCACAACAAAATCAAGCCTCTCCGTAAAAAATAAATTTGAGTTTGTTTATAAGGCGAAAAATGAGAAATTAAGTCGGAGTGATGTACTATTTTCGTTTGATATAGTATCACTTTTTGCAAACATTCCGATTTAACTAGCTATCACGATAGTAAAATTAAAGTGGGACTTAATAGTAAAACCACTAAAATCACAAAAAATAGATTTCTTGAGATTTTAACCTTTTTTCTCAAAGACAACATCTACAACACGAAAATGACATCTACAAACAGATTTTTGGAATGCCTGTGGGCAATCGCTTATCTCCCACGATGGCAGACCTAGTTCTAGATCATGTTTTAGATGAATGTTTTAAAGACATGGAAGAAAACACTCACTCACTCGACCCTCAGTTTTTCATATTCGTTTCCAAATTCACGTCCCTGCTATTCGGATGTGGAACTGGAACGGCTGCGTATGATAAGCTCATTGAATTCTGACCTTGACAGCATTGTTACATGGGGTGATAAGAACCGAGTAGAATTCAATGCTTCGAAAACCCAATGCTGTCTCTTGTCGATGAAGCTTAACATTCCCCCATTGCCATTATCCATGAATGGTACCTGCATCCAAGAAACCGAAAAGGTGTCAGTACTTGGAATGTGTGTAAACGATGATCTTCGTTGGAATGACCACATATTTGAAGTCGCCAAAAACGTTGCTAAATGCTTAAGCTTCTTGAGACAGTGCAGGAAGTTCTTCACCTCTTCTGATCTGGCTACAATTTATAAGGCCTTCATCCGCCCAAAACTGGAATATAACTCCCATATTTGGTCAGGTGCATCTCAAACATCTTTGTGAATACTTGATAGGGTACAAAATAGAGCGTTAGAATTGATAGGTGATAGTTCAATTCTAGAATCGATTGATTCTCGAAACGTTAACTGTCTCAGTCTCTTTTATCGCTTTTTTACAAACAGTGTTCTAGTGAAATAGTCAGTTGCATTCCTCCCCTAAAACAATTAAGCCGTAACACACGCCTCGCTAGGAATGCTCATCAGTTTTACCTTGAGCCCAACTTCGGGCGTACAGTCAAAAATAGAGATTCATATTTTAGTCGCACCACCCGAAAGTGGAATGCTCTACCTGGCCCTATTTTTCCCCTTCATTACGATTCACAAAAGTTCAAAAGCAATGTGCATCGATGTCTCCTTTCAAATCTTCTCCTGTTTTCCTAAATACTCGCACTGTGTTCTACAACATTATAAGGGTAGTCATAACCCCTTGTCCCTTGATGTGCGCGTTAATTATAAAAAAAAATAAAAAATAATAACTATCCGGCTACAGTTGTTCGCAGTCTTTAGTTGAGACACAAAACAAAAATTCCACGGAGCAACAATACTGCAGAACCAATCAACGTATACCATAAAAGCATGGTATACGTCCCAGCGCTGACTGACAAACCGTTACTAAAAATGTAACAGATACTCGTCTTTCCTTCAAATCAAATAAAACACTAGACCAATGCTTCACATAACTGAAAACAAAACCAGAAAATGACAGACAAACTGATGTCATCTACAAAATAAATGGCAATGGCAAACCCAATGAACCGTGCAATTTTTGCTACATTGGAACCCCCAAACAATTTCTACGACACCGTATGTCTAATCACAAGTCAGACATAAGACTAAAAAATCCGGACAAGACAGCTCTGGCGTATCACAGTATTGAGAGCAGCCATTCTCCAGACTTTGATGGCGTTAAAATTTTACAAATGGAGAAACATGTTTCTAAACGATACACGTTAGAAACACTACATATTCGCATCAACAACAACAACATGAATAGAAAACAAGACACACAAAACATTTCGGCAGTTTAGTGTTCTCTCCTCTCATCCTAAATTTCTCTGTCTCAGTTAACAACGACTCAACTTCATTATTAGAAGTGCTTGTTAAGTTTTTTCTGTATCAATGATTTAACATATCATTTTTTCTTTTTTCTTTTATTCCTTTTTATACAAGTGAGTGTACTTATTGTCATTTTGTCAACAATTAATTTATTTACACATATATTTGTATTTTTTTGTTCAAATAAAGTTCCCCTGAAGAAGGCAGCAACCCCTGCCAAAACGTTGGGAAAGTTAATGTAACTTAATTGTTTCATTATGTGATGAATTTTATTTCCTAGTTTAAAGAACTACTATACCCTGGGTGCACTCAACGAAAGTTGTATTTACCATCTGGTGTGTACCCAGCTTAACATCGCAAATTCGATGTTCAAATTTGTCATCGGAATTCCTTCTCGAAATAATTTACAAATGGCTATCGTAGAGCCGATCATTTCCGTCGAAATGATCGCTCTTTTTTACTTAAACCATCGTCCGAGTTAGACGTACCTGGTACATACACTCGCAGTTTGGCAGATGGGCCATTTTTTTTTTGCTCAACCCGAGCACAGCACAAAAGACATCCTGTTTCAAGTTCTACGTAAATATAAAATTTTTTATTTTATTGATACAAAGTAGTTATTCTTAACTGACAATATAAACCAACAGGAAAAGCATTGTCTCCCAGTCAGGAGAAATCTCTCTTGTTAATATATAGTAATTCATTATCTAAATATTTTTTTTTTCTGGCACGAAAATTTTATTATTTTTGTATGGTACCAACGCAGCAAGATCCCCCTCATCCGACGAGCTTAAGCCGTGCGTCGACAAGCGTGCCAACCTGCTGCATACAAGGAATTTAAACACATTTCTCCCAACCATGCAAATGTAATATGGCGATCCAACGTGAGGACAACTATTACCTATAATGTGGTGGTCTAAACGATGGTACCAGCTGTATTTCATTACGATAGTAATGGCGCCCAACGTGGGGCCCAAAAATTTTGAGTTAAGTTTATTTGTTCTTTACGTAAACAGTAGCCGATAAGCGATTCTAATTCAAATGGAGTGAATCCAATCAGAGCTAAGCTTATGTGTGCAATGTCCAAGTGTATTCGAGAGGTTTATTTTAGTTCAGATGAGTCTGCTTGCTTATAGAGGAGTATTTTGACTTCATTTACTTCCATAAGAAATACTTATTCTGTATCAATAAAAAAAGAAATCCAGTTTACATTTTATGTTGTAGCTTGCAGAGGAATGAACCTTTAAGAAGGAGTTTTCGCAGGTTACTTGGAGAGAGAGATATGTTAGTTAACATCACTGCCATTAACGAATGCAAATTTACCCCCTGACGCTTTCGTTCTGAAACTTCATTTTCCCTTGTATGATAAAACATAAATTTAAATTTTTTGGGAAAAAAGATAAATATATAAATATTAAGTTAAGATAGAATAGTGAGAGTAGTAACAAATCAATAGAATAAAATGACTCGCGGAGCTGTGCCAAAAGGAACGCAGCAAGAATCGTTGTTAACACGATCGCAAACAAAGAAACAACAAAACCATAGTCTAGAACAAAGTAATGTAAACACACCTCTTTAGAAAAGAGTCCAGCATACTCCAATTAAAGCTATTACTTCCGTTGCAGTAGCAAGTCAGGTACGAAGGGAAGAAAACACATTGAATGAGACGATGAACCCTATTGAAACAATAAGAGAATTCAATATTGAATCTGAAACGTCAGGTAGTAGGCACGATCTGGTTAATCTCATTGGTACTGAAGACTTAATACATCAAGTCGCTAGTGAAGTCCCTACGAACGTCAATTTATCCCAGTCTGAAGAATCAATCAAGAGATATGTTGCGCAATGCGTGCAACAAAGCTTAGAAACTATACATGTACAACTTTTAACTTCCTTAAAAGATATAGTCAAAGAGAGTGTCAATCATAATATTGGAACCATTGGTGGACGAGTCAGTCAACAAGGACAGATTAGGCAAAGCAGTCAAGACTCCAACCAAAAACTTCAAAAAACTAATAATGAACAGCGTGGCAGAAAATCAAATTCGCGTGAAACGTTAGGCAATAGAAACCTTGCTTCGGCGAACATCAGTTTGTCAAAATCGGTATATCAAAATCGTCAACAGTCCAATTATCCACCATCTCAAGAACTCTACTTTCCTAACCGAACTGTGAAGCATTCAGATAGTTTAAATCATGAACGCATTTTAAATCATCGTGATTTTGATCCACATTTGGTTGCTGGTAGAATGTATGATAGTTCTGATCGCAAGTATTCTCGGGTGGACAAATGGGGACTCAGTTTCGAGGGAAACGAAAAATCCATATCTATTGAAGACTTTATCTTCAGAGTGGAAGCATTGAAGAAAAATCATAAGATACCATGGGTCGATGTTCTGAACAATTTTCATTTACTTTTAAAGGGAAATGCCTTGAACTGGTTTTGGCAATATTTGCGCTGTAACCATGATTCGGGATGGGAAGAGTTGCGAAGTGCCTTACTCCAACAGTTAAGACATCACGAATCAGATTTTGAAATAATCAAACAGATCATGGAGCGTCAACAGCTCTGGAATGAATCCTTTGATGATTTCTATGATGCCATACTCACGCTCAAGAATCTGTTGCGAGAGCAAATAAGAGATCACGAGTTATTGAAAATTGTTAAGGGAAAGGTTAACAATAAGCTTATGCATTTGATCTATCCTATGTCAATTTATTCGTTAAAGCACTTGAGAAATGAATGCAGAAAAACAGAGAAGATGATGGCAATGAGAGACCCATCTCGGTCACACAATAACCCTATCAGTTCACGAAAACATATAAACGAACTTGAAGAGGCGAATTGTACTGGTTTTCAAGATAACTGCATTAACGTCATCGATGGTAAAGCTTTTCCTTCACGGAGTAGAAAATGTTTTAATTGTAAAAATGAAGGGCATTCATTCATGAATTGTCCATCGCCGGTGAGGAAGTTATTTTGTTACAGATGTGGCTTAGATGGTTATACCACTCCGCAATGTCCAACATGTAACGGTGTTTCGGGAAACTCGAAACGGAGCTTGAACTCCACCGGGAACTCTTGCTCCACACAGACCAATTAAAGCCCGGAAATGATTTAATAGATGTTGAGACGAAATCCAAAAATTTTCCTGATTTTACAACCACACCAATTGTGGTTAAGACCATTCCGTTTAAAACATATGTAGAGAGACTGAATAGATATAAAGAGCTTCGTGCTAAACTTTTTTCTTAACAAGAGCTAGACATACAATCCGCAACAGAGCTGAATACTGCCTTGAAGAGAAAACACAAAAGAAAGATTTTTACCAGACTTATAGAATCGTCAAATATTGTATTAGAAAATTACCCTAGACCATATGCTGTAGTGCACATAGGTAATGAAGAAATAAGAGGATTACTTGATAGTGGTGCTTCCATTTCCTGCTTGGGTAAAGGCTGTGAAGACTTTGTTAGACGGAAAGATTGTCTGTAAAAAAGTTTGAGTCTGACATCAGAACGGCAGATGAAAGTAACCAAAAGATAATCGGAAGAATTAATGTAAAAATGCAGTATAACAATAGGTCACAAAACTTTGATTTATATCTCGTTCCGTCTTTGACTCAACCATTGTACTTAGGGATTGATTTTTGGGTGGAACTTCAAGTAGCACCAAATTTGATATCTGAGATGTTACCGGTTGACCCTAAGGATGGGAAACACGAATTAACGATCGAACAAACTCAAGCTTTGGGAAAAGTTGTTGGAAAATTCCCGTCGTCTTTTCAAAATCAGTTCGTCTTTTTCAAAATCAGGACTTGGAAAGACAACAGTAGATGCGCATGTAATATAGACACGGGGGATGCACAACCGGTCAAGCAGAGGTATTACCCTGTTTCGCCAGTCATCCAGTCCATGATAAATGAAGAGATCGATCGTATGTCATCCTTAGGTGTAATAGATCTCTCCCACGAGGTTTCACCTTGACGTGGTTGGGGAGCTTACGTTTTGACACTCCAGCAATCCAGTTGCAGGGTCAAACAACCAAGTAAACCTCAAACAGAGATGTCTATCTAAAAAAACATGGAAAAAGTAAACGAAGAAGAGAAAACTCGAGCGGGGATATACGCTCAAAAGTCGGCAGTAGTCACGGCTGTCGGCGATGGCTTGGCTTCGAAAAAAGATAAGTCGCCAGTGACAAGAAAATTAGAGATAGACAATGCAGAAGATTGCATTCCTGGCTGCAGCAGGATAGCCGCTGAAACCAATGAGGGACTCCCGGAGAACCTCATGGATTTCACTGACTCCGATGATGGAGAAGGAGGAACAGGTGCACGAGAGATAACGTTGGAAGAGGAACATCGCATCCTTGAGGAAGACGATTATCAATCTTTCGCCAGTTCTGACGACTCTATCGTGGACGTCACGGTGGCCGAAAATCCAAGGCGGCCAGAGGCCAAAAAAGAGGCGAGTTCCTGGCGAAAAATGAAATTTCGGCCAAAGTGACCTCAACTCGTAACAAGGGTCCAGAAAAAAGTACACATCCTAAAGTCTGTGTGGATAAAGCCCCTACCAAAAGCCATCGCTCATCAGAGCCGGCTAAAGGTAAGGACGCTAATCCGAGGGTACAGAATAGGAAAGATGTACAAGACCCAGGTCAAAAGAGGCTCGAGAATGCCAGAAGGACCGTACGAAGACTCGGCAAAGGTGACACCTCAACGCTGTGTTTCCGTGATTGGAAACGCCTAAGCTGGGCTCAAAAATTCATTAAGAAAATGGAAGCCAAGACCTTGCCCTTGGCAGAACCCAGAGGTAGAGTCACTAAAGATGAAAATAAAAAGAAAACCATATTGACCAAGACTGCGGTGTCCAAAAAAACACCAGGGAGACCACCACTGGATGGTCCTAAAACTGAAAGGTTTAAAAAGCCCGAAGAAAGCAATCAAAGAAAGAGATCCAGACACAACGACTCGACCCCCCCTCCAATGTCCGTGAACAAAAAGCCCAAGACGGCCAGTACAACTGACCAAAAAAAGTACTCTAGCGGAATTGATAAAAGAGAGCCTTCAGGTGGCCATTATTAATGAGGAGGGAGAGTCCAGAAAAAAGGCTAAGCGAAGAAGACTGGACTCGAGTGGAAATAAGGCTACTCGAGTGCATGACTGACGAGCTTCCCACGTCCTCGGGTGCGGTGCCTGATTTCGGACCCATTTCGACGTTGAAGGGTTTCAAAATTCTCACCTGTAATGACGAATATACCCTAAACTGGCTAAAAAATAAGATATCCGAAATGGCGGACTTTATAGAAGGTGCAACATTGAAAGTTGCATTAAAGAAAGACCTCCCCACCAGACCCAAAGTCCGAATAAACATTCCTGGACCGCGCTTGAAGAAGGAAACAATTGAACTCTTCTTACGAAAACTCAACCCAAGTTTCCCTAGTGCTGACTGGGAAGTACTGGAGATGGAAGAGCCTACGAGCGCAGGCCAAGAAGTCTTAGTCATGCTCAATCATTAGTCAATGGCTATGCTTCCAGAAAGGGGATATAGACTGAATATTGGCCTAAACAAGGTTAAGGTGAGGTCGGCAACGGCTGCCAACTTGCAAAACAAAAATGATGGCAACAAAAAAGACAATGAAGGTGCTACAAATAAACCTGCAGCACAGTAAGTTGGCCTCTGCCACCTTGACCGCGTTGATGTCAAAAACTGACATCGTCTTAGCCCTAATACAGGAGCCATGGATAAATCGTAACCGGATCTGCGGACTGAAATCCAAAGATCATTTCCTTTTCTTTAACAAAGGGCCTACGGAAGGTAACTATCGTACATGCATTTTATCAAAGACAAATTTAAATCTCTTCCTTCTAACCCCTCACAGTAGTAATGATCTGACAACAGTGAAGTGCGAGCGAGAAGGGGCGCCACCCCTAATCCTGGCCTCCGTTTACATGCCGGGCGATGCAACCTCCAACCCCCCGCCGGCAGCTGTTGCAGAATTGGTCGCCACAACTAAAAGAAATGGCTGGGACCTCCTCATGGGCTGTGATGCTAATGCCCATCACATACAGTGGGGTAGTACAGACACGAACGAAAGAGGTGAGTCACTTTTTGAATATATTATTGAGAACAACCTGTTTATTATGAATAGAGGTAAAGAACCAACATTTATAACAAAGGTAAGAAAAGAAGTGTTAGACGTTACACTTTCCACCAACTCTGGTACGCTAGTAACCAGTAATTGGAGGGTCTCCAACAACGTAACCTTCTCTGACCACAGAATGATAACATTCGAAATAGAACACAAATCTGAAAACTTTATCCCTTATAGAAACAATTGGAAAACTGACTGGGGTCTCTATAACCAAAAACTGGCCCTAACTCTCAGCCAGAACAACAATCAGCCTTTGCTTAACTGCTCAGCCATAGAGACACAGGTAAACAAGCTAACGTCAGACATAATCAATGCCTACGAAAGCTCATGCCCGTTATCCAAAGGGAAAGGTAGATCCAACCCCATATGGTGGACAAACGAACTATCGATCCTTAGAAGGAACTCTAGGAGGCTCTTCAATAGAGAAAAATTTGGCAACCTTTCGGCTGACTGGGACCTGTACAAGATCAGTAAAAATGAATACAAAAATAGAACTACCTATGCAAAAAGAGCAGCCTGGCGCAACTTCTGCTCAGATATTGAGTGCACAAATGACGCAGCAAGGCTAAGAAAGGTCATGTCCAAGGTCCAAAATACCCCTAGTTTTCTTAGAAGACCTGATAACACATGGACTGACTCATGCTCTGAAACCCTAGAGTCACTCATGAACACCCACTCTCCAGGGTGTTCTCAAATGACATCCCCACAACGCGGAAACCCTAACGCTAACGTTATATCCAACATAGAAAATCTATTAGTAGATAATAGACTCATTCTCAGCATACAAATCTGCAGGTCCGGACGGTATCATTCCAATGATGCTCCAAAGCCCCAAAGACTTGATTGTGCCGATTCAAGTGGAAATATTCAGAGGTTGTCTAAACCTCACCTTTATTCCAACTAGTTGGAGGGAAGTTAAAGTCATATTTATTCCCAAAGCCGGTAAGCCCTCACACACTGAACCCAAAGATTTCAGACCAATAAGCCTATCCTCCTTTCTACTTAAGACTCTAGAAAGACTTATAGAAACGCATATCCGAACAAAACTGAATAACAATGTGATCTCCACAGCCCAACATGCATATATAAAGGGCAAATCAGTGGAGACTGCACTTCATGAAGTAGTCGGAACCATTGAACAGTCAATCCAATATAAAGAGTATACGTTGGCTGCATTCCTCGATATAGAAGGGGCGTTCAACAACGTTGAATACAGTGCTATTCGCATGGCATTAAGTTCCATAAATATCGAGCCAACGCTATCAAACTGGATCGACTCCATGCTCCAAACGAGAATAGTAAAAGCAGTAATGGGTGCAAGTACCCTAAAAGTCAAAACTTGTAGAAGTACACCTCAAGGAGGAGTGTTATCCCCGCTACTCTGGCTCCTAGCAGTTGAACAAATCCTGGTTAAACTTGACAGGAGCGGAATAAAAGCAGTAGCCTATGCCGATGACATCGTCATCATGACTTCAGGAAAATTCACAACCACCCTTTGTGAACTTCTCCAGACAGCTCTAAACAAGCTCACCAGCTGGGCAAAAAACTGTGGGCTAAACGTCAACCCTACTAAAACAGAACTTTTTCTGTTTACGAGAAAACGTAACATTCCAGATATACTTCCTCCCTCCATTAATGGTATACCAATAAACTTATCTGGTACGGCAAAATATCTCGGAATTGTCCTTGATCGTAAACTTAACGAAGGAAAGAAAATTTAAAAGAAAGAGAAAGGAAAGCTCAAATCGCATTCTACACTTGTAGTAGAATTTTTGGGGAAAAATGGGGACCTGGTCCCAAAACCATTCACTGGATGTATACATCCATAATAAGACCAATCCTCACATATGCCTGTCTAGTCTGGTGGCCATCATTAGAGAAGGCTTTAAACATTAAGACCATGACCAAAATCAAAAGGCTTGCATGCATTGGCTCAACTAGTGCCATGAGAACAACACCAACTGCAGCTCTGGAAACCTTCCTGTCGCTAGCCCCCCTAGATCTTTTTACTAAGGAGATGGCGGCCAAAAGCGCACTGCGACTCAAACAATGCAACAATTGGAAAACAGGCATATCAGGCCATAGAACCATCATGAACCATACAGACATAGACATTCAAACAGACTATACCCCCCCGCATATTGACTTCAATCCAGTGGCCCTAACAGTCTTTCCGACACACTACTATACCGATTGTGGTTTGTGGCTACGATAAACTTGTGTTTTAGCCAATAACATAACCCACATAATCTCGGGTCGGTACACTACGAACAAACACATTCACCCAATAAAAAATAAAACAAAAATAAAGTAAAGTAAAAAACAACTGAATCTAATAAAAAAAAATTTATTAATTAAACTAAAAACTCTGGTTTACCAAAAAAATAAAAAAAAAAGTAAATAATATATAAATTTAATGATGGAGTATAGTCCTTGTGATTCAAACAACTGCCTTCTTGACAGTAAATTCACCCAACGTGTTACGTGCAGTGGTCTTTGCGGTAAATCCTATCATCCCCTCTGTATCGGGTTAACTAAAAAATCATGTCCATATTTAAAAGAATATCTTTGCTATTTTACTTATCTCTGTGACGAGTGTAACAAAATATCGCTCTCCCATGTTCTCCTTGCCATTAAATGTTTAAGTGATCAAACAAATTCTATTATAACTGATAACAATCGCTTTCATAAAAATGTCCTCGCGCAATTTCACCACTTCGACGATTTTTCGAAGTCAATTGAAGTCCTGGAAAGCTCTATCGAGTCTCTTGTCAGTCGTTTGTTTTCAAAGCAATCCGCTTTTGAAAAACAAATTTCATCTATAGCGGACATTCTTAACTCGCGTGTAGACTTCCTTGACTCCCGTTTTAAAAATGTTAGTAGCGAAATACTATCTACTCTTAATTCAACCCCAAAATCATACCCGCTCGATTTAATAACTGATCATATCAAAAACATTCGTTCCCATCTCGAGACATGTCACCAATCAACTTCTTCATCAGCCTCAGCAGCTTCCTGTCATCTAAATGCAATCCACTATGACTTAATATCAAAAATGAATGACATTAGCAGTGAAATAACAATAACTCGGTCTACTTTTATGGATGCAATCGAAGAATTGAAAATTAATTTTGATAAACTTAATGATATTCCTTTGAACATGCAACCAGTTAATGTGCACTATAACACCTCTATTCTTGCTGAAGTTAACGAATCAATTCAAAAGGAACCTTTCTCTTCTTCACTCGTTCCAGCCATCGACTATGTTACCAGAGCAAGTTCTTCCACCCAGACTGAATGTTCTGCTCCCCCTGAGCCCACCATCATACGGCTTAACAACACTTGGACCGTAACAGACTGGAATGATAGGCTTAAATGCTTAAATAAGATAACTAAAGAGCTCCCCAATAAAAACTTTAAGAGTGTATCTAATACTAAAGAAAAAATTGTAATTAGATCTAAGCTTAACCTTCCTAGTTCCAGCTCTATCCATCCCACTAGCTCATCCACCTCGAAAATAATAAAGAAAACTTTCTCCCAACGTAAAATTGTCCCTCTTAAAAACAAATCTAAAATTCCCTACTCCAGTTTTGTTCACTCCCATACTATTAACCCAGCGACTCACTCTTTTACTCCCTCTACCACTTTAAGAATCCACAACCGTCCGGACCCTGTCCCCAACCCTTTACCCCCACCAGTCCTGGACCCAATGTTCTCTCCCACAGCAAAAATAACCTCAAAATTTGCGGCCTCGTTGTCTACCGGTGATGTGTTTGATGGTCGTTATTTGATGGCTAGACTACGCGACAGCAAATTGTATGAGAATGTCCGTCTTTACCTCTCTTACCTTTATAATAAGTCGGAAACGGTTTACATCAATGGAAAAACCAAAATGAATGTATTAGTATCGATACAAAAAGAAGGCCTTCCAACCGATCCTATCGCTCTCAAAAAAATCTACTTTCACTTCCACGAAACTTTAAATATTTCCCCATCAACTGTTTCAAATGATCTTGCCACATACGCTTCCCACCTTGATTTAAAACGCTTACCTTTCCCCCGTTCTAATAACAAGCCTAGTCTTTAACTCCAATCCACCTGTCTCTATACTTTCCTTATATTATCAGAATGTTAGAGGCCTTCGAACTAAAACTTCTGACGTGTACATGAACTCCCAATGTCTCCCATATGACATTTTTGCCCTCACTGAAACAAATCTGTGCTCTGATTTTCTAAATAGTGAATTATTCACATCTGATTTTGCTGTTTTTCGTGCGGATGGTCAAATAAATGACATTGCTCCTACTGGGCGTGGTGTTCTTTTTGCCGTACATATTCGGTTCAATGCATGTCTGGTCGAAACATCTAAATCTCCTCTATTTGAATTTGTATGTATTAAATTGTCTTTCCCCAAACGCTGGCTTTACCTTCTTTGTTGTTTTATTCGCCCTTCACAACCCTGTCTTGTCTATCAACAATTTGTTGACTCAATAGGTCCTTTAATTGAGAGTGTAGACTCCAATGATGACTTTATAGTACTCGGGGACTTTAACTTGCCCGATTTGAAATGGACTCCTTCTGAGGACGAATCTTGTTTCGTTCCCTCTAATCCGTCTTCTGATAAAGAATTCATATTCACCGACAGATTTCTTGAATTAGGCCTCTTTCAAATGAGCTGCGTTTTAAACAATCTTGGGAAACAACTAGACCTTGCTTTCTCCTCTGATCCTTTCAATTCCGCTGTCCTAAAAAGCTCACATATTTTATCCACCCTTGATCATTTTCATCCTCCCCTATCTTTCAATCATTGTCTTGATCTTAGCACTCCAACTATGGAGTCTGAGAACACTTCTAGTTTTAACTTCCGTAAAGCCGATTTCATTATGCTTAGTCATCTTTTAAGCGGAATCGACTTTAATCTCTTTATTAACCTCTCTACACCCATTGATATTGCTCTCTCCTTTTTCTATTCTTCAATTTTTGCATGTTTCATACAATGTGTTCCCTATACATCTCAAAAAACCTGTGTATCATCTCCTCCCTGGTACACAACAGAGTTAAAAAATATCCGTAACATCAGAAACAGGCTATGGAAAACATATTTAAAATCCCAGACCCCTTCCAATTACTACTACTACCAACAGGCCTCTTCTAACTTCTCAAATTTATGCCAATCTTTATACTTATCCTATCTTGATAAAATGCAATTCTCTCTAATCACTGATCCGAAGCATTTTTATCAATTTATTAACGTCAAGAGAAAATCTGACGGTCTTCCTTCAACACTTAATTTCCTTGACAAATCTTCCGATGACCCCAAAGTAATTGTTAATCTCTTTGCTACCTTTTTCAGACAATCATATGCCAATGATCTGAATGACCCTGACCTTGACTATCACAGGTTTCTAATGAATAGCCCGCAAACATCTCTTGTCTTTCTTAATGTTTGTCCCCAGACTGTTTATGATAAATTAAGGTTACTGGATGATGATTTCTCACCTGGTCCAGACGGAGTCCCGGCTATTTTCCTTAAAAAGTGCGCATCAGTGCTCAATCAACCCCTTGCTAATATTTTTCAACTTTCTCTTTCCCAGGCTGTTTTCCCTTCTCTCTGGAAAGAATCTTTTATCTTCCCAATTTTCAAAAAGGGCTGTAAAAACCAAATCTCCAACTATCGACCGATAGCTAAGCTCTCCGCCATCCCTAAACTTTTCGAAAGCATTGTGTACGACTCTCTGTATTTTCATTGTAAACCAATTGTCTCTTCACTTCAACACGGATTCCTAAAAGGAAGGTCTACTGCGACTAACCTTACCCAATTCGTATCGAAGACTCTCTTGGCCATGGAAAAGGGCAACGAGATCGATGTTATTACTACAGACTTTAGTAAAGCACTCTACAAAATTAACCATCAAATTATCCATCTCAAACTCAAAGCTTTTGGCTTTCCACCTTCAATTATCGAATGGGTCAAATCATACCTAGAGAACCGTGTGTACAGAGTAGTTTTTAGAAAAGCAGTTTCTAACCCGATATTTGCCTCCTCTGGCGTTCCCCAAGGCAGCCATCTAGGTCCACTCCTGTTTGTGCTTGCAATAAATGACGTCGCTAGTATTATTTCTTTCTCTGATCTGTCTATTTATGCAGATGACATTAAAATTATAAAAGTCATATCCTCTTCTCAAGATTCCTCTCTTCTTCAAAAAGACCTAAATGCTTTTCTTACTTGGTGCAATAAGAACTTTCTTGAGCTTAACGTTGATAAATGTCAATCTATGACTTTCTCGCGTAAACGCTTACCCTCTAGTCTTCGAACGTACTACTTCAGTAACGTGCCTATCCCCAGTGTTCCGTCTATTCGTGATCTTGGGGTTTTTTGTGATAAAGAGCTGAATTTCCACTCTCACATTAACTATATTATAGCGAAAGCAAACTCCTCTCTTGGGTTTATCAAACGCTGGTCTAGAGAATTTTCCGACCCCTACGTCACTAAATCATTATTCAATACTTATGTTAGACCAATCCTTGAATATGCTAGTCAGGTTTGGTCTCCCTACCAAATAACTCAATCCCGTAGAATTGAAGCTGTGCAACGAAGATTTCTAAGATTCGCTTTGCGTAGATTGCCTTGGTCTGATCCGTTCATTTTACCTCCTTATGAAAGCTTTTGCGACGAATTGACATGGTCACCCTTTCGAAACGTCGTCATATCGCCGACATAATTTTCGTCCATCAGATCTTGGCCGGTACCATAGACTCCCCGGAATTACTTGAGCTGATTTACATGAACACTAATCCACGTAACCTTCGTTCTGTCCCCTTCTTCCACCTCCCTACTCTCCGCACAAATTACGCTTATTTCAACCCCATATGCAGAATGCTACGTTATGCGAATGCTGTTGGAAATACCTTTGACTTTTCCCTTAGTTCCTCTTCTCTAAGAAAAAATCTATACTCCGCTTCCCCTTTCAACTTCTAAACCTTGCACTTCAACTTAGAATTAAGCATTGTATATTTGTAAATATATTTATTTATTTATTTGTTTATATTTTCTTTTTTAAGTTTAATTATTTTTAAGTTTAAATCTATTGTTATAATCGCTTATAGTAAGCTTAATAAATCAAATCATCAAATCATGGACAAGAGAAAGCTGGGAGGAAAACAGGGTTATAAAAGGAAATCACATTTCCATCTTCACATATGGTTCAAAAACGGACGAAGGGGTAGGGTCAGGTATCTTCTCAGACTACCCTACCATGAATAGATCAATAAAGCTTCCCGACTTCTGCAGTGCCTTTCAGGCAGAGGTGCTTGCAGTGTGCGAAGCCGCGAAGCACTTAGCTACGCAAAACCTGATCAACAAAAATATTGACTTCTTTATAGACAGTCAAGCGGCCATTAAAGCTATCTCATCCATTATCACAAAATCCAGACTAGTAGACAGCTATCGCAGTAACCTAAGACTGCTCAGCGAAACAAACACAGTTAGTTTAATCTGGGTTCCAGGACATCGTGACATAATTGGTAATGAAATGGCGGATAAGCTGGCTAAAATCGGGTCAACACTCGAATCCAGCGAAACGAACACATCAGTTCTAAGGCCACTTGAGCAAGAAAAAAAACAGAATCAAACACAATTTTCTAAAAACCGCCAGTGACAGGTGGTCATCTTTAGAAACATGCCGAGTCTCTAGAAACCTTTGGCCAGATATTTCCAAGAAAAAAACAGAATTTCTACTCCAGCTAAGCAGACCTCGGCTCTCTCTGTTGATTAGCATTCTCACGGGACACAACTCGTTGGGTACCCACATGATGAGAATGGGCATTAGCACATCCGACTTATGTAGAGGATGCCAAGATGAGGAGGCAGAGGAGGGATCATTCCACTTCCTCTGTGAGTGTCCTAGCTTGGCCCACACTCGGAAAAATACCCTCGGAGAATACTTTTTCGACGAACTGGGCGACATCTCAAATCTCCCACTGAGCAACGTCCTGGAATTTACTCAGGGCTCCAAATGGTTCAGTGGGAGTTCCCTACCACAATCACCATTTACCTTTCCAATCCTCCCATTTCCTCATCCTCTGATTTCCCGGGGAGCACAATGGATCCTTGAGATCCGAGTGAGGTGTTGCCCCTTGTGGCTGCACCCCCCATTCAGCCTAACCTAACCTAACCTAGGTGTAATAGAAGAGAGCCAGTCCTCATGGTCATCACCTGTGGTTCTGGTAAGAAAACCGGGGAAAAACCGTTTGTGTATTGAGTATCGGAAGGTTAATTCTCTTACAAAAAAAGATGCTAATCCAATACATCATATTGATGCAGTGCTGAGTCGTCTTGGTGACACTCATTTTATTTACAGTATTGACCTTAAGGACGCATACTGGCAAATTCCGCTCGACCCAGAGTCTAGAGAGAAGACGGCCTTTACAGTTCCAGGGAGACCTCTCATGCACTTCACTGTAATGCCCTTCGGGACCTGTAATGCGCCTGCCAGAATGTGTCGAGTTATGGAGAAGGTTATTCCATCGGCCTTGAGGGAATATGTTTTTGTTTATATGGACGATTTGCTCGTTATCTCAGAAAACTTTGAAAAGCATTTACAAATGTTAAAAACAGTGGCACAGTGTTTGAAAAATGCGAACCTAACTATTAATGATGAGAAATCGAAATTTTGTTTTCGAGAGTTACGGTTT
The DNA here is from genome assembly GCA_949752695.1 of Melanostoma scalare. Lineage (NCBI taxonomy): Eukaryota > Metazoa > Arthropoda > Insecta > Diptera > Syrphidae > Melanostoma > Melanostoma scalare. The sequence continues at coordinate 148,465,798 of OX456985.1, read as the reverse complement.
TTAGGGTATGTTTTTGGTCATGGTCAAGTGATGCCAGACCCGGAAAAAATACAAGGTATAAAGGACTTTCCACTACCAAAGAGTGTTAAGCAGATTCGTCGGTTCCTTGGTATGTGCGGATGGTACCGTAGATTTATAAAGAATTTTGCTAGCCTCGCTGCCCCTGTTACGGACATGCCCAAAAAGAGTAACAAGAAGTTTGAAATGTCATCGGAAGCTATAAAAAAAAAAAAAAAAAAATGACAACAACGAGGAGCAACCCATTGCCTTTAACTCCCAGAAACTAAATTCTTGTCAGGCAAACTACACTGTAACGGAAAAGGAATGCCTGGCTGCAGTTTTGGCTGTGAAAAAGCTTAGACCTTACATCGAAGGATCTCACTTCAAAATCATTACTGATCATTCTAGTCTTAAATGGTTAATGCAGCTTAAAGACTTAAGTGGACGTTTGGCTATGTGGTCCTTGAAGTTGCAGGCATTCGATTTTGAAATAGAGCACAGAAAGGGATCGGCGAATGTCGTGCCAGATGCCTTGTCACGTGCATTATTAGAAAGTTTTCATGACAGTGATGTAGAAAATAGTGGCTTCAACTTAGATCTAAAATCTACTCACTTCCAAAGTTCAGACTATTTGTCATTAATCGAAAAAGTAAAAGGTAATTCTGATCTAAGTCCAAACTTAAAGGTCAGAGATAATATTTTATATAAGAAATTTTTCCATACGTTGATCGCACTGATATACAATGCCGTCTCTGGGTACCTTCAGGCCTGACCTTGGAACTGATCGAAAAAGCACACAATCCTCCAAATTGTAGTCATGGTGGTATGGCCAAAACGCTTGATAGGCTCCGAAGCTTTTATTTCTGGCCAAAGATGGCAATGAACGTTAAGGACTATATATCGAATTGTGACATCTGTAAAAAGAGTAAAAGGATAAATAAAATCATAAGACCACCTATGACCACTCGTGTTACTTTACTGAAAGACCTTTTCAGAAAATATACACAGATTTTATGGGGTACGTTCGAAAAAGGAAATATGCATCTTTTTGTGTTGGTTGACCATCTCTCGAGATTTGTGCCTATGCCAAAAGCTAATACCCAGTTGGTTATTAACTTTTTAGAGCAAACAGTTTATAGCATTTTCGGAGTACCTCAGTATATTCACTCCGATAATGGTAAACAGTTTACAGCGTCTCAGTTCATCCAACACCTAGAAATGTATGGAATAACGCATATGACATCTGCGCTTTACTCACCCCAATCAAATGCATCTGAGCGGGTAAATCAGTCCATTTTAGCAGGGATTCACTCATACATCAAACGGGACCATAAGGAATGGGATAAGTATATTCCTGCAATCCAACAATCACTCTGTACTTCTGTACATCAATCGACTATGAAAACTCCGTATTTTGCATTGTTTGGAACGCAAATGGTGACTCATGCCAGAATGTATTCGCTTCTACGACAATTATATCTCTTGAATGATGAAGATTTTCACTCAGTGAAGAAATCGGATCAAATTCAGCTTATCCATGAGCAGATGAAAGAACATATGAAACAAGCGCTTAATAAATATTCAAAGGCTTATAACTTGAGGTCATCAGACAAGAAATTTGTACTTGGCCAAGAAATTTATCGTAAAAACTTTGTGCAAAGTAATGCCGCGAAAAAAATTAATGCTAAATTTTGCCAAAATATTTGAAATGCCGTGTAGTCCGCATTTGTAGGAAATGCTCTTTATGAAGTGGCAGATGCAAGCGGGAAATCAATAGGTATCTTTGACTCAAAAGACTTAAGAGAATAGACGACCCAAATACTTTTATTCAGGGTATGGGTTGAGGCCACACGTTAATACGAAAACCCGAAATTCCATTTCTTTCTCGCATGGTAGAACATGCATCAAAAGAAATGGTTTTGTGATGAATTTTATTTCCTAGTTTAAAGAACTACTATACCCTGGGTATTTCCGTCGAAATGATCGCTCTTTTTTACTTAAATCATCGTCCGAGTTAGACGTACCTGGTACATACACTCGCAGTTTGGCAGATGGGCCATTTTTTTTGCTCAACCCGAGCACAGCACAAAAGACATCCAGTTTCAAGTTCTAGGTAAATATAAAAATTTTTAACATGAACATTAATTAAACGAACTAATTAAAACACCTTAATGTTTTCACACTTTTAGTTTTTTCCTTTTCTTCGCGTTTCGCGTCAACAAATATTAACAACAAAAAAACGAAAAAAAAAAACGATCAAAAACACGTACCTGAATGCATTTCGGACTGCATGCAGTCCATCATCAGCATCACGACTGATCAAATCAGTGGCATCTTCTTTAGTATTGGCGATTAGATGAGAGAAAAGAGGCTCGAATTAATGTTGCCGTTATCAGCATTGATAGAACGGCTATCTCTTTGTATGAAGAAGCTTTCATACGCGTCCAATTTTCTGTCATCTGTTATTTGTTTTTTTAAACTCACACAGCTTGCATTAACATTGAAGTGGTTAAGCTTTAAGACGTGGTCTGCGATAGCAGAGCTTTGATTTTTATTTTGCTTGATATATGCACAATGCTCTTTAAATCTTTTTTCGATGGTTCCTTTGGTTTGACCATAATAAACACCATCGCAGTCACCACACTTTATTGCATATATTCCCGATTTTTTCATGTCGTCAATTTTATCTTTAGTCGACCCGAGCAGATTTTTTAGTTTTGTTTTATTTGAAAAGACTAATTGAATGTTATGTTCTCGAAAATTTTTTGATATTTTATTTGTTAATTCAGGCACATAACACACTGAAGCTCGTTTAACTTCACTTTTTTCAATGTTTTGTGAAAAAAGAGTAGACAATGAAGATTTTTTAATTTTGTTAGAATGTTTTCTTATCATTCTATCTACTAAACTCGCACTGTACCCGTTTACATCTGCAGCTTTTTTGATGTATTCATACTCAATTTTGTAGTTTGAAGCTGACAAAGGCAGTTTACACATTCTAAAAATCATTGAATGAAACGCGGCATGTTTATGTTGAATTGGACAATGTGAATCACTTGTAATAAACCGAAGTGTACTTGTTGGTTTATGGTAAACTGAAACATCTATTTTATTTTCACACGTTTTTCTGACTTCAAGGTCTAGAAAGCAAATTTTATTGTTTGCCTCTTTTTCAATTGTAAATTTAATTGTTTCGAATTCACAGTTTAAAACACTCAATGTATCTTCTATCTTATCTTTTTTCACAATCGAAAATACATCATCCACATATCGACACCAGAACCTTGGTAATACATTTCTATTTCTCAACCGAATTTCAAACGCTGACATAAATAATTCCGATATTAGAGGACTCAATGGGTTACCCATATTGGTTCCCTTTTCAACTTTATAAAACTTATCCCTGAATTGGAAAAAGTTTTGTTGCATACAAAGTTTAGCCACACTCAAGAAACACGCTTTTTTCTCGTTACTTAACTCAACAGTATTCAAATAGTTTTCAAACTCACATAATGCAACATCAACTGGAATACTTGGAAAAAGAGACACAACATCAAACGACACCATCACTTCATCTTCTAGTATTGTTTCACTCATTACTTTTTCGACAAATTCAAATGAATTTTTTACAGAGAGGCTGTTAATTGGAGGTAAAAGTCTCATTTCACTAACCAGCCATTTTGCCAATAAATAACTAGGAGACGAGATGCTGCTGACAATTGGTCTATCACCGGTTTTATGAATTTTTGGAAGACAATAAATTAGGGGGATTTGTGGATTGGACACAGACAATTTTCTTTTTAGCCAAAAACCAAAAACTAAGCTCACTTTCTTAATGGTTTCACCACTTTCTTTTATCATTTTTGGTAAAGGATTTTTGTTTGTTTGTTTGTAATCACACTTTTCAATCACACTTAACATTCTTTTTTCATAATCACATTTGTTCAAAACCACTAACTTATTACCTTTATCAGCTTTAACATATACGCATTCTTTAGATTTTAACGATTTAATGATATCGAAATCATTGTTTTTTCTTGTTCTTTGCGTACTTGTGCCATTGTTTAGATCTTCTAAAATTTCTTTTGCCCTCCGCCTAACATCATCTTGAACCGAGTGCGTTTTAAACTTCAAAGCGGTTTCTATATCCACAACGGCGTCCACTAGTTGTGGTTTATTAGGTTTTGGAGTAAAATTCAAACCTTTGTTTAACAACTCTATTTCACTTTCATTAAAAACTACATCCGATTCATTGCATATAAAATCCGGTATGAATTTTGGTTGAATACACTTTTCATTGTTTATTTCTTTTAATTTTTCATACTTTTTACGATGTGTTTCTTTTTTCTTATTAACTGCACTTGAAATTTGTTCTTGTATTCTGTTCTCGAACTTAAACCACTCCGACGATTCCGCTTCAGTTAAACTTTTTGTTATTTCTAGATGCAAGCTGTATAATTCTAATTCAATTTTGGCTAACTTTTCGAAATGATGTTTTATTTCCAGTCTAAGCCATTTCTTTTGTGCAAACGCGATTACTTTTTCTGTGCGAGAATTACTAACCGCACACGTCACTTTTATAAAATTTGGCATTACGTTGCTCTTTTTGCACAATTGAAGGAATTGAATATCTTCCAATAAGAATTTCACCTTTCTTTTCAATCGAGAGAATTTGTTCAGATTTGGCTTGGTTGCCATTGTAATTACTATACTAAACCGAACACGTGAAAACCGAACACAATTAACATGAACATTAATTAAACGAACTAATTAAAACACCTTAATGTTTTCACACTTTTAGTTTTTTCCTTTTCTTCGCGTTTCGCGTCAACAAATATTAACAACAAAAAAACGAAAAAAAAAAAAAAAAACCATCAAAAACACGTACCTGAATGCATTTCGGACTGCATGCAGTCCATCATCAGCATCACGACTGATCAAATCAGTGGCATCTTCTTTAGTATTGGTGATTAGATGAGAGAAAAGAGGCTCGAATTAATGTTGCCGTTATCAGCATTGATCGAGCCTCTTTTCTCTCATCTAATCACCAATACTAAAGAAGATGCCACTGATTTGATCAGTCGTGATGCTGATGATGGACTGCATGCAGTCCGAAATGCATTCAGGTACGTGTTTTTGATCGTTTTTTTTTTTTCGTTTTTTTGTTGTTAATATTTGTTGACGCGAAACGCGAAGAAAAGGAAAAAACTAAAAGTGTGAAAACATTAAGGTGTTTTAATTAGTTCGTTTAATTAATGTTCATGTTAATTGTGTTCGGTTTTCACGTGTTCGGTTTAGTATAGTAATTACAATGGCAACCAAGCCAAATCTGAACAAATTCTCTCGATTGAAAAGAAAGGTGATATTCTTATTGGAAGATATTCAATTCCTTCAATTGTGCAAAAAGAGCAACGTAATGCCAAATTTTATAAAAGTGACGTGTGCGGTTAGTAATTCTCGCACAGAAAAAGTAATCGCGTTTGCACAAAAGAAATGGCTTAGACTGGAAATAAAACATCATTTCGAAAAGTTAGCCAAAATTGAATTAGAATTATACAGCTTGCATCTAGAAATAACAAAAAGTTTAACTGAAGCGGAATCGTCGGAGTGGTTTAAGTTCGAGAACAGAATACAAGAACAAATTTCAAGTGCAGTTAATAAGAAAAAAGAAACACATCGTAAAAAGTACGAAAAATTAAAAGAAATAAACAATGAAAAGTGTATTCAACCAAAATTCATACCGGATTTTATATGCAATGAATCGGATGTAGTTTTTAATGAAAGTGAAATAGAGTTGTTAAACAAAGGTTTGAATTTTACTCCAAAACCTAATAAACCACAACTAGTGGACGCCGTTGTGGATATAGAAACCGCTTTGAAGTTTAAAACGCACTCGGTTCAAGATGATGTTAGGCGGAGGGCAAAAGAAATTTTAGAAGATCTAAACAATGGCACAAGTACGCAAAGAACAAGAAAAAACAATGATTTCGATATCATTAAATCGTTAAAATCTAAAGAATGCGTATATGTTAAAGCTGATAAAGGTAATAAGTTAGTGGTTTTGAACAAATGTGATTATGAAAAAAGAATGTTAAGTGTGATTGAAAAGTGTGATTACAAACAAACAAACAAAAATCCTTTACCAAAAATGATAAAAGAAAGTGGTGAAACCATTAAGAAAGTGAGCTTAGTTTTTGGTTTTTGGCTAAAAAGAAAATTGTCTGTGTCCAATCCACAAATCCCCTTAATTTATTGTCTTCCAAAAATTCATAAAACCGGTGATAGACCAATTGTCAGCAGCATCTCGTCTCCTAGTTATTTATTGGCAAAATGGCTGGTTAGTGAAATGAGACTTTTACCTCCAATTAACAGCCTCTCTGTAAAAAATTCATTTGAATTTGTCGAAAAAGTAATGAGTGAAACAATACTAGAAGATGAAGTGATGGTGTCGTTTGATGTTGTGTCTCTTTTTCCAAGTATTCCAGTTGATGTTGCATTATGTGAGTTTGAAAACTATTTGAATACTGTTGAGTTAAGTAACGAGAAAAAAGCGTGTTTCTTGATTGTGGCTAAACTTTGTATGCAACAAAACTTTTTCCAATTCAGGGATAAGTTTTATAAAGTTGAAAAGGGAACCAATATGGGTAACCCATTGAGTCCTCTAATATCGGAATTATTTATGTCAGCGTTTGAAATTCGGTTGAGAAATAGAAATGTATTACCAAGGTTCTGGTGTCGATATGTGGATGATGTATTTTCGATTGTGAAAAAAGATAAGATAGAAGATACATTGAGTGTTTTAAACTGTGAATTCGAAACAATTAAATTTACAATTGAAAAAGAGGCAAACAATAAAATTTGCTTTCTAGACCTTGAAGTCAGAAAAACGTGTGAAAATAAAATAGATGTTTCAGTTTACCATAAACCAACAAGTACACTTCGGTTTATTACAAGTGATTCACATTGTCCAATTCAACATAAACATGCCGCGTTTCATTCAATGATTTTTAGAATGTGTAAACTGCCTTTGTCAGCTTCAAACTACAAAATTGAGTATGAATACATCAAAAAAGCTGCAGATGTAAACGGGTACAGTGCGAGTTTAGTAGATAGAATGATAAGAAAACATTCTAACAAAATTAAAAAATCTTCATTGTCTTACTCTTTTTTCACAAAACATTGAAAAAAGTGAAGTTAAACGAGCTTCAGTGTGTTATGTGCCTGAATTAACAAATAAAATATCAAAAAATTTTCGAGAACATAACATTCAATTAGTCTTTTCAAATAAAACAAAACTAAAAAATCTGCTCGGGTCGACTAAAGATAAAATTGACGACATGAAAAAATCGGGAATATATGCAATAAAGTGTGGTGACTGCGATGGTGTTTATTATGGTCAAACCAAAAGAACCATCGAAAAAAGATTTAAAGAGCATTGTGCATATATCAAGCAAAATAAAAATCAAAGCTCTGCTATCGCAGACCACGTCTTAAAGCTTAACCACTTCAATGTTAATGCAAGCTGTGTGAGTTTAAAAAAACAAATAACAGATGAGAGAAAATTGGACGCGTATGAAAGCTTCTTCATACAAAGAGATAGCCGTTCTATCAATGCTGATAACGGCAACATTAATTCGAGCCTCTTTTCTCTCATCTAATCACCAATACTAAAGAAGATGCCACTGATTTGATCAGTCGTGATGCTGATGATGGACTGCATGCAGTCCGAAATGCATTCAGGTACGTGTTTTTGATCGTTTTTTTTTTTTCGTTTTTTTGTTGTTAATATTTGTTGACGCGAAACGCGAAGAAAAGGAAATAACTAAAAGTGTGAAAACATTAAGGTGTTTTAATTAGTTCGTTTAATTAATGTTCATGTTAATTGTGTTCGGTTTTCACGTGTTCGGTTTAGTATAGTAATAAAAATTTTTATTTTATTGATACAAAGTAGTTATCCTAAAGTGACAATATAAACCAACAAGAAAAGCATTGTCTCCCGGTCAGGAGAAACTACTAAAAAACTAAATTTATATCTAATCTAAGCAAAAAGAAAAGACAATAAGTGATAGTGGATACATTGAACAAACGCATACATATATATAACATACAACTAAAGGAAAAAAATTCGGGATCGTCACCACCTTTGTGCGCACAACCCTGGATGGATCACCCTGTTAAAGCAAAACAAATGTGAGTAAAATTATCTGTATTTACTTATAAATGATTACGTAATACATGATCCATTATCGCTATTGATCATACAAAAGCAAACCTAAAGAAGAAAAAAATTTTCAAATAATGTAAAGTTGAGTTAAGTTAATCTCTTAAATTGAGACGTCATTCATATCCATGACTTGCAATTGATCGGTTCTTTTTTTTGTTCCTTCTTTTTTCTAATAGTAGTGAAGTGACGTATTGAGTCCACTCTCTAGTAGTGTATAAGATAAGTAGTCATACAACATGTTCATGAGTATGTGGAACGTAAGAGTAAGTGGAGAATTTTTCCGTGAGGTGTCCCAAGTCACACACTTACAAATCTGTTGCCAATTAATTAAGTATTGAATATCGTTAATCGCTGATTGTACACAAGTACACAAGAGTTTTTTTCTTTTCTCTTTGTGCATAGAATCCACACAACACAGTTTAACGATGATGTCTCTTAAGATTGAACATTATTACATGATGTTGTAACAGCGTGTAGTAAAACATATGTTAGGTCAACCTTAATTTGAGATAGGTTAGTACGTAGAATTGAATTATATAGAGAAAAATAAATAAGAACTATTGTTTTGGATTTAAATCAATGAATTGAAGGACTTTTAATTAATATGAAGATGGGTTAAGAAAATATTTAAAGGGAAGATGAAGTGAAAGAATGGAAGAAGCTTATTTTGAGAGAGCCGAAAGGGGCTGCACATCAACATAGGCAAGTGTTGTTGGAGGTAGCGTATACGTTACTAATGGATAAGGGTAGCCATGTAGCCTTTGGGTTACACACACACAACACCTGTGGTGATAAAGGCATTCAGTTTTAGCTTGATGGTCAACGAGCATTCTCTCTTGTTAATAGATAGTAATTCAGTATCAAAATTTTTTTTTTCTGGCACGAAAATTTTATTATTTTTGTATGGTACCAACGCAGCAAGATCCCTCCCATCCAACGAGCTTAAGCCGTGCGTCGACAAGCGTGCCAACCTGCTGCATACAAGGGATTTAAACACATTTCTCCCAACCATGCAAATGTAATATGGAGATCCAACGTGAGGACAACTATTACCTATAATGTGGTGGTCTAAACGTTCGTACCAGCTGTATTTCATTACAATAATAATGGCGCCCAACGTGGGGCCCAAAAATTTTGAGTCTAGTTTATATGTTCTTTACGTAAACTGAAGCCAATAAGCGATTCTAATTCAAATGGAATGAATCCAATCAGAGCTAAGCTTATGTGTGTAATGTCCAAGTGCATTCGAGAGGTTTATTTTAGTTCAGATGAGTCTGCTTGCTTACAGAGGAGTATTTTGAACTTCGTTTACTTCCATAAGGCCGCGTTTCCATTTGCAATTGAACTTGCGGAAGTCTTGCAGAATTTTCTAGCAGTAGGGTTAACACTGCTATATGAATTCTTGTAATTTCTTCTGCAATAAATGTCTTGCAAGAAGCTCGCGCATCATACTGTCGCAATTTATTGCGACATATATTGGTATCTACACAGGAGATTAATAAATGTCGCAAGAAATTCAGTTATTTATTTAAAATTTAGAAATCATGGTGAGAATACGAGCAGTTTTGCACCTGCAATTACAATTATTGATAAAAAAGAAAAAGAGACCAACTTGGGTTTGCAATTGAATTTTAAGAGGACGTGAGGCTGGTGCCTTCTATAATTTACTAAACAAACTAATTCAACGAACTGGTTCAATATCAACGAAGGAAAGACTCTTCTTGGCGCTGGGACCCTTAACATCCCTTAACATTCCATAAATACGAATTACACTTGTAACGTTCAATGGACCGCATTATTTCTTCGCGAGACCATTCACGTACTCTCGCCGCGAGCGCAATATATACGAAACTATTTCGGTAAGCTGCAAGAACTGTCGCTAGTCAATGCAAACCTGTTTCAACCTGCAATTGATTGCACTCGCAAATACTCGCAAGAAGTTATGCAAGGACTGTCGCAATCGGACTTGCTTCGCAGTTTCCACTTGCAAGTCACTGTCGGACAGACTGTCGAGACATTTCTTGCAAAAGTTTTCTTGCAAATGGAAATGCGGTCTAAGAAATACTTATTCTGTATCAATAAAAAAAAAATCCAGTTTACATTTTATGTTGTAGCTTGCAGAGGAATGAACCTTGAAGAAGGAGTTTCCGCAGGTTACTTGGAGAGAGAGTTAACATCACTGCCATTAACGAATGCAAATTTACCCCCTTACGCTTTCGTTCTGAAACTTCATTTTCCCTTGTATGATAAAACATAAATTTAAATTTTTTGAGAAAAAAGATAAATATATAAATATTAAGTTAAGATAGAATAGTGAGAGTAGTAACAAATCAATATAATAAAATGACTCGCGGAGCTGTGCCAAAAGGAACGCAGCAAGAATCGTTGTTAACACGATCGCAAATAAAGAAACAACAAAACCATAGTCTAGAACAAAATAATGTAAACACACCTCATCAGAAAAGAGTCCAGCATACTCCAATTAAAGCTATTACTTCCGTTGCAGTAGCAAGTCAGGTACGAAGGGAAGAAAACACATTGAATGAAACCATGAACCCTATTGAAACAATAAGAGAATTCAATATTGAATCTGAAACGTCAGGTAGTAGGCACGATCTGGTTAATCTCATTGGTACTGAAGACTTAATACATCAAGTCGCTAGTGAAGTCCCTACGAATGTCAATTTATCCCAGTCTGAAGAATCAATCAAGAGATATGTGTATGCGTGCAACAAAGCTTAGAGACTATACATGTACAACTTTTAACTTCCTTAAAAGATATAGTCAAAGAGAGTGTCAATCATAATATTGGAACCATTGGTGGACGAGTCAGTCAACAAGGACAGATTAGGCAAAGCAGTCAAGACTCCAACCAAAAACTTCAAAAAACTAATAATGAACAGCGTGGCAGAAAGTCAAATTCGTGTGAAACTTTAGGGTTTAGGCAATAGAAACCTTGCTTCGGCGAACATCAGTTTGTCAAAATCGGTATATCAAAATCGTCAACAGTCCAATTATCCACCATCTCAAGAACCCTACTTTCCTAACCGAATTGTGAAGCATTCAGATAGTTTAAATCATGAACGCATTTGAACGATGATTTATCGTGATTTTGATCCACATTTGGTTGCTGGTAGAATGTACGATAGTTCTGATCGCAAGTATTCTCGGGTGGACAAATGGGGACTCAGTTTCGAGGGAAACGAAAAATCCATATCTATTGAAGACTTTATCTTCAGGGTGGAAACATTGAAGAAAAATCATAAGATACCATGGGTCGATGTTCTGAACAATTTTCATTTACTTTTAAAGGAAAATGCCTTGAACTGGTTTTGGCAATATTTGCGCTGTAACCTTGATTCGGGATGGGAAGAGTTGCGAAGTGCCTTACTCCAACAGTTAAGACATCACGAATCAGATTTTGAAATAATCAAACAGATCATGGAGTGTCGACAGCTCTGGAATGAATCCTTTGATGATTTCTATGATGCCATACTCACGCTCAAGAATCAGTTGCGAGAGCAAATAAGAGATCACGAGTTATTGAAAATTGTTAAGGGAAACGTTAACAATAAGCTTATGCATTTGATCTATCCCAAGTCAATTTATTCGTTAGAGCACTTGAGAGATGAATGCAGAAAGACAGATAGATAGATAGTCGGAAGAATTAATGTAAAAATGCAGTATAACAATAGGTCACAAGACTTTGATTTATATCTCGTTCCGTCCTTGACTCAACCATTGTACTTAGGGATTGATTTTTGGGTGGAATTTCAAGTAGCACCAAATTTGATATCTGAGATGTTGCTGGTTGACCCTAAGGATGGGAAACACGAATTAACGATCGAACAAACTCAAGCTTTGGGAAAAGTTGTTGGAAAATTCTCGTCTTTTTCAAAATCAAGACTTGGAAAGACAACAGTAGATGCGCATGTAATATAGATACGGGGGATGCACAACCGGTCAAGCAAAGGTATTACCCTACTTCGCCAGTCATCCAGTCCATGATAAATGAAGAGATCGATCGTATGTTATCCTTAGGTGTAATAGAAGAGAGCCAGTCCTCATGGTCATCACCTGTGGTTCTGGTAAGAAAACCGGGGAAAAACCGTTTGTGTATTGACTATCGGAAGGTTAATTCTCTTACAAAAAAAGATGCTAATCCAATACATCATATTGATGCAGTGCTGAGTCGTCTTGGTGACACTCATTTTATTTACAGTATTGACCTTAAGGACGCATACTGGCAAATTCCGCTCGACCCAGAGTCTAGAGAGAAGACGGCCTTTACAGTTCCAGGGAGACCTCTCATGCACTTCACTGTAATGCCCTTCGGGACCTGTAATGCGCCTGCCAGAATGTGTTGAGTTATGGGCAAGGTTATTCCATCGGCCTTGAGGGAATATGTTTTTGTTTATATGGACGATTTGCTCGTTATCTCAGAAAACTTTGAAAATCATTTACAAAGGTTAAAAACAGTGGCACAGTGTTTGAAAAATGCGAACCTAACTATTAATGTTGAGAAATCGAAATTTTGTTTTCGAGAGTTACGGTTCTTAGGGTATGTTGTTGGTCATGGTCAAGTGATGCCAGACCCGGAAAAAATACAAGGTATAAAGGACTTTCCACTACCAAAGAGTGTTAAGCAGATTCGTCGGTTCCTTGGTATGTGCGGATGGTACCGTAGATTTATAAAGAATTTTGCTAGCCTCGCTGCCCCTGTTACGGACATGCCCAAAAAGAGTAACAAGAAGTTTGAAATGTCATCGGAAGCTATAAAAGCATTCGAAGAGTTAAAAGATGCGTTGTGCAAAGCACCTTTTTTAGACAACCCAGACTATACCAAGATGTTCACGGTCCAATGTGATGCGTCTGACCAAGGAGTCGGGGCGGTGTTGTTCCAACTTAATGACAACAACGAGGAACAACCCATTGCCTTTTACTCCCAGAAACTAAATTCTTGTCAGGCAAACTACACTGTAACGGAAAAGGAATGCCTGGCTGCAGTTTTGGCTGTGAAAAAGTTTAGACCTTACATCGAAGGATCTCACTTCAAAATCATTACTGATCATTATAGTCTTAAATGGTTAATGCAGCTTAAAGACTTAAGTGGACGTTTGGCTATGTGGTCCTTGAAGTTGCAGGCATTCGATTTTGAAATAGAGCACAGAAAGGGATCGGCGAATGTCGTGCCAGATGCCTTGTCACGTGCATTATTAGAAAGTTTTCATGACAGTGATGTGGAAAATAGTGGCTTCAACTTAGATCTAAAATCTACTCACTTCCAAAGTTGAGACTATTTGTCATTAATCGAAAAAGTAAAAGGTAATTCTGATCTAAGTCCAGACTTAAAGGTCAGAGATAATATTTTATATAAAAAATTTTTCCATTCAGATGCTGACTGTTAACAACCCTGCCGTGACATAATTATGTAGTCACCTCCCTGGCAGCTAGTGGCTCTCGGCTCAACGAAGAAGCCGGAAATATTCGACTGACATCGTCAGCCATTTTTTCATTTCATTTTCATTTTCTTGTCTGCAATTGCACCTTTGACACGTTTCGCTAAAGGAAATTTCAAATGGAGTTGCAGCTGCTGAATGAAGAACGAGAGATGAGAGAAAAACGAGACTTAGAGTATTTGGAAAAGAAGCATAAAATTTTGAGCAAGGTTCAAATGGAAGATGGATCATCTGTCAGTGGTGATGAAGCAACGTCTATCACCAAGGTGAATAAATGGTTGGGACTCAAGCCTTAATCGCAATCGGTGATGGTTCATAAGGATTTAAACACGTGTAACGAACGTCGAGTCGCGCTCAAACCGCAAATCAATAATCATAGTTGTGATCTTAGCAAACCATGGCCCGGAAGCTTATGCAAGCCGAGTGAGATGCCGACGGGTATGCAACATGATCCAGTTGGAACAAAAAACTCGACTTTCAGCGTACCGCCACTGCAGCAACTGCCACCTCAAGCCTCATATGCACCACCACCGCAACCACTCCTGACTCAAGCCTCATTTATACCAAATCAAGCTGAAATGTCTTTCCGCCCACCTTATACCGGGGCATATGAATCGCAAGTTCGGAGCTTAAGCAAGAACCAAATAGCTGCACGTCATTTGATGTCCAAAGATATACCAGATTTCGATGGTAACCCGGAACGATGGCCGTTGTTCATATCAAGTTTTGAAAGGAGCACTGAGCTTTGTGGTTTTACGGATGAAGAGAATGTGATGAGGCTCAACAAGGCTTTGACAGGAAAAGCAAAAACTGCAGTGAAATGGTTGCTTTTGCAACCGAATTGTTTCCACCAAGTTATGACAAGGCTCAAAACATTATACGGAAGACCGGAGCTTATAATCCAAATGTTACTTCAGAAACTTAATGCAACGCCTCCACCGAAGGACGGGAAGTTAGAGACCATCTTGAGTTTTGCATTAGAAGTTCAAAATCTGTACGCCACTATACAAGCAACAGGATTACACGCTCACCTTAACAACCCTTCGCTACTGACGCAACTCGAAAACAAGCTTCCACCAACTATTCTCCTCAATTGGGGCATCTACAAAATGACGCTGCCGGATTGTACACTCTCCCACTTTAGTGCATGGATTTATCAACTTGCTGAAGCTGCCAATGGGGTGCTGGTTCCGCTTGCGCATACGTTATCACCAGAGACCAAAAATCCCAATCGAGGCCGAGAGCTGAAGCAAAAGTCCGGGTTCCTCAATTCACATTCACAAATTGATTCAAACAATAATGAGTTGAACCACAGGTGCTACATTTGCAAAGGAGGTTGTTGTTCAGTTGCTGTCTGTAAGTCATTCCAGCAGCTTAATCGAACTGCGAAGTGGGCAGCGGTGAGGGAACACCAACTGTGCGGAAGATGCTTAAAGAGACATCACATTCGAAATTGTCCTTCAACATCAGTTTGCGGCAAACACAATTGCACCTTCAAACATCATCCACTCTTGCACAATGACCTAAAGAGCAATGTCGAGAAACCGATCAAAGAAGAAACACCAGAGATGAAAGGAAATGTTTCGGTTCACATGAATAGCCATTGCAACACTCATCGCAACGATTGTGAATCCACCTTATTTCGAATAATACCAGTTATCCTATATGGAAGTGGAGTTCAACTCAAGACGTTTGCCTTCCTGGACGATGGTTTATCCTTGACAATGATGGACGAGGAACTTGCGACTCAACTTAATTTGAAGGGTAAATCACAACCGTTGTGTCTAAAGTGGACTGGCAATACTCATAGGTACGAGCAGCAGTCACAATCGCTCACTCTACGAGTTTCCGGTACGACGCCAAACACGGAGGTTTACTCATTCTCTGACGTTCATACAGTGGAGAAGCTATCACTACCCTATCAGTCTCTGAACTTCGAAGTCCTCCAAAACAAATATAAACATCTTAAAGGGCTGCCCATTGAATCCTATGATGAACAATCTCCGCGTCTGTTGATTGGCCTGAAGCACACCAAGTTGGGACTTCCTCTAAAATGTAGAGAAGGGAACTCCGAAGAACCGGTCGCGACTAAAACTCGCTTGGGATGGCTGGTGCATGGTGGTTGCTCTCAACGGTTGCACAGCGATAAATCAAGACATCAACACTACAACTTTCACATCTGTGAGTGCGATGATGCTGGATTACAACGCCTGGTGAAAGACTACATATGCATGGACAGCTTCGGAATATCGGACACAAATAAGATCTTGATGCCAACTGAAGATAAGCGAGCGCTGGATCAGCTAGAGGCAAACACTATTCGGAAGAATGACCGTTTCGAAACATCGTTGCTCTGGAAGTTTGATGATTTCAACATACCCAACAGTCTTCCCATGGCAAAAAGGCGATTAGTTTGCCTTCACAAAAGACTGAAAAGGGAGCCGCAGCTAGCCCAATCTCTAGACGAAAAAATTAAACAGTTCATCACGAAAGGGTATGCTAGGAGACTTACGAATGAAGAAATCACCAAGGTAGGTGGCCGCTGTTGGTATCTCCCGATATTCCCGGTTTTCAATCCAAACAAACCTGGCAAGCTGAGGATCGTGTGGGACGCAGCAGCAACCGTTCAAGGTGTATCGCTGAACTCCATGTTGTTGAGGGGTCCGGGTCAACTTGTATCGCTGATAGCTGTCCTGTTCAAATTTAGAGAAGACTTGGTAGCAATCTTCGCTGATATCATGGAAATGTATCACCAAATCCAAATTCGCGAAGAAGACCAGCATTTCCAAAGGTTTATATGGAGTGCAAACGAGACAATCGAACCCGAGGTGATAGTAATGCAGGTCATGATTATGGGAGCGACATCTGCCTCCGCCAGCGCACAGTACGTTATCAACAAGAATGCAGATGAGTTTGTCGCCAAGTTTCCGAGAGCCGTTCAATCAATCAAAAACAACAACAAGTATGTCGACGATTTAATGGATAGTACAAGCTCGAAGGAGAAGGCTATACAATTTGCCAAAGACATTTGTTTCGTGCACCGCCAGGGTGGATTCTTCATCAGGAATTGGATATCTAATTCGCCAGAAGTCGTGAAAGCCATGCAATCCGAACCTACCAATCAAGTGGATCTTGCTGTTGACGTGGAAATGGGCACCGAAAAGGTCCTGGGCATGTGGTGGTGCACCGCATCTGACTGCTTCACCTATAAACTTAACACCAGCGTGAGTCAAACTGATATTCTCTCCGGTCATCGACGTCCAATGAAGCGAGAAGTTCTGAGGATCTTGATGACGATTTTCGACCCATTAGGACTCTTAGCGCACTTCCTTATGTACGTCAAAGTGCTTCTACAGGATATATGGCGATCTAATATCGCTTGGGACGAAGAGGTCAAAGAAGCGGAATATGAAAAGTGGCTTAAATGGATTCGATACCTACCGGAGATAGTGAAGCTCAAGATTCCAAGATGCTACATCATCAGCAACCCTGATCCGAAATGCAGCTACATACATTTGTGGATGCGAGCGAGAATGGTTTCGCCGCTGTTACGTACTTGAGGGTTGCGAATGAAAACAAGATAAGTTGCATCCTGATCGGTGCTAAAACCAGAGTAGCTCCACTTAAAAGCTTATCCATCCCTAAGCTTGAACTTCAGGCAGCAGTACTCGGCGTAAGATTTGCGAAAGTCGTTAAAGAATCCCACACAATCAAAATCTCTCGATCCATTTTCTGGTCCGACTCAAAAAATGTTTTAAGTTGGATACGATCAGATCATCGCAGATACAAGCCATTCGTAGCCTTTCGTGTAAGCGAGATACTAGACTCAACGGAAATATCCGATTGGAAATGGATTTCCACTAAGCTAAATGTTGCTGACGAAGGAACCAAGTGGCAAAAGATCCCCGAGTTCAAAGCATCCAGTCGGTGGTTCACAGGTCCGGAGTTCCTCAAGCTCCATCCAAGTCTTTGGCCAAATGAAGTAATCCCTGAGGAGACCACAGTTGAAGAAATAAAGACGTGTTTTATTAACCTACACGCGCTGAAGAAAGAAGACAATTTTCAAGTCCATGGTACCACGAGTTGGATACGCCTAGTGAGAACTGCAGCCTATCTTTTCCGTTTCATCCACAATACCAGTATCAAGAGAAACGAAAGAAAATCGGGTATCGTCCATCAGCAGAGGAAGGGGCATCTCGGGCAAGAAGAACTTCGATTTGCTGAAGCAGAATTATTCCGTGAAGCCCAAGCTAACGAGTACCAGGAAGAAATCACGGACCTATCATTTAACAAAGGGGTTGAAAGAAGTAGCATGCTCTATAATCTATGTCCGTATCTAGACGCAAACAAGGTTATTCGGGCTAACAGTAGATTACCTCCTTCTGCTGATGTCGGCGAAGATGTCAAAAGGCCGATAATTCTCCCGAGAAATCATCCAATCACCGAGCTCATCATCAAAGATCTTCACGTCCGTTTCAATCATCGAAATCATGAAACGGTAATAAACGAACTGCGACAAAGGTTCCACATCGCGCATATGAGGTCTGCCTTGAGGCTCGTCAGAAAGAAATGTCAACATTGCAAAAACAACAAAGCCAAACCGCAACCTCCTATAATGGCTAAACTTCCACCGGCACGCATCGCGCCATTCTGCCGACCTTTCTCATTCGTTGGAGTCGATTACTTTGGCCCCATGACTGTGAGTATAGTGCGGAGAACCGAAAAACGATGGGGAGTATTGCTAACGTGTTTGACAACCACGGCAGTTCATCTCGAGATCGCGCATTCATTATCAGCAGATTCCTGCATCTTGGCTCTCCGAAACTTTATGGCAAGGCGAGGCACTCCCATCGAAATCTTCAGCGACAACGGAACAAATTTCCATGGCGCGGAGCGAGAGTTAAGAGAAGCGCTAGAAGAAGTCAACAAAGAAAAGCTGATGGAGACGTTCACAACAGCTGATACGAAATGGACCTTCATCCCACCAGGATCACCGCACATGGGGGGCAGCTGGGAAAGGCTAGTGAGGTCAGTAAAAACCTCGCTCTATGACATCATGCCAACCAGAAATCCTTCGGATGAGTTGCTACGGAGCATGCTCATAGAGGTCGAAAACGTGTTAAATTCCCGTCCACTCACCTACATTCCCATCGACGATATCCGCGAGGAATCATTGACTCCCAATCACTTTCTCTTGGGGTCTTCAAATGGCAATAAACCACCTGCGGTATTCGACAATGACGCTAAAGTACTTAAAAGAATTTGGCTTATATCGCAACAATATGCGGAACGCTTCTGGCAACGCTGGGTAAGAGAGTATCTTCCAACTATTACCCGCCGAACCAAGTGGTTCACATCGGTGAAACCCATTGAAAATGGAGACATCGTTCTAATCGTCGACCCTTTAAATCCAAGAAATTGCTGGCCTAAGGGCCGTGTAGTCCAAACTACGATCTCCAAGGACGGCCAAGTCCGAAGTGCCTTTGTACAAACGCAAAATGGTATTTATGAAAGACCAGCAGTGAAGTTAGCCGTTCTGGATGTGAAAGCAGAGAGAGATCCCAGCCCACGGTCGGAACTAGCAAGGGGGAGTGTTAACAACCCTGCCGTGACATAATTATGTGGTCATCTCCCTGGCAGCTAGTGGCTCTCGGCTCAACGAAGAAGCCGGAAATATTCGACTGACATCGTCAGCCATTTTTTCATTTCATTTTCATTTTCTTGTCTACAATTGCACCTTTGACACGTTTCGCTAAAATTAATTCCGCGTTAGACATACAATTAAAATACATAGATAGAGCATTAAAGTAAAATCAAACTAATAAAAACAAAAGAAACAGAAGTAAAACTATTGTAAGTGATAATAATAATCTTGTATAAATATTTTTTACAATAAAATGTTCCATTACAGGATTTTTATAACCTATCCTGAAACAAAACTAGTTTCATTGAAAGAAGGTTATGAGAAATAGTTGTGTTATCACTAAATCGTGATAACACTGACGCTGATCGCACTGATATACAATGGCGTCTCTGGGTACCTTCAGGCCTGACATTGGAACTGATCGAAAAAGCACATAACCCTCCAAATTGTAGTCATGGCGGTATGGCCAAAACGCTTGATAGGCTCCGAAGCTTTTATTTCTGGCCAAAGATGGCAATGAACGTTAAGGACTATATATCGAATTGTGACATCTGTAAAAAGAGTAAAAGGATAAATAAAATCATAAAACCACCTATGACCACTGGTGTTACGTTTGAAAGACCTTTTCAGAAAATATACATAGATTATATGGGCCCGTATGTACGTTCGAAAAAAGGAAATATGCATCTTTTTGTGTTGGTTGACCATCTCTCGAGATTTGTGCCTATGCCAAAAGCTAATACCCAGTTGGTTATTAACTTTTTAGAGCAAACAGTTTATAGCATTTTCGGAGTACCTTAGTATATTCACTCCGATAATGGTAAACAGTTTACATCGTCTCAGTTCATACAACACCTTGAAAGGTATGGAATAACGCATATGAAATCTGCGCTTTACTCACCCCAATCAAATGCATCTGAGCGGGTAAATCAGTCCATTTTAGCAGGGATTCGCTTATACATCAAACGGGACCATAAGGAATGGGATAAGTATATTCCTGCAATCCAACAATCACTCTGTACTTCTGTACATCAATCGACTATGAAAGCTCCGTATTTTGCATTGTTTGGAACGCAAATGGTGACTCATGCCAGCATGTATTCGCTTCTACGCCAATTATATCTCTTGAACGATGAAGATTTTCACTCAGTGAAGAAATCGGATCAAATTCAGCTTATCCATGAGCAGATGAAAGAACATATGAAACAAGCGTTTAATAAATATTCAAAGGCTTATAACTTGAGGTCATCAGACAAGAAATTTGTACTTGGCCAAGAAATTTATCGTAAAAACTTTGTGCAAAGTAATGCCGCGAAAAAAATTAATGCTAAATTTTGCCAAAATATTTGAAATGCCGTGTAGTCCGCATTGTAGGAAATGCTCTTTATGAAGTGGCAGATGCAAACGGGAAATCAGTAGGTATCTTCCACTCAAAAGACTTAAAAGAATAGACGACCCAAATACTTTTATTCAGGGTGTCGGTCGAGCCCACACGTTAATACGAAAACCCGAAATTCCATTTCTTTCTCGCATGGTAGAACATGCATCAAAAGAAATGGTTTTGTGATGAATTTTATTTCCTAGTTTGAAGAACTACTATACCCTGGGTGCACTCAACGAAAGTTATATTTACCATCTGGTGTGTACCCAGCCTAACATCGCAAATTCGATGTTCGAATTTGTCATCGGAATTCCTTCTCGAAATAGTTTACAAATGGCTATCGTAGAGCCGATCATTTCCGTCGAAATGATCGCTCTTTTTTACTTAAACCATCGTCCGAGTTAGACGTACCTGGTATATATACTCGCAGTGTGGCAGATGGGCCATTTTTTTGTTGCTCAACCCGAGCACAGCACAAAAGACATCCAGTTTCAAGTTCTAGGTAAATATAAAATTTTTTATTTTATTGATACAAAGTAGTTATCCCAAAGTGACAATATAAACCAACAAGAAAAGCATTGTCCCCCCCCCCCCCCCTCTTGGACGCAAGCATCCGATCGCCAGGGTCACATGGTGGGCACGAACTCCAGGGAAAGGTGGACATAAGTACCACACCGAGCCAACCACCAATAAATTCAGATCGTGAGCTACGATCGTCCCTTATAAACATTGTTCAGCGATGCGCCAAAGTTGGTATCGCAACCCATGTGCTCCAGATACTGCAAGTCACCCGACACAGTTCAAAACAGCACTTCGTACAGAGAAGTCTGCCAAATAGTAGAAGTTTAACCAAGTTTTTTTGTTTTTCTTATTCTTAATCGTTTAAATCGAAAAGAAAACTAAGTCAAGGTCTCAGAAGAAGACCCAGTATGAATTGGTGAAGTTATAATAGTTGAGTTCAAAATAATAAAAATATTGTTTTTTGTAAAGAAAAAAAAGAATAATCCATTAACTAAATTTATATCTAATCTAAGCAATAAGAAAAGACAATAAATGATAGTGGATACATTGAACAAACGCATACATATATATAACATACAACAGGAAAAAAATTCGGGATCGTCACCACCTTTGTGCGCACAACGCTGGATGGATCACCCTGTTAAAGCAAAACAAATGTGAGTAAAATTATCTGTATTTACTTTTAAATGATTACATAATACATAATCCATTATCGCTATTGATCATACAAAAGCAAACCTAAAGAAGAAAAAAATTTTCAAATAATGTAAAGTTGAGTTAAGTTAATCTCTTAAATTGAGACGTCATTCATATCCATGACTTGCAATTGATCGGTTCTTTTTTTTTGTTCCTTCTTTTTTCTAATAGTAGTGAAGTGACGTATTGAGTCCACTCTCTAGTTTTGTAGTAGTGTATAAGATAAGTAATCATACAACATGTTCATGAGTATGTGGAACGTAAGAGTAAGTGGAGAATTTTTCCGTGAGGTGTCCCAAGTCACACACTTACAAATCTGTTGCCAATTAATTAAGTATTGAATATCGTTAATCGCTGATTGTACACAAGTACACAAGAGTTTTTTTCTTTTCTCTTTGTGCATAGAATCCACACAACACAGTTTAACGATGATGTCTCTTAAGATTGAACATTATTACATGATGTTGTAACAGCGTGTAGTAAAACATATGTTAGGTCAACCTTAATTTGAGATAGGTTAGTACGTAGAATTGAATTATATATAGAAAAATAAATAAGAACTATTATTTTGGATTTAAATCAATGAATTGAAGGACTTTTAATTAATATGAAGATGGGTTAAGGAAATATTTAAAGGGAAGATGAAGTGAAAGAATGGAAGAAGCGGGGTAAATAATAATCGGTCGTTTATGTTGAGAGAGCCGAAAGGGGCTGCACATCAACATAGGCAAGTGCAGTTTGGAGGTAGCGTATACGTTACTAATGGATAAGGGTAGCCATGTAGCCTTTGGGTTACAAGCACACGCCACCTGTGGTGATAAAGGCATTCAGTTTTAGCTTGATGGTCAACGAGCATTCTCTCTTGTTAATATATAGTAATTCATTATCTAAATACTTTTTTTTTCTGGCACGAAAATTTTATTATTTTTGTATGGTACCAACGCAGCAAGATCCCCCCCATCCAACGAGCTTAAGCCTTTGCAACCATGCAAATGTAATATGGCTATCCAACGTGAGGACAACTATTACCTATAATGTGGTGGTCTAGACGTTGGTACCAGCTGTATTTCATTACAATTAGAAAAATCACAGTGACCAAAAAAGCCGACGGAAAAACATATTCAGCCCTATCACAGATTCCATCGTAGAAAACTAAACTTCCACACGGAAAGCTAAGTTACGAATTACGAAAATTTGTGATCACAAAATCCGAATGGAATCGAAGAAAGCATTTCCAGTTGCCACACTAAATACCGCCATGCTGGTTATCGAAGTCAGCTGTTTTACGCTAAATGTGTAATATCATTCACATTTCTCTGCAAAACACAACTTCTTTCGTATATAAAGACAACTATTTTACATTCTACTTGGATTTGGTGATACCGAATCTACGAATTTCGAAATTCGTTCCACTCCGACTGGATTATGTGATGGTTACATCGGGAAACTTAGACTTTTTTCGATTACGATGGAATCTGAGATATATGGCTGATTTCCACTTAAACTTATATATTACATATCTTTAAAAAATACATAGTAAATTCAATGAAATCTTGTTATTTGTTTTTTTTTTTTTTTAATTAGCAAAACATCCCCCCCCCCCTTTCTTTTTAATTGTGTATGCAGTAGTAAGCGAAATAAATCCTTTGATAACAGCTTTATTGCAGAATAGCCGTTTGGCAGAAATAGCATATTTTCTTGCTTCTTGGGAGTATAAGCTTTCTCCTCTTCATACTAAAAATGTTTTTTTACCACTTTTAAGTTAATTTATTAAATTAAAAATTGCCAGATAGAACAAAAAATAATTTTTTATCAGTTGGAAAATTTATTAAAATCAATGTAAAAGATATCAAAGTATATTACAGAAAAAGCAAAATATTCCGCAACCTGTAGACAAAAGGAGATAGAAATTCATATTTTGCTACACCGCCTTCCGATGATAGTAATATCGCACAAGAAAATGGAAAAAGCGTAGTATAGCGGTTGAAACAAGACCTAATAGAACAATTTTCGCACAGAGCTTGGAGTCAAAATATAAATCACACATTTTCGAAAAGTCTGGTTAAAACGACAATCTTAGATGCTTTATACTTGTGTTACACACTCTGCATATTTTTCTAACTTATTGAAAAGCATTTCAACTCTGCTTGATTCAATCATCAACCTCTTTCTAAGATCCTCTATTGATTGCTGTTGTTGTTGTACTATTGTTTCTAAATTTTCGATACGCTCCTGAAAGTTAAAAGTAATTTTTCCTTCAACCAAAGCTAAACTGGTAGCTTCTTTAGGTAGTATTAATTTCGTTGGTAATTTGGCTTCTTCTTTACTCGCACTTCCTAGTGTTCCTTTAGATTGATGTCTATTGGATGTTTCTTTATCCGCAATGTGTTCCGATAATACTTGTAAGTGTAGATCGTTTTCGCTCACTGCTTTTTTGACAAGTGGTTTCGATTTCTGAAACGGTTCAGGTGGCTTTAGTGCAGATAGTTGTAAGGGTGACAAAATACAACTGACAAATACTTTGGGCTCTTCTGACGATCTTACTAGTTTTTCTCCAGAGCCAATCTCAAACTTGTTTTTTATTGTAACAGTTCGAGGCTCAACGAACGGTGTTGGTTTCACTTGACTCGCCTTCAGTTCATTTATCCATGGAACTTTAATTTTTCCGAAATCCCTAGTTTTACTGTTGTCCTGACTATTATCACCATATAGGACAGGGTTAATAGAAATTCTGTCGGTCGAAGGAAGCCTTCTTTTTGGTGGTTTTACGCGCGCAGTTCTTATGTCTGCAAGGATTGATGCCCTCTGTACCTGGTCAAACTCGCAGTATTTGTTGATAAACTTATTTGAAATACTAACTTGAACATTGCTATCCAATGTTTCTTTATTACATCTACTATTTATGCTGACGTTGGAGTTTTGAGACGCGGTTTCTACTTTCGGTTTTAGTTCGGATAGTGTATTTTCAGTAGCCAAACATTTTTTGACGGGAACGGATGGTTTTTTCGTTATGGTGGGAGCAGGAGGCTTTTTTTCAATAATTTTTTCTGTTTCTGTGTTCAACTTTTGCTTTGTTAGGCTATGTGGAAATGAGGCTATTTCAGCGTCAAAACATTTATTTTCAAGCGAATTTCTATGAGCTGCTCTGTTGCCAATTTCAATTCCAGATTTTCTGGAAACATCAACTTGCAATTTCTTTAGTTCAGGGTCTTCAAAACAACTAATATTGGATGAGGAATTAATATCACTTGCAGCAAAAGGTTCTGCTTCCAGCTCCCTAGAATCTTTCTCTCCTTTTTCTGAAAAAAAAAGTAAATAGATTAAAAGCAACGACTTTAACTCAAATATACATACATCTAAACTACTGAAGAAATTTTTTATATGGGTATGAAGTCGAAAATCTTCTCACTGTGGAACCACGCCTGACAAAGAGCAGAAGTTGTGACGCCAGGATGAAAAGCCTACTACATACATCCTGCTTTTTTCAATGCATTCATAATCTGCCATAATTATTAACAATGTGTTAGTATTTCCATACGTGTAAATCAAGCTTTTAAGCGGTCCCTAGACGCTCAATATTATTGCGCAATATTTGGAATTACACAATATTATTGATCGTCTGTAGATGATATAGCAAGGTTGTGCAATATATTGTGTAAAATCAAAACACTTTTGACATTTACTGTGCAACCTAAAAATATCGTATCGTCTAGTGGTACTATTGAACAATATTCGTTTATTTATTTTGCAAGTGATGTAAAGTAGACACCTCCGTGAGTGACTAGGTTAGTTGAAAATGCCAAAAGTAAATGAAGAGGAGAGATGTTGTCTACACAAATATTAGCAAAGAACGAAATTACTGGAAGAAATATTGCACCGTCTTTGGCAATTGCCAATAACATTGTGCAAGATTTTGCACAAATGTATTGAGCGTCTAGGGACCGCTTTAGATGTGAAAACGGATACGCAAACAAAATAGCGATAAATTGAGCAGTCATCGTAAAGAAGAAGTCTAACAGCCGTGTTTAACAGATCTCACAAAAACACGCTTAGGCGCTGACAGTCGTATTTATAATCGCATTTAAAATTCCGCAAAACTTTAAAACACGCTTACTGATTGATTAAAATAAAAATCATATTTATAATAATTTTTCGCTAGTTAGTAAAGGCTGTGTAGCTTAAGCGTGGAAATACGTGTTTTAAGGTTGTTTTAGCGCATAAATGTCATTTGATTTTGAGTATTGAGTTATCATTCAGTGGTTTACTTACAACTTTGTGAATTTTAAGAAATAGCTGAACAAAATGGAAATGTACTCAAATTACATTAAATTTATACATAATTTGGACGTAGTAAATGTTTTTTCAACTGAAAGAAGTAGAACGCAAAAAGTCTACAAAAAAGATTTGATCCAATGGAGTTTAGAGAATCATCATTCCCTTTGACTTTTTCTATTTCTTTTTATAAATTTTACTTTTATCAACAGATTTTTTACTAAGAAAAGAAACAAAAACGTAAAGAGAAACAAGTTAGGCCAGTCAACCATTAAGAAACCAAAATTAGAAAGTTTCTTTATGATTTTGACATAAGGTATGAGTAACTACAACGGGCGAAAAAATGACTATAAATAAGAATTTTTTATTCACTGATTAAAGTCTGAGTAAGTTCTTATTCACAATTCACTGCGTAGCTACTCAGCGTTTCAGGCGTGATTTAGTGAAATCCAATAACTACGGCTGTGAGTAGTACAGCAGTGAATAAGATCACTATATTATTCACTATAATCAGTGAATAAAATAGCCATATTTATAATCCTTTTTTTCACCAATTATAGTTTCTCAAACCATATGTGGAATTAATAAAGAAATTTTCTTGTTATGATTTCTCCATGGTTAAAACTGACAAGAGGAATATGTTTTTGTTTACTTTTTCGTTTCCTTTGCAAAAATTCAGCTCCAAAATCTTAAATTTAAAAAAGAAGTCAAGAAAGTCGAAAGAAATAATGATTCTCTAAGATCCAATGGGTCAAATACTTCTTTGTAGATAAAAATGCGCTAAAACAAGCCTTAACCATGTATTTCGGCGTTTAAGTTGCTCAGCCCCTATTCACTGTTGAAAAGTGATTAGAGATACGATTTCTATTTTAATCAATGTGTAAGCGTGTTTTAAAGTTTCGCGAGGTTTATAATGTGTTTATAATTACGGGTGTTAATGCACAAACAGAGTAGAGCAGGGGGTAAAGCTTCAAAATTCATCAGAGAAAAGCGCAAAGATGAAGCCCAGTCGAGCTCAAATGCCTAGTTCTTCCCCATACCAAGACCTTAACAAGACTGTAAAAATGTGCTGATGCCCGGGTTCACAAGTAGCAGACTGGCAGTCACAGTTGCCAACTCCTGCCAATTACAGGTATCAACTCCAATGGTACGAAAAAAAAACTAGATATTATTTTTAGACAACGTGGACGTTCAATATACAGGGTGTCCGTAATTCGTGTTACATACTTTGGGATAAAATTCTTGGCCATGGCCAACAATAATAAAAAAACTTATTAATAAGTCCACTCAAAAACACATACTTACATTCTATGAAACTGGTGGAAGAAAATTACAGCTCATAGAGCTCGTTGTTGTGTCTTCTTCTAAACACATTCAGCCGTATTTATAATCGCATTTTAAACTCCGCGAAACTTTAAAACACGCTTATTCTTTGATTAAAACAAAAATCGTATTTATAATCATTTTTCGTCAGTGAATAAGGGCTGATTAGCTTAAACGCAGAAATGCATGTTTTAAGCGGGTTTTAGCGCATAATTGTCATTTGATTTTGGGTATTGAGTTGTCATTCAGGGGTTTATTTACAACTTTGAGAATCTTTAAAACAACTAAAATGGAAATGTACTCAAATTACATTAACTTTATAAATAATTCGGATGTAGTAGATGTGTTTTCAATTGACAGAAATATGAATTGTTTTCCTTTTTTGTAAATTGGTTTCTTACAAATTTTCCAGTTCGGAAACGTTTTTGATTTTCCTTTTTTGGACAAAACAACAAAATTAAAGCCAAAGAATAATAGAATATATATATATACATATACAGTTTGTCAAACAATTGTTTGCAAAATAAAATTTGCTTTACAATTTTCATTTTAACTGTCACTATAATAAGAAAAACAAACATTTAAAAAAAAAAAGAAAAAAATACGTCTTTTATTTTACTGATTTTAAGTAAATAACAACAAAAAAAATAATAAATGGAAACAAAACACAAAAGTTTGTAGAACAAAAATAAAAGCCATAACCTTTTCATGGTGTCAAATAATTCCTTACAAAAAATATATGCAAAGTACTAAACGCTTTGCATATAAAAGCATAATAAAAAAAAAATTAATATTTGGTGTGACCACCTTGGGCATGAATAACAGCTTGAAATCTCTTTGGCATGGACGCTATGAGTTTTTGGACATCATATTCTTCCGGTATCTTTTTCCATTCTTCTTCAATAGCTTTTATAAGAGACTGTCTGATTTTCCTAATTTCGAGCAATGAGTCTATTTCTTCTTCTATGACCTTCTGCATGGCCGGGTTCCGGGGATAATAACGTTGCTTAAACGGATCTTCGTTCTTTAATCGAATCTTATGAGGAGGAACGTGAGCCATGCCTCTTAGGTCTTCAAAAGCGGGAAGTTCGGTAGCGAGGAATTCTTCAAGTTTTTGATCCTAATCGTATGGTAAATGTGAGTTAGCAGAACACTTTGGTTTGGGGTCGTAATACCCTGGCTTTTTACCTTCTACGATCTGATTTCCTATAAATATTTCTAGCCCAGCTTTTCCTAATACGTCTATTCCGAGTAATGCGTCAGCTTCTAGGGATGGCATATATGTTACATCTTCATTGATTTGTCTCCCGTTTAGTTCGAATGAAACTCTGTACTTTTCTTTCGTGGTAGCTTATGTTCCGTTTGCCATACTTATTTTTTGATATGATACATATTTAGGCATTTTCAGACGGAGAAGATGGTCTCGGAATCGTTTGCTGATGTACGTTTTCGTTGAGCCGGTGGTGTCTAACAAGGCGTAGTAGACCTCATCCTCAATTTTGATTGGTACATAAGGCCGTGGATCTTGGTGGGGTTCGTGGTATACGTTGTCTCGCCTCCGGCACGAGCAGTTCTTGGTTAAGGTGTCATCTTGCCCACTGAAAGTACAGAATAAACGAAACGGCTTTCGGCAATTTTCTTTACGGTGGCCTCGCTGCTTGCAATTCCAGCAGTGAGTCTGGCGATCGTAAGAGATTGTGGGAGCAGCGGTTTGGTGTCGCATAGGGGTGGAACTCGTATTTGGTTGTGACTGGGTTGTAGGTGGATACCTTTCATCTTTTTTAATAGCGTCGCATTCCTCGACGAGGAGTAATAAGTCGTCGACTGTCTGGAAATCTTGACGACGCGCGTACAATCTATATTCGGGCCTCAGCCCATCAAATATTGGGTCGAGATTGTCTTGTACAGTCATCCGTGGATGCTGGTGTATCAAGTATTGGGTCTTCGAGATATATTCCTTTGCATTTTCTCTTGGCCCTTGACGTCTGTGATATATTTCATCTTCGAGTTTAGTCAGATATCGCGGTGGTAGGAAAAATTGGATAAATGCTTGGTGGAAGTCTTCCCAAGTTGTCAAACTCTCAAGCTTAACTCTCAGCCACTCCAATGCATCCTTTAAAAAACTCGGGGAGCGTGCGAAGCATATGATCTCACGGGATATCATAACATGTCGTTAATTCTGACACTCGTTTTATGAATTCCAAGGGGTTTCCAGTTCCATCGAACCTGAGACCCCATTTCCGGAGAGTGTTCATCACTTCTGCCTCATAGCTCAAAGTATACCGACCTGTTGGTCGAGGGCATGGTGGCAAACTCTGTGAGGATCCCACATAGTTGAAGAGCTGGCCCGAGGATCGTTCTTCCGTACGCCCTGGGGTGCTAGGTTCCTGTCTAGTCAGACCTCTATTCATAGCTGGAACAGGAAACTGAATTTCCGTGTAATACGGAGCCGTCGGTACATGCGGCGTTCTTTGGTCGGCGGTCGTCTGAGTAAGTGAAACAGGGGTAATCGCAACACTACAAGTTGGATCCCCATCCTCGTTGAGACGTTTCTCGATAGTATCTTTCCATGTCTGACAAAGATTCTGTGTCGAGCCGTGGTCTCTCAGTTTCCTTAAATGTTGACTGAGGCGTTTTCGTAGTATTTGGACACTACCTGTTGCGTCTAATTTACGAGCTGTCAGCGTTTCAATCAGCTCAGGTTTCTTCATAAAATAAGTGAAACCCAAATTTTTACATGGGTTCAAATATTGATCGTCTTGGTCCTCGGAGTCGGACATAGTGCTGATTCGGGTAATGTATGTCGTTGGCGGTGATCGGGAACGGAAGGTTAATAAAAAAATTTCTGCTCTCGTAATTTGTCTAGCCTAATTACGGCGTTGGTTGGAGTGTGATCTCTTAGAAGGTGAGACCTTTCGAAATGTATTGGTTTTGGCTTGGTTGTTTGGAATTTTTTTATAGTCCCTGCTCGGGCGCCATTTTGCGATGCTTTCTTTAAGGGCTGAGGTAAGCTCAGCCTCTCCAAGGTATTCTTGACGAAGCACCAGAAGTCGAGATAAAAATTCTACCAAACCTTGTCCAAAACACAACACGATTATTTTTCCAATAGTAATTCTTTCTTAATTGTCCGTATCAGGTTTTACTAAAGCTAATAACAATTTTGTCCTTGGCGCAAGTGCCAAAGAATAATCGGGTGGCTGTGAGCCTGTCCTCGATACCTTCAGGAGGAGGGGAAGGAGGAATCAACACAGGTAAATCTGTATATCAGCACAAATGCCGAAGAATAATAATCGGTTGGCGATACGCCTGTCCTCGATACCTTCAGAAGGAAGGGAAAGAGGAATAAACACAGTAGTCTTGTCCCCGGCGACAAAGGCACAAAGCCGAAGAATAATCGGGTGGCCTTCAGCCTATCCCCCCTACACTCAGAGGGAGTGGAAAGAGGAATAAACTCAGTAGTCTTGTCCTCCGCGCACAATTGCCGAAGAATAATCAGATGGCTTTCAGACTGTCCTCCCTACACTCAAAGAGAGTGGAAAGAGGAATAAACTCAATAGTCTTGTCCTCGGCGCACAATGCCGAAGAATAATCAGATGGCTTTCAGCCTGTCCTCCCTACACTCAGAGAGAGTGGAAAGAGGAATAAACTCAAGTGGTCTTGTCATCGGTGCACAATGCCGAAGAATTATCGGTTGGCCTTTGGCCTGTCCTCACTACACTCAGAGGGAGTGGAAAGAGGAATAAACAAATTCGGATAGCTGGTGCCGTCCTTTCAAAAAGTGGGTGGGGTTAGTACCAGGTACTGAATCGCAAGTTTCAATTGAGTACCACGTACACTCTACCGAAGCGGAGCAGAAACTTAATTTTACCTGTTCGAGTTACATCTTTATATCATATTTCCTACAACAAGCGAGTGTGAGGTCTATAAATGAGCAAAACCCATTGATCGTTGTTTGTGGCGAATGCATATCCAATGTCGCGTGCTGATGCTTGTGTTTGCGTACAACGAGTGGGGTGAATGGGAAATGTGTATGTAACTTGTGTGTTGCTGCGGGTGCGGTGGTATTCGGTGTGCTTGTTGTTTGATTTTTCCGATATACATATATCTTATATATTAGACCGGTTCAAAAAAAGTGACTTTTTTCTTTTTCTCGATGCACATCGATTTTTACCTTCGAGTAGGTGTAAAAACAAGCCTGTTAAGATTTGAGCTCGAAAAATTAATATTTAGAGGTCGCTCATCGCAGATTTCCATTTCCCATACAAATTGTATGAAAAAAAAAACATATAATTTTTGGAATTTTATATTTCGGTCTAGAAGCAAAGTGCCGAGATGAGCGATACATATTCTTATAGAAAATTTGTTGTTCTACAAAAAAGGTTTTTTATGATTTTTCAACAAATTCACTCCTTCAAAAGTTATACAAGGTTAAAGTTTGAACAAATATTTTTTTTTTCTTTATATCTGACAAAATGTTAGAATGTATCACTTAAAATCATAAAATCACTCGCTTATGACACATATTTTTATAGAAAATTAATTGTTCTACAAAAAAGGTGTTTTATCATTTTTCGACAAATTCACTCCTTCAAAAGTTATTCAAGGTTAAAATTTAATTTAGAGTAAATTTAAGTTTTTTCTTGATTTCTGAAAAAATTAATTAATTAATTAATTATTTAATTAACCTTGAATAACTTTTGAAGGAGTGAATTTGTCGAAAAATAATAAAACACCTTTTTTGTAGAACAATTAATGTTCTATAAAAATATGTGTCATAAGCGAATGATTTTATGATTTTAAGTGTTAAATTTTAACATTTTGTCAGAAATCAAGAAAAAAAAATTTTTGTTCAAACTTTAACCTTGAATAACTTTTGAAGGAGTGAATTTGTCGAAAAATCATAAAAAAACCTTTTTTGTAGAACAACAAATTTTCTATAAGAATATGTATTGCTTATCTCGGCACTTTGCTTCTAGACCGAAATATAAAACTCCAAAAATTATATGTTTTTTTTCCCATACAATTTGTATGGCAAATGGAAATCTGCGATGAGCGACCTCTAAATATTAATTTTTCGAACTCAAATCTTAACAGGCTTGTTTTTACACCTACTCGAAGGTAAAAATCGATGTGCATCGAGAAAAAGAAAAAAGTCACTTTTTTTGAACCGGTCTATTATATATGTATATCGCCCGAATTTTGTTGAACAAAATATCCGCACTGTGACGGTTCGTTGCAAGGTCTCCCAGACCAAACGAGACAACAAAATTTTGACTGTGGAGACTACTATTAACGGGAACAAATATGTGGCTACCATCGACACCGGTGCCACAGCATCCATAGTACGTCGAGACCTGGTAAAGATGATGTGGTTTCATAACTTCAACCAATAGCTACCATCTAAGAACTGGAACGGGGAGAATCCGCAAGAGTATATGGAGAATTGTGTCTGAAGATCCGACTGGCCGGTCTAGTTCGTTTGGACAAAACTGGAAGGTGAGTTTGGAAGCCTTCGATACCTTTTGGTGGAACCAGGCCCAGAGTGTTCCTCCCAAAGCGTCATCATTGGAAAACCGAAAAACAAAATGGTCCCCGTACGCTTACTAAACACCAGACCGTACGATGTAAGGTTTAAGAAAGGAGAAGTCGTTGGACATTGTGAATCGGTTGCAGCAATTACGAAGATCACTGATGAAGCCCTGAGCAAAACGATAACTCCGGAGGAGGTCAAAACCATCAGAGCTAGAATACTGAATTCATCCAACCTTGATCACCAACAAACAAGGATGGCTGAAAATCTCCTACGAGTAGAGTACACTGTGAGGAAGCTTTTTATCAAAGGCTGAGGTAGGCTCAGCGGATCCAAGCTCTTCTAAGGAAGCAGCAAAACTTTAGTTTACTGAATTTAGTTTTTCTTTCGATATTCAAAATTATAACTTTCTTATAATACTTTGTACAATGGCTTAAGTTTTTACAATTTCAATTCAGGTTTTAGTTCAACGTCTCTATTAATATATGGGTAGATATAAGGACTCTTAGTAGGACTCTTCGGATGAGGGGATTTTCACTTGGGGTTCGGTTGGGTGTGGTCTAGTCCCGGATTTACGACCAGGTTTATATTGGATTACGTGTGGATTGGTCTTCGGGACACTCGGAGTACTGTTTCCTGTCCTGGGCTTCAAGTTCCTGGGCTCGGATTTGAGGTCACGCTGGGTTCTTGGTAAAAGTTTGTAATGATACTCAGAAGCAGGAGTTAATGGTTGCTCTGAGATAGCAGGAGCCACTAAATTCACAACGAGATAGCGTTGGACACTAAATTCACAACGAGATAGCGCTGGACACTAAATTCAAAACGAGATAGCGTTGGACACTAAATTCACACCGAGATAGCGGTGGACACTAAATTCATAACGAGATAGCGTTGGACAATAGATTCACAACGAGAGAGCGTTGGACACTAAATTCACAACGAGATAGCGTTGGACACTAAATTCACACCGAGATAGCGGTGGACACTAAATTCACAACGAGATAGCGTTGGACACTAAATTCACAACGAGATAGCGTTGGACACTAAATTCACACCGAGATACCCGGTCGGCGCAGACTGACCTTTCATGTTTTGGCTTGGTCGTCTTATACACCTTTCGACGACAACTGGGTGTGAGTCATGATGGTGAACGAAATCCCAATGGAAAATTCCATTCAACGTATTGATACTGAAGTGCTTGTAGTGTTGTTGTTTTGCGATATGTATCGGGCATCGCATGTTTAGGTTGTTTTGGTGGCGTCGTATGATTGATGTGGGGGTGAATTTGTAATGGTTCATTACATTCCCCCCTTTCTTTCGGAGACGAGAACCTTCTCGTCTTGACTGGTGGTCCACAGGTGGTGGACGGAAGTGTAGCTGATAAGCTACAACCTTAATTCCGGAAGGGTGGGGGCTCAGGTCCGGGACGTTGCGAGCCTCGTTTCAGGAGTGGTTGCCCCGCAAGAGACCAAGAAAAAAAGTTTTGACCCAATATATCCATTCCCAGGATCGCATCATTGGTTAGTTCTTGCAAAAATGTGACTTCTCCCGGAACCACACATCCTTGAAGAGTGAATAGACCTCTCTGGTAGTGGTGTGACTTCCCTTGGCTAGATGAATTTTACGTTCCTGGTAGCGCACAGGAATTTCCAGAGCTCTGAGCTCATCTCTTAGTGCTGGACCGACAAACGAATTCGTAGAGCCAGTACCCACTAACGCGTTGAAACTCTTATCTTCAACTTTAATTGGTATAAATACCATATTTTCAATGCAGAGTTCTGTATTAAATTGTCTCGGTAGGTTTTGTTCGGGACTTTCTTGGCTAGCTGATGAATCCATCTCAACCGTTTCGGTATGTGCATCTTGCATGCAGCGTTTATTATACCGTGCCCACGAACGGGTAAATCGACTGCCTGTTGTAGACTTCCTTGGTTTCCTCCTACTTCGGTTCGGGCTTCGTTTAGATATAACATCAGATTGAGACATGAAAACAGTTGCTATCTGGTGAAGTCCCGTATTATTTGTTGGATGATGCTCAGCTTCAAATACAGCAGCAGTTCGATTATTCCAGTTTTGGGTCGGCTGGGTGTGGCGCTTGCAAGGGCAGTCTTTGGTTAAGCATCCGTCTTCTCCACAGTTTGAGCAAAATAATCGAAAGGGTCGGTGGCAGTTCCTCTTCTGATGTCCTCTTTGTTTACAATTCCAACAATGTGTGTTGCGGTCATACGGCACCGATATTGCTCCAAATTGTGCTCGGGGTGTAGGAGGTGGGCCCAAGGCGGGTCTCATATTCTTTTCTTCGTTTTTGACATACTCGTATTCTTCTGCTAGATCCGTCAGTTCCTCCAACGTCTGGAAATCCATCCTTCGCACAGCAATTCGGTATTCCGGGCGGAGGCTGTCATATATCCGATCGACGTTGTCTTCCTGACTCATCTTGGGATGCTGTCTGATAAGATATTCCATGGCCCGGATGAAGTCTCTGGCTTTCTCCCGCGGCCCTTGTTTCTTTCGCCAGATCTCCTCCTCCAACTTGTGGACGAAACGTGGCGGTAAGAAGTACCTGAGGAACGCTTGGCGAAACTCCTCCCATGTCTGAAAACTTCCTCGGTGGATTCGTAGCCACTCTAGGGCGGAACCTCTGAAGATTTCTGGGAAGGTTCGGAGGATGTGCTCTGCTGGTATCGAATAGCAATGTACCAACTCCTCTAGGCGTTCCATGAACTCGAGGGCGTTTCCCGAGCCGTCAAACTTAAGGCCCCATTTACGGACGGTGTTCATGGTCTCGGTCTCGGGACTTCGGTACATTCTGTATGAACCTGGTTGGTTGCTACTCTCTAAATCGGGATAGTGGGTTGGCGGACGCAAGGTGCTGGAACTTAAACTTGTTGCTGGACCGACGCCACTAGTCTGGTGGTACAGGCCTCCTACGGCTGGAGGTACATGTAGCTGTAGTTGGGCGTTAGACTCTTCGGTCACCTCTGTTGCATTGGCAGGTTGCGGTGGTGCTTCGGTTTCATCTTTGTATTCCCGTTCTTGAACCAACTGTGAGATTTCCGTGCACAGGTTCTGGGTCGAACGTTGAGTCCTGGAGTCTTTGATGTAAGTACTCAGGCGGGATCGCAGCGTAGACACTGTGCCACTAGTATCTAACCTTTTGGAAGCCATTTTCTCAATGAGTTCCGTCTTCTTCAGCAGGTAGATGGACGCGAGATTTTCTTCGACGTCCATGTTGACATTACTGTCGGTATTTGCCATGGTCTTATGCCACTGACAACGGTTTTAAAATTTTAGCTTTCTTTTCTGGCTCGATAGTGAGCTCCTCTGGTTTTGATTGATCGGTATCCTCGGTGTATGACAGGTCGGTCGGTATGATCCCTCAGAGAGTTAGTTCTTCTATAATGGTCGGTCGGTAAATCTGGATAAGAAATAACTCCTCTGACTGGATCAATCTTTATTCGGTGTAATACAGGTCGGTTGGTATGCACTTCTTTACAAGTTGATTCTTCTGGAACGGTCGGTCGGTAAATCGGTTAACCAACTTCTAAGAAGTCCCTGCTCGGGCGCAATTTGTGAGGAAGCTTTTTATCAAAGGCTGAGGTAGGCTCAGCGGATCCAAGGTCTTCTAAAGAAGCAGCAAAACTTTAGTTTAATGAAGTTAGTTTTATTTCCGATATTCAAAATTATAACTTTCTTATAATACTTTGTACAATGGTTTAAGTTTTTACAATTTCAATTCAGGTTTTTAGTTCAACGTCTCTATTATTATATGGGTAGATTCCAAGTAGAACTCTTCGGATGAGGGGATTTTCACTTGGAGTTCGGTTGGGTGTGGTCTAGTCAGGCTAATCGAATGATGGTCTCCTATCCTGGATTACGTGTGGATTGGTCTTCGGGGCACTCGGAGTACTGTTTCCTGTCCTGGGCTTCCAGTTCCTGGGCTCGGATTTGAGGTCACGCTGGGTTCTTGGTAAAAGTCTGTAATGATACTCGGAAGCGGGAGTTAATGGTTGCTCTGAGATAGCAGGAGCCACTAAATTCACAACGAGATAGCGTTGGACACTAAATTCACTACAAGATAGCGTTGGACACTAAATTCACACCGAGATAGCGGTGGACACTAAATTCACAACGAGATAGCGTTGGACACTAGATTCACAACGAGATAGCGTTGGACACTAACTTCACACCGAGATAGCGGTGGACACTAAATTCAAAACGAGATAGTGTTGGACACTAAATTCACAACGAGATAGCGTTGGACACTAAATTCGCAACGAGATAGCGTTGGACACTATTATACTCACCTGAACCTTCCCTAGATGACCGCCCACTTGCCACGGTCGGCGCAGACTGACTTTTCATGTTTTGGCTTGGTCGTCTTATACACCTTTCGACGACAACTGGGTGTGAGTCGTACTGGTGAACGAAGTCCCAATGGAAAATTCCATTCAACGTATAGATACTGAAGTGCCTGTAGTGTTGTTGTGTTGCGATATGTATCGGGCATCGCATGTTTAGGTTGTTTTGGTGGCGTCGTATGATTGATGTGGGGGTGAATTTGTAATGGTTCATTACATTCCCCCCTTTCTTTCGGAGACGAGAACCTTCTCGTCTTGACTGGTGGTCCACAGGTGGTGGACGGAAGTGTAGCTGATAAGCTACAACCTTAATTCCGGAAGGGTGGGGGCTCAGGTCCGGGACGTTGCGAGCCTCGTTTCAGGAGTGGTTGCCCTGCAAGGGACAAAGAAAAAAAGTTTTGACCCAATATATCCATTCCCAGGATCGCATCATTGGTTAGTTCTTGCAAAAATGTGACTTCTCCCGGAACCACACATCCTTGATGAGTGAATAGACCTCTCTGGTGGTGGTGTGACTTCCGTTGGCTAGATGAATTTTACGTTCCTGGTAGCGCACAGGAATTTCCAGAGCTCTGAGCTCATCTCTTAGTGCTGGATCGACAAACAAATTCGTAGAGCCAGTACCCACTAACGCGTTGAAACTCTTATCTTCAACTTTAATTGGTATAAATACCCTATTTTCAATGCAGAGTTCTGTATTAAATTGTCTCGGTAGGTTTTGTTCGGGACTTTCTTGGCTAGCTGATGAATCCATCTCAACCGTTTCGGTATGTGCATCTTGCATGCAGCGTTTATTATACCGTGCCCACGAACGGGTAAATCGACTGACTGTTGTAGACTTCCTTGGTTTCCTCCTGCTTCGGTTCGGGCTTCGTTTAGATATAACATCAGATTGAGGCATGAAAACAGTTGCTATCTGGTGAAGTCCTGTATTATTTGATGGATGATGCTCAGCTTCAAATACAGCAGCAGTTCGATTATTCCAGTTTTGGGTCGGCTGGGTGTGGCGCTTGCAAGGGCAGTCTTTGGTTAAGCGTCCGACTTCTACACAGTTTGAGCAAAATAATCGAAAGGGTCGGTGGCAGTTCCTCTTCTGATGTCCTCTTTGTTTACAATTCCAACAATGTGTGTTGCGGTCATACGGCACCGATATTGCTCCAAATTGTGCTCGGGGTGTAGGAGGTGGGCCCAAGGCGGGTCTCATATTTTTTTCTTCGTTTTTGACATACTCGTATTCTTCTGCTAGGTCCGTCAGTTCCTCCAACGTCTGGAAATCCATCCTTTCCACAGCAATTCGGTATTCCGGGCGGAGGCTGTCATATATCCGATCGACGTTGTCTTCCTGACTCATCTTGGGATGCTGTCTAATAAGATATTCCATGGCCCGGATGAAGTCTCTGGCCTTCTCCCGCGGCCCTTGTTTCTTTCGCTAGATCTCCTCCTCCAACTTGTGGACGAAACGTGGCGGTAAGAAGTACCTGAGGAACACTTGGCGAAACTCCTCCCATGTCTGAAAACTTCCTCGGTGGATTCGTAGCCACTCTAGGGCGGAACCTCTGAAGATTTCTGGGAATGTTCGGAGGATGTGCTCTGCTGGTATCGAATAGCAATGTACCAACTCCTATAGGCGCTCCATGAATTCAAGGGCATTTCCCGAACCGTCAAACTTAAGGCCCTATTTACGGACGGTGTTCATGGTCTCGGCCTCGGGACTTCGGTACATTCTGTATGGACCTGGTTGGTTGCTACTCTCTAACTCGGGATAGTGGGTTGGCGGACGCAAGGTGCTGGGACTTAAACTTGTTGCTGGACCGACACCAGTAGTCTGGTGGTACAGGCCTCCTACGGCTGGAGGTACATGTAGCTGTAGTTGGGCGTTAGGCTCTTCGGTCACCTCTGTTGCATTGGCAGGTTGCGGTGGTGCTTCGGTTTCATCTTTGTATTCCCGTTCTTGAACTAACTGTGAGATTTCCGTGCACAGGTTCTGGGTCGAACGTTGAGTCCTGGAGTCTTTGATGTAAGTACTCAGGCGGGATCGCAGCGTAGACACTGTGCCACTAGTATCTAACTTTTTGGAAGCCATTTTCTCAATGAGTTCCGTCTTCTTCAGCAGGTAGATGGACGCGAGATTTTCTTCGACGTTCATGTTGACATTACTGTCGGTATTTGCCATGGTTCTATGCCACTGACAACGGTTTTAAAATTTTAGCTTTCTTTTCTGGCTCGATAGTGAGCTCCTCTGGTTTTGATTGATCGGTATCCTCGGTGTATGACAGGTCGGTCGGTATGAGCCCTCAGAGAGTTAGTTCTTCTGGAAGGGTCGGTCGGTAAATCTGGATAAGAAATAACTCCTCTGACTGGATCAATCTTTATTCGGTGTAATACAGGTCGGTCGGTATGGACTTCTTTACAAGTTGATTCTTCTGGAACGGTCGGTCGGTAAATCGGTTAACCAACTTCTAAGAAGTCTCTGCTCGGGCGCCATTTGTGAGGAAGCTTTTTATCAAAGGCTGAGGTAGGCTCAGCGGATCCAAGGTCTTCTAAAGAAGCAGCAAAACTTTAGTTTAATGAAGTTAGTTTTATTTCCGATACTCAAAATTATAACTTTCTTATAATACTTCGTACAATGGTTTAAGTTTTTACAACTTCAATTCAGGTTTTTAGTTCAACGTCTCTATTATTATATGGGTAGATTCCAAGTAGGACTCTTCGGATGAGGGATTTTCACTTGGGGTTCGGTTGGGTGTGGTCTAGTCCGGGATTTACGACCAGGTTTCGTATGGATCTTCAGGCTAATCGAATGATGGTCTCCTATCCTGGATTACGTGTGGATTGGTCTTCGGGACACTCGGAGTACTGTTTCCCGTCCTGGGCTTCCAGATCCTGGGCTCGGATTTGAGATCACGCTGGGTTCTTGGTAAAAGTCTGTAATGATACTCGGAAGCGGGAGTTAATGGTTGCTCTGAGATAGCAGGAGCCACTAAATTCACAATGAGATAGCGTTGGACACTAAATTCACAACGAGATAGCGTTGGACACAAAATTCACAACGAGATAACGTTGGACACTAAATTCACACCGAGATAGCGGTGGACACTAAATTCACAACGAGATAGCGTTGGACACTAAATTCACACCGAGATAGCGGTGGACATTAAATTCACAACGAGATAGCGTTGGACACTAAATTCACAACGAGATAGCGTTGGACACTAAATTCACACCGAGATAGCGGTGGACACTAA
This sequence comes from Melanostoma scalare, assembly GCA_949752695.1. Classification (NCBI taxonomy): domain Eukaryota; kingdom Metazoa; phylum Arthropoda; class Insecta; order Diptera; family Syrphidae; genus Melanostoma; species Melanostoma scalare. Next base: position 148,425,141 of record OX456985.1, on the reverse strand, counting down.
ATTCACAACGAGATAGCGTTGGACACTAAATTCACAACGAGATAGCGTTGGACACTAGATTCACAACGAGATAGCGTTGGACACTAAATTCACAACGAGATAGCGTTGGACACTAAATTCACACCGAGATAGCGGTGGACACTAAATTCACAACGAGATAGCGTTGGACACTAAATTCGCAACGAGATAGCGTTGGACACTAAATTCACACCGAGATAGCGGTGGACACTAAACTCACAACGAGATAGCGTTGGACACCAGATTCACAACGAGAGAGCGGTGGACACTAATTTCACACCGAGATAGCGGTGGACACTAAATTCAAAACGAGATAGCGTTGGACACTAAATTCACAACGAGATAGCGTTGAACACTAAATTCGCAACGAGATAGCGTTGGACACTATTATACTCACCTGAACCTTCCCTAGATGACCGCTCACTTGCCACGGTCGGCGCAGACTGATTTTTCATGTTTTGGCTTGGTCGTCTTTGGCTTGGTCGTCACCTTTCGACGACAACTGGGTGTGAGTCGTACTGGTGAACGAAATCCCAATGGAAAATTCCATTCAACGTATTGATACTGAAGTGCCTGTAGTGTTGTTGTGTTGCGATATGTATCGGGCATCGCATGTTTAGGTTGTAATGGTTCATTACATTCCCCCCTTTCTTTCGGAGACGAGAACTTTCTCGTCTTGACTGGTGGTCCACAGGTGGTGGACGGAAGTGTAGCTGATAAGCTACAACCTTAATTCCGGAAGGGTGGGGGCTCAGGTCCGGGACGTTGCGAGCCTCGTTTCAGGAGTGGTTGTCCTGCAAGAGACAAAGAAAAAAAGTTTTGACCCAATATATCCATTCCCAGGATCGCATCATTGGTTAGTTCTTGCAAAAATGTGACTTCTCCCGGAACCACACATCCTTGATGAGTGAATAGACCTCTCTGGTAGTGGTGTGACTTCCGTTGGCTAGATGAATTTTACGTTCCTGGTAGCGCACAGGAATTTCCAGAGCTCTGAGCTCATCTCTTAGTGCTGGACCGACAAACGAATTCGTAGAGCCAGTACCCACTAACGCGTTGAAACTCTTATCTTCAACTTTAATTGGTATAAATACCCTATTTTCAATGCAGAGTTCTGTATTAAATTGTCTCGGTAGGTTTTGTTCGGGCCTTTCTTGGCTAGCTGATGAATCCATCTCAACCGTTTCGGTATGTGCATCTTGCATGCAGCGTTTATTATACCGTGTCCACGAAAGGGTAAATCGACTGCCTGTTGTAGACTTCCTTGGTTTCCTCCTGCTTCGGTTCGGGATTCGTTTAGATATAACTAAAATAATATCATATTGAGGCATGAAAACAGTTGCTATCTGGTGAAATCCTGTATTATTTGTTGGATGATGCTCAGCTTCAAATACAGCAGCAGTTCGATTATTCCAGTTTTGGGTCGGCTGAGTGTGGCGCTTGCAAGGGCAGTCTTTGGTTAAATTCACACCGAGATAGCGGTGAACACTAAATTCACAACGAGATAGCGTTGGACACTCAATTCACAACGAGATAGCGTTGGACACTAGATTCACAACGAGATAGCGTTGGACACTAAATTCACAACGAGATAGCGTTGGACACTAAATTCACAACGACATAGCGTTGGACACTAAATTCACAACGAGATAGCGTTGGACACTAAATTCACACCGAGATAGCGGTGGACACTAAATTCACAACGAGATAGCGTTGGACACTAAATTCACAACGAGATAGCATTGGACACTAAATTCACACCGAGATAGCGGTGGACACTAAATTCACAACGAGATATCGTTGGACACTAAATTCACACCGAGATAGCGGTGGACACTAAATTCACAACGAGATAGCGTTGGACACTTAATTCACAACGAGATAGCGTTGGACACTAAATTCACACCGAGATAGCGGTGAACACTAAATTCACAACGAGATAGCGTTGGACACTAAATTCACAACGAGATAGCGTTGGACAATAGATTCACAACGAGAGAACGTTGGACACTAAATTCAAAACGAGATAGCGTTGGACACTAAATTCACACCGAGATAGCGGTGGACACTAAATTCACAACGAGATAGCGTTGGACACTAAATTCACAAGGAGATAGCGTTGGACACTAAATTCACATCGAGATAGCGGTGGACACTAAATTCACAACGAGATAGCGTTGGACACTAAATTCACAACGAGATAGTGTTGGACACTAAATTCACACCGAGATAGCGTTGGACACTAAATTCACAACGAGATAGCGTTGGACAATGAATTCACAACGAGATAGCGTTGGACACTAAATTCACACCGAGATATCGTTGGACACTAAATTCACACCGAGATAGCGGTGGACACTAAATTCACAACGAGATAGCGTTGGACACTAAATTCACAACGAGATAGCGTTGGACACTATTATACTCACATGAACCTTCCCTAGATGACCGCTCACTTGCCACGGTCGGCGCAGACTAACTTTTCATGTTTAACTGTTTAACTATTTTTATTGAACAGGTATATATACAATTGGTTCTTAATTCTAAGATTACATTACATTTAGATACATTTTGTTTTGTTGGCACAGAAGGGGCCTAACTTTAAATATTGATTTGTTTCCTAAAATAATTATAATTATTGCCTATGATAAGAAAAAATATGTAAATTTATAAGGTGTTTAAAAAATCTCGGGTTGTTCAGATCCGGTTGTCTTTATGTTGAAGGGGGTTTGTGTGGCCTCTAGCCACGGTGGTAAGCTGAGGCTGCTACCTCGTAAAAGGGTATTGCCTCTTCGTCATTGATTGATATGATTTCTTCGTCCAGTAGTGCCATTATGTCTAAGTATCGCGGCTCGGGATGTCTCTCTTCGGTTGTCAAGCTTCTCACCAGTGGATTCGGATGGTTGCTCAGGTTGTAAGTTATTTTCCTTGCACTGTTCAAAAGGAATCTGTCGAGGGGAAGGATTCCTGACGCTTCGTAGAGCTTTTTGTTACTGAAGTACCTCTGTCGTTGACGGTCAAAGTTGAGTCCTGTGCAAATCCTCAGAATTTTCCTCTCAAATGCTCCGAGTTTTTTCATGCTGGTTTTGGATATACTGAACCAAGCAGGGAAGCAGTAAGTGATGATTGGTCTGAGGAGCTGTTTGTAGAACAGCAACTTTGTCTTCTGGCTGAGTCCGTTCCTTCTTCGCATTAGGGGGTGCATGAGGTGGAAGGCGTAGTTTGCCTTTTTGAGAACTGCTGTTGCATGTGGGTTGAAGCGTAGTCTTTCCTCGAAGTTTATGCCAAGGTACTTGATGCTTTTTTTCGTCTTCAGCTGTGTTCCATCGGGTAGTTTGATGGTTGTTTTTTGACAGTTTGCCGCTGATCTTGTGTTTCGACGTCTTGTGGGTCTCCTGAAGCAGGCTAATTCGGATTTGGACGAATTAACTTTGATGCCCCATTTGGTGTAGTATTCCCAGAGACGTCTAACGTGATCCTCGACTCTTCGGGCTGCAATTGCTGGTGACATCGATGTTGCATAAGTAAGGGAATCATCTGCATACAGCAAGTTCTTGGCGTTGTTTGGCTGAGGCTGATCTGAGGTAAAGATGTTGTAGAGATAGGGCCCGAGCTTTGATCCTTGAGCTACTCCTGCTCTGATACATTTGGTTGCTGACTGGCTGTTTTCAATTTGGACGAAGAATGATCTGCAATTGAGAAAACTGAAAATTATTTTGATTAGTGTACCTGGAAAATTAAGAAGAGTTAGTTTGTGAATTAGCCCTTGAATCCAGATGCTATCAAATGCTTTCTCGATATCAAGGAAGCATCCCACAGCAACCTGGTAGCTGTTCAGAGTCCTTACGACGTCCTTTTGAAACCTCAAGATCGGATGAAGGGTGGAGTGGTTCTCCCGGAACCCGAACTGCATACTTGGGATGATGTTGTTGTGGTTGCAGAATGCCTTTAGTCTCCGGAGAATTATTCCCTCCAGGATTTTGCTGGTGTTGTTTAAAAGTGAGATAGGACGATATCCAGAGACAGTACTTCTATCACCTTTCTTGGGGACTGGCACGATTTTCGCGGTCTTCCATCTCTTTGGGAAATAGCAGTTGTTGATGCAGTTGTTGAATATGATTGCCAGGAATAGCATCAGAACTTGGGGAAACCTTCTTATGATGTAGTTGGAGATCATGTCGGGTCCGGATGATTTTTTAGGTCGTCCGCCGTGGATCATTTCAACTACTTCTTCTGGATTTGTGAAGTTTTCTGCAGGTACTGGGTCACTTGCAAGGTTATCGTTGTTGAATAACATGACTTGAGTGTCCGTTTGCTGCAGTTGTCTTAGAGTTGCATCAACTTCTTCGATAAACCCTGGATCGTTGGGTGGTTTTGGTACAAAGTTTTCCTTGAAAAAATTGGCAAACGCATCTGCTTTGTCTTGGGTTGTCTCGACTTCTCCTTGTCCGGTGCTTATTTTTTCTGGCATCTTTGGTTTCTTCCCGATGATGTTGTTGATGGCTTTGAATGCGTCGGGTCCAGGCTTGATGTTCTGCAGCCTTTGTTGGAACTGGCTGTTGTTGTGATGTTGAAGAGCGTTTCTCAGCATGATGTGGGTGCATTGGAGCTCACTCTTCACCATTTGGTAGGTGTTGCTCACGGTATTCCAATCTCTTTGCTGAATCCTTTGGAGTTTCTTCCTCAGCCTTTGGCGGTGTTCGTATAGCCGCACAATTCCTTCTGGGAGGTGCTGGTATCTGTCTCTGGATGTTCTCGGTCTCTTCTGTTCATCTAAGGCGTTTGCTATTATGCCCTCCATTGATTCAATAGCCTCATCGATCTCGTCGTTGGAGAGGTTCCTGTTTGCTACCGGCAAGGTGATTGTTTCCTCGATCCTTCTTTGGAAATCTTCAGTATTAAAGCGGCTGTAGTTGATGTACTCCTCACCTGTCGTCGGACTAATAGAGATGATCGGCCTGTTTAGGTTGATTCGAAGCTCTACCGCTTCGTGGTCTGCATCCGATGTCAATGCTCTGCAGGTGAAGTTCTGTAGTTCCGGAATTATGTCAATTAGGTTGGAGGTAACCAAAAAGAAGTCCAGCCAGGATGGTGTTCTGGGGAAGGTTGGCTTCGGCTGGGATACCACAGTGAATGAGTGATTTCCGGTGTCTTCATCGAGCCATTTGACCAAAGTGTTTCCAGCATCAGTTGAGGTTGTGTCGAACCATCGTGGGTGTCGGGCATTGAAGTCTCCTCCTATGAGTCCATACGTGTGTTGAGCGGTGATGGTGCTGAAAATAGAGAGATCGTGATTAATATCGTTTTTGTTGGCGCTGCAGTTGTTGTAGATACTGAAGACAACCAATGAGTCATTATTTTCGACTTCAATGGCTACAGCTGTAGCTTCGAAGGCTCTCAGACCAGGAACCATGACTTGGGAGGCTTTTATGTTCTTTTTTACAAAGAGCGCGGTGCCTCTTTTGCCTGGAACCTTGTCTGTCCTGAAGGTGTTGTAGCCTTTGAAGTCGATGTTGTTCCTTTTTGTAACGTTGGTTTCGCTGATGAGGGCCAGGTCCGGTGAGTGCTTTTTTAGGAAGAGGTGAAATGATGTTCTTTTTAATACACTATACAATGAGTTAACATTGTACGTGATTATTTGTAGCCGGTTTATGCGCTGCATAACTCAAAGATAAAGGCGGCCAGAGCCACGGACTTCTTCTCCTTGCTAAGTGAGGCGTAGTTGGATGGAACGGCAGAGCGGGCTTTCTTGATGGCTGTTTCCATATCAGTTCCAAAGTGTTCTTTTACTTCCTCGTCTAAATTTGGTTTTTTATGGGTATTTTTCTCCTTTGGTGACGGTTTCCTAGTCTGCGTCGTTGGTTGCTGTGTCTTTGCATCTATAGCTTGTTGTTTTTTGGGGAGTGTGCTTTCCGTGCCTCTTCGCTTGATCATGGCTGCGAAAGTAAGTGCTGGCTTCGTAAGGTTGCATATTGACTGGGTCCGGAACTCCTGTTGTTGCTTCCTCTCGGCTTCAGCTTTCTTTTTGTTTTCCTTCTGCGTAAGTAGAACCTTGCATCCGAGGTAGTTTGCTGGGTGACCAAACTCCTTGCAGTTGGCACAGTACACTTTTTGGTCCTTATCTTTGCGTTTGCACTCACCGGGATTGTGGTTTTCGTTGCATTTCACGCAGACGTAGTTCATGCCGCAGTTGGTGGCCACATGACCAAATCTCTGGCAGTTTTTGCACTGAACGATGTCGTTGTTCTTAAGCCGCTCCCAGTGTACTTTTTGGTTGAGGATCCTTGTTTTTGTATAAACGTCGGCTACTTCACAGGTTTTGCTTACTTCAACCACGAACGAGTTGAAGGTTTTGTTCTTGGCTTTTCTTGAACGGAAGACCGTGACTTTGGACGCTGGAATGCCTTCTATTTGTAGCTCATCCTGTACCTCAATGGTTGAATATGAGTGATGGATGCCTTTTAGTAGTAGGAGCACCTTCCTATCTTCACGGGGTGTAAATGTATGGTTCTGGACCTTCCGGGTTTTTAAGAACTCCCTTATTTTTACAAATCCGTCTCTATCAGAAGCGTTTATGATAGTTTTTGTAGTGTTAAGGTTCTTCAGTGTGAATTTGATGTTGTTGCTCTTTGCGAACCTGCTGATCTCGGCAACGTTTCCGGATATAACGATGATTGGTGGCATTCCTGTCTTCTTAGTTTCCTTAGATGTTACAGTTGCTGTTGTTGATGGTGAAGTGTTTCCTGGCCCTGGGTTGGTTAAAGCTGGGGTTGATGGCAGGGTGGTTAAACCCATTGTTATTATTGGAGTTTCCTCCTTCCGCTTCTTGTTGTCCTTTTTCATGGTTTTCTTTTGCCGCTTTGTTGTGGGTTTTTCATCTTCTGAGCTCGAGGCTTCAGAAAGCGCACATTCGTCACCAGTGAGGTTGACCATATCCTCACAGTTTTCTGCCATTGGAGGGTTCGTCTTTGACCGTTTCTTACCGGTTACCACGGTGAAGACTAACTTTTCATGTTTTGGCTTGGTCGTCTTATACACCTTTCGACGACAACTGGGTGTGAGTCGTATTGGTGAACGAAATCCCAAATGGAAAATTCCATTCAACGTATTGATACTGAAGTGTCTGTAGTGTTGTTGTGTTGCGATATGTATCGGGCATCCCATATTTAGGTTGTTTTGGTAGCGTCGTATGATTGATGTGGGGGTGAATTTGTAATGGTTTATTACAACACTGACATCTTCGCATCGCAAAAGGGGCAATATGGTAGGACACAGTTGGGGCAGCATCGCATCAACACAGGAGATGCAAGACCGATTCGTCAACCCGCAAGACGCCTTCCACTGGCCAAACAAGGTGAGGTTGAGGAAATGATAACAACAATGAAGAAGGACGGTCTTATCGAAAATTCCAAAAGTCATTGGGCATCACCAGTGGTGCTAGTGAAAAAGAAAGACGGAAGCACTCGTTTTTGTGTGGACTACCGAAGGCTGAATGTTGTGACTAAGAAGGACAGCTATCCCCTGCCGAGAATTAGTGATACCCTGGATGCAATGGAGGGAAAAAAAGTCCTTGGCGTCACCAGTGGTGCTAGTGAAAAAGAAAAAAAAGTGCAAAGAAAAAAAACACTTGTTTTGTGTGGACTACCGAAGGCTGAATGTTGTGACTAAGAAGGACAGCTATCCCCTGCCGAGAATTAGTGATACCCTGGATGCCATGGAGGGAGCCCAGTGGTTCTCGACGCTGGACTTTAAGAGTGGATGGAGTGCGTTCTTCAAGGACTGACGTGGAAAGCCTGCCTAGTCTACTTGGACAATGTCATTGTTTACAGGAAAACATTTGACTAACATTGCCTACACGGTTAAAAATTTTGGTGTTGATTTTAATATTTTTTGGGTTGCATATACGACAACACCAAAAATTTATTAGAATCTAATAAACTGCAAATATTAAAAGAGAGCAGTTAATAAAACAAATATTAAAATGTAATATAATGAAGACATTACAAAAGTAAGGGTGCATGGCAATGAAAAAAGTACGCGTTACTTTTTAATATCTTAACATTATTACATTTTAATATTTGTTATACTTACTGCTCTCTTTTAATATTTGCTCTCTCTTTTAATATTATGCTCTATCTTTTAATAACTGCACTCTCCAATTGCCATGGCAATGAATTTACTAACCAACTGCCTATTGCGCACCGAAGGCGATACTCGTTGAAAAACATTTTTGCCTCTGCTGGGATTCGAACCGCGAACCTCTGGATTGACAAGCGGGCATGCTAACCATCACACTACGCGGGTACCACCAAACTTTTGATTCCAATGTAATAATACTGGATATCAGTGCATTGACATAGCAATGGGAATAAAATAACCTCTGATTATTGAATTGTAATAAAGAAGAAGTTGAAAGCTAAGAATTATGGTATTAAATTTAAATTGCAAATTGGCCTACAATCTTAAAAAAGGTCTGAATAATTAGATTTGAATACTAAAATATTGTTTTTTAATCCTGTTGATTACATTTTAATCGGTTTTGCATTACAAATTGTAAGCCTAATAAAGAAATATTAAAATGTAATTCCAAATAATTAAAAAATAAAGTTAATATTTGGGAAATATTAAAAACTAATTTTGACTGTATGCAATACAGCTGTAATACAAGCGCTGTATTAAAAAGTATACCAATAATTTTTAACCGTGTAAAAGACGTGTTTCAGAGACTTTGAGAGGCTAACCTTAAACTGAATCCGGAAAAATGTGCGATTTTCAAAACCGAAATTAAGTATTTGGGACACATCATCTCTTCCCAAGGAGTGAAGACTGATCCTGAAAAAGTTGACTCCGTTAAAAATTGGCCAACACCACAGGACAATTATCAACTCCGAAGCTTTCTTGGTCTTGCCAAATATTACCGACGATTTGTTAAGAACTTTGCTGGAGTTGCAAAGAGTTTGCATCAGCTCACCAAAAAAGGGAAGCAGTTTAAATGGTCAGGTGAGTGTGAGAAGTCTTTCCAGGAACTCAAATACCGCCTCTGTAACGCTCCAGTGCTGGCACATCCAACACCTGGCAAAACATTCATCATCGACGCTGATGCAAGCAACGTTGGAACTGGGGCAGTACTATCCCAACTGCATGATGGCGAGGAGAAAGTGGTGGCATATTACAGCAAGGTCCTCTCGAAGCCCGAAAGAAACTACTGTGTGACCAGAAAGGAACTGCTAGCTCTTATCTTGGCAACAAAGCACTTCCATAAGTACATCTATGGACAGAGATTCCTTCTGCGGACAGACCATAGTGCTCTGAACTAGCTGTTGAACTTCAAAAATCCAGAAGGTCAAGTCGCAAGGTGGATAGAAAGACTGCAGACTTATGATTACCAGATTCAACACCGTAGAGGAAAGCTGCTATCAAACGCCGACGCATTATCCCGAAGACCTTGCAAAGTGGATTGCAAGCATTGTAGGCGGCAAGAAGACAAAAAAAATATTACCGCTCAGCGACTAAGAGCTGATCCAATATGCGGATGGAGCAATGAGGAAGTGAAAACTGCTCAACAGGAGGATCCAGATATCGAACCCATTCCCGCATGGAAAGAAAATGAAGAGAAATCTGAATGGGGAGACCTTTCTGACAGGAGTCCAGTTCTCAAAGCCTGTTGGGCACAGTGGGACTCACTATATGTGCAAGAAGGTGTCCTCAGGCGAAGATGGGAGTCCGCTGACGGTAAATCATATGTGATGCAACTGATCGTATCGCAACCGAAAGTCAGTGAAGTTCTTCGGGAGATGCATGACGGACCTTCAGGAGGCCACCTGGGAGTTAACAAAACACTGGAGAAGGTGCGACATCGGTTCTACTGGTTACATGCTAGAGATGACGTGAAAAAGTGGTGCCGAACATGTGACAAGTGTCCTGCAACCAAAGGACCTGGTAAGAAGATTCAAGGTAAGATGCATCAGTACAACGTTGGATCGCCTTTTGAGAGGATTGCAGTAGATTTTCTGGGCCTTTTCCAGAAACCAACGCTGGAAACAAGTACATTCTGGTTGAAATAGACTATTTTAGCAAGTGGCCTGAGGCGTATGCCATTCCAAACCAAGATGCCAAAACGGTGGTCGACCAGATTGTGTTTAACTGGGTGAGCAGGTTTGGCGTGCCTACGGAACTCCATTCCGACCAAGGGAGGAGCTTCGAGTCAAACATCTTCCAAGAAGTGTGCGGAATACTTGGCATTAAGAAGACGAGAACCTTCATCCACAATCAGATGGGATGGTTGAAAGATTCAACCGGACCTTGAAAGAACACCTCACCAAGGTCGTAGGCGACTACCAGAGAGACTGGGATAGGCACTTACCGCTATTCCTGATGGCCTATAGAAGTGCGGTACATAGCTCGACAGGACAAACACCAACTGACATCCTGTTCGGGAAAACCATACGGCTGCCCAGCGAACTTAAATTTGGATGCCCCACAGAGGAGCCACAGGACACAAACGAGTATGTGGACGACCTCAAGGAGAGACTCGCTGACATCCATAAAAGAACAAGTGCACGAATGAAAGCCTACAGCGACCGGATGAAGACACGTTACGACACCAAAGCGACAACGGCACAATTCCAAGCAGAAGATCGTGTGTGGCTTTATAATCCTCATCGTCAAAAGCGATTGTCACCGAAACTTCATCAAAAGTGGGAAGGTCTTTATACTGTTGTCACGAGGATTAACGACGTGGTTTACCGCATCCAAAGAGGACTCAAAGGCAGGTTAAAAGTAGTTCATTATGACCAGCTGCATTGATATAGTGGCGAGGCTGCAGATGGAATTTTTCGGGACGATCAATCTTAAGGAGGGGGCAGTGTAATGCAAACTCAACATTTAATACCAATTTCCTAATCGAAAACGTTCAACCGAAAACACAAGCGGCAACACTTGTGTAAGTGTAGAAATATACCAGGAGGGGAAATGTTTGACGGCAAAATACTGTAAAGTGGAAATTACTTGGAAGTTCTAGATGTAATGTCATTCGATTAATAGGCCGCCGAGGCAACCAGATGTCAGTTTTGATTATAGAGTGATAATGTTAAGAGTGATTATTGGTAGAGTTGAAATCCAATAAAGTAGATACTGAATAAAAGTGGTACAGTTAAATTGAAAGGTAAAGTTTAATTTTTGCGAACAAAGCGCACGTTACAATAACATGTCGCGTGCTACACAGTCGTTCAGCAACTGCAAGAGCGCATAGACGTGTTGGCGACTTTGGCAGTATTCAATTAATTCGGTTTGTGATTAACAAGTAATAAAATCAGTGAATTTTTAATAAGGGCAGTAGCCTTACTAAAGAGGTGTTCGAGTTCGGTGCAGAGGGTCTCAGGACCGACCCCCAGCAGTGGCATTAAAGAAAGTTTTTTTCTTATTTCGTCGGTGTGGAGGAACACGATCTCGATCGCGACGCAAACTTAAAAGTGCACATCTTCTGGTTGAAGAAAATCGCCCAACAAAAGGTGGTGCTTTGATGGACCTGTCCGGTCCATCATCGTCAAGAACGTTGGAGTTGGCGGAAACAACAACAACAACAAATACAGAAGCGGCAACAGCCGCAGATCAGATAGCGGCAACAGCCGCTGACGAGATAGCTGTATCAACAGCAACAACAGCAGTTGCAACAACTGCAATTAAGAGGAGGCGGCGCTTAAAAGCGAAGCCGAACATGATGCCCAAGCAAAAGACAAAGAAGGGAGCAGCAGCGGAGGTCAACGACGATGGAATGTCGACCAGCACAGAGTCCATAGTTTGAACTCAACATATGACTATGAGTCAAACGGTGGCGAGGGCCGTTACAACGGTAGCGGCAACTCCTTCGCTGCACTAGCAGACGGAGACGGTGTAGTTGACGACATAAACAAAAACATCGATAAGAACGAAGAAAAGCGACTGCAAGAGTTGAATATGATAATACAGAAGCTGTTTGGCGAGATCGAGGCCATAAAAGCAAAGCAAGAAGCCCGCAGGAAAGCGGAATGCGAGGCCAAGCAACCGTTGCAGCCAAAACAACAACGGCCGGCAACAGCAGAGAAAATTGCCAAGCAACAACAGCCAGCAACAACAAAGGCTGCTGTCAATAAAAATGCAACCGCAGCCACAGCTAAAACAGCTGTAGAGGGAATGAAAACTGCTACACATGAGCAGCTACGGGGGACCGCGACTAAAAAAGCCGGGCCATCGATCCCCAGCAAGATGCAGCAGCCAGCAGAGAAGCAGAAGCCGAAGCAGCAGCAACAACAACAACAACAGCAGCAGCCCCAAAAGAAGACCACTAAAAAGAGCAGGGTGCCTCCAATAAATACTCTAAAGATTGTATTCAACGACACAAAAAATTTATGTAAGTCCGCCATTGGCGATAGTTTTACTATTAAGAGACTCGGAGTTGATAGACATGCGATCCAATGCAATAGCATTGGTGAACATAAGATTGTTCGGGAGTTGTTAGCAAAGACAAACACTCAACATTTCTCGTATACTCCCAAAGAGGAGAAACCTAAATGCATGCTTTTGAAAGGGGTAGAGCCTTCCTCTGATCCAGAGGAGCTCTTAACTGAACTCCGCAGGTTGGCGGGCGACGATCTCGAGTTTATCGGGGTTAAGTCGTTCACCACGGCCAAGGCAAGACGGGAGAAGCGGCGATTGCCGATGTTCCTCGTCACCCTATCACCCAGTAGCCGTCTGGAGAGTCTAAGGAAAATCTCCGTCCTGGACTACCAGATGGTAAGATGGGAAAAATTAAACAGGAACGGGGACATATTACAATGTCTTCGTTGCCAAAGGTTCGGCCCCGCCGCATTCAACTGCCATATGCAGTCGAGATGCGTTAAGTGTGGAGAGAACCACAATAATAAAGAGTGTAAGCTCGGGGAGGCTAGGGTCGAAGACAAGACCCTGCTGAAGTGTGTTCTTTGTGGCGGAGATGGACACCCTGCTAATTATCGGGGTTGTCCTCGATACCAGACGATTAAAAAATCAAAAAAAGCTGCTCCAACAGCAACAAAGGATGAGGGAAGGTCACCAGCCAGACCAATTCCAAGGGCCGTCGTTCCCGAAGTTTCCTACGCCCAAATGGCATGGGGGGCTGGGAAAACGGTACGGCCTCCCCAGAAAGCGGCCGCACAGCCATCTGTGTGTAAGGCAGCTGCTGGGGAGTCAGAGGTGATGGTCGCTTTGCGTGTCATTCAGGCACAAATGAGCGATCTATCACGGCAAATAAGTGAGCAGGCGCGTAGGGTAGATGTGATCTACCGTGCAATGCCTACGCTTGCGCAGTTTTTGGGTTTACGGGCGCGCTGCCGAAGAGGCCTTTCAAGATCCTAGCCGTGAATGTGAATTCGCTAGTTAGGATAGAACGACGAACCAACCTCTTTGAGTTGTTAAAAGACCAACGTAAAGATGTATGTATGGTTAGCGAAACTAGGCTAAACTAGCATCACAAAATGACGAATACAATTTACATTATCGTAAGGAGAGACCGACCCAACTCGACTTTCGCGGGTGGGGTTGCGATCTTTATACGTAAGGGCATCGCTCACAAAGTAATATATAGTGGTGAAGTACGCCGATTCCGGTTGCTGGAAGCGTGTATCATAAGCATCCCTCTTCAACAGGGGAGGCGGTTGTATGTGGTCGCGATCTATGCGCCGGAGGCTTCTCAACCCTCATGTTTTATAACAGAGCTCGAATCACTTTTTCGAACTCTGAAACTGAACTCAGAAGAAAACTATTTCCTTTTGGCCGGTGATTACAATGCTAAACACCAAGATTGGGGAGATCAATTAGCCAATCCAAGGGGGACCAAGCTATTCAATTTGATGGGGCTCCACAGCATTGAGTGTAAAGTCGACCTGTTGGCTACTTACAGGCCTTCATATCCTCGAAGTGGCTCTTATTTGGATCTATTACTTTTAGACTCGAGACTTAAACTGACCGACGACGTTCTTCGACGGACGAAAAATTGTTTGACGACGGTTGAGTACGACAGTGACCACTGTGAACTTGCCGCAGTCATACTGCTTCCGAACGACCTTGTGGAACTGGAGGAGTACGTGCCGACGCACTCTTACAACTACGGTAAGACAACAGGAATCTGTCGAACGTTGAGATCGATGGGTACCTGCAACGTATGGAGGATGCAGTCCGTAGTACAATGGACAGGACAATTCCTTAATATAGGCAACATGACTCTACGAACATGTACAGAAACGCGACAATAGACGCACTTTACAAACAAAAAAGTAGACTCCTGTCAAGACTCAAATTCTTGCACAGGAGGTTTACTGACCGACACGATTTGGAGATTAGAACTCTGAAGTCACAGATCAAAAATCTCCAACAGTTAATAAAACAAAATTACAGAATATCTATATCTCTGGTCTGTAACAACAAAATTCGGGCTGCACATTCCAACAACCCGAGTATGTTTCCGGAAATAAATAAAATTTTTAGCAGAAAAGATCAAAATGACCTTCAGAGTATTAAACTACAAAGGACGACTGAAAACAAAAACTTACTTTTGACAATAGAGATAGATCCCGATGAGGCCATCTTTGATGATGACCACTTTATAGTGGAAGATGCTCAGGAGAAGGTAGAGACTGTGGGTGCTGTTTTTGAGCGAGTATATAAGGTGAATGAGTGCATTCGCCCGAATTACGACCTTGAGAACAGAGCCTTCGTTGGACACTTCTATCTTAGAGATGAGATCTCGCATTGGCGATCTGAGAATCCTGGTTTCACTAGGTTCAATGACGACCGACTTGCAAATGCAGTCATCGCCCAGCGAAACGGGGATAACACCCTGTTCGTTTCTAAGATGAACCTCTTGGACATCTTTCAAAAAATAAAGAAAAAGAAGTCAGCAGGAGTCGACGGCATACCCAATGTTGTGCTGCGAAACCTCCCTTCGGAAGCGGTGGACATATACACCACGTTGTTCAACAATGCGCTGAATAATGCATATTATCCAGTGCGTTGGAAGACGGCAGTGGTCCATCCTCTCCTTAAAAAAGGTAAGGATGGTTCCAATCCAGCAAATCTCCGGTCATTTAGTCTTCTTCCGAGTATCAGCAAAGTATTCGAGAAAGTTCTCAATAGAGCTCTGTCCACATGGGCTGAGGACAAACATATTATTCCAGAAAATCAGTTCGGTTTTAAGGCGGGCTATGATACCATACATGCCGCGTCTAAACTAGTATCAGATATTCAATGGAACAAAGCTAAAAAGTAGTGTACGGGTGCATGTCTGGTTGACTTGGAGAAGGCTTTCGATACCGTTTGGTTAGACGGTCTTTTCTATAAGTTGATCAGGTATGGCATGAGTAAACCACTGCTTTATATTCTGAATGACATGCTTTATGGTAGAACGTTTGTTGTGAAAAGTTGCAATATAACTTCTACTAGAACCTTTAAAATACAGAACGGTCTACAATAGGGGGCGGTGAATTCGCCTATATTATTTAGCATTTTCACTGGCGATCTAATTGGTTCTTTTCACCATGCCATAGCGTACGCTGACGACCTTATTGCGTACAGAACAGGTCCAAAGATCGAAGTCATCAGAACACTCTTGCAGCGTGACTTCGATAAGATCCAGCAATATTGCGATGACTGGAAGTTGAAAATCAACTTTCAGAAATCGGAAACAATTGTGTTTAGGACCCCGTTGGCTCGGGCCTCATGGGATACGAGAAAGAACTGGCGCAAGCTGGTGATCGTTGATCTACATGGCCATCCACTGCCAAGCAAAGTAGTAGTCAAATACCTCGGCCTCTGGCTAGATGAGTATCTATATTTTAATAAACATATGGATGCGGCTCTGGCCAGGGCTAGAGGAGCTTTTGCTCTGACAAGGCAACTGTTTCACAGCAGACAACTTGATAGCAGAGTGAAAGTGATTTGCTACATGGCCCTCATAAGGCCAATGATTGTCTATGGGTGCCCCGTGTGGTTCAACGTTACAGCGTCTCAAATGGAAAAGATTCGGGTGTTTGAGAGACAGTGTCTGCGTACCTGTCTTGGATTACACAGAACACCAGAGTCGGAGTACAAAAAATATTATCCCAATGAGGTCCTTTACAACGGGGCTCAAATAAACAGGATCGACAACTTCATTATAAAACTGACTCGTGGTCACACGGTAAGAGCGATGACCTCGACCAATGGCCTGATTTTTGGGGCTTATTACCCCAACATAGAATATATGGAGAGAACACGTTTCAGTGGATTTGTCCCACCGGAGGCTTTCCTCTATTTTGATATGGAAGGACTGATTCAGGATAGGTTGGCGGTTCCGCTAATCTACCACGTCTGCCGTAAGTCCGTGGAACGACGGCTCCTTTATAACCGAGACGTCACCGCAGTAGGCGGAGACGTTGAAGAGCTCCTTCGGTTCAGTAGGGCGGTCTCAGATCGCGATCGTCGTGACGTTGTTAAAATGTCAAATATGTTCTGGTGGTTGTCTGAGCACGAAACTGAAATTGATATTGATAGCGAGTCGCCAATGGCTGGCTTACACAGGTTTAGCGTGTAAGTCTTAGGGTATAGGGGGTGGGCACAGTGACATCCAAAAAAAAAAAAAAAGTTCAAAAATCTAAAAAAAATCATAAAACATAAAAATTCCAAAAAATACGAAACAGAAAACAAAAAAAAAAGCTAAGCTAAGCTAAAAAGCTGTGGCTGCTCTAGGTTTAAGTAGATTTAAATAGATTTAAGTAGTTTTAAGTAGTTTTAATAAAAATCAAAAAAAAAAAAATATGATCCAGCAAACTAAGTTTTTTGTTTTTAAATTTTCTTAGTTTTTAACCATAGTTCTAGTTTGTAAATCCGTAAGTTATCTTTAGGCCGAAAGGCATTAGAATTAAGATATTGAGTAATTTAGAGTACCCGCTTAGGGTCAGTAAGTTAGTTAAGTTGTTATATAAGCTAGTTTTATAAGTAGATTTATTAAAAAGAAATAAAAATGAATTAAAACTGAAAACTGTTGCGTGCTACACTTTTGTTGTCATGATCGTTGATTGTCATTTTGATGTTTTGTAGTTGAATTTTAAGATCACTTAATTCAATTGTGCAAGATGTTATGGATTGATTAGTATTGGTTAAATCTTTATTAAATGATTCTAGTGGCTTTTTAAGAAGAGAAAGATCATACAAGAAAGAGGCAATTTCACTAGTTGTTGTTTCTTGTGCTACTTCAAGTTTTGTGACTCTGTTGTTTATATCGGAGATATTGTTTTCAAGGTCGGAAAATTTGTTTTCCATTCTCGTGGCAAGATCATCTATACTTTCCGTAATTTTCCATGAAAGAAGGGTAATAATTTGATCACTCTGGTTTTTAAGCATAGAGTCCATTTTTTTTAATAACACAGTGTCATCGGAAGCTTTTTTCTTGGTGGTTTGTGTTCCGAGTGGGGTTCGGGGTGTATTTATTATTGAAGAATCAAGATCGGAAATGTTTTTATTTTTCTTGTTGCCTTTCATAATGTGTTTGTGAGTGGTTGTGAGTATTGATTATATTTGTATGTATTATGGGTGACAGTAATAATATTAAAACTGTTTTGGAGGTTCGATATTGTTTGAGTGGGTTTGACACTGATTTTAAATGGTTTGACAAAAATAACAAAGAAATTCACTTTTACAAATAAACTTTCTTTCTCCTTTAATTGTTGAAACACAAATACATCAAAGCTAAATTGAAAACTTAAGCTGTTATTCGTTTTTAAAGAGGTTGATACAATGAAAGATGTAGTTGTTTATTTTAAATTTTACTTTCTTTAGGAATTTGCCCGCCGAGATAACAGCACGTCTCTTGTTGCATGTTTATTAATTATATGATTTGATTTGAAGAAATGATTTGATACTGATTTGTTTGTTATTTTTAGGACTAGTACAAGATCTATCGTTAGTTCTGCGTGAAGAAATTGGCCGTTTGCGGTTTAGCGGTTTAGGTGAGCGGTTTAGGTGAGATCTGGCCAGGTGCTAAGCTAGAGGTTGCGGCAAGGGAGGATATCCCAAGCAGAACGAGAGCTCGTGCCTTGGTACCGGCCTTGCATGAATCGCGGGAGATGGTTCTCCAGTTGATCAAGTACAGCAACTCGGATCTGCCCACTCACGCTCACGATTGGACGGTTCCGGTGATTGAAAAAGAGTCGGTGGGTCGTTATCGGTCGGCTCTTGTCATCCTCAAAAAGGAGTCTTTAGAACCCCTGGCGGCACGTGGGGGTGTTATTCAGTACGGCTTTGATAGTCTACTGCTGAAAATATATACAAAAAAGATGAGGACGCTGCAAAGCTTCCAAAGCAAGCGGCTGAATCCGAAGCCAAGGAGTCCACTGCGAGCTTCGAATCGTCCACCATGGAGACAGACGCTGCAAGTTCCTCTGATTCCTTAGAACAGCCGTCTTGCTCGAAACTGGTCGAAAAGACTACAAAAATAGTGTTTGATCAAGACGTGATTAAAAACAAATCGTCCGATAAGGACGTCGTCCGATAAGGACGACAAGAACAAAGACGGAGTCTTAGACTCCGACGATGAGTCTCCAGTGTTGGAGATTAAGCTGGATGATTGTAGAAATGCTGCAGATACTTCAGATTAGTCTCCAACACACTCCTTCTCCAACTAAGCAAGTCCGGCGAGGATATAGTCCTGATCCAGGAACCATGGATTAATAAATCCGTGGTAAAAGGACTCAGGACAAAAGATTATTCTCTGCTGTATGTGACGAACAAAGGTGAACCAAGATCCTGCACACTAGCAAAGAAAACACTTAACAAATTTTTACTACCTAGTTACAGCAATTGCGACATCACAACAGTAAAACTGCAGACCACCAGTGGGACCTACTGGCTCACGTCCGCCTATCTAGGTCATGACCAACCGGGGCCGCTACCAGGAGAGACGCTCGAGCGCGTAATAAAAAGCGAAACAAAACCCAAAGCGGATCTAATAAAAGGAAGTAATGTCAACGCACATCGCGCAGTATGCGGAAGTACGGATGTAACTGAAAGGGGTGAGTCTCTTTTTAATTTGATACTTAGTACTAACCTTCTTATTTGCAATATCGGTAACGAACCAACCTTTGTCACAAAAAACAGACAAGAGGTTTTAGATGTTACCTTTGTATCTCAACCAATCTATAATAAGATTAAAAATTGGGTCGTATCTAAGGATCACTCCTTCTCTGATCACAGATACATCCAATTTAGTCTAACAGATGACACACCAAAACCCATAGGCTTCCGTAATTATAGGAAAACTGACTGGGTAAAATTCAGGCAAATCTTCAAACATTGTTACAACTACAATGACAATAGCTTACCTTAAAACCATCATCTTGACAGCAAAGTCAACGATCTAACTAGTGCTCTTAACCACGCCTTGTGTAACTCCTGTCCTCTCACCATAGTAAGAGGGAAGAAGAAACCACACTGGTGGACCAAAGAGCTAGAACCGCTCAAGAAAAGCTGTGCGAAGCTTTCCAATCGACCCAAATCTTCCAAAAAATCCCATAGACTGGGATCTCTATAAGGAATCCCTAGGGATTTACAAAAAAAGGTTACGAATAAGCAAAAGATCCTCTTGAAGAGAATTTTGTAATAAAATTGAAGACTCCTCAGAGGCATCTAGACTTAGGAAAACCCTATCAACGAGTCCAAACATGCCAAGTTCTATAAAAGATGAAAACGGCAACTGGACCAACTCATATAAAGAAACACTAAACTTGCTACTGGATACTCATTTCCCTGGTAGCTCGTTGACAATAGCAGACGAGGAGCATTTGCCTCGACTTGCAAACCAATCAGGTAAAGGTCTTATCTCTAGAGATATACTGTTATGGGCAATAAGCAGCTTTGACCTTTGCACCATTGAAAAATCCCTGCACTACAAAGAATACTCTCTCGTCGCATTCCTAGACATAGAGGGTGCATTTAACAATGTTAACAATACAGCAATCACTAATATACTAAGGCTGTGTGTGAATTGGGTTAAATGGGTTAAAATATGACACTAGCGTGGTGAAAAAGATGGGATAAAATTTTAACCCATTTAGCCTGCTCGCGGAGCAGGCTAAAATGGGTTAAAATTTGACGTTTGTCAAGAAAGAGAGGTGTGTCTAGTTCTTGTTGCACTTATAACTTTTTTTTGTCGAACAAACAGTAAACAAAGCAGAAAGTAGTTTTTAGCAGTATGGACGGCACACGAAAAATTAGACAACAAGAAATAATTACGTGAGAACCTTACAATAAATGTAAGTTTGACCTTTTTTTATCGAAAAACATATGTACATAATTATCAAAATAAAATTATTGTTTCTTAGGGTTTCCCGAAGAAAAACTAAAACTCATTCAAATACGAATTGAGCAACAAATGCAAACATGAATGTATCTATGCAAAATTATATTTTCAAACATACTTCAAGAATTTTTCATTGCGGTTCAATAGAATTAATTGATAAGACATTTAAATAAATAAAATTATTGTAAAACATTTCTTCAAATTGTTATTCATTTTGTAAACAGATCTCAAATCGATGATTTTTTTTTGCTGTTGTTGTCAGTGCTGCAAAAACAAGTGTTCATACACCCGTTATCAAAATATCCGTGATGGAAAATATTTTGACAAAATGCGGGACTATTGTTTCAACATATGAAAATAGTAGTACAAGAACAAGAGAAAATAGGCAAAATGGAGATCTTAACACTTTTTGGAACGTAATATTCAATGTACATTCTTAAAGTTGCTTTATTTTAAGTAAGAAATAAATTAAATTCAATGATAAAAAGGAATTTTGCAGGGAAATTTCTTTAACTATAAAGGAATTTAAGAGAAAATAGTGTTTCAAAAAAACCCTTTTCACCCAATTCACACAGCAAAAATTTAACATCTGAATCCACCGCAAAACAAATGTCAAAATTTAACCAAGGTGAGAAATTTTAACCCAATTCACACACAGCCTAATGCTGGCTATTCATAGAAGAACACATCAAGAACATGATAACAACAATGCTTAGCAGCAGAGTCATTAGTTCCGAATTGGGGAACTACAAAACAAGCAGAATGGCCAATAGAAGAACCCCGCAGGGAGGAGTTCTATCTCCCCTACTGTGGAACCTGGTCGTTAACAAATTGCTAATCGACCTAGAGAACGAAGGTTTCAAAACATTAGCTTATGCCGATGATGTAGCAATTGCCATTTCAGGCAAGCACCCACAAACCCTAGCTGAGCTGCTACAAACAGCACTTAACAAGCTTAATAATTGGGCTGTAGATTGTGGTCTGAAAATCAATCCACACAAATCGGAATTAGTTCTCTTTACAAGGAAATACAAAATTCCGGACTTCAGACGCCCAACTATTAAAGGGGTAACTCTCACGCTGTTAAATAAGGCTAAATATCTAGGTCTCATTTTTGACAAAAAACTGACCTGGAAAACCAATATTGAGGAAAGACTAAATAAAACCAAAGTTGCACTCTTCTCCTGTAAAAAAACCCATTGGGGGGAAATGGGGTTTCTTCCCCCAAATCACCCATTGGCTGTTTACCTCGGTAATTAGACCGATACTCACATACGGGCTGATAGTCTGGTGGACCGCACTAGACAAGATGATCAACTACAACAAGCTGGCCAAAGTTCAAAGAACGGCTAGTCTGTGTATTAATGGCGCACTAAACAAGGATGTGCTTTAAGTCCAACACTCTTCGCGCTGCTCATAGATGACTTATTGGATGAACTCCCAGGTGGTGTTTGTTATGCAAATACTTGCATTAAAGGCCTCATGTTTGCAGATGATGTCGTACCGATGGCAAACTCACCGGACAGTCTTCAACTTATGATAAATCGACTTGGTGATTACTGTAAGCTGTGGAATTTAGTAAGTAATCGAGAAAAATCCAAGGTTATGATTTTTAAAAAAGGAGGAGGGGGAAGGAGAAGTCATAGGGAAAAATGTCATTACCTGGGAGAAGAACTAGAGTTGGTGAGTGAATTCAAATACCTAGGTGTGCTACTAACATCGAGGTTAAATATGAATAAACACTTGGAAGAGAAATTGGCAAAAGCTAAAGTCACAATCAACTCAACCTGGAAAAGATGTTTTGCCAATCGCTCAATTGCTTACAGCAGCAAATATAAGGTTTTTAAAGCCGTCGCAGAATCGATTTTGTTTTATACTGCTCAAGTATGGGGCTACAAACAATATGATATGGTGGAGAAACTCTTAAGATTTTACATTAAGCGCATTTTCAGTATTCCGACCAATGCTCCTATTTTTCTACTGATGATAGAAACAGATCTATCACCGCTGTATATACAAACGTTGAGGATACAGATGGACTATGTCATGAAGGTTATGGATATGGAAGATACACGTCTACCTAAGATAGCAGCTCTGAAAGCGGTGGAAGAAAAACTAAGCTGGTAAGCAGTATGGTTGGAGTTAGCTCTTCAATGCAAGATGGAGGTTGATCTTAGCATTGGAAACTTACCCAACTGGCGTTCCATTTTATATCAGCTAATTGAGAAAGTGGATGAGATGCAGGTTTTGAAGTACCAAGAAGAAGCTGAATCATCGGTGCATAGATCAGTGTATAGTCGCTTGAACCACAATTTGCTAGACAGGAACTATTTCAAAGATGAAAACAGTATACAAATGATATCAAAGATCATAAGGCTGCGAGGAGAGATTTTAAATCTTAGTTACGTGCCTACCCTGTTTTTGCGAGTTATGTAATTTGAGAGAACGAGAAGACGTCTTGCATTTTATTGGAAAATGTCCGATCTTGAGAGAAATAAGAATACAGGTCTTTGGAAAAGGTTATCTTTCAGAGGAGGAGGTTATAAAAGAGTAAAATGAACTTGATGTGGATAAATTATTCAAATACTATAAAACAGCTACAACGTACCGCAATAAAATAATGAGTGGGAATTTTTAAGTATACCATTAATAATTGCTACTTTTCAAATTTTCTTATTTTGCTAAAAGCTATTGTCAGAAATTAAAAAAATATAAAAAGGAAATATAATTAAAATTATTATTAATTGTCAATCCGGCAGACGGCATAAAGCCATGCTCAAACGTTTTTTGTATAAATTATATGTATATTTATTATTAGTAATGGAATAAAAAACACTTCAAATTCAAGAAAAAAAAAAAATAGTGGCGCACTGAGGACAACCCCATCGGACGCCCTCAATGTACTACTAGATCTCACACCCCTAAATATCTTCAGCAAACAAGTCGCAGCTAGCTCAGCTACTCGACTCAGAGCTACATCACAGTGGACCAATAATCAAATCGGCCACACTACCATTCTAGATAACTTTAGATTCTCACCGAATCGATCCGACTACACCACCCCCAAGTTGGTGTTTGACAACAATTTCCAAGTAACCATACCTTCAAGAGAAGCTTGGAAAAATGGAATTCTTTTGGAAAATGAAGCTATACACTTCTACACCGATGGGTCAAAAATCAGCGAAGGTGTGGGAAGTGGAATCTACTCAGAAAAACTGAATCTCAGTCTTTTCTTCCGCCTACCCTATCATTGTAGTGTGTTTCAAGCGGAAACTCCTTCGATTAAGGAGGTGCTGTCTTGGTTCAAAGAAAAAGTCATATCCTCCACGGATATTCGAATCTTCTCGGACAGCCAAGCTGCCCTTAAATCTCTTACCTCTGCCTCTACAAAATCCATCACGGTTCAAAAATGTCAATGTCTCTGAGGGAGATGTCAAATCAGTTTAACATTCACCTTTCATGGGTGCCAGGGCACAGGGACATACCAGGCAACTGCATGGCAGACGAACTAGCCTAAAAGGGCACGACCACTTTCCTACGCTCAGAATGGAACAACATAGGTGCACCTATCGCTACAAGTAAACTCCTACTTAGACAAGACGCTTCGAGGATAACAAACACTAGATGGACTGAGAGTAACAGCTGCCTTGCAACCAAAAAAGTTTGGCCGTGTGTAGACTCAAAACGCTCACAGAGTTTGTTAGCCCTGAACCATCTGTATCTAGGTTCTACCATAGGTGTTCTTACGGGACACTGTGTAATAGAAAGACACGCCAAAAGACTTGGTGTGTTTTCCAATGATTTCTGCAGGAGCTGCATGGACGAAGAGGAAGAGGAAACCGTTCAACACCTTCTTTGCTCATGCCCTGCACTACTTCATAGGAGGAAAACTCATCTCGGTGAATTCTCCTTCGATGATACTAGCGACTTAGCTTACATAGACCCTTAAAGACCCTTAAAGTTCCGCGTGGTTCGACAAGCAGGTGATTAACCAAAAAGATCCCAAAAAGATTCGCCAGGAATTATTGATTTTTTCAATAAATTTAAATTATTGAATGGCAAATACGTAAGAAATTATTTATTTAACATGAACGTGCCAATACCAATATATTAGTGGAGTCAATAAAGCTTTTTCTTCGGAAGTCCTCAAGAACAGCTCCGATTTTGATGATTTTTGTTTTGAAAATTTTGTTTTTTTATATTATTTGAAATCAGAAACCTTTTAGAGCCGGGACGGAACTATTTATATTGTTTAAACAATATCTGTGATATTTGGTGTACCCTGACTTGTGTTAAATTCGATTTCTCTGTCAATACTGATGGTAGAGACTTAATTTTTTGTTGAAATAATAATCTTTAAAACTGTATTTCAGTTGGGCTCGAATAGGCTTAGGGTTGCCAGATTTTAAAATTTAAATGGTGTGCAAGTTTTCTTCCCCAAGCAAACTTTTGACTTTGAGGTCTTTTTTTCAGAAAACGCCTAGTAAACTTAAGGTTTCTTTATTTTTAACAGATGAACAAATCAATAATAAAAAAAAAACTCATAAATAAAGGCACTCAAAAACCCATACATTTTATAATACTTATAATACAAAAATACAAAATGGGTAAAATATAAAAAATGAAAAGATTTTTAGTTTTGAAGTTTGTTTGAATAAGACAATAATATGTGCACTTTTAGTAGTTTTTTTATGTATATCCTCAAAAACAGCTCCGATTTTGATGAATTTTATTTTTTTAATTTTGTTATTTTATATTATTTTAATTCAGAGACTTCTTAGAGCGGGGACGGAAATATTTATATTATATTTAAACAATACCAACGACATTTATATAAAAAATTCAGTTTGGTGTCTATTTTTTTGTAAAAAAAAGTCTCCATATAATCTTATTGTAACAAATAGTTGTTTACATTACAAGAGAATTATTTAAAACCAATCAAAATGACACAACCAGCAGCACCTGACAAAGTTTTGAAATTAATATTTTGCTCTTGCAAAACAGGATGCGGTTCAGCGTGTGGCTGCAGAAAAAGTGGTCTTCATTGCTCACCAGCGTGCATAGTTTGCAGTGGAAATTACTGCAGTAACCACCCACCACTTGAAGAAGAGGAAGAAGTCTCCGAAACGCGAGATGAGAATGAAAATTAAATGTAATTTTTTTTTGTATATAAAATATTGGAGTTTCTGTGGTCAATAAAAAATTTATATTTTGGTTCACAAGTTAATTCCATGTCATTACTGCACAGAACAAACTAAGAGGTAATTTCTTATAAGATAACATTCATTAATATATTTACAAGTTTGTAATGATATCGTATAGCAGAAATTTTTTTTGTTCATAAATATCACAGATATTGTTTAAATGGGGACGCTGGTCTAGATAGAACGTGAAAAATGTGCATAATTTATGAATTTTTTGTGACTCAACAAAAAAATCAATCAAAAATCTGTGAATGAGGTTTTATAATTTATGTTTTAATATACAAGTACAAGTTTTTTTGTGTCAATTAAATTCAAAATAGCGGCTGTCCAGCATTTCTTCGGAGGCACCTCATTTTTTAGACGGGTCCATGGCCGATGATGTTACCTCCTTAATTTTGGTCTTGGAACGGAATCCCGAAAATTTTTAGTTTCTATATAACAACAGCAAGAGACGTACGCAGGATTTTTTCGATATTTTGTTATTTCGCGAAATGGTGCACGTTTGAACAAAACTTTGAAATTTTACTATAAAATAACGACAAAATTGATGATAAAAAAAACTTTGCAATATAAAAAAAAAAATCTTACATACGTCTTCGGAGAAAGGTATTTTGAATGTACTGTCAAAATTTCATAAAGATCGGTGAAGATTTGCTCGAGTTATGCCTTCGGCCATTTCAAAAAAAAAGATTTCGAGAAAAACGCGTTTAAAGTTTTAAGTACTACGAAATCGTATGGCATATCTGAGGGGCACCGCCGCAGAATGGAAAGTTTGGGCATTTAGACATTTTTGCCGACATCCATCTTTTTATGTTGTTTTTAAAACCCTAAAGTACCTTTTAAGACAAAAAAAAAAATTTCGGTTTTTTCAAAATTTTAGACCAGCTTCCCCCCCTCAAACAAGACAAATAGTTCCGTCCCCGCTCTGAAAGGTTTCTGATTTTAAAGAATATAAGAAAAAAAAATTTTTAAAACAAAAATCATCAAAATCGGAGCTGTTCTTGAAGACTTCCGAAGATTTCCTGTTTTATGTCTTCATTGACTCCACTATATTCTCCGATTGTAGATTGTAGAATATAGGATTTGTTTTTTTTTTTTTTGTTACTGTTGAGTTCGTTTATGAAGTCATTTTTGAGTCGAATATTTATGAGAAATTAATAATTGTTCATTTAAACATGTGATTTTTTTGTTTTAAGTTGATTTAACTTCTATTTTGTTTTTTCTTTTTGCTGAATTCCTTTTAAAGTTTTTTTTTTTTTCAAATAAAATGCAATTAAAGTGGATTGAACTTCATTTTTATATTATTTGTTATATTTTTTAATATCTACTGCGCTCTTGTTGAATCTACTGCTCTTTTCTCACATACACTTATGGCCATACAATTCAGTAATTTTTATAAAATTAGGTCTGCATATTCATATATAAAATACAAATTACAACAAAAACAAAATTTGTTCAAATTCTAAATATTTACAATCACAATCATTAAAAAAAAACCAAAGAAAATATATTCCACTATAACAATAGTCATTTCTTTAACAAAAAATTCACAATATATGAAATAAGTGTGGCCATATAATTAAGTCACCTGAAAAAATTAAGCAAAATATGATAAAAAAACATAGTTTTTTTAACCGTTTCTGTTTTGATACGGCAGATATTCTCCTAGGCATGGAGTCCACCAAACCTTTGCATTGCTCTACGCTAATATTTTTCCACTCTTTCTGCAAAATACTCCAGAGAGTAGTCTTGCTGGTTGGTTTTTTTTTCGCAACTTTTTTTTTAGAATGTCCCCGAATTCCCAATAGGGTTTAAGTTTGGTGACTTTGCTGGCCACCCTAAAACATTCACTTTACGCTCTTCAAAGAAAAATTTCACAACTCCTTACATGTGTATGGGGTCATTGTTTTGCTAAAAAATCCATCATTGGGGTAATTTCTTCTGGCAGTCGCCGAGAAGATTTGTAACGTTTGTATGACACAGCGGACCGACAACATGGCTTATGAAACACCCCCAAACCATTACATTATGCTGAGCTGAACCCAAAATACACCTAAAAGACCTTAAGGCATTGCGGCGATTCTGTAATGGTTTGGGGGTTTTTCATAAGCCATGGTGTCGGTCCGCTGTGTTGTATGACACAAACGACAAACGGCAAAATGACAGGTATTGACTACCGGGATATACTGGACACAAATCTTCTCGGTGACTGCCAGAGCCAATTACCCAAATGATGGATCTCTTAGCACGACAATGACCCCAAACAAAACTAAACTAAACTAAACTAAACTATTAGGAATTTGGGGACATTCTAAAAAAAAAAGTTGCGGAAAAAAACCAACCAGCAAGACTACTCTCTGGAGTATTTTGCAGAAAGAGTGGAAAAATATTAGCGTAGAGCAATGCAAAGGTTTGGTGGACTCCATGCCTAGGAGAATATCCGCCGTGACTGTATTTGTTCCTGAAGTTTGGGGAAAAATATTTTATTTTTCAAAAAATACAAAAACCTAAAAAGAAATAGATTCTATAAAAGATGAAAACGGCAACTGGACCAACTCATATAAAGAAACACTAAACTTGCTACTGGATACTCATTTCCCTGGTAGCTCGTTGACAATAGCAGACGAGGAGCATTTGCCTCGACTTGCAAACCAATCAGGTAAAGGTCTTATCTCTAGAGATATACTGTTATGGGCAATAAGCAGCTTTGACCTTTGCACCATTGAAAAATCCCTGCACTACAAAGAATACTCTCTCGTCGCATTCCTAGACATAGAGGGTGCATTTAACAATGTTAACAATACAGCAATCACTAATATACTAAGGCTGTGTGTGAATTGGGTTAAATGGGTTAAAATATGACACTAGCGTGGTGAAAAAGATGGGATAAAATTTTAACCCATTTAGCCTGCTCGCGGAGCAGGCTAAAATGGGTTAAAATTTGACGTTTGTCAAGAAAGAGAGGTGTGTCTAGTTCTTGTTGCACTTATAACTTTTTTTTGTCGAACAAACAGTAAACAAAGCAGAAAGTAGTTTTTAGCAGTATGGACGGCACACGAAAAATTAGACAACAAGAAATAATTACGTGAGAACCTTACAATAAATGTAAGTTTGACCTTTTTTTATCGAAAAACATATGTACATAATTATCAAAATAAAATTATTGTTTCTTAGGGTTTCCCGAAGAAAAACTAAAACTCATTCAAATACGAATTGAGCAACAAATGCAAACATGAATGTATCTATGCAAAATTATATTTTCAAACATACTTCAAGAATTTTTCATTGCGGTTCAATAGATTTAATTGATAAGACATTTAAATAAATAAAATTATTGTAAAACATTTCTTCAAATTGTTATTCATTTTGTAAACAGATCTCAAATCGATGATTTTTTTTTGCTGTTGTTGTCAGTGCTGCAAAAACAAGTGTTCATACACCCGTTATCAAAATATCCGTGATGGAAAATATTTTGACAAAATGCGGGACTATTGTTTCAACATATGAAAATAGTAGTACAAGAACAAGAGAAAATAGGCAAAATGGAGATCTTAACACTTTTTGGAACGTAATATTCAATTTACATTCTTAAAGTTGCTATATTTTAAGTAAGAAATAAATTAAATTCAATGATAAAAAGGAATTTTGCAGGGAAATTTCTTTAACTATAAAGGAATTTAAGAGAAAATAGTGTTTCAAAAAAACCCTTTTCACCCAATTCACACATCAAAAATTTAACATCTGAATCCACCGCAAAACAAATGTCAAAATTTAACCAAGGTGAGAAATTTTAACCCAATTCACACACAGCCTAATGCTGGCTATTCATAGAAGAACACATCAAGAACATGATAACAACAATGCTTAGCAGCAGAATCATTAGTTCCGAATTGGGGAACTACAAAACAAGCAGAATGGCCAATAGAAGAACCCCGCAGGGAGGAGTTCTATCTCCCCTACTGTGGAACCTGGTCGTTAACAAATTGCTAATCGACCTAGAGAACGAAGGTTTCAAAACATTAGCTTATGCCGATGATGTAGCAATTGCCATTTCAGGCAAGCACCCACAAACCCTAGCTGAGCTGCTACAAACAGCACTTAACAAGCTTAATAATTGGGCTGTAGATTGTGGTCTGAACATCAATCCACACAAATCGGAATTAGTTCTCTTAACAAGGAAATACAAAATTCCGGACTTCAGACGCCCAACTATTAAAGGGGTAACTCTCACGCTGTTAAATAAGGCTAAATATCTAGGTCTCATTTTTGACAAAAAACTGACCTGGAAAACCAATATTGAGGAAAGACTAAATAAAACCAAAGTTGCACTCTTCTCCTGTAAAAAAACCCATTGGTGGGAAATGGGGTTTCTTCCCCCAAATCACCCATTGGCTGTTTACCTCGGTAATTAGACCGATACTCACATACGGGGTGATAGTCTGGTGGACCGCACTAGACAAGATGATCAACTACAACAAGCTGGCCAAAGTTCAAAGAACGGCTAGTCTGTGTATTAATGGCGCACTAAACAAGGATGTGCTTTAAGTCCAACACTCTTCGCGCTGTTCATAGATGACTTATTGGATGAACTCCCAGGTGGTGTTTGTTATGCAAATACTTGCATTAAAGGCCTCATGTTTGCAGATGATGTCGTACCGATGGCAAACTCACCGGACAGTCTTCAACTTATGATAAATCGACTTGGTGATTACTGTAAGCTGTGGAATTTAGTAAGTAATCGAGAAAAATCCAAGGTTATGATTTTTAAAAAAGGAGGAGGGGGAAGGAGAAGTCATAGGGAAAAATGTCATTACCTGGGAGAAGAACTAGAGTTGGTGAGTGAATTCAAATACCTAGGTGTGCTACTAACATCGAGGTTAAATATGAATAAACACTTGGAAGAGAAATTGGCAAAAGCTAAAGTCACAATCAACTCAACCTGGAAAAGATGTTTTGCCAATCGCTCAATTGCTCACAGCAGCAAATATAAGGTTTTTAAAGCCGTCGCAGAATCGATTTTGTTTTATACTGCTCAAGTATGGGGCTACAAACAATATGATATGGTGGAGAAACTCTTAAGATTTTACATTAAGCGCATTTTCAGTATTCCGACCAATGCTCCTATTTTTCTACTGATGATAGAAACAGATCTATCACCGCTGTATATACAAACGTTGAGGATGCAGATGGACTATGTCATGAAGGTTATGGATATGGAAGATACACGTCTACCTAAGATAGCAGCTCTGAAAGCGGTGGAAGAAAAACTAAGCTGGTAAGCAGTATGGTTGGAGTTAGCTCTTCAATGCAAGATGGAGGTTGATCTTAGCATTGGAAACTTACCCAACTGGCGTTCCATTTTATATCAGCTAATTGAGAAAGTGGATGAGATGCAGGCTTTGAAGTACCAAGAAGAAGCTGAATCATCGGTGCATAGATCAGTGTATAGTCGCTTGAACCACAATTTGCTAGACAGGAACTATTTCAAAGATGAAAACAGTATACAAATGATATCAAAGATCATAAGGCTGCGAGGAGAGATTTTAAATCTTAGTTACGTGCCTACCCTGTTTTTGCGAGTTATGTAATTTGAGAGAACGAGAAGACGTCTTGCATTTTATTGGAAAATGTCCGATCTTGAGAGAAATAAGAATACAGGTGTTTGGAAAAGGTTATCTTTCAGAGGAGGAGGTTATAAAAGAGTAAAATGAACTTGATGTGGATAAATTATTCAAATACTATAAAACAGCTACAACGTACCGCAATAAAATAATGAGTGGGAATTTTTAAGTATACCATTAATAATTGCTACTTTTCAAATTTTCTTATTTTGCTAAAAGCTATTGTCAGAAATTAAAAAAATATAAAAAGGAAATATAATTAAAATTATTATTAATTGTCAATCCGGCAGACGGCATAAAGCCATGCTTAAACGTTTTTTGTATAAATTATATGTATATTTATTATTAGTAATGGAATAAAAAACACTTCAAATTCAAGAAAAAAAAAAATAGTGGCGCACTGAGGACAACCCCATCGGACGCCCTCAATGTACTACTAGATCTCACACCCCTAGATATCTTCAGCAAACAAGTCGCAGCTAGCTCAGCTACTCGACTCAGAGCTACATCACAGTGGACCAATAATCAAATCAGCCACACTACCATTCTAGATAACTTTAGATTCTCACCGAATCGATCCGACTACACCACCCCCAAGTTGGTGTTTGACAACAATTTCCAAGTAACCATACCTTCAAGAGAAGCTTGGAAAAATGGAACTCTTTTGGAAAATGAAGCTATACACTTCTACACCGATGGGTCAAAAATCAGCGAAGGTGTGGGAAGTGGAATCTACTCAGAAAAACTGAATCTCAGTCTTTTCTTCCGCCTACCCTATCATTGTAGTGTGTTTCAAGCGGAAATTCCTTCGATTAAGGAGGTGCTGTCTTGGTTCAAAGAAAAAGTCATATCCTCCACGGATATTCGAATCTTCTCGGACAGCCAAGCTGCCCTTAAATCTCTTACCTCTGCCTCTACAAAATCCATCACGGTTCAAAAATGTCAATGTCTCTGAGGGAGATGTCAAATCAGTTTAACATTCACCTTTCATGGGTGCCAGGGCACAGGGACATACCAGGCAACTGTATGGCAGACGAACTAGCCTAAAAGGGCACGACCACTTTCCTACGCTCAGAATGGAACAACATAGGTGCACCTATCGCTACAAGTAAACTCCTACTTAGACAAGACGCTTCGAGGATAACAAACACTAGATGGACTGAGAGTAACAGCTGCCTTGCAACCAAAAAAGTTTGGCCGTGTGTAGACTCAAAACGCTCACAGAGTTTGTTAGCCCTGAACCATCTGTATCTAGGTTCTACCATAGGTGTTCTTACGGGACACTGTGTAATAGAAAGACACGCCAAAAGACTTGGTGTGTTTTCCAATGATTTCTGCAGGAGCTGCATGGACGAAGAGGAAGAGGAAACCGTTCAACACCTTCTTTGCTCATGCCCTGCACTACTTCATAGGAGGAAAACTCATCTCGGTGAATTCTCCTTCGATGATACTAGCGACTTAGCTTACATAGACCCTTAAAGACCCTTAAAGTTCCGCGTGGTTCGACAAGCAGGTGATTAACCAAAAAGATCCCAAAAAGATTCGCCAGGAATTATTGATTTTTTCAATAAATTTAAATTATTGAATGGCAAATACGTAAGAAATTATTTATTTAACATGAACGTGCCAATACCAATATATTAGTGGAGTCAATAAAGCTTTTTCTTCGGAAGTCCTCAAGAACAGCTCCGATTTTGATGATTTTTGTTTTGAAAATTTTGTTTTTTTATATTATTTGAAATCAGAAACCATTTAGAGCCGGGACGGAACTATTTATATTGTTTAAACAATATCTGTGATATTTGGTGTACCCTGACTTGTGTTAAATTCGATTTCTCTGTCAATACTGATGGTAGAGACTTAATTTTTTGTTGAAATAATAATCTTTAAAACTGTATTTCAGTTGGGCTCGAATAGGCTTAGGGTTGCCAGATTTTAAAATTTAAATGGTGTGCAAGTTTTCTTCCCCAAGCAAACTTTTGACTTTGAGGTCTTTTTTTCAGAAAACGCCTAGTAAACTTAAGGTTTCTTTATTTTTAACAGATGAACAAATCAATAATAAAAAAAAAACTCATAAATAAAGGCACTCAAAAACCCATACATTTTATAATACTTATAATACAAAAATACAAAATGGGTAAAATATAAAAAATTAAAAGATTTTTAGTTTTGAAGTTTGTTTGAATAAGACAATAATATGTGCACTTTTAGTAGTTTTTTTATGTATATCCTCAAAAACAGCTCCGATTTTGATGAATTTTATTTTTTTAATTTTGTTATTTTATATTATTTTAATTCAGAGACTTCTTAGAGCGGGGACGGAAATATTTATATTATATTTAAACAATACCAACGACATTTATATAAAAAATTCAGTTTGGTGTATATTTTTTTGTAAAAAAAAGTCTCCATATAATCTTATTGTAACAAATAGTTGTTTACATTACAAGAGAATTATTTAAAACCAATCAAAATGACACAACCAGCAGCACCTGACAAAGTTTTGAAATTAATATTTTGCTCTTGCAAAACAGGATGCGGTTCAGCGTGTGGCTGCAGAAAAAGTGGTCTTCATTGCTCACCAGCGTGCATAGTTTGCAGTGGAAATTACTGCAGTAACCACCCACCACTTGAAGAAGAGGAAGAAGTCTCCGAAACGCGAGATGAGAATGAAAATTAAATGTAATTTTTTTTTGTATATAAAATATTGGAGTTTCTGTGGTCAATAAAAAATTTATATTTTGGTTCACAAGTTAATTCCATGTCATTACTGCACAGAACAAACTAAGAGGTAATTTCTTATAAGATAACATTCATTAATATATTTACAAGTTTGTAATGATATCGTATAGCAGAAATTTTTTTTGTTCATAAATATCACAGATATTGTTTAAATGGGGACGCTGGTCTAGATAGAACGTGAAAAATGTGCATAATTTATGAATTTTTTGTGACTCAACAAAAAAATCAATCAAAAATCTGTGAATGAGGTTTTATAATTTATGTTTTAATATACAAGTACAAGTTTTTTTGTGTCAATTAAATTCAAAATAGCGGCTGTCCAGCATTTCTTCGGAGGCACCTCATTTTTTAGACGGGTCCATGGCCGATGATGTTACCTCCTTAATTTTGGTCTTGGAACGGAATCCCGAAAATTTTTAGTTTCTATATAACAACAGCAAGAGACGTACGCAGGATTTTTTCGATATTTTGTTATTTCGCGAAATGGTGCACGTTTGAACAAAACTTTGAAATTTTACTATAAAATAACGACAAAATTGATGATAAAAAAAACTTTGCAATATAAAAAAAAAAATCTTACATACGTCTTCGGAGAAAGGTATTTTGAATGTACTGTCAAAATTTCATAAAGATCGGTGAAGATTTGCTCGAGTTATGCCTTCGGCCATTTCAAAAAAAAAGATTTCGAGAAAAACGCGTTTAAAGTTTTAAGTACTACGAAATCGTATGGCATATCTGAGGGGCACCGCCGCAGAATGGAA
Organism: Melanostoma scalare; assembly: GCA_949752695.1. Taxonomy (NCBI): domain Eukaryota; kingdom Metazoa; phylum Arthropoda; class Insecta; order Diptera; family Syrphidae; genus Melanostoma; species Melanostoma scalare. Next base: position 148,390,451 of record OX456985.1, on the reverse strand, counting down.
AGTTTGGGCATTTAGACATTTTTGCCGACATCCATCTTTTTATGTTGTTTTTAAAACCCTAAAGTACCTTTTAAGACAAAAAAAAAAATTTCGGTTTTTTCAAAATTTTAGACCAGCTTCCCCCCCTCAAACAAGACAAATAGTTCCGTCCCCGCTCTGAAAGGTTTCTGATTTTAAAGAATATAAGAAAAAAAAATTTTTAAAACAAAAATCATCAAAATCGGAGCTGTTCTTGAAGACTTCCGAAGATTTCCTGTTTTATGTCTTCATTGACTCCACTATATTCTCCGATTGTAGATTGTAGAATATAGGATTTGTTTTTTTTTTTTTTGTTACTGTTGAGTTCGTTTATGAAGTCATTTTTGAGTCGAATATTTATGAGAAATTAATAATTGTTCATTTAAACATGTGATTTTTTTGTTTTAAGTTGATTTAACTTCTATTTTGTTTTTTCTTTTTGCTGAATTCCTTTTAAAGTTTTTTTTTTTCAAATAAAATGCAATTAAAGTGGATTGAACTTCATTTTTATATTATTTGTTATATTTTTTAATATCTACTGCGCTCTTGTTGAATCTACTGCTCTTTTCTCACATACACTTATGGCCATACAATTCAGTAATTTTTATAAAATTAGGTCTGCATATTCATATATAAAATACAAATTACAACAAAAACAAAATTTGTTCAAATTCTAAATATTTACAATCACAATCATTAAAAAAAAACCAAAGAAAATATATTCCACTATAACAATAGTCATTTCTTTAACAAAAAATTCACAATATATGAAATAAGTGTGGCCATATAATTAAGTCACCTGAAAAAAATAAGCAAAATATGATAAAAAAACATAGTTTTTTTAACCGTTTCTGTTTTGATACGGCAGATATTCTCCTAGGCATGGAGTCCACCAAACCTTTGCATTGCTCTACGCTAATATTTTTCCACTCTTTCTGCAAAATACTCCAGAGAGTAGTCTTGCTGGTTGGTTTTTTTTTCGCAACTTTTTTTTTAGAATGTCCCCGAATTCCCAATAGGGTTTAAGTTTGGTGACTTTGCTGGCCACCCTAAAACATTCACTTTACGCTCTTCAAAGAAAAATTTCACAACTCCTTACATGTGTATGGGGTCATTGTTTTGCTAAAAAATCCATCATTGGGGTAATTTCTTCTGGCAGTCGCCGAGAAGATTTGTAACGTTTGTATGACACAGCGGACCGACAACATGGCTTATGAAACACCCCCAAACCATTACATTAGTAGTAGTAGTAGTAGTAGTAGTAGTAGTAATAGTGACTTTATTTAGCATAATTTATAAAATTCATGAGCATAATTACAATTATTGTTATAATTAATTTTTTTGATATCACTAATTATAGCATTGGCTTTTGCCGTCAGCCAGAAAAAAGAGAGTTAAACATATAATTTGTAAAGATTTATATAAATTCAAAAAAGAACATTTATTCAGGTTGTTAACGTTGCAATTGTGAATTCTGTATGTAATTTTGTTGTTCATTAGAATGCCTCGTTTGTTATTTGGCTTCGGTAACTTAAGGCTGAAGTGACGAATTTGGCTAGTGCGTTCCAGTTCAGTCCATTTAGGATTTCTTTTACTTCCTCTACGTTCAAAATACTTTTGCTAAAATAAAAGCGGCGGATCGATTTTAATATGGGGCAAATTCCTAGAAAATGGAAAACATCTTCGGTTGCCTGGAGGTTACATAAGCTGCATTGTGATTGTTCGTTGGCGCCATGTGGTTGGTAATTTAAACGAAGCAGTTCTCCTCTAGTCTTAAAGATAAGCGATATGAACTTAATCGGGATTTGGTCGCTGAAATAATTGTTAGAACCCATATCAAACTGTAGTTCTTTGTATAGAACTCGGGATTCACTTTGACGTGCTGTCTCCGCGAAATTGACAAACATTTTCTCTTCTATTTTCTCCAATAACGGTGGGAAAACCTTTTCCCAGGTTTCTGAATCCATCTCTAGTAATCGAATGCCATGTTCCAGACCAATGAGGGTCCATTCTTCGAAAAATTGAGTTCTTTCCGCAAGTAAAGATCTTGCGATGATATTTGGGAGCCGATGACTTGGGAGTGCCATTACCTTTGCAATGTACTGGAAGTGCATTTTAAGTGTGTAAATGAATAACGGAGCAATTCCTGTTTCCAAATGGATCATATAATTTGGCGTGTTCATAGGGAGCCAAAACATCTTCTTGATAAAGTACCTTAGTAGTTTTTCGACTTCTTCGTACTGTAAGAATCCCCATACTTGAGCAGCATAGCAGAGGATCGATCTCATAACTGATTCAAAAAGTTTGAATTTAACGCTGGGGGCAATATTTTTTTTGCTGAGAACTCCTTTCCAATTGCAGTTGATAGCCTTTTTTGATTCTGACAGCTTCTCTTGCAAATGCTTTTTGAGCGATAGCGATGGCGTAATGATAACACCCAAGTATTTATATTCTTTTACCACCTCGATGTCCGTATTCATGAATTTCCATCTTTCTTCTCTTGCGTATCGTCCAGTGCCGTTTCGGAAAATCATTATTTTTGATTTACTAGTGTTAACAGTAAGGCTCCATAGCTGGCAGTATAATTGCAATTTGTTAATCATGATTTGCATCATATTTGGAGTCTCTGCGAACATGACAATATCGTCAGCGTATAAAAGTGCTTTTATTTTAGTACCAGCAAAACAAATACCACCGGGCAGGTAGCTTGTGAGGTCATCCAGAAAGAGTGAGAAGAGAAGCGGGCTCAAGAGGCAACCTTGTTTAACTCCTGAAGTCGATGAGAACCAGTCTGATAGTTCGTTTCCATCCCATATTGCCGTTAAATTATTTTCATACAGCCCCCTTAGCATTGCCATCATTTTAGTTGATATACCTAAGCAGCTTAGCTTATAGAACAGAGCTTTACGATCAATTGAGTCGAAGGCAGCCTTGAAATCAATGAAGAAAGCGTATAGTTTTTTACTTTTGTTAAGGTATGAACGAGCGATACAAGTGAGGGAGAAAATGTGATCTACTGTAGAGTATCCTTTTCTAAATCCGGCTTGGAATTCACTTAAAGTGTTATTTTCTTGGGTCCATGTCGTAAGTCTGTCTAGTATCACGCCAGTAAAAACCTTCATGACACAGTTCATGAACGAAATTCCTCTGTAATTACCTGGGTCATATTCATCACCTTTTTTAAAAAGTGGGAAGATGATATTTCTTTGGAAGCTTTCAGGGAAGCTTTCACTTGCGAAAATGTAATTGTAGGCTTTCGTTAATTTCTCTACAAAGAGTTCCGAAGAAAACTTATAGAATTCGTATGGAACTCTATCGTCACCTGGAGCCTTGTTGTTCTTGCATCTTTGTAACACAATCTTCACCTCTTGAGTTGAAAAAGCTCGATCAAGGGTTTCATTTTCGGTCCAAGGGTAAGCAAATTGAAATTGGTCTGGATTTTCTTGATTTGAAAGAAGCCGTTGAAAGTGGTCTGCCAGCAGCGAAGTGCTTATTTCGGTTTTTTTCGCGAACGGTATGCCATTTAGTTCACGTGCTATTTTCCAGAAAGAACGACTGTCCCTGACCTCTACCAGCCTTTCCATTAGTGATCGTGAATACTGAAATTGCTTTTCCTTGCAGAGGTTCTTAAAGGTCTTGTTTGCCTCTCGGTACATTGTTTTTGAAATGATTGAGTTTGTCTCTCTGACTAGCTTTAAGAAACTGAACGATTTATTCCTCGCGGTAGCACACTCATGATCAAACCATGGGGATTTCCAGTTCTTTCGCCTGTGATTTGATTGAAGAGGCTGGGCTGCATTTTTTATACAAGACACTAAAAGCTCAACACCTTCGAGAGAACTTATTTGGACGTCACTTACAAGATCAAGCCTCTGCTCGAGGTTGGCTAAATATTGAGCCAAGAATGATTCCTTCCATTGGAATTTTGGTAGCAATCCAAAACTTTCATTTGATAGCTCTGAGACTTGATTGAGGTTGCACGTTATTATAAGTGGAAAATGGTCCGAATATACCAGCTGATCTACCTTCAAATCATTTACACAATCGAGCCACTTACCACGAATAAAGCAGAAGTCAATGGTTGAGCAGGAAGTTCCTCTCAAAAACGTAAAATTACCAGCCTTATCGCTTTGCGTTCTTCCATTGAGCAACGTCAAATCGAGTGATTCGCACATTTCGATAAGCTTCCTCCCGTTTGTGTCTAAAATAATGTCACTGGCTGATCTTATATGGTTCAATGATCTTGGGGTGAAATCAGGTACCATTTGCAGCAACTGAGTGTCTCCTACTCTCGCATTACAATCTCCAACCAACATTACATTTTCTCCGTGTTGTTCCAAAAGGAAGTTATATACCTCTGCAAACTCTTCTGTCCACTTGTTACAGTTGATATAAACAGGTACGATGGTAAGAACATTATTTTCAGCCTTCAATTCAATCACAATTCTATTCATTTTACTAACAAAACGACAACCGGTGTTTTTTTTAAACGTTTTCTTTATACCAAATAAACATCCTGCACTTGCTCTGCCACGGGAGTGCATTCTCGTAGCTTCAGTCCATTGAAGAGAAAATTCGGGAAAAAGTTGATCATAATTTTCGGATCCTGATTCAATAAATGTTTCAAATAATAAAAATATGTCATTTTGCCTTATTTTATCAAAGAAATCTTTAAAAATAATTTTGTTTTTTAAACCACATATATTATACGAACAAATTTTACATGAAATATTATTGCTGGTGTAAACTTGGCTGACGGCATTTTTATCAAACACGATTTGGCAGCACCTCACTGCTTACAGTTTGAGGTGTACTGGAAGAGTTTCCATTTGATCCATCATTTGACAGAAGCTGTTGTAAAAACATTTTAGCTCTCTCATCATCGCTTGTCAAAACATTGTTTTGGTCGAGATAAAATTCATTTCCATCGATGTGCAGATAATCTCCGCGGATGAAAGTCTTTTTTATGTTGTTGTTTTTCGATGTAATTTTAGTTTTTATTTCGTTGAGTTTACGTCTTTTTTCTCTAGCGGCGAGTGGATAATCTTTATGAATTGAGATACCAGCAGCTCTGTACTTCGTTGCTTCTTTGAGGATGCGCCCGACGTCTTCTCTGTTTCTCAATTCCACAATTACATTTTTCGTTTTTTGGTTCTTAGAACGTATTGTTCGCGTACTCACGACAACATCTTTGTTTTGGGAATGTAGCAAATCCATACATAGAGTCTTAGCTTTTTCAGTTGCCTGGTCATCAGTATCTGCAGCGAAGTGAAGTACTACGTTTTTTTCGTTGACCCTGTGAGACAGTTGCACAACTTGACGTTCAAGAGAAAGGCATCGTGACTCCATTTTCTCCAACTGATCTTGAAGAGCGGCATTAGTAGTTAGTAGTTAATAGTGATTTGTTTATTAAGCTTTCATATTTTTTTTTACAATTTTCACAATATAAGCATTGGCTTGAAGTGCCGTCAGCCGAAAAATGAGAGTTATAAAATTTTTCAAAAGAATATTTAATTCATTATTTGTATATATTTTATCACAAAATTAAAGAAAAAATTAAATTAAAAGAAAAAAAAAATTAAATCTTAAAAAGCTTCGTTAATTATTTGTGCACGATATTTGAGCGCAGTTTTCAGGTATGAGTATAGTGTATTCCAATTTTCTCCATCAAGTACTCGGGAAGATTCTTCCACTGACAGGGTGATCTTTCCCCAGTGCGATAACCGTATTTCGTTAAGTATTGGGCAGATGCCGATAAAATGACGAATATCTTCTTTTGTCCTTAGGTTGCACAGAGAGCAGTTCACGTTGTCGACGTTTACGTACGGCAGGTAATTCAAAGGTAAAAGTTCGCCTCTTGCTTTGAAAAGGGTTGAAATCATATCCAGGCTATGTCTGTCATTGAAGTAGTTCACCTCTCTGAGTTCATGGTTTAGCTGCTTGTAACTGCTTCTTGTTTCGCTCTGTTCGCATTTCAACTTAAAACTTCTCATGGAGTGTTGTTCTATTTTTGTTATTATATCGTGGGTTCCTTTATTTATAACTGTATCTCCTGCCCACAGTGTAATATTATATTGGTTTTCGAGTCTCGTCCATTCGCCAAAACACTGAAGATTTCTGTCTCGCAGATGTTTTGCAACTACGTTTGGGAGGCGATTGCTGGGAAGTGACATGACCTTAGAGATGTAGGCAAAGTGAAGACTTAGAGTGTAAATGTGTAGTGGTGGTAGCCCCGTTTCCAGGTGAAGCATGTAACTCGGTGTATTGTGTGGAAGTCTGAAAATTTTTTTAATAAAGAACCTTAAGAGTTTTTCGACTTCTTCATATTCATAGATTCCCCAAATTTGAGAAGCGTAGCACATTATGGATCTTGCCACCGCTTCAAAAATTTTGTATTTAGCACTTGGTGCTACATTGGTTGACCCTATAACTCCTCGCCAACTGGTGTTAATTGCACGTTTGGATTCTGTTAATTTTCCTTGCAAATGTTTTTTAAATGAGACTTGTGGTGTTATAATAAAGCCAAGGTATTTGTACTCGTTGACGTTTTCAAGTTCTTCGCCTAACCACGTCCATCTCTCGTTCCTTGCATACCGCCCATTTCCGTTTCTGAAGACCATTATTTTGGATTTCCTGGTATTAACCTCCAGATTCCAATGAGAACAATATTGTTCTAGCTTGTTTATCATCATTTGCATCATGTTTGATGTTTCTGCAAGAATGACAATGTCGTCTGCATACATTAAAAGCTTTATTCTGAGCCCACCAAAAAGTATTCCTCCCGGTAAAAATCGAACTATATCGTCTAGGAAGATAGAAAAAAGTAACGGACTTAAGAGGCATCCTTGCTTGACTCCTGTTTTTGGTTCGAACCAATCTGACAGTCTGTTTCCATCCCATACTGCTGTTCGGTTTCCTTGATAGAGGTTTTGTAGGACTTTCAGTACTTTTGTAGACACTCCAATGCTACTTAATTTGTATATTAATGCCTTTCTGTCTACAGAATCAAACGCTGCCTTAAAATCAACAAAAAAAGCATAAAGTTTCTTTCCTTTTTCAAGATAGTACTTGGCAATACTTGTGAGGCAAAATATATTGTCCACAGTGGAGTACCCTTTCCGAAACCCAGCTTGGAATTCGCTCAATATATTGTTTTCCTCTACCCATTCTGTTAGCCTATCCAGAATGATCCCAGTGAATATTTTCGCTATTGCGTTTAGAAAGGATATTCCTCTATAATTGCAAGGTTCTCTTGGGTTTCCTTTTTTAAATATGGGGAATAAGATGCTATTTTTAAATCCGTTCGGGATGTCACCCGTAGAAAATATAAAATTGAAACTTTTGGCCATATTGTTCAGGAAGTCCTCCGTTGCTCCTTTGAAAAACTCGTAGGGAATCCGATCATCTCCTGGAGCTTTGTTTTGGCCACATCGGCCAATGATTCCGCAGACGTCTTCCAGGGTGATATTTCGGTCCAAGAGAGCGACCTCTTGCAGGGGCAGTGTATAATGAAACGTGTTTCCGCTTAGTGTCTCATTTAAGAGGGATTCAAAGTAAGTAGCTAAAACTGTAGCTTCAACTTTGATGTTTTGTCCAAGAGCAGCGCCATTAATTGCCTTGGCAACTTTCCAAAACGTCTTACTGTCCTTTGTGTTCGCAAGTTTTTCCGCTATTCTTATTGTATAAGCTTTCCGTTTTTGTATGCAAATGTTTTTATAGCATTTGTTAGCATTTTGGTACAATTGCTTCGAATAGTCGGTGTTTTTTTTCCTCAGGAGCCTCAAAAAAGCATATGATTTTTTCCTGGCTTTTTCACAATCCCAGTCAAACCATGGTTGTCTTCCTTTTTGACTTGTTTCTCTTTGGAAAGGTTTTGCTGCTTCGAGTATACAATTCGTGAGTATATCAGTCCCTCTCATGGATTCAAGTTCGTTTGTATCTACTTGCGAAAGCTGATAATTGAGATTCATCTTATATGATTCGGCTTTTTCCTCTTTCCATTTGAGTTTCGGCAACAGATTCTTATGGGGTGCGGAGGTGTATTCCGGCATTATCTTGTCTTAATGCTCCAATGTCTTGGCTTAGATTTTCCACATCTGCCTTGGTTGCAAAATCTTTTAATTTTTCATCAAAAAGCGTAGCCATTCTTTCAAAAAGATCATTTATTTTCATGCTACCAACGGATGAGTTGTTACATGATGATGAGCTTGGTTTGTCATTTGACAGTTTCGGTGGTGGGAAATTTTCTGGCGAGGTGGAGGACAAGTCTCTCTTCGAAGCATGTGTAGGTGGTGTCGAGCATTCGGTTTTCCTTTTTGCGAGTGGGGAACGCTTTAGTGGCATTTTGGGTTTTTTTTTTTTCCTATTTCTCTCTTTTTATCTTCTTTTTTTTCCGTTTTTTTTAAAACAAAGAAAGTCGATTTGTGATGACTGTCCAGTCTTTTTAGCTATTTCTTTCACAAAATTCAAATTTATAGGTATAAAAATTGGTTGACTCACCAAATACCACTAAAGTACATCGAAGAAAGTTAATCAAGTCTTAGAATTTCGAATTTAAAATTTAGAAATCAAACTTTTACGGGGGCTTACTGAAAACACAACTTTAACACTTCACACTCTCTCTCTGGTTTCCTTCTTCCATTACATTATGCTGAGCTGAACCCAAAATACACCTAAAAGACCTTAAGGCATTGCGGCGATTCTGTAATGGTTTGGGGGTTTTTCATAAGCCATGGTGTCGGTCCGCTGTGTTGTATGACACAAACGACAAACGGCAAAATGACAGGTATTGACTACCGGGATATACTGGACACAAATCTTCTCGGTGACTGCCAGAGCCAATTACCCAAATGATGGATCTCTTAGCACGACAATGACCCCAAACAAAACTAAACTAAACTAAACTAAACTATTGGGAATTTGGGGACATTCTAAAAAAAAAAGTTGCGGAAAAAAACCAACCAGCAAGACTACTCTCTGGAGTATTTTGCAGAAAGAGTGGAAAAATATTAGCGTAGAGCAATGCAAAGGTTTGGTGGACTCCATGCCTAGGAGAATATCCGCCGTGACTGTATTTGTTCCTGAAGTTTGGGGAAAAATATTTTATTTTTCAAAAAATACAAAAACCTAAAAAGAAATAGATTCTATAAAAGATGAAAACGGCAACTGGACCAACTCATATAAAGAAACACTAAACTTGCTACTGGATACTCATTTCCCTGGTAGCTCGTTGACAATAGCAGACGAGGAGCATTTGCCTCGACTTGCAAACCAATCAGGTAAAGGTCTTATCTCTAGAGATATACTGTTATGGGCAATAAGCAGCTTTGACCTTTGCACCATTGAAAAATCCCTGCACTACAAAGAATACTCTCTCGTCGCATTCCTAGACATAGAGGGTGCATTTAACAATGTTAACAATACAGCAATCACTAATATACTAAGGCTGTGTGTGAATTGGGTTAAATGGGTTAAAATATGACACTAGCGTGGTGAAAAAGATGGGATAAAATTTTAACCCATAAAATGGGTTAAAATTTGACGTTTGTCAAGAAAGAGAGGTGTGTCTAGTTCTTGTTGCACTTATAACTTTTTTTTGTCGAACAAACAGTAAACAAAGCAGAAAGTAGTTTTTAGCAGTATGGACGGCACACGAAAAATTAGACAACAAGAAATAATTACGTGAGAACCTTACAATAAATGTAAGTTTGACCTTTTTTTATCGAAAAACATATGTACATAATTATCAAAATAAAATTATTGTTTCTTAGGGTTTCCCGAAGAAAAACTAAAACTCATTCAAATACGAATTGAGCAACAAATGCAAACATGAATGTATCTATGCAAAATTATATTTTCAAACATACTTCAAGAATTTTTCATTGCGGTTCAATAGAATTAATTGATAAGACATTTAAATAAATAAAATTATTGTAAAACATTTCTTCAAATTGTTATTCATTTTGTAAACAGATCTCAAATCGATGATTTTTTTTTGCTGTTGTTGTCAGTGCTGCAAAAACAAGTGTTCATACACCCGTTATCAAAATATCCGTGATGGAAAATATTTTGACAAAATGCGGGACTATTGTTTCAACATATGAAAATAGTAGTACAAGAACAAGAGAAAATAGGCAAAATGGAGATCTTAACACTTTTTGGAACGTAATATTCAATTTACATTCTTAAAGTTGCTATATTTTAAGTAAGAAATAAATTAAATTCAATGATAAAAAGGAATTTTGCAGGGAAATTTCTTTAACTATAAAGGAATTTAAGAGAAAATAGTGTTTCAAAAAAACCCTTTTCACCCAATTCACACATCAAAAATTTAACATCTGAATCCACCGCAAAACAAATGTCAAAATTTAACCAAGGTGAGAAATTGTAACCCAATTCACACACAGCCTAATGCTGGCTATTCATAGAAGAACACATCAAGAACATGATAACAACAATGCTTAGCAGCAGAATCATTAGTTCCGAATTGGGGAACTACAAAACAAGCAGAATGGCCAATAGAAGAACCCCGCAGGGAGGAGTTCTATCTCCCCTACTGTGGAACCTGGTCGTTAACAAATTGCTAATCGACCTAGAGAACGAAGGTTTCAAAACATTAGCTTATGCCGATGATGTAGCAATTGCCATTTCAGGCAAGCACCCACAAACCCTAGCTGAGCTGCTACAAACAGCACTTAACAAGCTTAATAATTGGGCTGTAGATTGTGGTCTGAACATCAATCCACACAAATCGGAATTAGTTCTCTTAACAAGGAAATACAAAATTCCGGACTTCAGACGCCCAACTATTAAAGGGGTAACTCTCACGCTGTTAAATAAGGCTAAATATCTAGGTCTCATTTTTGACAAAAAACTGACCTGGAAAACCAATATTGAGGAAAGACTAAATAAAACCAAAGTTGCACTCTTCTCCTGTAAAAAAACCCATTGGTGGGAAATGGGGTTTCTTCCCCCAAATCACCCATTGGCTGTTTACCTCGGTAATTAGACCGATACTCACATACGGGGTGATAGTCTGGTGGACCGCACTAGACAAGATGATCAACTACAACAAGCTGGCCAAAGTTCAAAGAACGGCTAGTCTGTGTATTAATGGCGCACTAAACAAGGATGTGCTTTAAGTCCAACACTCTTCGCGCTGTTCATAGATGACTTATTGGATGAACTCCCAGGTGGTGTTTGTTATGCAAATACTTGCATTAAAGGCCTCATGTTTGCAGATGATGTCGTACCGATGGCAAACTCACCGGACAGTCTTCAACTTATGATAAATCGACTTGGTGATTACTGTAAGCTGTGGAATTTAGTAAGTAATCGAGAAAAATCCAAGGTTATGATTTTTAAAAAAGGAGGAGGGGGAAGGAGAAGTCATAGGGAAAAATGTCATTACCTGGGAGAAGAACTAGAGTTGGTGAGTGAATTCAAATACCTAGGTGTGCTACTAACATCGAGGTTAAATATGAATAAACACTTGGAAGAGAAATTGGCAAAAGCTAAAGTCACAATCAACTCAACCTGGAAAAGATGTTTTGCCAATCGCTCAATTGCTCACAGCAGCAAATATAAGGTTTTTAAAGCCGTCGCAGAATCGATTTTGTTTTATACTGCTCAAGTATGGGGCTACAAACAATATGATATGGTGGAGAAACTCTTAAGATTTTACATTAAGCGCATTTTCAGTATTCCGACCAATGCTCCTATTTTTCTACTGATGATAGAAACAGATCTATCACCGCTGTATATACAAACGTTGAGGATGCAGATGGACTATGTCATGAAGGTTATGGATATGGAAGATACACGTCTACCTAAGATAGCAGCTCTGAAAGCGGTGGAAGAAAAACTAAGCTGGTAAGCAGTATGGTTGGAGTTAGCTCTTCAATGCAAGATGGAGGTTGATCTTAGCATTGGAAACTTACCCAACTGGCGTTCCATTTTATATCAGCTAATTGAGAAAGTGGATGAGATGCAGGCTTTGAAGTACCAAGAAGAAGCTGAATCATCGGTGCATAGATCAGTGTATAGTCGCTTGAACCACAATTTGCTAGACAGGAACTATTTCAAAGATGAAAACAGTATACAAATGATATCAAAGATCATAAGGCTGCGAGGAGAGATTTTAAATCTTAGTTACGTGCCTACCCTGTTTTTGCGAGTTATGTAATTTGAGAGAACGAGAAGACGTCTTGCATTTTATTGGAAAATGTCCGATCTTGAGAGAAATAAGAATACAGGTGTTTGGAAAAGGTTATCTTTCAGAGGAGGAGGTTATAAAAGAGTAAAATGAACTTGATGTGGATAAATTATTCAAATACTATAAAACAGCTACAACGTACCGCAATAAAATAATGAGTGGGAATTTTTAAGTATACCATTAATAATTGCTACTTTTCAAATTTTCTTATTTTGCTAAAAGCTATTGTCAGAAATTAAAAAAATATAAAAAGGAAATATAATTAAAATTATTATTAATTGTCAATCCGGCAGACGGCATAAAGCCATGCTTAAACGTTTTTTGTATAAATTATATGTATATTTATTATTAGTAATGGAATAAAAAACACTTCAAATTCAAGAAAAAAAAAATAGTGGCGCACTGAGGACAACCCCATCGGACGCCCTCAATGTACTACTAGATCTCACACCCCTAGATATCTTCAGCAAACAAGTCGCAGCTAGCTCAGCTACTCGACTCAGAGCTACATCACAGTGGACCAATAATCAAATCAGCCACACTACCATTCTAGATAACTTTAGATTCTCACCGAATCGATCCGACTACACCACCCCCAAGTTGGTGTTTGACAACAATTTCCAAGTAACCATACCTTCAAGAGAAGCTTGGAAAAATGGAACTCTTTTGGAAAATGAAGCTATACACTTCTACACCGATGGGTCAAAAATCAGCGAAGGTGTGGGAAGTGGAATCTACTCAGAAAAACTGAATCTCAGTCTTTTCTTCCGCCTACCCTATCATTGTAGTGTGTTTCAAGCGGAAATTCCTTCGATTAAGGAGGTGCTGTCTTGGTTCAAAGAAAAAGTCATATCCTCCACGGATATTCGAATCTTCTCGGACAGCCAAGCTGCCCTTAAATCTCTTACCTCTGCCTCTACAAAATCCATCACGGTTCAAAAATGTCAATGTCTCTGAGGGAGATGTCAAATCAGTTTAACATTCACCTTTCATGGGTGCCAGGGCACAGGGACATACCAGGCAACTGTATGGCAGACGAACTAGCCTAAAAGGGCACGACCACTTTCCTACGCTCAGAATGGAACAACATAGGTGCACCTATCGCTACAAGTAAACTCCTACTTAGACAAGACGCTTCGAGGATAACAAACACTAGATGGACTGAGAGTAACAGCTGCCTTGCAACCAAAAAAGTTTGGCCGTGTGTAGACTCAAAACGCTCACAGAGTTTGTTAGCCCTGAACCATCTGTATCTAGGTTCTACCATAGGTGTTCTTACGGGACACTGTGTAATAGAAAGACACGCCAAAAGACTTGGTGTGTTTTCCAATGATTTCTGCAGGAGCTGCATGGACGAAGAGGAAGAGGAAACCGTTCAACACCTTCTTTGCTCATGCCCTGCACTACTTCATAGGAGGAAAACTCATCTCGGTGAATTCTCCTTCGATGATACTAGCGACTTAGCTTACATAGACCCTTAAAGACCCTTAAAGTTCCGCGTGGTTCGACAAGCAGGTGATTAACCAAAAAGATCCCAAAAAGATTCGCCAGGAATTATTGATTTTTTCAATAAATTTAAATTATTGAATGGCAAATACGTAAGAAATTATTTATTTAACATGAACGTGCCAATACCAATATATTAGTGGAGTCAATAAAGCTTTTTCTTCGGAAGTCCTCAAGAACAGCTCCGATTTTGATGATTTTTGTTTTGAAAATTTTGTTTTTTTATATTATTTGAAATCAGAAACCATTTAGAGCCGGGACGGAACTATTTATATTGTTTAAACAATATCTGTGATATTTGGTGTACCCTGACTTGTGTTAAATTCGATTTCTCTGTCAATACTGATGGTAGAGACTTAATTTTTTGTTGAAATAATAATCTTTAAAACTGTATTTCAGTTGGGCTCGAATAGGCTTAGGGTTGCCAGATTTTAAAATTTAAATGGTGTGCAAGTTTTCTTCCCCAAGCAAACTTTTGACTTTGAGGTCTTTTTTTCAGAAAACGCCTAGTAAACTTAAGGTTTCTTTATTTTTAACAGATGAACAAATCAATAATAAAAAAAAAACTCATAAATAAAGGCACTCAAAAACCCATACATTTTATAATACTTATAATACAAAAATACAAAATGGGTAAAATATAAAAAATGAAAAGATTTTTAGTTTTGAAGTTTGTTTGAATAAGACAATAATATGTGCACTTTTAGTAGTTTTTTTATGTATATCCTCAAAAACAGCTCCGATTTTGATGAATTTTATTTTTTTAATTTTGTTATTTTATATTATTTTAATTCAGAGACTTCTTAGAGCGGGGACGGAAATATTTATATTATATTTAAACAATACCAACGACATTTATATAAAAAATTCAGTTTGGTGTATATTTTTTTGTAAAAAAAAGTCTCCATATAATCTTATTGTAACAAATAGTTGTTTACATTACAAGAGAATTATTTAAAACCAATCAAAATGACACAACCAGCAGCACCTGACAAAGTTTTGAAATTAATATTTTGCTCTTGCAAAACAGGATGCGGTTCAGCGTGTGGCTGCAGAAAAAGTGGTCTTCATTGCTCACCAGCGTGCATAGTTTGCAGTGGAAATTACTGCAGTAACCACCCACCACTTGAAGAAGAGGAAGAAGTCTCCGAAACGCGAGATGAGAATGAAAATTAAATGTAATTTTTTTTTGTATATAAAATATTGGAGTTTCTGTGGTCAATAAAAAATTTATATTTTGGTTCACAAGTTAATTCCATGTCATTACTGCACAGAACAAACTAAGAGGTAATTTCTTATAAGATAACATTCATTAATATATTTACAAGTTTTTAATGATATCGTATAGCAGAAATTTTTTTTGTTCATAAATATCACAGATATTGTTTAAATGGGGACGCTGGTCTAGATAGAACGTGAAAAATGTGCATAATTTATGAATTTTTTGTGACTCAACAAAAAAATCAATCAAAAATCTGTGAATGAGGTTTTATAATTTATGTTTTAATATACAAGTACAAGTTTTTTTGTGTCAATTAAATTCAAAATAGCGGCTGTCCAGCATTTCTTCGGAGGCACCTCATTTTTTAGACGGGTCCATGGCCGATGATGTTACCTCCTTAATTTTGGTCTTGGAACGGAATCCCGAAAATTTTTAGTTTCTATATAACAACAGCAAGAGACGTACGCAGGATTTTTTCGATATTTTGTTATTTCGCGAAATGGTGCACGTTTGAACAAAACTTTGAAATTTTACTATAAAATAACGACAAAATTGATGATAAAAAAAACTTTGCAATATAAAAAAAAAAATCTTACATACGTCTTCGGAGAAAGGTATTTTGAATGTACTGTCAAAATTTCATAAAGATCGGTGAAGATTTGCTCGAGTTATGCCTTCGGCCATTTCAAAAAAAAAGATTTCGAGAAAAACGCGTTTAAAGTTTTAAGTACTACGAAATCGTATGGCATATCTGAGGGGCACCGCCGCAGAATGGAAAGTTTGGGCATTTAGACATTTTTGCCGACATCCATCTTTTTATGTTGTTTTTAAAACCCTAAAGTACCTTTTAAGACAAAAAAAAAAATTTCGGTTTTTTCAAAATTTTAGACCAGCTTCCCCCCCTCAAACAAGACAAATAGTTCCGTCCCCGCTCTGAAAGGTTTCTGATTTTAAAGAATATAAGAAAAAAAAATTTTTAAAACAAAAATCATCAAAATCGGAGCTGTTCTTGAAGACTTCCGAAGATTTCCTGTTTTATGTCTTCATTGACTCCACTATATTCTCCGATTGTAGATTGTAGAATATAGGATTTGTTTTTTTTTTTTTTTGTTACTGTTGAGTTCGTTTATGAAGTCATTTTTGAGTCGAATATTTATGAGAAATTAATAATTGTTCATTTAAACATGTGATTTTTTTGTTTTAAGTTGATTTAACTTCTATTTTGTTTTTTCTTTTTGCTGAATTCCTTTTAAAGTTTTTTTTTTTTCAAATAAAATGCAATTAAAGTGGATTGAACTTCATTTTTATATTATTTGTTATATTTTTTAATATCTACTGCGCTCTTGTTGAATCTACTGCTCTTTTCTCACATACACTTATGGCCATACAATTCAGTAATTTTTATAAAATTAGGTCTGCATATTCATATATAAAATACAAATTACAACAAAAACAAAATTTGTTCAAATTCTAAATATTTACAATCACAATCATTAAAAAAAAACCAAAGAAAATATATTCCACTATAACAATAGTCATTTCTTTAACAAAAAATTCACAATATATGAAATAAGTGTGGCCATATAATTAAGTCACCTGAAAAAAATAAGCAAAATATGATAAAAAAACATAGTTTTTTTAACCGTTTCTGTTTTGATACGGCAGATATTCTCCTAGGCATGGAGTCCACCAAACCTTTGCATTGCTCTACGCTAATATTTTTCCACTCTTTCTGCAAAATACTCCAGAGAGTAGTCTTGCTGGTTGGTTTTTTTTTCGCAACTTTTTTTTTAGAATGTCCCCGAATTCCCAATAGGGTTTAAGTTTGGTGACTTTGCTGGCCACCCTAAAACATTCACTTTACGCTCTTCAAAGAAAAATTTCACAACTCCTTACATGTGTATGGGGTCATTGTTTTGCTAAAAAATCCATCATTGGGGTAATTTCTTCTGGCAGTCGCCGAGAAGATTTGTAACGTTTGTATGACACAGCGGACCGACAACATGGCTTATGAAACACCCCCAAACCATTACATTATGCTGAGCTGAACCCAAAATAGACCTAAAAGACCTTAAGGCATTGCGGCGATTCTGTAATGGTTTGGGGGTTTTTCATAAGCCATGGTGTCGGTCCGCTGTGTTGTATGACACAAACGACAAACGGCAAAATGACAGGTATTGACTACCGGGATATACTGGACACAAATCTTCTCGGTGACTGCCAGAGCCAATTACCCAAATGATGGATCTCTTAGCACGACAATGACCCCAAACAAAACTAAACTAAACTAAACTAAACTATTGGGAATTTGGGGACATTCTAAAAAAAAAAGTTGCGGAAAAAAACCAACCAGCAAGACTACTCTCTGGAGTATTTTGCAGAAAGAGTGGAAAAATATTAGCGTAGAGCAATGCAAAGGTTTGGTGGACTCCATGCCTAGGAGAATATCCGCCGTGACTGTATTTGTTCCTGAAGTTTGGGGAAAAATATTTTATTTTTCAAAAAATACAAAAACCTAAAAAGAAATAGATTCTATAAAAGATGAAAACGGCAACTGGACCAACTCATATAAAGAAACACTAAACTTGCTACTGGATACTCATTTCCCTGGTAGCTCGTTGACAATAGCAGACGAGGAGCATTTGCCTCGACTTGCAAACCAATCAGGTAAAGGTCTTATCTCTAGAGATATACTGTTATGGGCAATAAGCAGCTTTGACCTTTGCACCATTGAAAAATCCCTGCACTACAAAGAATACTCTCTCGTCGCATTCCTAGACATAGAGGGTGCATTTAACAATGTTAACAATACAGCAATCACTAATATACTAAGGCTGTGTGTGAATTGGGTTAAATGGGTTAAAATATGACACTAGCGTGGTGAAAAAGATGGGATAAAATTTTAACCCATTTAGCCTGCTCGCGGAGCAGGCTAAAATGGGTTAAAATTTGACGTTTGTCAAGAAAGAGAGGTGTGTCTAGTTCTTGTTGCACTTATAACTTTTTTTTGTCGAACAAACAGTAAACAAAGCAGAAAGTAGTTTTTAGCAGTATGGACGGCACACGAAAAATTAGACAACAAGAAATAATTACGTGAGAACCTTACAATAAATGTAAGTTTGACCTTTTTTTATCGAAAAACATATGTACATAATTATCAAAATAAAATTATTGTTTCTTAGGGTTTCCCGAAGAAAAACTAAAACTCATTCAAATACGAATTGAGCAACAAATGCAAACATGAATGTATCTATGCAAAATTATATTTTCAAACATACTTCAAGAATTTTTCATTGCGGTTCAATAGAATTAATTGATAAGACATTTAAATAAATAAAATTATTGTAAAACATTTCTTCAAATTGTTATTCATTTTGTAAACAGATCTCAAATCGATGATTTTTTTTTGCTGTTGTTGTCAGTGCTGCAAAAACAAGTGTTCATACACCCGTTATCAAAATATCCGTGATGGAAAATATTTTGACAAAATGTGGGACTATTGTTTCAACATATGAAAATAGTAGTACAAGAACAAGAGAAAATAGGCAAAATGGAGATCTTAACACTTTTTGGAACGTAATATTCAATTTACATTCTTAAAGTTGCTATATTTTAAGTAAGAAATAAATTAAATTCAATGATAAAAAGGAATTTTGCAGGGAAATTTCTTTAACTATAAAGGAATTTAAGAGAAAATAGTGTTTCAAAAAAACCCTTTTCACCCAATTCACACATCAAAAATTTAACATCTGAATCCACCGCAAAACAAATGTCAAAATTTAACCAAGGTGAGAAATTTTAACCCAATTCACACACAGCCTAATGCTGGCTATTCATAGAAGAACACATCAAGAACATGATAACAACAATGCTTAGCAGCAGAATCATTAGTTCCGAATTGGGGAACTACAAAACAAGCAGAATGGCCAATAGAAGAACCCCGCAGGGAGGAGTTCTATCTCCCCTACTGTGGAACCTGGTCGTTAACAAATTGCTAATCGACCTAGAGAACGAAGGTTTCAAAACATTAGCTTATGCCGATGATGTAGCAATTGCCATTTCAGGCAAGCACCCACAAACCCTAGCTGAGCTGCTACAAACAGCACTTAACAAGCTTAATAATTGGGCTGTAGATTGTGGTCTGAACATCAATCCACACAAATCGGAATTAGTTCTCTTAACAAGGAAATACAAAATTCCGGACTTCAGACGCCCAACTATTAAAGGGGTAACTCTCACGCTGTTAAATAAGGCTAAATATCTAGGTCTCATTTTTGACAAAAAACTGACCTGGAAAACCAATATTGAGGAAAGACTAAATAAAACCAAAGTTGCACTCTTCTCCTGTAAAAAAACCCATTGGTGGGAAATGGGGTTTCTTCCCCCAAATCACCCATTGGCTGTTTACCTCGGTAATTAGACCGATACTCACATACGGGGTGATAGTCTGGTGGACCGCACTAGACAAGATGATCAACTACAACAAGCTGGCCAAAGTTCAAAGAACGGCTAGTCTGTGTATTAATGGCGCACTAAACAAGGATGTGCTTTAAGTCCAACACTCTTCGCGCTGTTCATAGATGACTTATTGGATGAACTCCCAGGTGGTGTTTGTTATGCAAATACTTGCATTAAAGGCCTCATGTTTGCAGATGATGTCGTACCGATGGCAAACTCACCGGACAGTCTTCAACTTATGATAAATCGACTTGGTGATTACTGTAAGCTGTGGAATTTAGTAAGTAATCGAGAAAAATCCAAGGTTATGATTTTTAAAAAAGGAGGAGGGGGAAGGAGAAGTCATAGGGAAAAATGTCATTACCTGGGAGAAGAACTAGAGTTGGTGAGTGAATTCAAATACCTAGGTGTGCTACTAACATCGAGGTTAAATATGAATAAACACTTGGAAGAGAAATTGGCAAAAGCTAAAGTCACAATCAACTCAACCTGGAAAAGATGTTTTGCCAATCGCTCAATTGCTCACAGCAGCAAATATAAGGTTTTTAAAGCCGTCGCAGAATCGATTTTGTTTTATACTGCTCAAGTATGGGGCTACAAACAATATGATATGGTGGAGAAACTCTTAAGATTTTACATTAAGCGCATTTTCAGTATTCCGACCAATGCTCCTATTTTTCTACTGATGATAGAAACAGATCTATCACCGCTGTATATACAAACGTTGAGGATGCAGATGGACTATGTCATGAAGGTTATGGATATGGAAGATACACGTCTACCTAAGATAGCAGCTCTGAAAGCGGTGGAAGAAAAACTAAGCTGGTAAGCAGTATGGTTGGAGTTAGCTCTTCAATGCAAGATGGAGGTTGATCTTAGCATTGGAAACTTACCCAACTGGCGTTCCATTTTATATCAGCTAATTGAGAAAGTGGATGAGATGCAGGCTTTGAAGTACCAAGAAGAAGCTGAATCATCGGTGCATAGATCAGTGTATAGTCGCTTGAACCACAATTTGCTAGACAGGAACTATTTCAAAGATGAAAACAGTATACAAATGATATCAAAGATCATAAGGCTGCGAGGAGAGATTTTAAATCTTAGTTACGTGCCTACCCTGTTTTTGCGAGTTATGTAATTTGAGAGAACGAGAAGACGTCTTGCATTTTATTGGAAAATGTCCGATCTTGAGAGAAATAAGAATACAGGTGTTTGGAAAAGGTTATCTTTCAGAGGAGGAGGTTATAAAAGAGTAAAATGAACTTGATGTGGATAAATTATTCAAATACTATAAAACAGCTACAACGTACCGCAATAAAATAATGAGTGGGAATTTTTAAGTATACCATTAATAATTGCTACTTTTCAAATTTTCTTATTTTGCTAAAAGCTATTGTCAGAAATTAAAAAAATATAAAAAGGAAATATAATTAAAATTATTATTAATTGTCAATCCGACAGACGGCATAAAGCCATGCTTAAACGTTTTTTGTATAAATTATATGTATATTTATTATTAGTAATGGAATAAAAAACACTTCAAATTCAAGAAAAAAAAAAATAGTGGCGCACTGAGGACAACCCCATCGGACGCCCTCAATGTACTACTAGATCTCACACCCCTAGATATCTTCAGCAAACAAGTCGCAGCTAGCTCAGCTACTCGACTCAGAGCTACATCACAGTGGACCAATAATCAAATCAGCCACACTACCATTCTAGATAACTTTAGATTCTCACCGAATCGATCCGACTACACCACCCCCAAGTTGGTGTTTGACAACAATTTCCAAGTAACCATACCTTCAAGAGAAGCTTGGAAAAATGGAACTCTTTTGGAAAATGAAGCTATACACTTCTACACCGATGGGTCAAAAATCAGCGAAGGTGTGGGAAGTGGAATCTACTCAGAAAAACTGAATCTCAGTCTTTTCTTCCGCCTACCCTATCATTGTAGTGTGTTTCAAGCGGAAATTCCTTCGATTAAGGAGGTGCTGTCTTGGTTCAAAGAAAAAGTCATATCCTCCACGGATATTCGAATCTTCTCGGACAGCCAAGCTGCCCTTAAATCTCTTACCTCTGCCTCTACAAAATCCATCACGGTTCAAAAATGTCAATGTCTCTGAGGGAGATGTCAAATCAGTTTAACATTCACCTTTCATGGGTGCCAGGGCACAGGGACATACCAGGCAACTGTATGGCAGACGAACTAGCCTAAAAGGGCACGACCACTTTCCTACGCTCAGAATGGAACAACATAGGTGCACCTATCGCTACAAGTAAACTCCTACTTAGACAAGACGCTTCGAGGATAACAAACACTAGATGGACTGAGAGTAACAGCTGCCTTGCAACCAAAAAAGTTTGGCCGTGTGTAGACTCAAAACGCTCACAGAGTTTGTTAGCCCTGAACCATCTGTATCTAGGTTCTACCATAGGTGTTCTTACGGGACACTGTGTAATAGAAAGACACGCCAAAAGACTTGGTGTGTTTTCCAATGATTTCTGCAGGAGCTGCATGGACGAAGAGGAAGAGGAAACCGTTCAACACCTTCTTTGCTCATGCCCTGCACTACTTCATAGGAGGAAAACTCATCTCGGTGAATTCTCCTTCGATGATACTAGCGACTTAGCTTACATAGACCCTTAAAGACCCTTAAAGTTCCGCGTGGTTCGACAAGCAGGTGATTAACCAAAAAGATCCCAAAAAGATTCGCCAGGAATTATTGATTTTTTCAATAAATTTAAATTATTGAATGGCAAATACGTAAGAAATTATTTATTTAACATGAACGTGCCAATACCAATATATTAGTGGAGTCAATAAAGCTTTTTCTTCGGAAGTCCTCAAGAACAGCTCCGATTTTGATGATTTTTGTTTTGAAAATTTTGTTTTTTTATATTATTTGAAATCAGAAACCATTTAGAGCCGGGACGGAACTATTTATATTGTTTAAACAATATCTGTGATATTTGGTGTACCCTGACTTGTGTTAAATTCGATTTCTCTGTCAATACTGATGGTAGAGACTTAATTTTTTGTTGAAATAATAATCTTTAAAACTGTATTTCAGTTGGGCTCGAATAGGCTTAGGGTTGCCAGATTTTAAAATTTAAATGGTGTGCAAGTTTTCTTCCCCAAGCAAACTTTTGACTTTGAGGTCTTTTTTTCAGAAAACGCCTAGTAAACTTAAGGTTTCTTTATTTTTAACAGATGAACAAATCAATAATAAAAAAAAAACTCATAAATAAAGGCACTCAAAAACCCATACATTTTATAATACTTATAATACAAAAATACAAAATGGGTAAAATATAAAAAATGAAAAGATTTTTAGTTTTGAAGTTTGTTTGAATAAGACAATAATATGTGCACTTTTAGTAGTTTTTTTATGTATATCCTCAAAAACAGCTCCGATTTTGATGAATTTTATTTTTTTAATTTTGTTATTTTATATTATTTTAATTCAGAGACTTCTTAGAGCGGGGACGGAAATATTTATATTATATTTAAACAATACCAACGACATTTATATAAAAAATTCAGTTTGGTGTATATTTTTTTGTAAAAAAAAGTCTCCATATAATCTTATTGTAACAAATAGTTGTTTACATTACAAGAGAATTATTTAAAACCAATCAAAATGACACAACCAGCAGCACCTGACAAAGTTTTGAAATTAATATTTTGCTCTTGCAAAACAGGATGCGGTTCAGCGTGTGGCTGCAGAAAAAGTGGTCTTCATTGCTCACCAGCGTGCATAGTTTGCAGTGGAAATTACTGCAGTAACCACCCACCACTTGAAGAAGAGGAAGAAGTCTCCGAAACGCGAGATGAGAATGAAAATTAAATGTAATTTTTTTTTGTATATAAAATATTGGAGTTTCTGTGGTCAATAAAAAATTTATATTTTGGTTCACAAGTTAATTCCATGTCATTACTGCACAGAACAAACTAAGAGGTAATTTCTTATAAGATAACATTCATTAATATATTTACAAGTTTGTAATGATATCGTATAGCAGAAATTTTTTTTGTTCATAAATATCACAGATATTGTTTAAATGGGGACGCTGGTCTAGATAGAACGTGAAAAATGTGCATAATTTATGAATTTTTTGTGACTCAACAAAAAAATCAATCAAAAATCTGTGAATGAGGTTTTATAATTTATGTTTTAATATACAAGTACAAGTTTTTTTGTGTCAATTAAATTCAAAATAGCGGCTGTCCAGCATTTCTTCGGAGGCACCTCATTTTTTAGACGGGTCCATGGCCGATGATGTTACCTCCTTAATTTTGGTCTTGGAACGGAATCCCGAAAATTTTTAGTTTCTATATAACAACAGCAAGAGACGTACGCAGGATTTTTTCGATATTTTGTTATTTCGCGAAATGGTGCACGTTTGAACAAAACTTTGAAATTTTACTATAAAATAACGACAAAATTGATGATAAAAAAAACTTTGCAATATAAAAAAAAAAATCTTACATACGTCTTCGGAGAAAGGTATTTTGAATGTACTGTCAAAATTTCATAAAGATCGGTGAAGATTTGCTCGAGTTATGCCTTCGGCCATTTCAAAAAAAAAGATTTCGAGAAAAACGCGTTTAAAGTTTTAAGTACTACGAAATCGTATGGCATATCTGAGGGGCACCGCCGCAGAATGGAAAGTTTGGGCATTTAGACATTTTTGCCGACATCCATCTTTTTATGTTGTTTTTAAAACCCTAAAGTACCTTTTAAGACAAAAAAAAAAATTTCGGTTTTTTCAAAATTTTAGACCAGCTTCCCCCCCTCAAACAAGACAAATAGTTCCGTCCCCGCTCTGAAAGGTTTCTGATTTTAAAGAATATAAGAAAAAAAAATTTTTAAAACAAAAATCATCAAAATCGGAGCTGTTCTTGAAGACTTCCGAAGATTTCCTGTTTTATGTCTTCATTGACTCCACTATATTCTCCGATTGTAGATTGTAGAATATAGGATTTGTTTTTTTTTTTTTTGTTACTGTTGAGTTCGTTTATGAAGTCATTTTTGAGTCGAATATTTATGAGAAATTAATAATTGTTCATTTAAACATGTGATTTTTTTGTTTTAAGTTGATTTAACTTCTATTTTGTTTTTTCTTTTTGCTGAATTCCTTTTAAAGTTTTTTTTTTTCAAATAAAATGCAATTAAAGTGGATTGAACTTCATTTTTATATTATTTGTTATATTTTTTAATATCTACTGCGCTCTTGTTGAATCTACTGCTCTTTTCTCACATACACTTATGGCCATACAATTCAGTAATTTTTATAAAATTAGGTCTGCATATTCATATATAAAATACAAATTACAACAAAAACAAAATTTGTTCAAATTCTAAATATTTACAATCACAATCATTAAAAAAAACCAAAGAAAATATATTCCACTATAACAATAGTCATTTCTTTAACAAAAAATTCACAATATATGAAATAAGTGTGGCCATATAATTAAGTCACCTGAAAAAAATAAGCAAAATATGATAAAAAAACATAGTTTTTTTAACCGTTTCTGTTTTGATACGGCAGATATTCTCCTAGGCATGGAGTCCACCAAACCTTTGCATTGCTCTACGCTAATATTTTTCCACTCTTTCTGCAAAATACTCCAGAGAGTAGTCTTGCTGGTTGGTTTTTTTTTCGCAACTTTTTTTTTAGAATGTCCCCGAATTCCCAATAGGGTTTAAGTTTGGTGACTTTGCTGGCCACCCTAAAACATTCACTTTACGCTCTTCAAAGAAAAATTTCACAACTCCTTACATGTGTATGGGGTCATTGTTTTGCTAAAAAATCCATCATTGGGGTAATTTCTTCTGGCAGTCGCCGAGAAGATTTGTAACGTTTGTATGACACAGCGGACCGACAACATGGCTTATGAAACACCCCCAAACCATTACATTATGCTGAGCTGAACCCAAAATACACCTAAAAGACCTTAAGGCATTGCGGCGATTCTGTAATGGTTTGGGGGTTTT